>OZ008368.1:333294480-334494480 GCA_963931995.1 Phaonia tiefii | reverse complement strand
CACCTATTCATATTCTAAAACGAAATACCTTTTCTTAAAAAATTATTATTTTACAGAAGTACTTTTGCTTAAAACCCGTAAATTTTCTTCAAAAAAGTAATTATTTTAAATAAATACCTGTTCTTAAAGAACTACATCTTCTTTATTGAGTATATTTTTTGTGAAATAAAATAACTTTTTTTAAGATAACTACGTACTCTTTTAAATGTACCTATTCGTGAAAAATTCTGAAAAAAATTACCATTTCATAAAAAAACCCTTTTGTTCAAAAAAAAAATACCTTCTTTTAAAGTAAATAAATTCTTACAAAAATTGTTTTTCTTAAAAGCACATTTTCTTGAAACTAAAATAATAACTTCTCTTTTTTTTTATTGAGATTAGAAGCATTTCTAAAAACAAGTACATTTCTAAAAAAATTACCTTTTCCTAAAAAGAGTACCTCTTCTTGAAAAAGTACCTGTTTTTAAAAAAAAGTACTTCTTTGTAAAAAAATGCATACCCTACGACTTTTTCTTACAGAAAGTACCTTATCTTCAAAATAGTACATTTTCTTTAAAAAAACCCTAACTTTTAATAAAAGAAGTATCCCTCTTGAAAAATATATAAGGACCGAAAAATATATCTTTTTAAAAAAATAATACAGTCTTAAAAAAAGTTTATAATTTTACAAAAAGTATATTTTCTTAAAGATCCACTAACTGGTACAAAACATATAGCGAAACGAACTTCGTACCAGCCGGGTGTTCCCTGGCACCTCATGTAATGCTTTTCTTATATTGGCGAGTCTTTTCAAAAAAAATTCTTCCATACGAATTGGACCACTATATAAAAAACCCAATAGAAACTTCCAAAAATTAGTAGTTTTTTCGATTGTATGCTCTGGTTCAGAGATATAAAAATTTTTTCTAAAATCTTCACATTTTCGATCATAAATGGGGATGGTTACCCATTACGCATCGACTTGGGTAATGAGAAAAGGCTGCGTACGTATACCCAATGTGTAATGGATAATCGTGAATCACGGCAATCACAAAAAAATTACGTGAACCACTTGCTTTGCTTTCAAACCAATATTACAAAATATGTCCCAAACCAATGTTCGTAAAAAGTAAGATATGATGAAGTAAGTTAATTAGGATCAAATTCAGACATTATAAAACTTAGCTCTTTTATACAGAAACAACATTTTATCACCTGCATCTCAAAGAAGTTCATCTCTTATTTCCATTAGTATTCTTACACACGCACAGTGGGTTCAATTACAAATAAGTGGTAATAATATCAGAAATTTTAAACTAATTGCCAGATTATTTTAGATTGTGCCGGGTATTTTTAGGAGATTACTCAGGCTTTCAGAATATGTTATCTAGAGGCACCCTGTTTCAACGAACGTTTTGCTACCGGATTTCAGAATGTTGGTCATGTTCAAACTTTCACGGCTTGTAACTTCTAAACTTGTAACTTCTAAACTTGTAACAATTCAACTTGATAATTTTGAGTCGAACTGCTACACTGGCAGGACTTCACCAATTATAAATTTCACAAATTTTTAAATTCTTTCAAACCGTTCAGCAACGACAACTTCCCAAAGTTAAAATGTTTTCCAACGTGAAAAAAACGTAATTTGTTAGAAACGGCACCATCTGTCTTTCAGTAGTTTCTAAAATATTTTGTGAAAAGGAAATAAAATTGTTTAGCAAAGACCTTAGGAAAGGTATTAATTGTAATTTAAAAAAGATTATGGAGACTTAGCCAACAGCCAGCCTTGGCAAAAAATGGTCGATCCTTTAACAAAATTATAATTTTTCGAGTTTAGGGAAAGTTTCTCTTGTTATTTTATTTATATCATTAAAAACGGTCCAAATCACAACTAAATTATACTTGCACATAGAAAACGGAAGTGCAACTACAAATAAAAATCAAACTTCAAAATTTTTCTCATCTCGAGAATATGGGCACTTTATTTTGAAAAGTGAATTCATTTTATATTAGTTTGAATAGAGGATCAACTGTTGTTTAATTTATAAAAATATTTCTTCGAAAACAAAGTTAATATTTGTGTGTTGTGCAGTTCAAATTATTTCGTTGTTAAAGAAAATGATACCTCAAAAAATGACTCGCGCCCATCTCTAGTTGCTACCCCATAACGTGTGGGTAATGAGTAAAACACATGGGGGGTAAATACGAAATACGAACATACAAACAGTTATAATTTAAAAATATCTTATGTATGTTTAAGTTAATTTGTGTCATCCACAATAATAGTTCCTCCAGAAAAGTGTCTACACTTTTTTGCACATGTTTGTGAAAACGTTAATAGTGGTGACCGATCCAACGATTGTGTTTTTTTCAAAATAAATTTAGGACAATCTGAGAATTGGTAAAAATCGATGTTTTCAAAATTTTTACTAGAGACATACATTTCATGACTATGAAAACACTAGTCATACAAAGACGCGTCATAACTCAAAATTTCAAGATTTAAATTTTTTGCTGAATAACAATTACCCAGGATCATTTCTATCCACAGTAAAAATTTGAAGCCTTGTTCTCTTTCCATTCATCGATATCTCCAGCATACATGTTTTTATCTTAGCGAACCCGGTCGTTTCTCTCTACTGAAAATTTTTACATTTTGGGTTATGACTCTGTACCAGTTACGCTGTGCTATGTTTTAACATCCGTACGCACGCATTTACATAAATATCACAGATCATAAACTGCTATAGTCTGGATTAAACTACTGATTGCAAAGCCTGCAAATACTCAGAAGCACAGTGTACAAATCTTCTCCTGATTCGGAATTTATAAAATAAAAACCATCCTGTACCCAATACGAGCATAATAAACCCTCATATTTTTAAATTAAATATACTTTAATTCATAAAATTTTTTAATTTTAATTCTACTAAACACATGTCAATTACAATAACTGTTTAAAAATAATCAAAAACAAAAACACCCCAGCAAATGTTTATGAAATTATTTCAAACATGATAAGATTTTGTGCAATTTTAGATAACATGAAATATAAAGCATACTGCTTCTCTTGGAATTAAAAACAGCACCAGCATCAAGAGAAACAGCATAACAAATCTCTGACTGGGGTGCGATAACCAAAACAGAATTGCAATGGACTTAAGTACGTTAAAATGCTAAACAATGCAGGACATATGGCAGACAAAAACAAAAACTGTTGCTAAACAAAAGGGTTTACAGAGTACAGAGAGAAATCACCCACTCGTAACACTAAATCTTAATCTACTAGAATGTAACAGTCACTTGGTGTTAGTACTGTCGGCACAACAAGGAGTGCGAGCGGGCTGTGTTGCGGAACCCCTTGATAGTTGCAATAACTGGGGAAGTGGAAAAGATAATAGAGAGAGATGGTGTGGTCAAGAAGGAATAAGAAAACAAAGGAATGCGTTTAAAAAAGACAAACAGTACAAGGGACAAAACTATCAGAGGGTTCTAATTAGAGTGATGAAGGTTAGATTTAAACAATGGCTCTCCAGAAGTCTCTCAAGAGATTGAAGGAAACTCGATATAGAATTTGGTTGTAATAAAGGTATAATAAATATCACTAGCATATTGTGCATCGATCTCTTGTAGATATTTTTAGAAGAAATAAAATATTGAAAGACACTGTAGTAAATATGACGGTTACTACCTATAATGCTTCGATAATCGGATGACATAATCGCTCTTGGGCTACATTTGGTATGACTTCTACATCTACATAACTTCTCACAATCACAGAGCTCTGGGCTTTCTAGTTTTATACTCACTGATTGGAACAGTTTTACACCGGTTCTGAACTGTACTTTGAAATTGGTTTTTATGGCTAAGTACTCGATAGTGTCGCCGTCACTTACCGAGGTGGACTCCATCGAAAGAAATGTAGGATGCTCAGAGTAGGAATCGAATTCACGATATCATTTAGAAGAGCCGCGCACACTAACCAATGCTCCACCGACGACCACAATAATGAAAAATACATTAAATACTACAAATGCATAAGTACCATATCTAGTATTAACGTTCACAACAGACGACCTCTTTAGCGTACGAGGGTGGATCAATAAGTCCGTAACTTTTTGAATGAAACACAATTTTTGTGCAAACAAAAAATTTATTTTTCAACATAATCTCCTTTTAGCTCAATACACTTATTATTCTTCAATTTTTGTATCCCTTCCAAAAAATATGATTTTTCAAAGTCCATAAAAGGTCTTTCCACCGAGCGATTTCTTTAGGTTTGGAATAGGAAATAAATCCGGAGAATATGGCGGATGAGGTACCAATTCGTAGCCTAATTCATGGAATTTTGACATTGACACTGCACACGTGTGAACCTGTGCATTATCTTGATGAAAAATAACTTTTTTCTTGGCCACATGGGATCGTTTTTTTTTTTAAATCCTCGTTAAATCGGTCCAATAAGTTGGCATTTATAGTTTTTCTTTTTGAAGGCAATCGATGCGGATTATCCCGCGTGTATTCCAAAAAACTGTTGCCATCACCTTATTGGCCTTATTGGCGGGTTCACCCGGAGAAACCCATTTGTTAGACTGCTGCTTGGTCTCCGGAGTGTTGTAATGGATCCATGTTTCATCCACAGTTACAAAACGCTGCAAAAACTCCTTCGAATTGCGATTAAACAACTACAAACAATCCTTTGTAGTTGTCCCACGATTACGTTTATGGTCAATTGATAGCAAACGCGGCACCCATCTTGCAGACAGGTTTCTTAAGCCCAATTGATCATTTAAATCGAAACCACACCGCCATATGAAATACATATGGCATCAACAATCTCACGCACTTTCCTCTTCGATCGGCCAATACCATATCGTGGATTTTCTCGACATTTTCAGGTGTATTGACCTCAATTGGCCGTCCAGAATGCTCATCGTCATTTGCACTTGTGCGACCACAACAACAGTCAGTAAACCACTTTTTTATCATTGAAATCGATGGTGCAGAGTCCCATAGTATTTCTCAAGCCTTTCCTTGGTATGATTGTCGGTTTTGTTTCGAAAAAAATATTCAACAAAAATTCACTTTTCTCCATTTTTAAAAAATGCACGAGCTTGTATGTTTTGAACAGCTGTTAAACGTAAAGGAAATGACGGAACTTTCTCAAAATTTGACAGTAGTGTATTAAGAGGAGATCAGTGTTGCGTTTCATATAACTACGAGGGAAATTCGAAAAGTCACGGACTTATTGATCCGCCCTCGTATTTATTGGGAAACTAATGCACACTGAAAGCACCCCACCTCTGTAAGATTCTCCCAAACAATTTCTGCAGGAACCGTCTTGGAACACACTCAAAATATTATTATATTTAAATTCAAACATTAGCGTGTTTACGTGCAAACATGAATATTTTTACCTGGAACATTGTGCGTGTTTCAACCGAAACATCCATATACTTACGTGGAAGCACTCGTGTGTTTCCTCCCAACTCTCCGTATACTTACGAGGACGTATGTGCGTCAGACCGAGTCAGAAAAAGTCCCTTTTGTCCAACCCTTAAAATTTATCTTGGTTTCTTTTATGATGAT
Source organism: Phaonia tiefii (assembly GCA_963931995.1). Lineage (NCBI taxonomy): Eukaryota > Metazoa > Arthropoda > Insecta > Diptera > Muscidae > Phaonia > Phaonia tiefii. Next base: position 334,488,912 of record OZ008368.1, on the reverse strand, counting down.
TCCCAAATTATTTCATGTGTGGCATCAGTATCCCGTGAGCTGGACCATTATTTTATAGTTAAAAGCCGCATTCACAATGCCAGCAATAATTTAGTAATTTATACCCTCTCGTTCCAACACAAGGTATTTCACATAATGACCTTTCGTTTTCTTTACAAAAATTTAGTTAAATTTAGTTAAATTAATCTACTTCTACTTCAGCAGCAAAAATTTTGTAAGAATCAAGCAACATAATTGACATCTAGATGGCGCTTCGTCTGGAATTTCATTTCAAAACTAAGAAATATTATTGAAAATATAAACTATTTATTTCAAAAAGTGTATTCTTCAACATAATGTTATCTGTAGAATGTTTTTATTGTAAAAATTTCAAATACTTGAATATTTTTTTAATAATATGTCCTGACAAGATATTCTGCAAAAAAAATTTAATTTTTAAAATTGTGGTACGGAGATTCTCTTGATTAAAGTAAATACGTGTTTCAGCTTTTTTCCCAAAATTGCAATACGGTGGGATTCTAATCAGGACAAAATGGGTATAAAATCTTTTCTTTGAACAAGGAGATCATTGTTGTATAGATATCCTTTTTAATTTTTCAATACATTTTCCGAAGTGCTCTGGGCGAAATTTTGGGTATTTAGAATTACTCCAATCATATATATAACTCAGAAAATTCTCCGTACCAAAAACTTAAAAATTCGTTTTTTGCAGAATATATAATATATATGTTTTGACATGTTTTTTACACAATTGGATTAAACTACAAAATTCTTTGAAAAACTAAAAACATAACATTTTTAAAAACTATACAGCTCACGGGGTCTTAATGCTAGACACGAAATATTTTGGTAATCATAATAAAACAAACCAAGATACATTTTGAGGGGTGGACAAAAATCACATTTCCCCCACCATACAAAGTGAATCGGTCTAAGATTCGAATTTCCCGCCAAACGCGAGGTTACTTACGCCGAAACATATGCATGTTACCTACCGAACATAATAATATTTAGAAGTTAATTATTTGTTGACTTCAATATACATACGGAATATTTCCCAATTTTCCAATATATACTAATATTCTTGAACAATTACTGCACGCTGAAAAATTTTCTTTTTTGTTGTTTGGATGCAAATATAACATATTTGGCGCTTGTCTCAAATATAATATACTTGTGTCCAAACACACTGTGTTTCCTATTCAATATAACATGTTTGGAACACAATGATTAATAGGTTATAGTATATGTATTTGTGACCCAACTGGGGGGTTGTTTGGTGAAAATTGCTGAAAACAAATAAGTGACAGGAAGTAAAGAAACAAAAAGCAACATATCTTCAGTTCACTAAAACAATGTTTGTAAACATGTACATGGTTCCTGTAATATGGTGCTGGCGCCGTTATTTTTCAGCGTGTGACATACTTACAGAATTTCAACAAGCCTTTTTCACTTTTGCTAGGCTTAAATGCATTGTATTTTCATCCAATGAGAGTCAGCTGCTTTTTTGTTTTTTGTTTCTTTGTTGGTTCTCACGGTTTTGTTTTCAACAGGTTTTAACATCACTAAATGCAGACAATTTTTTCAAGTTTCTTTCAGTGTTCACAAAAGGTCCGCCTCTCCGATTTTCTCACTAATGGCTTCGACAGACAAACGTCATCACGTTGTAGGCTTTTCCAGTTTTCTTCCTGAAAACCGTTTCTCACATAGATATAAAAGAATGATATTAACAAAAAAGCAAATCAACAATACAAATCATTTTACCCGCCCTATTATTTATTAATCCTTTTTCCACTGATCACAAATCTATTCTGCTAATAAAAATTTTTTCCACAGCAGGCATACTTCATCATCTAAGCGCATTTGACATCCTCTGTCCGATGACCGATTGGCGAGAGAATACGTAAACGTAAAACATAACAGCTGTTAGAAATACTCACTTCATCTGCAATTTGCACACGTATTCATGAATGTTAATGAATCACTGACTGAACAATATACTGAAAAATACAGATGCACTCTTAAAACTTTGACTGTGAATAGTCTCTCTTTGTACCTCATTTATGCTCTTGCTCTCAATAGAGAGTAAATATGGCAACAAGCAAAGTTGTATTTGTATCCCAACCACAGCTATATCTGTATCACAAACACGTATTTTATAACATATTTATCATTAAGTCTCCAACATGATATATTCAATAGAAAATATAATCGTGGTCTTCATGAAAGCTCGAAAGAACGTCGTAAACTCGAAAACATCGTAAACTTGCACAGAAAACGTCAAAACAAACAAATTTCCCATACAAAGCGACTTGCACAAAAGTGGAAAGTTTTCGAGGCAAATTTGCTGAGCAAAGCTGGAAAAAGAAACGTGTAAACTTGTGACATTTCAATGTCAATATTTTTGTATTGAAAAAAGAGAGGATTTTTGATTTATGTATGTGATAAAAATAAAATAATGGAATAGGTAAAGCATATACTTTTAATTTTACTATGTTTATTTACTTTATCAGCCTTTTTTTGACAATTGCTGCATAGATACACTGAGCAACTTTATTTGGTGCCTCATGAAATGCTTCGGAGCAAACTTACGCTGCGCAAAAGTTCTAGGTTTTCTTGTTTGCATGAATACCACTAATGTGTTTGGACACAAGTATACAACATTTGCGACGAGCTACAAATGCACGTTATATTTGCATCCAAACAACAAAAAAAGAAAGATTCTTATATGTTTGGAACATCTATATCATTACGTGCAAGCATTGTTTTCATGAATCGAAGATCTGCTGCTTGTTGGTTCCCTTATTATGTGTCACGTTTTTATTTCCAGCAATTTGCAATAAACAAAGCCATATTGGGGCACAAAAACCTATATTGTAACATATTAATCATTGTGCCTCCAAACCGTAACATCGAATGGCAATGTGTTTAGACACAAGTATATTTTTCTTTAATATTTCTTGACTAATTATTGCAGCTTAAGGTCCCTTTGGTTTTCTTGAAAATTGTCTGTTTTTTTTCTTTTTTAATATTTCGATTTCGTTTGGAAATCTTCTTCAGGAAAGTTTTTATATTCATTTTAACAAACAAAATTTAATACAAATTAAAATGAAAATTTTTGACGAATTGTGAAAAGTAATACTATTTATACGTTTTATAATGCAGTAACGTTTACAGAAAGTAGAAATATTAAATCTAACATAATTTTATAATATGGTAAGGTATTTGTGTTGATTTATCTTATTATTAACCGATATATTTTTATTAATTAAACTTCTATCATTTCTAGTGACACTATATATATCTATTTTCTTATTAAATTGCGAAAACTGATAAAAACTTGCAAATATTTCGTAATTCTCTCCTCTGCAAAGTAACGCAATTATCAAACTTTTTTTTTTATTTATCTGTTTTTCTCTTCTTATAAATTTTTCTGCCGTTATGTCTTAATATTTTAAAAAATTGTTAAATTTTTCATTATCTAAAAACCTGCTTAAATTATACATTATATAAATTAATGTATAAATAGTATTACTTTTCACAATTTGTCAAAAATTTTCATTTTAACTTGTATTGAATTTTGTTTTTTAAAATTAATATAAAAACTTTCCTGAAGAAAATTTCCAACGGAAATCGAAATATTGAAAAAGAAAAAAAAGAAAATTTTCGTGAAAACTAAAGGAACCTTAAGCTGCAATTATTAGTCAAGAAACAAAAGTATACTAACGGGTCCGCCAAATAACTTTTTTTTTTTTTGAAAATGCTATAATAAAAGCCTACTGAATATTTTCTCAAATTTCTTTTTTTATTTGAAAGTACAATCCTTCCGGTTAATAATGGAAAATAATTTCATTCAAATGGCTGCCTCGGCTGACCCTACACGATCGGTCCAAATTGTAAGCACATTTTCGATTGTGTGCAGCTGTATTTCACCAATGGCTTCACGAATATTGTCCTTTAAAGCGTCAATTGTCTCTGGCTTGTCGGCGTAACACTTATCTTTGAGAGCACCCTACAAATAATAGTCCAACGGTGTCAAATCGCAGCTCCGAGGTGGCCAAACGACATCAGCTCTGCGTCTGATAATGCGATCTTCCAAAAAGGACGCAACACATCGAGTGTAGCTTCGGCTGTGTGGCACGTAGCGGCATCCTGTCGAAACCATATATTGCCAATATCCTCCTCTTCAAGTTTTGTGAACAAAAATTCGTTCAACATGGCCCGATAACGATCGCCATTGACTGTAACGGCCACTCCTTGCTCATTTTCAAAGAAAAATGGCCCAATTTTGCCTCTGGACGAAAATCCGCACCAAACAGTGACTCGTTTTGGGTGCATCGGCTTTTCAATGTATGCGTGCGGGTTTTCTGTGCCCCAAATGCGACAATTTTGCTTGTTTACATACCGGCCAAGATCAAAATGAGCTTCATCTGAAAAGATGATTTTTTTTGGCAAAATCGGTATCTGCAACATTACCATGATTTTCAAGGTAATGTCGCAATATATCCCAGCGTTGTTTAAGCGTATACACAACCATATTCGTTTAGCGGAAGGATAAAACTAATTATCTGTCAAATCAGATATGAGCTAAGTGTTACCATTCACGAAATAAGCACTAGTTGAAAAAAACGTTAGATGGCGGACCCTTTATAAAAAAATCTTCTCAAAATGCCGTTCGGAACCGAAGTCAAACTGTAGGTCCCAGTCGGTGAGTGTAAAGCTAGAAAGCGCACAGCTCTCTCCCCAATCCTTTCATGGGAAGTAATGGGAACCCATGTAAACTATAATGGCGACAAGCTACAAGCATATTATATTTACATTCAAAGAAGAAAATAAGACCGATTTTACAGCGTGTACCGCACACGATTGCACTGTGGGCGAAAGGGCTCATCTAGCGGCGTTTAATTAATAACGCTTAGAAAACTATTTTTTTTGTTTGTGTAATATTTTTTTTAGTTGCAAATAGATTAAGCTACATTGTTAAAGAAAAGAAAAATTTAAAAATATATTTATATATATTTTTTTTGTGAAAGTTGCAACTTTCTTCATATTTTAGACATTTTTCTTTCAGTCAGGAAAACATGATAAAGTTAATATATTTAATGTTTCACACTCCTTTAGGTTAAAAACATATTTAACTATAATATTAAAAATAGTTTTTTGTTGAATTTGTTACTTTTTCTTTTTTGTTTCTGTTGAAATATAAAAAATATTGATAATTTTTTATATTTTTTTAATTTTCCGATTAAAGAGCACTATTCACTGTGTGATAAGCTATCATATGACATATTAATTTGTTCATCTGTATTAGAAACAGGACTGATAACATCGTTATCTAATATATCATCCTTTTTTGAAGAGGGCAATGAACTTTTCGATAACATGGTAATGAAAGGATCTGAAGAAACATATAATGTATGTGTCAAGTCTTCAATTGTGTTTTTCCGTGAATTTTTTCGAGTGTGGAGTAGGCGATATTTTCTAAGGTCTTTATTTCTGGCCTCGAGAGCTTCTTCTGACATCACACCTATTGGAAGCGAAGCATGTTTAATAAATAATATATTAAAATTTTATAAACAGATGAGGGCATATAAAACCCGGGAAACAAGTCAACAAAAATAGTTGCTGTTTGGTATGCATACTGCTGAAAGGCGTCCGTATTGATGTCATATCCAGAAGCCATTATGCGTAAAGTAACGCTGAAACGGTAAATTAATAAACTGCTAACACCAGTAATTTGAGCAGCCAATTTTGGTTGTTGGAAAAATTTTCTGGCTGTGTTGCCATTATTAGTTGTGCCGGATCTAGGCATTGGGATATCAACAAGTGTAGCCATTCCCTTTCTCAGATTTGTTTGTATCTCAGTTTTTTCTATCAACAATACCCTTATCAGAACTGCGAATCTGCCATTTTTGAATTGGAATTCTGTAAGCGATATGCAGAATACACTCAAAGAAGCGAATCCACGTACGTAAAGTTGATAATCCACATTCGTATAAGTTTTCTTTGCACGCCTAATTTTTCATTATTTGAAGGTTGTTCATATTTTTTGGTTATGCATAATAAATTCCACATTTTTGGGATGATGTTTCTGCCACAACACTAAATACCTTCCCATCTATCGTGGTCATATGGAACTGATGATGAACTTCATAATTTTGAAGTGTCGTTGGCTGTATTTTGTATTTTGGCTATTTGAGATTTGACATTGTTCACTTCATCATGGATTAATTCTGCTGTGTCCTTTTGACAAAGTAATTTTTGTGGCCTGCAATAACGAGTTGATGAAGGTTTGACAGTTTTGCACAGTGTGGTTGATCCGGAAAGTATTTGTAACGGTACCAAGCACACCGTAAACACATGTTGGTCGATCAAATTTTATCGATAAGTTGGGTGGCCACTACCCCATTTGTAAATAGCAGTTATCTTAAGAGTGTTATTACTCTCAGATTTTTTAAAATCTTGAGAATGCGCTGCAAATATTCTTTCCACTGTGTGATCAATCAAGCATTGTAAAGGTACCTCAAAAGAATGATCAGTAACTTGTAGCCCATCAGGCTAGCACAGTTTTTTCGCAGACCGTAAAACATCATAAGTAATTTCATCATAACATCATAAGTATTAGCATTTCTCTTTTTAAGTCTATTCTGCAAGTCCATGTAAACATTTTTTGGGTTTTGGTTTTCAGATTTTTTAAAATCTTGAGAATGCGCTGCAAATATTCTGGCCACTGTGTGATCAATCAAGCATTGTAAAGGTACCTCAAAAGAATGATCAGTAACTTGTAGCCCATCAGGCTAGCACAGTTTTTTCGCAGACCGTAAAACATCATAAGTAATTTCATCATAACATCATAAGTATTAGCATTTCTCTTTTAAAGTCTATTCTGCAAGTCCATGTAAACCTTTTTTGGGTTTTGGTTTTCAGATTTTTTAAAATCTTGAGAATACGCTGCAAATATTCTCCCACAGTGAATTGCAAACAAGTTTTAAGAGAAAATAGTATCGAAAAAACCACTATCCGAAGTATGCCTCCATTCAATTTCCCACTTATGAAGAGGATGAGAATTAAATATCTGAAATAGGGAGATAGTAAAAAACTTAATTTCCTATTCCATCCCGTGAAGCAATAGGGAAGGCTTTTCGCAAACCGTGAGATGTGGGCTTTCTACTCTTATAATCTTTTCACATTTACCGCGTTTCAGTTGAAACGCCGGCGTTTCGCTCTCTTGAGATCATTTCGAAACCATGGTGTTCACATTGTACTTTTTTTAACTACTGTGGTTTCATGTGACATTTCTCATTTCTGTTTTGTGTTTTCTGTATTGACTGTAAACAACACAAACGCACATTTGTGAATAAAGAAATATAAAATAACATTGATACATACATTGATAATAACATTGATACATACATACATAAATCATATTGCAATAAGTACTTACCACCACAAAGCAAACTAGAAATGTAAACAAACAGATTTGTTTTCCCTCATTTTTCTGACATTTGCTTTGAACCAGCAATGGAAATTTTTTAATTTTACTCCTTTTTTTAACTACTATTGGAGTACAACACTATGCTCTCTCTCATTTTTACTGTGGTTTCAAACAAACTACAGTAAAAAGAGCATAATGTTTACTTTTTTTTGTATGGAAATAAGTGCCAATTAAAGTGTGTTCGCTGAAATCATCGAAAGAGAGCGAAACGCCGGCGTTTCAGCTGAAACGCGGTAAATGTGAAAAGGGCATTAGACTCACTGACTGTCACATACACTTTAACACCGGTTTCGATAGGATTTTGAGAAGCTGTTCATGGCATATTAGTCGACAGTGTCACCAGTACTTTGCGAAATGACCTTCTCCGAAAGAAACGACAAGTTGTTAGTGCGCGAAGCGAAGACGCGTTGAATAATTCCGTTCCGCACCAACGAAAGTTCAGACATTTAACTTCGTTTGAGGAAATTATATGCGGCAAACTATAACCTCAGTTATCTTTTTGTGTATATACGTGTTTGGGTATCTACTGGTTCGTTTTACAGATGTCCACAAATGATTTTTATGTTTGACGTAAAAGTAAATTATTACAAATTTGGGGTAAATGTTAGTTCCTTTACAATAATAAAAACAACGTTTACGATAAATGTTTGTATTTAGGGGAAACTTTAAATTTTTGTTTTTTGTATACACAGCAAAAGAAATATTTTTGCACCAAACATTCTCCAATAGATTTATCTTTGCGTGTGTACACTCTGTTAGCACCCTCTCGGCAATACACCACAAACGCTTACGGAGATCAGCAGCGTAAACGCTGAACTCTTATTGCTTTGAGACCTTCTGAGCCAGTTTGCTGACATTCGACTCTGCCGTGTCCTGGCCCCTTTTACACCTTCTCCTAGACTGACAAAAAATTTCATACAAAAAAAAAATAAAAATAAATATTTATATATATACTAGAGACAGGCATATTTCCCTTCCGAGTGCTAGCCTCTGAGGAGTTCCCCTGTGTAAAAAAATTGTTTTCCCATTACATCCCATGAAGGAATTGGGGAGATCTTCTCACAACCAGTGAGCTTTTCTGTTTTACACTCACTGATTGGGACGTACAGTTTTTTGAGAAGCTTATTAATGGCTAAATACTCGATAGTGTCGCCCGTCAGCAAACGAGGTGACTGCGGTCGAAATAAATGTAAGCTGGTGAGAGCAGGGATCGAACAAGAAAACTTCAATAACTCATCCAATTAATACAGCATTTTTAAAAACAAAGTTGCGTTTTACTCATTAGGAAATATCACTTGTGAATAAATTCAAGAGTATTATGGTTTATTTATAAAAGGATGTGTGAAGTCATCGCCGAAGTTGAAAAATGGCGAAAAAATATCTGTTGGCCGGAAAAATACAAACAGAATTCTCCTATTTTCTTAAATATGATATATATCGTTTGACAGGCCCGAGTTTCTTCTTTTTAAATCCGGTGAGAAAATGAAAATCGGTTGATAGTCAAATAACTTAAAGTCTTATAAGTGCGCAAAGTTACGCAAAACCGGTTTTCAAGATTATGGGGGTGTTTGGGAAATTTCACAAGCAGATTTTTGTTTCACTCGACAGCACCTACAGGAAAACTATTACAGGTATTTTCATTTCTCGCACCGTGTTAAAAAAATAATAAATGGTTTCCCATTACATCCCATAAAGGGACTGGGGAGAACTTCTCACAATCACTGAGCTGTGCGCTTTCCAGTTTTCACTCACTGATTGGGACCTACAGTTTTACACCGATTACGAACGGTAATTTGAGAAGCTTTTTCATGGCTAGATACTCGATAGTGTCGCCATCACTAAGCGAGGTGACCGCCGCCGAAAGGAAATTTGAAGGTGGTCAGAGCCGTGTTCGAACCCAGGATCTCATGTACAAGAGCCGCGCACACTAACCATTGCACCACTGGGCGCCTCGAAATGATTTTTTTATAGGTCGTAGGGAACTTCTTTTGCTCCTGCCAAAAGGTTTTGAAAAATCGATGGCATAATATGTACAAATCTGTGTCCTTACAAATCGGCCCACACTAATGTATATGCTTGGAAAACACTCCAAGGATTATTATGTTGACTAGTACTAAACTCACTTATATTTAAATGCAAATATTAGCATGTTTACATGCAAACGTGCATTCTCTTCATTCCAAACATATGTATATAAAGGGTTTTTTTAACAGAGACGCTACAAAAGTAAATCGATAGGGACAGCAAACGACGCCATATTTTTTCCCGCTCTTTTGACATTTCTCTTCCATAAGGTTTGCCATTTCATCATGGAAAGATATACGAGCCAACAACGAGTCGAAATTATTAAAATTTACTACCGAAATTTGGAGTCTGTGGCCTCAACTTTAAGAGCACTACGTCCAATTTATGGTCGTCATAATGGTCCTACTAGATCAACAATTGAGCGTCTAGTGGAAAAATTTGAATCCACAGGCACAGCACAAAATGTTCCCGTGCCAGTGAGACAAAGAAGTGCCCGTAGTGTCGAGAATATTGCTGCCGCTGAGGCTTCAGTTCAGGAAAGCCTAAATGTGTCTGTCACACGTCGCTCTCAAGCGTTGGGCATTTCTGTGACGTCGTTGTGGCAAACTTTGCGAAAAGATCTTGGCCCACATCCTTACAAGATCAAATTGAGGCAAGAACTTAAGCCGCTTGACCACCATAAGCGTCGTATATTCGTGAATTGGGCTGAGCAACAACTCGGATTTTCATCGGAAAATCATATTCAGCGATGAGGCTCATTTCTGGCTCAATGGCCTCGTCAATAAGCAAAATATGCGTTATTCGTCAGACAGCAATCCACACGTAATCCATGAGTCATCATTGCATCCCGAAAAAATTTCGGTTTGGTGCGGTTTATGGGCCTGCGGCGTCATTGGGCCGTACTTCTTCCGTGATTATCAAGACCGGTGCATTACTGTGAATGCGAATCGCTACCGTTCAATGATAACCGAATATTTTTGGCCCCAATTGGATAATATGGACTTGGAGGACATGTGGTTCCAACAGGACGGCGCCACAAACCACACAGCGAATGCCACAATCAATTTATTGGAAACCAAGTTTGGTGAACGTGTTATCTCACGAAATGGCCCAGTCGATAGGCCGCCTCATTCATGCGATTTGACGCCGTTATATTATTTCCTGTGGGGCCACGTCAAGTCTATGGTCTATGCCAACAAGCCAGCGACGATTGATGAACTTCGAACGAATATCGAACGTGAAATTGCAGCAGTATCGGCCGATTTATGCTTGAAAACCGTCGAAAATTGGGTTCAGCGTCTGGACTTCTGCAAGCGTGCCCGTGGTGGCCATGCAAAAGAAGTCGAGTTCCATACATAATGACATCGAACGTACTTTCACAGGAATAAAGAATTTCATTGGTATCTAAAACCGGGTTTATTTTAATTAAACAAACTTTTGTAGCGCTCTTATTGAAAACCCCGTTACTTATGTCGAAGCATTCGTGTGTTTCCTCCCAATCGAACGGTTGGCGACTGAATGCAAGAACATAACGCAACTTAGGAATCACTCAGTTCGTTAACAACCGCATTCACAAATATTTATGAATCAGTGAGTGAAAGAATACTGGAAAAATACCATTATACACCTACAATAACTTTAACGTAGGCTGAGAACAATCTCTCTTTGCCCCTCTTTTATTCTTTTGCTATCGAGAGAGTTATAACGACAAACAAATAAAGTAAACAGTGCCCCAAACACATCTGTTGTTGTATCACAAACAAAGCCGTACTTGGACCTTAACTTTTACTTTTATTCACTTTTTTGCAACCTTATGAGGTCGGATGTCTTATACATATTAATTAAACAAACAAATAATAAAATTACACTAATTTTAACATAATTTTCCAACTGATTCTATCCTTTGCCTTTTCTCGCCAGTTGGTAACACCAAGGATACGGTGGGATTCTTCGGCATGGTCTTTCCATCGGAATCTTGGTCGTCCTCTTTTCCTGCTTCCATTGGGTACGTTATCGAAAACCTTTGGCGCTGGCTCACCTTCGTCCATTCTAATAACATGGACTAGCCAACGCAATTGCCCCAATTTGTTTCTGGTGCACGTCAGAATGTAAATGATATAGTACTTTGTTCCACCGACGTCGATACTCTCCGTTTTCTTTAACAGGACCATATATTTTACGCAGAATTTTTCTCTCGAATGCTCCCAAGTGTTTTTCATCCGCTTGCGATATGACCCAAAAAAATATGAGAGTCTGTTATAGCTGGACTTTTGTCTGACGAGAGAGGCATTTGTTCCTAAACTGCTTGCTGAGGCCAAAATAGCATATATTTGCAAGTACAAGTCTCATATTTATCTCCAGGCTGTCGTTATTGTCCTTGTTCGCGGCGGATCCAAGGTAGGCAAATTCATCTACCACATCAAAATTAAATCGGTTGTCGACGTTCAAGTGCGGACCAAGTCGGCAGGTTTGTCTAGTCGTTGACACCATCAATTTTGTTTTGCCCTCATTAACAGCAAGACCCACCACCCATATTAATCATTGCGTGTCAAAAGTATGACATTGAATATCAAACACAATGTGTTTGAACACAAGTATACTATATTTGCGTCAAGCTCAAAACACAAGTTATATTTGTATTCAAACCAGAAACAAAGACAACTCTTGCAGAATGCCTATACTTTTCACTTTTCGATGAGTTTCTAAAAATGCTCTTGCCAGGCCCCCAATCTGCCCCCCCTTTGGAGTAGTCAGGCCATCCCTTCCATTAGCAGGCCTACCAGGAGGCCTGAAACCGAAGGCCTCCTAGGAAAATTTTCTTCTGCAGGCCTGACTGGAGAAGGGAAATTTGCCAGTCTCCTATTCCTATGGCGCCATATCTTAATTTGAAAGGACAATTGAAATAGCAGGGTGGACCTTCCAACTGCCTTTATAGGCCTGCCGGAATGCATGCAAGTTATCACTTTCTGCTACTGGGAATATAGAAAAGATTGTGATATAAGTAACAATATCTCGACCTTTCCAGTTATATATCTTCTTTACCAAATACTGTATTCTAAAGTCCGTTTTGCACGGACTTTTTCAAGAGAAAGTATGGCCATATTGAGAATATATGCTTACGTGGGTACAGGAAAACCATCTTATATACCAGTAGGCAAGAATTTTCCAGTTTTATTTTTAAACGAAGTTCCTTATCGCACGTTGCGGGATGGGGGCTAAAATTAAACAACTTTTGTTTTAACACTTTTTTTAACCCACTATTATCAACTATATTCTTTACTTCTACTTTGGTTTGTGTCTAGACTAAACGCTTGGATCACAGAGAAAAAAATTAACTAGATGTCTCACTTATGTTGGGAAATTTATTGTTTAATGGGAAGTTGACTACGTGGGGCCTGTAACCAAGTTTTGAACACAATAAAAAGCAAGACTGGCAGAAAAAATTGATTTTTCTTAAAAAACTACCTTTTCTTTAAAGAGTACCATTTTTGTGAAACAACATAACTTTTCTTGAGAAAAGTACGTACTTTTAAAAACTTACGTAGTCTTGAAACAAGGACAAATTCTAAAAAAAAATAATATTTCTTTAAGAAAAACCTTTTCTTCAAAAAAAGGGCCTACTATTAAAAAAATACCATTTCTTACAAAAAGTACTTCTCTTAAAAGTAGCTTTCCTTAAAAATAAAATAAATCCTTTTCTTTTCTTGAGATACCTAGCCTTTCTAAAAATAAGCACATTTTCTAAAAAAAATAATGCTTTCCAAAAAGGAGCACCACTTCTTTGAAAAGAACCTGGTCTTAAAAAAGTACTTCTTTGTAAAGAAAAATGCATACACTTAAGAGCTTTTCTTACGGAAAGTACTTCTTCTTAAAAATAGTACATTTTGTGAAAACAACATTAGCATTTAATAAAAGAAGTACCTCACTTTAAAATATTATCTTTTCGGGAAAATATAATACCTTTTCCCACAAAAGGAACCTAAAAATAATCCTTTTTTTTTACAAAAAATACATTCTTTCAAAACAAAAAATTTCTTTAAAAAATTTTATCGTTTTACAAAAGTATATTTTCTTAAACATCCATTAAAATCATCATATATCCTGACTTCTTATATTCTGCCACTGACATCCTGACATAAAAGTACATACAGTGTTCATCTGTACAGCAATTTTCTACCCTTCAGGGTAAAAATTTAAAAAATTTAAAAATACGTATAAAAAAAATTGGAAAAGTTCCGGGAAGATCTATTTATCATAAATACCAATAAAATAGTTCCATTTCACATTCACTTCCCAAAAACCCTCAACAAATTGCACAAAACTCCCAGCAAAAAAGATCACTGCTTCAATGTTGCAATTACATTTTCATCTCTATCCCAACATAGATACTGGGCAGTCTAAAAAGAACTTGCAACACATCCATATATAGATTTTTGTAAATTGTTGCTTTTAGTTTGTTCACAAAAAAGGATAACACAAGAAATTACAATTGGACAGACAGAAAAAACCACAAATGTTATAGAAAAACAAAACAATTTTGCAGAAAGAGCATCCACGAGTGGTTGCAAACGGGCCAAAGGCGCAGCATACACAGATCAGGGTCCCCCGGTTGGTTGAGGACATAAGGGGGAACAATGAAGTGCTTTTATAGTACAACAGAAATTACAATAACAACTTACAATTGTGTTGAACAATTTAAAGTTATGAAGCCATTACATATCAGATGGAGCAACAGCAGCAGCAGTAGTTCTTCTCGAAATGACCCAAAGATGTTGTTAACATTGAAACGACTACAGGACAAGAAGGGAAAAAAAGAACAATCATTAAACATAACAACATTTATATCTCCAAAGGTCCTTTTGGGCAAACAATGCTACTGATTCCTTACACACTGCAAATAAAACGAGATTAAACAAATGGTGTTTCACAAATCCTTGCTATTTAAAATGCTTTAAATTCAATGTCAGTCACAAAAGTATCCCGTCGTGCTTGATTATGTGCTTAATTAGATAATCAGTAGCGAAATTATGTCGAAATTAGTAGGGAAGCGAAAGGATTTCAGATTTGAATTTCCTTCAAATGCTTCGAAAATAGTTATCGTGGGCCTAAGCCAATAGTAATGTCCACAAATGTCTACAACAAACTTCTAGAGAAAATAACAACAACAAATTCTGCTTACAGTTATTTAGTTAAGTAATCAACCACTTAGTTACTGTTATCAGCCATATATGGATGTGTCAGTAGCCAAAACGATTAACTCCATCCAAAAAGCCTGTGTAAACTGAACAGTGTGTTTTAAAATTCCACGTTCATTATAAATTCACATGAACATTATAAATAACTTTATTGCAGCTGTAAATATTTCATAGGGAATTTAAAATGTACTGAATGTTTAAAAGAATACCCTCCCTAATATATTCTGCAGGAACCATATCTGTGTTTGGAAGACACTCCAAATATTCATATATTTGTTAGTCCCAAACTCATTTATATTTAAAACCAAACATTGTCATGTTCACTTGCAAACTTGAATGGTTTTTCGTGGAACCATATCCGTGTGTCATTCCAAACATTCAGATATTTACCTGGTAGCATATGCGTGTTTGCTCCCAAACATAATAATATTTCGAAACAAATTATTTTTTGACTTCAATATTACAAATAAATTTATTATAATCCAATTTGCCAAAACAAGTACTAATATTGAACCAATTACCGAAAAAAAGACGAAACATTATTATCTCTCTTTTTTTGTTCGGTTGCAAATTTAATGTGTGCGCGGAATTTGCGCAAATATAGAATACTTGTGTCCACACACATTGTGATTGCTGTTAAATATTACATGTTTTAGAATACAATGATTAATATGTTATAATATAAATTTTTGTGATACAAATACAGCTGTGTTTGGAGCACTGGTTACTTATTATTTTTTTTTGGTCGGGACAAATAGACTTTGTTCTCAGCCTAAATTAGTGCAAATGCAAGTGCATAACTGTATTTTTGCATTATTCTTTCAGCCACTGATTCATAAATATTCGTGAATGCGTGTGTTAATGAATTGAGTTGTTTTAAATATTGACTGACCTGTTGCCTTTGAATTTCGTGCATGCAGTTGTCAAACGTTCGTTTAAGAGGAAACACACGAATGGTGCGACGAATGTAACATGAAACTCGCATTTGACTCCACGTAAAAGTATAAATCTTTGCATGTAAACATGCCAGTCTTTATTCGAGAGTTTTATTTTTTTTTGATCTGGACGCAAATATAGTATACTTGTGTCCAAACCCATTGTGGTTTCTATTCAAGGTTATGTGTTTGACACGCAATGATTAATATGTGGTAATGTATGCGTTTGTGGTCCAAGTACAGCTTTGTTTGTGATACAACTACTGCCGTCTTTGGTGCGCTTTTTACTTAATTTGTTTGCCGCTATTCTCTGTCGAGAGGAAAATAATATAAGAGGCGCCAAGAGAGATTGTTCTCAGCCTAACTTAAAGGTATTGTAAGTGTGTATCTGTATTTTTCCATTTTTCTTTCACACAGTGATTCATAAATAGTTCTGAATGCATGTGTCATTTCATACGATCACTTCAACATCTATATACGGAAGTAACGGAGAATTATGTACTAAATACTACAGTTAACACAATCAGAAATGTTGTAATTTCATTTCATGCCAAGAGATCATATTTTCTCCGGTTAGAGAACAAATTTAAATGCCGCGGGTGGGAAATGATTACGATTGTCATTCGGAATGGTATCCTATCCAGCGATCTCTTCAACATTTGGATATTCAAAATATTGAAATAGGATGTTTTGAATACTGCAGTTAATATTATTATATGGATGGCTTGGAAGCAATAACTGGCTCACAGATGATGGTATCGTTTTTGCAGAAAAGCTGTTCTAGATTTCAAATGGGTCTCACCCCTATGGTGACACACTGGCTCCAAGCGAGAATGATAAGACCGATTTTGAGTTATGTATTTTTAGACTGGTGGACGGTAATGGGTAGAAGTGCTACCTGTAGAAATTGAAAACGGTAGACGCTAAGAACCACATCGACCAAGAGAAGCGATAAATTACAAAATACTACAGGAAATATGACTACGACTACAGGAAATATGACAATGCATTCGAGGTGATCACAAATCAATACACCAGCACATAATGGAAATGCTGAAGAAATTCTCACCAAAGAGGACAGACATTCCAGAGATACTGCCAACGGTAAACTGCTACGCCACCATAGAACAGATTGAGTCATTGGCGAAAGGCTTCCTAGGCGAATAGGAATAAGACTACTGACCAGAGACTTAAAGATTAAACTATTTAAAATTAATTCTTTCCGATGTCATCCCATGAAGCGATTGGGAAGAGCCTCTCACAACCATTAAGCAGTGCGCTTTCTAGTTTTATATTCACTGCTTGGGACCTACAGTTTTTCACTGGTTCCAATCGGAATTTTTAGAAGCGTTTTCATGTCTAAGTACCCGATAGTGTCCCCAATTGTAAAGCGGTCAGATTAGGGATCGAACCTACGTTCTCATATAGAGGAGCCGCGCACATTACTATTGCAGCATCGACGGACAGGAAGATTAAACTATAGATTCGGCTTATTGCTCACAATACCGTGTTTCATGCAGAGGTTAAAGCGTTCACGGAATATGTGAGATGCCTGACCGATAAACGTGGAAACATTAATGTGAAGATATTTACAGATAGTCAAGGGTCGATCAAAGCAAAATAGTCGCAAAGTATTACAACGCTTACGAGAGTACACAAAATCGAGGAGGAGATAAACAAACTCTCCACCACTGGCAGCCTTGTGATCATCTGAACTCCAGGTCACCCCGGCATTTGGGGAAATGAAAGAGCAGATAAACTGGCTAGCATGGGCTCCAACCGATGAGACGAGGGCTGAATAGCAAAGATCATTTAGGGGCTTCTGGACGCGAAGCTAAAGTTGATCTGACTCAAACAGAGCAGAGTCGTGAGTATCGTAATGGGCCACTCCACCCTTTGGGAGAATCGTTGTAACATTGAGTGCGCCCATGGAAATAAATGTAGGGTATGAGAGTATGGGAACAAACCGATGGTACGCTTTCTCTGCCATTGTCGCGCTATAGCAAGATTAAGACTGTAATACCACTCAGACGATACCATACCTATTGTGGAGAATCTACGCGGAATGTATTGGACAAGACTTAAGAAATTTGTATACCAAATTGACTACACGATACTGATATGGGACTCTAAAACCAACCAATGCACACAAAAATGAATGCGGATTCGTTTCGACCCCGTTACGAGTTCGTAAAGGCAAAAAATGGGAATCAGTGAAATTGGGGTTTGACGGATCCGTTACCAACCCATTACAAGTCCATAAAAAAGGGAATCAGATAAATTGCGATTTGACGTAAAAAATTGGACAGAACAAAAAAATCGAATCAGTAAAATAATGATTTAGCGGATCCGTTTCGAACCCACTACGAGCCCGAAAATCCACGAAAAAGAGAAATGTGGGCAATTCAAGCCCTTCCCAACCGATTACGTGGCCGTAAAAATTGCAAAAACGAATCAGTAAAATTTCGTCTTGGCGGTTCCATTTCGAACCCATTACAAGTCCGTAAAAGCATAAAAAACGAAATTGCGATTTGGCGGATCTGTCACGAGTTCGTAAAATCATAAAAAGCGAATCAGTAAAATTACGATTTAGCGGACCCGTTACGAGTCCGTGAAACATAAAAAAAATCGAAATTGGGATTTTCCAGTTCCCGTTACGAGTCCGTAGAAATAGAAATAAGCGAATGAGTGAAATCATGATTTGACGGATGCGCTGCGAACCCGTTACGAGTCCGTAGAAACATGAGATACGAAATGCTAGTTTGGGAAAGCAAATTTGGAATTGTAAACATGTCGTGATTGAACCAGGCTCATATTTCGTCCAAGGGATGCCTGACCCACGCTCCCTCCACCCATCGTCTGTTGGAGACAGATGTTTTTGATTACAATAATATTAATGCCCCAGGATCATATTTGAATTGCCTACACACAAAAATTGGCAGATATCAAAAACTAAAACGAATTCGTTTCAAATTCGCAAAAATTGATACAAGTGTAGCCGCCTCGAATCCAGTTTATTTTAAAAAAATATCATCCCGAAATGGATTCAAATATGAAGTGCTTTTCGAGTTCGAGACGGATCCGAAAAGTAAAAAAAACGATTCGCGTTTTCAAGAGGAATTTCATACGAAAAGGGAGTCGTTATGTTTCCATAACATAATCACGAATTCGAAACGGGTTCATATGGCACAATGGGTACCCATAGTGTCACATACCATATATAGAAATGCAATGCTTTCTATTGGGTTTAATAGCTTTAAAGCCCGTATCAGACTATTAGTGCAAATGGCACGATTCACGGAGAGAGAAATGTAACGAAGCACTCTTTAATTTGACATTCTATCATTCTGCTTGCGATTTACATTATCAGTTTTGGAGAATGCGCAACATATTCTCTCCAAGGTGCCAAACAAAATACGACATTTATAAAATAAGAATGGAATACAGAAAACAGCAACCCCCATGACATTGGAGTCCTGAAACATGTCCAAAGGGAATCAAAAAATATTTTAGGATCCGAAAGGGATACCAAAAAAGACACATCGCGCCTTCTTTGTGGCAGCAAAATTGTCCATTTATGTATCCGCCAATCTTCCATTTTTGGATACACCTTCGGAAGGTAGTCGGAGGTTTTTCGTGTTTCATATTCAAATGTTTCTATGAGAAATTAATTTTTGTCTACTAAACCGAAAAATTACAGTGCATTCAAACGAGTGCACAAAAACACAAAAAAACGAAGGATAATGAAACATCAAATTTTAAACCGTCAGCGCGGACCTCCGCGAGCAACCGGAATAAATGTCAAGTAGGAAATTGTAAACAAAGACTAAACATATATAACCGCGGTGGGCAACACACATACTATCACATTTGCGATTGGTAACCGCAATAACCCGAAGTTTTTCTCCATGTATTTGAAAAAGTTGCGCAACGTAGTCTTGGTTCATCAAGTGCTGATCAGCAGCAACTGATTCGATTTACTTTGACGAAATGACAGCAAAATGCAACAGCACAACAGCCGATCTTTTATCATCGTATATCACATGCAGCATATTTTTACCTATTCCCACGGGAATAGGAATTTTAGATATACCCGACACTGATTTATAAGAAGTGGCATAATAAAAACTTTTTTTTGTCGCTTTTTTTTTTTTGATTTTGATCTTTTCATCCAAAATGCAACGCTGATTGCATAATTTTTTTGAGCAAAATCAAATAATGAGAGAAAGTTTCCGCAAGTTTACACTATTCCTTCTTCTCTCATCAATGAATGATCTCATTCATATCCAACGATTTCTCTAACATAAACTCCATAAACTTGTATAAGACAGACTATCAGAAAGTTCTTTCCAGGAGATGTTCATTTAAACTGGAATGTAGTTACAGTGGCCGTCGGTGGTGCAATGGTAGCGTGGGCGGCTCTTGTACATGAGAACGTGGATTCGAGCGCTGCTCAGAACACCTTACATTTCTTTCGCTTAGTGATGGCGACATTATCGAATACTTAGCTATGAAAAAGCTTCTCAAAATAGTAATCAGAAGCGATGTAAAACTATAGGTTCCAGTCAGTGTGTGTAAAAAACTAGGTCCCAAAACAAGCCCAACTGACGTATAGACGGTGCCAGAAGTTTGAAAAAAAAACATTTTGGTGAACAGTGGTAACCTTATAAAACATATAACGGGTTTTTCAATTGGTACTTGACAACTTTGAATTTAATGTGTGAACGCACTATTTCACTGATCATCTAACTGTTACTTTCCTTGTTTCCAGTAAACTCAACATTTTCATCGTGGTAAAGTATACGAACGACCAACGTATGCAAATTATAAAAATGTACTACCGAAATTCGGAGTCGGTGGCCGCAACTTTAAGAGCGGTAACTTCAATTTTAGGTCGTTATTCTCGCCCTAGTAGACAAGCAATAACAAGTTTATTGCAAAAATCTGAGTCTACATATTCATTGAGAGACAACGGGTTGGTCGAAGTAACGAAAATATCGATGCCTTTCAGGCGTCCCTATTAAACGATCGATTCCGCGGCGTTCTCAAGAAGTGGGCATCGCAAAGACCACTTTATGGCAAATTTTGCGTAAAGATATTGGCTTACACCCATACAAGATCAAGCTGACTCAAGAATTGAAACCGATGGACCATTTGACGCGGCGTACGTTCTCCGATTGGGCTCTGGAGAAGATGCGCCAAGATGATGAATTTCACCGCAAAATCATCTTCACTGACGAAGCTCATTTTTGGCTTAATGGGTTCGTCAATAAGCAAAATTTGCGTTATTGGTTTGATGAAAATCCACATTTACTTCATGAATCACCACTTCATCCACAAAAAATAACTGTTTGGTGTTACAATTGATTTATTGAAAAGTAAGTTTGGTGAGCGTGTTATGTCAATAAATGGACCAGTCAATTTGCCGCCTCGTTCATGCGATTTAACGCCTCTAGACTTGTTTCTTTGTGGTTACGTCCAATCATTGGTCTATGCCAACAAGACGACGACGTTGGAGAAACTCAGAGCCAACATTGAACGCAAAATAGCGGCAGTTGAGGCAGAAATGAGTGACTGAATCATCGAAAATTGGGTCCAACGAATCGACCGCTGCCGACGTGCCCGCGGTGGCCATATGAACGAAGTCGAGTTCCAGTCATAAATGTTTTGAATGTATTTCAAGTCCATCATGAAGTTTTGGAAATGTCTCAAATGGTTTGCGTTTTATTTAAAACAAGTTGTCAAGGCCTTATTGGAAAACCCTACATAAGGAGGCTATCGAAGCTACACGTTGAAAAATTTTCTTTTTCAATTGTTTGGATGCAAATGTAACGTGTTTGTAGCTTGTAGCAAATATAGTATACTTGTGTCCAAACTCATTGTGTTTGCTATTCAATATAACATGTTTGGGACACAATGATTAATAGTTTATAATATATGTATGTATTTGTGACCCAAATATGGCTTGTGTTTGGAAAACTGCTGAAACCATACACGGGACAGACAATAAAGGAACCAAATGCAGCAGATATTCAATTCACGAAAACAATGCGTGCAAACATTTACATGGTTCCTGCAATATGTTGCTGGGGCCGGTATTTTTCAACGTGTACTGAATATTGCTGGAAAAAGTGTATCGAGTTAAAACGAGATTATGTTGAAAAATAAGGACAATTTTTCCCAACTTTTTTGAGACTTCTTTGTTAGGTCGGCTAGTTTTGGGACCGCTGGAATTACTGTTGGTTGCAATCTGTGGGCCCAAATATAGTGCACAGCGCACTGATTGTGAGGAGCTCCTGCTATCCCTCCACGGTATGTAATGGGGAAATAAATATATTGAATTATATATGTATTGAAGGGAGTATGTAATTTCGCTTCTCAGTATTTATCGCTTGACGTTCATTTTGGTTGTGCATTGCAACATTTTGCATACCATGGGACATTTCATTGAAATGTTCCCTAAACATTTGAAGCAAACTCTATTAAATCAACATTATTTTAAGGATATTCCTTATAAACTTTATTTGTTATTTAACCCACTGTAAATATTCAAACGATTCAAACTACTTCTAACACACTCCATCATGCATACATACATACAAATATTCCTGTCCAGTAAAAGTTTGAAACAAAGATTGAGTTAACTATTCCACTTAAAGTGCATGGAGTGATGGGTTGAGGGAGTGTCCCACCCTATCAACTTTCCATTTACTCAGTTCTCGACCATTTCCAACAGCATTTCCTGAAAATACTTTGCGTATATATTTTTAGATCTGTGTAGATTTGTATTCAAACACAATTAAGGAAACTGAACAGCTTATGAACAATCATTTTTAATTCAGAAACATTTTATTTAATTGGATTTTTCATACAAAATAGAATTTCAATTTGAAACATGAAGTATTCTTTTTCTTTTTCAATGCTTTGAAATTTTTATATAAAATTTTCTAAAGTTCTAAACTGAAAATTTACGAAAGGATTTCGTTTCTTGGTGAATGAAAAATGAATTTGTCCTGTGGCGGCAAATCACACTTTACAATTTTCCCTCTCTCACTCTCTCGACATTCAATCCTTATCTTATTCAGATATATGGCTATCCTTTTGGTCCTAGAAAATCTTTCCTTGTCATTGTGAATTGCATTGATTGTTTGGAGTATAAACTTTATTATACAAATATCAATTTATAATATGTACCTATATGTCTGTGTTTGATTTGATATATACACACGTACTTTTGAAATATGAAGGAGCATAAAATGAAAAGGAAACACTGAGATTTTGTAACTTAAACGCTTCCCAAAATTGTTCTTTCTTCCTTGAACACATCAAACAGCATTATTTTATATAAAAGTTCATAAACATTAACAAATATCTAAATGCGCATAGGTAATTTATAGGGGAGATATTTGATATATGAGACATATTAGCGTTAAGAAAACGTATCCAGACGTTTAGAAATAATTTTTTCACAACAGGAAAGGGAAGCGTTGCAGTCAGTTGTAACGCCGTTGAAACTCGGATAAAGACTGATATTTAGATACCCAGGAAAAATATAATGGAGTAGTTCCAACGGCTCTACCCCTTTCAGTACTACCAACGAAGTATTATGTGCGGATTTCCGGCACACAGGATTCCGAAATTGCATTACAGATATTATGGTGTTTGTCGGAAGACAAATACTAATGCTGTTATTGTTCGCTGTTATTGTTCGTCCAAGTTCAATGTTTTCGATAGCTCGATGGTGAGATGCGCGGCTGGCAATCAAAACGCTTGAGATCGAATGCCGGTCCCGGTCGGGGTAAAATTGTTACAGAAAAATTAAAAAATAATAATTTAAACCCTCGCTACAAACCCCTTAATTTGTATGGTATACTTTCAGGCGACTACAATTTGATTCCGAAAATTTTGCCAACAAATGTTCGTTCGTTGTACTTGCCACATTGGGCAATTTTTTTTTAAATACTACAAATTTAATCGGCACATGGCAAATCGCTTAAAAAAATAAGAAGTTTGATTTGGTGAGATTTGAACCCAGGACCTTCAACAGCTGCCATTTTCTAGTCGGATGTGATACCACCGGGCTAATTTTTGTGCTGAATCGTAGCGCTAAGGAAGAGAATTTATTCTACTTAAAAGTATGAAAATTAGGAGCACTACTCTACAAGGACAACACTATGTAAAAGCCGGCGGTGCAGCACCCAAATTTGCGCTACCTCATACCGCGTAGTTCTGGTAGAAATTCTGGTGATTGGTATACACTTTTTTTGCTGGGTACCTAAACAGGAGGGCTGAAAACAAATTTAGTTAGGTATTCACACCTGTTATCAAGTAAATAAGCAAAGCAATAACGAATGACAGGATGTTTCGCAGGATATTCTCTTGAAGCTACCTGGACACTCAGATTTGTATATAAGTAAAGGGTGTTTTTTCAACCCCGATAGAACTTCAAATTGTAAAAAATAACACAAAAAATTTAATTTTAATAAAAAAATTGCTACTATTTGTTTCAGTATACTCTGGCAAATCATCATGAATAGACTCACGCTTCAACAACGCTGACAAATTATCCAAATTTACTTTGAAAATCAGTCGTCGATTCGCGCAACTTATAAACGACTTCGTGATTTGTTTTATCGCCAAATTGTGTTCAGCGATGAGGCTCATTTTTGGCTTAACGGGTTTGTTAATAAGCAAAATTGCCGTATATGAAGTGAGACCAATCCACAAGAAATCCTCCAGACTCCATTACATCCAGAAAAATGCACCGTTTGGTGCGGCTTACACGCTGGTGGCATCATCGGACCTTATTTCTTTAAAAATGAGGCCGAAGCTCGCGTTACGGTCAATGGAGATCGTTACCGCACCATGATCAATGATTTTCTGTTTGAAGATATGGATGACATTGATCCAGACGAGATGTGGTTTCAACAGGATGCGCTACGTGCCATACGGCGATCGCAACCATCGACTTATTGAAATCAAAATTTGGCGATAAGTTGATTTCGAGAAATGGAACTGTCAATTGGCCTCTAAGGTTGTGCGATTTGACACCTCTCGATTATTTCACTGGCTTATGCTGATAAACCAGCAACAATTGACGCCTTGGAGGCCAACATTGTTCGTGGTCTTCGTGACATACGGCCAGCAGTGCTCGAAAAAGTGGCCAAAAATTGGACGTCCAGAATGCGCTTCGTCAAGAACAGCCGTGGTGCCCATATGCCCGAAATCAGTTTCAAATGTTAATGCCACGTATTGATCTTTCGAATAAAAAAAAAACTTTATTAAAATTTAATTTTTTATATTATTTTTTTACAATTTGAAGTTCTATCGCGCTTGAAAAAACACCCTTTATATCACAAGAAACATAGATACAGAATCCCTGCAATATACACAAAGGGTTTCTCAACAGCAAACGACGCCATATTTTTTCCCGCTCTTTTAACATTTCTCTTCAGTCAGGTTTGCCATTTCATCATGGAAAGATATACGAGCCAACAACGAGTCGAAATTATTACGAAAAGACGCCAACTTTAAGAGGCCTCGGCAATCAGCGATGAGGCTCATTTCTGGCTGAATGGCTTCGTCAATTAGCAAAATATGCGTTATTGGTCAGACAGCAATCCACACGTAATCCATGAGTCATCATTGCATCCCAAAAAAATAACGGTTTGGTGCGGTTTATGGGCCAGCGGCGTCATTGAGCCGTACTTCTTCCGTGATGATCAAAACCGGCACATTACTGTGAATGCGAATCGCTACCGTTCAACCATAACCGAATATTTTTGGCCCCAGTTGGATAATATAGACTTGGAGGACACGTGGTTCCAACAGGACGGCGCCAAAAGCCACACAGCGAATGCCACAATCAATTTATTGGAAACCAAGTTTGGTGAACGTGTTATCTCACGAAATGGCCCAGTCGATTGGCCGCCTCGGTCGTGCGATTTGACGCCGTTACATTATTTCCTGTATGGCTGCCTCAAGTCTATGGTCTATGCCAACAAGCCAGCGACGATTGATGAACTTCGTTCGAATATCGAAGGTGAAATTGCAGCAGTATCGGCCGATTTATGCTTGAAAACCGTCGAAAATTGGGTTCAGCGTCTGGACTTCTGCAAGCGTGAAAGAAAGAAATCGAGCTCCATACATAATGGCATCGAACGTACTTTCACAGGAATAAAGAATTTCATTGATATCTAAAACGGGGTTTGTTTTATTTAAAAACACTTTTTTAGCGCTCTTACAAGTTCATTACACTAAATAAAATATTTATACACAGCATCACTTACAAAGTATACCACTCTGTAAGTCATTAGAAAAATTACATGAGCTCACCCCGTTTGAACAAAGTTCCTTTCGCTATATATTAGGTACTACTTAGTTCCAACACGCCTAAGGGCACCCGTTGAAAAATACGATAATTTAAATGGATCTTTAAGAAAAGATACTTTTTGCAAACTTATACACTTTTTTCAAGAAATTTTTTATAGAATATATTTTTTTTAGAGTATATTTTTTGATGCTTTTTCTAAGAATATGTATTACATTTTCCCGAAAAGGTCGTTTTTAAAGAGAGGTACTTCTTTTATTAAAAGCTATTGTTTTTTTTAAGAAAAGGTACTATTTTCAGGAAGAAGTAATTTCTGTAAGAAAAAGCCATAAGAGTATGAATTTTTTGGAACGAAATTCCTTATCGCACGTTGCAAATTAAACAACTTTTTTTAAACTACTTTATTACAACCCATTATTATCAACTATATCGGGTTTAATGGGAAGTTTTCTAGGTGGAACCTGTTTATTACATATTGTAGTTTTGAACTAAATAAAAAATAAATTTAGAAAAGCCAAAGTGCAAGACTTGTAAATCCATGAAATACAACCCTTATCATGGAATTACATTTGGCAGCACAGTTACTCTTACACTCCTACTTTTGGTTTGGTTTGTGTCTAGACTAACAAATAGCATATGGGGGGAAATTTCTTGTTTCAGAGGAAATTTTCTAGATGGAGCCTGTTTATTACATATTGTATTGTACATTTAGAAAAGCCAACGTGAAAGAAGTTTGAAAAAATAACACTTCTTAAATAAGTGGGTTTTTTTAAAAAAGAAAATTTTCTCAAAAAAATATTTATTCATATTCTTAAAAGGAGTACCTTCTCAAAAGTACCTATGCTTAAAAAAGCAAATGTTCTTACAAAAATTACCTTTTCTTAAAAAAAATATTTTTTTTTAAATAAGTACCTTTTCATCATTTTCCTTGCGGGAGTTTTATTCGGTCTGTTTTCCAAGCTTACAATTTTCCAAATTTCCAAAAAATTTTATGCTCGACTTTTTTGAAAGTACTATAAAGTTAATATATAAGCTGTATATTATTTGAAAAGGTCTTGAGCTTGAATAAATTTGGAAAATTGTAAGTACCTTTTCTTAAAAAAGTACATTATCTTACAATAAATTGCGTTTTCTTAAAAAACTACCTTTTCTTTAAAGAGTACCTTTTATGTAAAATAAAATAACTTTGCTTGTGATAAGTGCCTACTCTCAAAATTGTACCTGTTCTTGAAAAAAGGACAAATTCAAAAAAAAATCCAACTTCCTAAAAAAAAATTTTTCTTCAAAAAAAACCTTCTCTTAAAAAAATACATTTTCAAAAATTCCTTTTCTTAAAAAAATCTTTTCTTAAAAATAAAATAATACCTTTTCTTTTATTTTCTAGTAGTACCTTTCTGAAAATTAGTAAATTTCCTTAAAAAGAATAACATTTTCCTATAAAGAGCACCACTTCTTTAAAAGGTAGAAAAGTACTTCTTTGTAAAAAAAGTCATAGGCTTTTTCTTACAGATAGTACTTCTTATTAAAAGTGGTACCTTTTTATAAAAAAACACTAGCTTTTAATAAAAGAATTACCTGTCATTAAAGAACGGACGTTTTCGTGAAAATAAAATACATATTCTTACAAAAAGGGTCTAAAAATTATTTTTTTTTTAAAAAATCATTTTACAAAAAGTATATTTTCTTAAAGATCCATTTAAATTACAGTATTTTTCAACAGGTACCTCAGGCGTGTTAGCACTAACTAGAGATAATATACAGCGAAAGGGACTACGTTCCAACCGGGTGTCCCCTGACACCTCATGTAATTTTTTGCAATGAATTATTTTTTTTAAGAAAATTTACTTATTTTCAGAAGTGCTATTTATGTTAACGGAAATAAAGCAAAAGGTATTATTTTATTTTTAAGAAAATGTACGTTTAAGAAAAGGAATTTTTGTAAGGAAAGGTATTTTTTAAGAGAAAGTATTTTTCTGAAGAATTTTTTTTTTAAGAAATGGGAATTTTTGTTTGAATTGGTCCGTTTTTCTCTAGGTACTTATCTCAAGGAATGTTATTTAGTTTTACAAAAAAGGTACTCTTTAAAGAAGAAGTAGGTTTTTAAGAAATGACAATTTTTCTACATTTTTAAGAAAAGGTACATATTTAAAGAAAATACTTTTATTAAGAAAATGTACTTTTTGTATGAAAATTTAATTTTTTTAAGCAAATGTACTTCTTTAAGATACGACATTTTTTTAAGAAAAGGTACTTTGTTTAAAAAAACTATCCACTCTGCCGTCTATGTGGTATATTCAAATTTTTTTCCGCTCCAGGACCATACCCAAATAAGAGTGCTTCAAAAGTTTTTTTAAATAAAACAAAACAGGCGGTAGATACCAATGAAATTCTTTATTCCTCTGAAAGTACGTTCGATGCCATTATGTATGGAACTCGATTCCTTTTGCATGGCCACCACGGGCACCCTTGCAGAAGTCCAGACGTTGAACACAATTTTCGACGGTTTTCAAGCATAAATCGGCCGATACTGCTGCAATATTTGTACGAAGTTCATCAATCGTCGCTGGCATGTTGGCATAGACCATAGACTTGACGTAGCCCACAGGAAATAATATAACGGCGTCAAATCGAACGACCGAGGCGGCCAATCGACTGGGCCATTTCCTGAAATAACACGTTCACCAAACTTGGTTTCCAATAAATTGATTGTGGCATTCGCTGTGTGGCTTGTGGCGCCATCCTGTTGGAACCGCATGTCCTCCAAGTCCATATTATCCAATTGGGGCCAAAAATATTCGGTTATCATTGAACGGTAGCGATTCACATTCACAGTAATGTGCCGGTTTGATCATCACGAAAGAAGTACGGCCCAAAGACGCCGCCGGCCCATAAACCGCACCAAACCGTAATTTTTTCGGGATGCAGTGATGACTCATGGATTACGTGTGGATTGCTGTCTGACCAATAACGCATAGTTTGCTTACTGAATAAGCCATTCAGCCAGAAATGAGCCTCATCGCTGATTGATGAGGCCTCTTAAAGTTGGCCTCTTAAAGTTGAGGCCACTGACTCCAAATTTCGGTACTAAATTTTAATAATTTCGACTCGTTGTTGGCTCGTGTATCTTTCCGTGATGAAATGGCAAACTTTACTGAAGAGAAATGTCAAAAGAGCAGGAAAAAATATGGCGACGTTGAATAATTTATTTTGATTTATGTTTGGATACAAATATAACATGTTTGTGGCATGTCGCAAATATAGTGTATTTGTGACCAACCATATTGTGTTTGCTATTCACTATTACATGTTGGAGACAGTAGACGATTAATAGTAAAGTACAGGTTGTAACGTGATGACAACTTTTCGGACGTATATGTTACAATTCTCGTTGAGGTTACAGTATTCATTATATAAATAGCTATGGTCGGCTGTCACTCCAAAACAAAGTTTATTGCCAAGTTAATTACAACATACCCGATCCTAATAGTTATTTTCAGAACTAAACGAAGACTTTACCCCTGCGAAGGCTTTACTTTGCGCGAGTACTGTACCTTTGTTATTACGAAGGCTCTACCCCTCATGGGTAGTGCATCTATGTCATTTGGAATGATTTACCCCTCGTTTGTACTGCACCTTTGTTATTAAGAAGATGTTGCTCTTCTTGAACACTGCATCATTGTTATTACGACGACGTTGGTCCTCGTGGACACCGCATCTATGTTATTGCGGAGGCTCTACTCTTCGTGAGTACTGCACCTTTGTTATTACGAAGACTTTACCCCGTGTGGGCACTGCACCGGTTTTACTCTACTAACCCCGTTTCGTTATCTCTGCGTATATTACCCATTACAGTAGAACCAGCCGAATGCCATAACGAAGCGGGAATATATTATCCATTACGCTTGTTTGAAATCACCGAACCAGTAACTCCATACCACTTATTGTTTGTTATTGTTTATCTCCTTCGCTGCTTGTCGTCAAATGCCGATATACCTGTAACTATTGACTCAATAACTACGAACACTGTGCTCGTATCTGATCCTGATCAACGACGATCCTCACCGAATAACGGAATGCCGAGTACTCCGTCATCAACCCCGAACTAGTAACCCGAGTACGTTAGGCACGGATTAAATCTGATTAATTTAACACTACACGAATCCCGACATTCATGCAGGACCCGACAACCCGGAGGAATTAGCCATAATCTACTATCACAGCGCCTGCAATCCGAATCTATCCATTGCTACAGTCTAACTCCCGCCCTCCCTAAGCCATCAATACACCGACGTCCGAGCACACAACGATACTGATTATCTACGCGTTGAAAGGATCTTGAACTATTTCCTTCAAAATATACTTTGTGAATTAAACGACGACCTTGTTGTTGCCCAAGTCAGGGTGAAATTGACTGTTTCATTTCGTAAGGATTTGTGGTTCCTTACGATGACCCCGGAGACGCCTGAGATTACCTCAGCCGTAGATAAACCCCCGTTACAGCTTTTTGACCCAAACATGGTTTTGTTTGTTAAAAACTGCTTAAGACAAAAACGTGACAGACAACAAAGAAGCATCAAATCTTCAATTCTTGCAAACATATACATACATGGTCCCTCCAATGTGGTATTAAATCCCTGGTTTTTTGAAATCCTGAGTAAACTATTTTTGATGGTGGTCCAGAGAAGTGATGACAGAATTGTTTCTTGTGGTGTTCCACTGCAGACTTTGTCCCTTATGTGTATGTCATTCACCTTATAGCTAAACCACCTGAACCTT
Source organism: Phaonia tiefii (assembly GCA_963931995.1). NCBI lineage: Eukaryota > Metazoa > Arthropoda > Insecta > Diptera > Muscidae > Phaonia > Phaonia tiefii. Next base: position 334,458,156 of record OZ008368.1, on the reverse strand, counting down.
AGCATATGACTTGTGCAGTCTATTATTGGCCTAAGGACCGGATAATGGTTCAGGTTTGCATATTGTTAGAAGCAGGTTACCTTATCAATGTTCAAGTGGAAAATAATTTATTATTTTCCCTCTCTTCTTTTCCTACAGCTCCAATAGATCCTGACGGGTCAAAATGCACTTCAACGCAGCTAGGTTCCGAAAATTTCCAGTGCTTCTAAATTTTCTTGTAGAATACCCCTGGGTAATACGCTTTATAACAGGAAAGTGAAGATTTAGATCAGCAAAGCAGACAACTTTTGTTTACTCCAGCGATTTTCAATATTTTCCACATCATGATTTTGAAAAGATCGCATGAGGTTCTTCCGCTTTATCTGACTCCACGACTCCGTTTTTATGCGTGAGTTGTAATATCAACAAATACAAACTACCACAAATTTCCTGTTGTCCCATATAACAAAGTATTTCCCTACTCTCAAAATTTGTTTGTACCTTGCGGCATTATGTGCTTAAATGTGCTATCAAATTCTCCCATATTATTTTTATACTTTTGATTGGAAAAAAGTGAAATCCTGTTTCTTGTTTTTCTTTTGGAAACTCTCTGCAATTGTCCAATGTACTTTCCTGCAATAGAAAATACAAATAAAGTTAAATGCACACATGGTTGCCCTTCCATTTGAAGATTTATTTCACTCAATTTACTTAAGAATCAAAATCAAAAAATTGGTAAAAATACTTACTGCTTATGGATATTCAGACGAAAAAGAAACTCTTGTTACAGTAACAAAAAAGAAATGAGAGAAAGGAATCAAAAGGACAAATGCAATACCAGCAGGAACAGGACGAAGGAAAATTTGTGTAAAGTAAATATTACTATTACTATTCATATTATTGCAATGAAGTGGTATATATTTATATTTATAAAGTGTGTATTGAAAAGGAGTTAAATTTTTAGTCTTTTAAAGGAGAACTTTCCTATTTAAACCAGGAAAATTATTAGTGAAAACATAAGTGTCATTTATTTTAAGAAGGGAATAAATAACTCGGATTTCCTTGGATATGATAAATTTTTTCCATTAAGTTTAAATTAACATCTTATGTCAACTGTCGTTCTAATAGTGTGGTCAAGTTTGTGGATTGTAGTGTTAATATACACATACTGGCAATAAAATTAAATACCTTTGCATACTTTTTGGCTGTAACGAATTCAACAACAAATTCACCATGGGAAAAGAACTTTGGGGTAATAACTCGAATATTCCAATATGAATAATTTAAAAATAGTCGTAGGGGAATCTAGATGGCGCTGTAACTTTCTCCACATCATTTCTGATGACTTCCCTAACTACAGAGTGTTGCGGAAGCACTGAATACTTATGATATCAAGTAGATGGCTAGTTATGGAGAATTGTGACTGTTATAAGTAGACAGCTGGCGGTGGTTTTCTCGTCAGTCTGTATTGAAACAAATAGTAGCAGTGGCGAATATCAAACACTTGCGAAATATAACCTGTATCGTGTGAATAATGTACATCTCCTTTTTCTGCCACATCCTGCAGTATTGATATGAGGTAACACATGGATTATTCGTACTTTAACCATACCAGATCAATGAACACGTTCAACGATGGGGATGAAATATGACGTGCCGTAGCATCACAATGGTCCTGACTGCACTAACCATCATGTAACTCAATACAATGATACGTATTTTCGTAATTTATAAAGTAATTTATAAATTTTTAAAAAGTAATTTATAAATTAAATAATTTGTTAATTCGTAACAATTTATAGCCACTAACGAAGTGAATAGTAGGCTATTGCATTTTATGTCGCCCTAATAAAAAAATCAATGAGTGTTCGAACTTACGGATGATGTGTTAACACCTTTTTGCTACACGGTACCTGTTCGATTTCTATGAACACATTAGTAAATGTTACATTGGAAAATAAAAAATAATAGTTTTTTTGTATACACCGGGCAATGCTGAACATCAAATGACTCGCTTTGTTTGGCCAAAGTAACAACATCGAAACAACCAAACGCACAACATCACACATACCTTGTCCGAAGTAGCTGACGTATCCGTGTGTCACATAACCACATGTTTGCCATATCAACAGCAACGAAACAGCCAAACACACAACATCACACATACTTTGTACGAAGTAGCTGACGTATTAGTGTGTCACCATAACGTCGATTGCGCAAGCCCATGGGTTTGCAAATGAAATTTTGCGTGGCTATGCTTTATATCTCCGTTCAACATAAGCAACAGAAACAAGTACATACATACATTATTATGTTAATACATACGCTATAGACACAATTTCGTTTGCCTCACCCCTGCCACCCACTCTTTCATTGCTCTCTTGCTCGCTCATTTTTGTTTAACACGTCATTATTCTCTTTCGCAGTCGCAGAAAATCTGGTTTTAGCAGCAGCATAAAATCTGGTTTTAGCAGCAGCATAAAGTCTGGTTTTAGCAGCAGCATAAAATCTGACTTTGATAGATTTAGACCCTAGACGCCGCTATAGATGTTAACACATCAAAAAAGAACCAGCTATCTATGGGTGGAACATCATTGCAGCTTCTATAAAACAACTTCTAGAGTGCCTTTTGGTATACCGTATGCCAACCAATTTCCTAAATTATAGATTTTCTACACGTTTGCTTCTGTACAATCAATCAGTGAGTGAAAAATTAGAAAACACACAGCTCACTGGTTGTGAGAAGCTCTCCCCAATCCCTTCATGGAATGTAATGGGAAAACGGTTTTTTTTGCTTCTGTATAATTTAAATTTAAACCCCTTTCTAAAACACCCTATGGCCAAGTAAAAAAATCAATGTCAATAAAATCCTTAAATCATTTTTAAGAATAGGCTCAAGTAATACGAAGGGCTGGTGTTGAACTAAGCAATGTAAATTTGTATTATATATTTTTTTTCTACATTCGTTAGACAAACAGTTGCAATTAAATTTGTATACGTTCAATATTCATGAAAATATTTACAATCTCTCGAAAATTTGTAATTCCTTTGATTCGAAATATTTTAAATTGATGCTGACAAATTGGGCTTTCTACATAGTATTCACTATTTATTAGGTTGTACTGAAAAATGTTTTTTGGTTTCAAATCAATGGGTTTCAAACGATGCCTAATCAATTTTTTTTACAGAGTATTATGTTTATGGCTGAATTAGAAATAAAATTTTGATCACAATATTATTATTATTATTATTTTTTTAATCGTGTGAACCCATCGCCGCCACTCTTTCCCGCCCCAACCGACCAAGAGGGCCACATCCCCATAAAGTGAGGACAGCGTACACATTATAGACCGGTCTATAACGGGAGAGCAAGGATCATAAGTTCACACTTTGCAACCAACTACAGAAATTCTTCAAATTCTTCTAACATAAATAAGTATAAAAGTACATCCCGAGATATTAATATAACAAAGACTTCATAATATATAATAGTTACGAACAAAACCGAAACTAAATTATAAATCAGACCAGATAGTAGGATAAAGTAAATTTACATATGTAAAGGAATATATAGCACTAATGCAATCGGTTCCAATAACAAATTATCCTAGGCTTTGTAGTTTCCCAACTACTAGTTAAATCAATAAACTGATATAGCTCATTAAAGTCACGACACATTCTCCTAACTGGATCAAAGGATGCATAATTCGGACGCTGAAACTCGATGTGAATGAGTTTATAGTACCTCGTGGGTCTCAATGGGACATTTATGAAAATCTTAGATAAGAGAAATTCAGAACATATACATCTATCAATTATCTTCAAAACTGTAATAGAGTTTATCATGGTACGTCTATCTGATCAATCTGATCAATGCTAGTCTACTGCTATACGAAGGAAGATTAAGGTTCGGGTTCCATTGAAGGTTTCTCAGACACAAAAACCGGAAACTGTTTCTGGACCGATTCAATCATATCAACATACAACATTATGGTTTGGTTTCCATTCAAGGTTTCTCAGACGAAAAATCAGAAACTGTTTCTGGACCGATTCAATCATATCAACATACAAATTGTACTGAGGGTCCCAAACAACAGATCCATATTCGAGAATAGGGCGGACTAATGAAGTAAAAAGATTTTTCGGAACGTAGGGATCTGAAAATTCCTTTGCCCAACGTTTTATAAAGTTCAGAAAGCCATAAGCCTTGTTTGCAATCGTAATTATGTAGGAGTTGAAATTACATTTTCTGCCGAACAGAACACCAAGATCAACAAATGAATCCACCGATTCAAGAACATTGCCACCTAAAATGTATTTTGCCGAAAAGAGTGATGACCTAGAGAACAGCATATGCTTACATTTCGCAAAATTAAGCTCCATCAAATTGGTTTCGCACCACGTCTGGAAAATAGACAAATCCCTCTAAAGTAAAGTATATTGACAAGGATCCTTGTAAGAAAAATAGATCTTCACGTCATCAGCGAACATTAAAAATTTAGAGGGTTTTATGGAGGCGGGTAAGTCGTTAAGAAATAACAAGAACAGAACCGGCCCAAGATGTCTGCCCTGAGTCACCCCAGTGGACACAAAAATAGAACTTGAAAATGATCGGTCAAATGATACCATCTGTTCTCGGTTCGTTAAGTAAGAACTAATCCAATTCAGCATGTTACAATTAAAACCCATTGCCCCGAGTTAATATAATAACAAATTGTGGTTAACTTTATCAAAAGCCTTACTAAAATCGGTAAAAATCACATCAGTTTGATCTCCATTAATAAAGCCGTCAATTATGGAAGAGGAAAACTGAAGCAAATTACACTCACAGAAAAATTCGGTTGAGACAGCCGGATAAGCCGTAACCGAATTAAGAGGTTGTCACAACCTCATCAGAGGTTGACACAGCTTCATTAGAGGTTGACACAACATCATTAGAGGTTGACTCAACCTCATTAGAGGTTGTCACAGCCGAATTAGAGGTTGGCACAACCTCGTTAGAGTTTGACTCAACCTCATTAGAGGTTGTCACAACCTCATTAGAGGTTGTCACAACCGAATGAGAGGTTGGCACAACCTCATCAGAGGTTGACACAACTTCATTAGAGGTTGACACAACATCATTAGAGGTTGACACAACCTAATTGGAGGTTGACACAACCTAATTGGAGGTTGACTCAACCTCATTAGAGGTTGTCACAACCGAATGAGAGGTTGGCACAACCTCATCAGAGGTTGACACAACTTCATTAGAGGTTGACACTACATCATTAGAGGTTGACACAACCTAATTGGAGGTTGACACAACCTCGTTAGAGGTAGACACGACACCCGACAGCCGAATTAGAGGTTGTTACAACCGAATTTAGATACTGTCATAAATTAATTATTAAAGTTTTGTTTGTTATTAAGTCATGATTTATTTTCTTGTATTTTTATAAATGAATTAAAAAGCGAGAAAATAAAGTCATATAAATGGGGTAATCTATATAAGTAGAATAATACATTTAATTTACATGTCTCTTCCAACCTTTATTGAAGTCCCGGCAATCATGGCACACCGCACTTATTCTGACGTGTTGTATCGGTTGCTCTAGGTCCAAAGCCGTTTTGTATCCAGACTACCGCATATACATATATCTGCTGTTGATGTCTGCTTAAAAATAACATCTGCAAAATAAGACGGTTTAATACAATATATATTTTACTTACCTTTTTAAAATAATATTTGATTATAAAATTTTAAACGTCAGATTTTAAATAAATAGAATTATGTTGTGGTAACCGATTTGAAAATGAATTCGGTTGTACCTACAGAATTCATGTGAAATCCGGTTACAGCAACCGAATTGATGCCGAATTCGATCGCTGCAACTGAATTAAGGCTAGATTCGGTTATTGCGACCGAATTGAACCAAATTCGATAGTTACAACCGAATGGATGTCAAATTTTGTTACTACAACCGAACTGAGGATGGTTAAGACCAGATTCGGTTACACCAACCGAATTAGGTACCAATTTCGGTTGTTCCATCCGAATTAATTTGAAAGTTTTAAAAAATTTAGTTAACTGGGCGAATATAATTTGAAGAATTAGTTGTCACAACCGAATCAATTATGAAATGAGGTTGCTTCAACCGAATTTCGGTTGTGGAGACTAAATTCGTTCGTAACAACCTCAATCCGGTCGTAACAACCTCAATCCGGTTGTGCCATCTCAATTCGGTTGTCGCAACCTCAATTCGGTGGTAACAGCCGAATTTACGGTTGCTACGACCTCTGTTCAAATAACTAGTTCTCTGAGTGTAGCCACGGTGGAACGACCCTTCCGAAAGCCATGTTGACATGGATCTAAAATAGGAAACATGATGAGAAATTACCTCTGTGACTACCTTCTCAAAAAGTTTAGGAATGGCACTCAATTTTGCAATTCCCCTATAATTTGCAACATTTACTAAACTACCAGATTTGTGGAGAGGGATTATATAAGAGCTCTTCCACTGTGCAGAAAAATGATCGAACTTCAACGAAGCGTTAAATATGAAAGTCAACGGTAAGCTGAGAGAATTCGAGCAGTATTTCAACATAGAGTCCGGGATACCATCAGGACCAGCTTTATTCGAGGCTTTCAATCTAATCAAGTTATCTAGCCACCACGCAGAATTTACGACAGGTGCATCAAACGGAATGGTAGAGCGGACAGTATACGGGTATAATTTGGAAACATCATAGGCTCGGGTGGAATAAATAGATGCGAAAAAATCGGCGAAACAATTAGCAAGAGACTCCTCATCTGAACAATCAATACCGTTCATTTTAATCCTAAAGGTGTGGAAGACGAATTACGCTTCAAGTTAACAAATCTAAAGAATGATTTGGGGTTCCATTTAAAATTAGCCTTCAACTTACCCAAATATATCTACTCCTAGCAACAATATACCTAGCATAGTCTACTAGCAGTCCAGATTTTGTATACCTTTTCGAACATCTATTCCTTACATTCCTGAAACTGTTTATAGCCCTTGAGGACCATGGGGACCAGTATTACCCATTATTGGCCTCTTGGGTACAGACTTAGACATATAGCTATTAATAATATTATAGAAATCATCCAGGGTAGTTTCGAATTCAAAAGCATTATCACACTGACATATACCATGCTAGTCGGTATCAAAGATAAGATTATTCAAAAGAATAAAGTTCGCATGCGAAAAGCATAGGCCAACATAGGACGAAGAGCCATTGCAACCAACCTGCATGGTATCATATTTATAATTAATTCCCGGCGTTAATTCCCGGAGAAATATCAAAGTTGTTAGAATCATCCACTAAAACTAGATCAAGGACTCGATTCATAGAATTGGGAATGTCGTTCAATTGACTCAAGCCAAGTTCGGATATATGCGTAACAAAATCAGATGACCAATCACATGGTGTGAATGGAGTCAGAGAATTGGTATCGGGTCAATAAACTCATTCCACAGACGGCAAGTTAAAGTCACCCAATACTAAAATACGGTCCTTCCTATTGGCTAACGCAATAAATTTTGCAATAGCGTCAATATGCTCTTGATATACCTCAAAGCATGAAGATGGCGGTATATAAGAACACGTGACAAACAGTTTCAAATTGCCTAAATTAATGGACACCACAATAAATTCAAGATCGCCAATATCATTAATTGTAACTAACTCAGAAGATAACGAATTTAGATAAAGAATTATTACAGTAAAAAATTAATGTTTTATTTATTCAGTCCGATTTATACAAAACATATAATACTTCTACATTGATACTCCCCTCAGTAAACAAAAAATTAAATTTCAGTACACCCTACAGTACTTATACCCATAGAATATGAACGATAGTATGGGGTTAATATTGTAATAACATCTGGAATGATATGGCTCGATTTTGAACGGAAGTTTTCTTTAGTCTAAGCAAAACAATTGCTTAAATTTGTATACCCTCACCAAAGATGATAGAAATACCATGGGTGATTCATTCGCTTATTCACCATTTTCTCCAGAGGGTACATGTGTTTCCGTGCGACCATTTTCACTCGGATGCGACGAAAAAGCACTCAAAAATCATTTTTATTTCGATTCTTTTGTTTAAATTTGAAAATAGAATATAAATAATAGAAAAGCATATACCTTTTGATATTTGTTGACAATACAAAATGCCAGAAAGCATGGGGTTGCAGTGAAGATCGCCTCCTCGCGGTGCAACCTGGGTAACTCTAAATGATCGTCTTCCTCTTTGGCACAGACTCTGCTACGACCCTGGTTCACGATTTTCGTATGGTTAAATAGTTTTTGTTTCCAGGGAAATTTGCCCATATTCACCACTCCGGCGCCATCTAGAAAATTTCCTGTTACTTTGAAATCCACCACTTATCTTTCACCATCTATGGTTTTTTATTTATCTATGCCCTCTCCCATAGGATGGAGTACATTTCATTTAATAAGGAACAAAATTTAAGGCATAGAAGGAGCCATTTTATGCTCTTAGTATCTTTGGAATAAATTCGATTTACGTCTTTTTAAGATGATTGAGCCACGTCCGTCTGTTTGGCTGGTCAGAACGATAACTACCGTAAATCTTTACAGATCAGTGACTATTATTTGTATAAATTTAGTTTGGGATTGCAAATGGGCACTTTAACCATTCCCCTTCTGATACCTCCCATACAAACCGGCACATTTAGGACAAAATTATGTTTCTTCCAAAACTTTCTTCAGTTAGATGTGATTAGCTGTAACTCCAACATTGGTTAGTAGTCTGTAAATGTCTACTTAATTGCAGGAAATGGGCGAGATTTTCACACCCATTCTGGTACCTCCCATACAAAACTGGGTGTTCGTCCGGGGTTTGTCAATCCGATAAATCGCGTGACATACTTCCGACGTTAATGGAATTAGGTATAAGGCTTCACTTCATCAAACGCCAAGCACCGATTAAAACAAGGGTGATTTTGCCGCGCCCATTTTTGTACTTCCCATACAAAAGTTGTTTGGCCGTATGGTTGTTCGGCACGAGAAGTCCCGCAAAATTTAACAAGTCTTTATGAAATTGTGTACTAATCAATATTTAGTAGGGCCGATGACCGGTTGATCGACCCGATAACTCTCGAAAACTACTACTACTACAACCGATCTTTATAAAATTCGGAACTAGGTAATATTTTGGTAAAAACTACTGTGTAATTAATAACTGACTACACCTAGTTTCGTACCTCCCATACAAAAGTTAGGAATATTTCCGGTTTGCCTACTCAATACCTCCAATAATTCATAACCGATCTTAATAGAATTTGGTCAAAATTTTGGCACCAACTTGCCATGCCTATATTTGTACCTGCCATATAAATATTGGGAGGGCAACAAAATTCCCCAAAACCACTTAGGATCCTAACTAATTTGGGTATTAAATAATATTTAGCGCAATGTCAATCTGCTACTGAATATGGTCTCTTGTGAATATAAAGGTTTTTTAACGTAACTCCTACGCAATGGATGACTTACGGTGAGAATATAATTAAGCCTGTTCACCCGACTGAAATTTATGTACACGTTGTTTGGGTGCAAATATAACGTGTTTGTAGCTTGTCGCAAATATACTATGCTTGTGCCCAAACACATTGTGTTTGCTATTCAATATAACATTTTTGAAACACAATGATTTATAGGTTCTAATATATGTTTTGGAGACCAAAATGTGGGTTTCATGTTGAAAACCGCTAAAATCAAATACGAGACAGACAACAAAGAAACAAAAAAGCAGCAGACCATCAGTTCACGGAAATAGTGTTTGCAAACAGGTACATGTTTCTTGCAATATGTTGCTGGGGCCGATATTTTTCAAGGTGTACTGGTTTTAAATAAACAAGGATTTTTGTGGCGCTTATTTGCTTCCAAAATCGGCTCCGACGGACACATAAATTCTCATAAGAAAAAGTCTAAAATATATCTCTATCCGACTTAGGATTTAACCGGCTTATAAACTGGAAATCAATGGTTGGTATTTCCTTCTCAAAAGTTCCTTCAAAAGTTATTTTATACATCTCAAAAATTTCACACAAATTAACCCCAACAAGGAACAGAACCCAGGGTTATCCTGGGTTGCTGATTATACTGATTGCATATTTAAAAATCTTCTCAGACAACCTAGCGGCCATAAGGGCTCTGTCCAGAGTGGAGCATAGATCGATATTGGCTCCAGAATGTTGGGGTTTTCTAGTCGAGCTCGGCGCTATGACAAGACTCACCCTAGTGTGGGGTTCGGGTCATATAGAAATAGTCGACAACGAAGCCACTGAAGGAAGGTTCCAGTCGAAATGCTGATGACTCAGAACAGGAATATAATAGCTAGAGTGACAGCTGTCATAACCTGTCACTTTACGACTGTTACACATTAGGCCGAGTCACGAAAAAATTTCCCAAAGTCGAGGACAATTATTAAAGATCACCTCGAGATAATTTACAAACAAACAAAATTCCTTTCCGAGCCCGTGAAAAACAGTAGCTTTTAGTAGTAGTTTAGTTTTTTTGTTTGTGTCTCGATAGTAACATACAAGATATCGTTGTATATGACTCGACGAGTACCACATTTGTCCTATAGACGCCGCTGACGTATGACATCATTTTCTAATGAAGGCCTCATTTAATGCCGCTTCTTCGCCTAAAATACACTCTTCATGGGGAATGTGTAATGAACGTTTTCCCATTACCCACAGGGTATGGGGAAATTAATTGGTAGCTACCCATGAAATGTGGAATTACCCATTACCCACAGGGTAATGGCGAAAATAATCGGTAGATACCCACGGCGACGGGTAATTGGTTACCCAGAGTATCGCATTCCCATTTTTGATCGAAAAAATGAAAAAATGAGAAAAAATTTCTATATGTCGGAAACGGAGCGGAGCGGAGCGTCCAATCGAAAAACTAACCAATTTTTGCAGCTTTCTTCATAAGTGGTCATAAATTGGTCCAACTCGCATGGAAGAATTATTTTTCAAAATCTCGCCAAAATAAGAAAATCGATAAAAAATAGTGGCTATAACTCGGAAACGGTGCGTCCAACCGAAAAAATAGTAAAAGGCTTTAAACAATGGATGATTTCCATATGGCATGACTTTTTTTCTAAAAAAATCGCAAAAACTAAATTTTTCCAATAAAAATTCGCTAAATCGCCCCCATATCTATATCTCGGCAACGAGCGTCAAATCGAAAAAATTATTTTTTTTTCCGAATTTCTAAGGCCTTTTCATAAACTGGTCCAATTCGTGTGGTAGAATTTTTTTTTCAATAAATCGCCAAAATAACAAAATCGCAAAAATTAAAAAATTCCTATAACTGGGAAATGGTGCGTGCAATCGAAAACAAAAATAAAATGTTTACTTCCTTGGAGGTTTAACCAATAAACGTGGTCAATATGACATCACTTTTTCTTTAAAAAAATCGCAAAAACTAATATTTTCCAATAAAAAATGGCTAAATCGCCCGCATATCTATATCTCGGAAACAGAGCGTTCAATCAAAAAAATAAAATTTTTTTTCTAAATTTCTAAAGGCTTCTCATAAACTGGTCCAATTCGTTGGAAGATTTTTTTTCCCAAATAATCGCCAAAATAAGAAAATCGCTAAAATAAAAATGTGCCTACAACTCCTAAGCGGAGCGCCCAATCGAAAAAACAAAACAATTTTTATATTCACAAGGGTCTATACCCAATGGATGTCTTCAATATGGTATCACTTTTTTTAACAACCGCCAGAATTAAAATTTTTCATATAAGAGATCGCAGAATCACCCTCATGTCTATATCTCAGAAACGGAGCGTCCAATCGAAAAAATAAGCAATTTTTCTATGGATTTCTCATAAAGTGATCCAATATGTATGGCAGAATTTTTTTTCAAAAAATCGCCAAAATAACAAAATCGCAAAAATAAAAAAAAAAATACACGAGGTGTCAGGGGACACCCGGTTGGAACGAAGTTCTTTTCGCTATATAGGTCAACACGCCTAAGCCGCCTGTTGAAAAATACTATAATTTCAATGGATCTTTAGAAAGTCTAATTTTTGTAAAATGAGAAACTTTTTTAGGACATTTTTTTTAATTGAATGAATTTTTTTAAAGAAGTTTATTTTTAGGTCCTTTTTGTAAGAATATGTATTATATTTTCCCGAAACTGTCCTTTCATTAATGAGAAGTACTTCTTTTATTAAAAGCTAATGTTTTTTTTAAGAAAAGGTACAAGTTTTAATAAGAAGTACTTTCTGTAAGAAAAGGCCTAAGAGTATGATTTTTTTTTTACAAAGAAGTAGTGTTTTTAAGAAAAGGTACTTTCTAAACAAGTGGTACTCTTTTTAGGAAAAGGTTATTTTTTAAGAAAAGTTACTTATTTTCAGAAAGGCTACTTATCTCACGAAAAGTTATTATTTTATTTTTAAAAAAGGTACTTTTAAGAAAATAAATTTTTGTAAGAAAATGTATTTTTTTTAAGAGAAGGTATTTTTTTCAAGAAAAGTTTTTTTTGAGAAATGGGAATTTTTTTCCGAATTGGTCCTTTTTACAAGAACAGGTAAAATTTTAAGAGTAGGTCCTTATCTCAAGAATAGTTATTTTGTTTTACATAAAAGGTACTCTTTAAAGAAAATGTAGGTTTTTAAGAAAAGGCAATTTGTTGTAAGATAATGTAGTTTTTTAAGAAAAGGTATTATTAAAACCTGCTTTTTATTCTGTTTAAAGCTACAATATGTAATAAACAGGCTCCACCTAGAGAACTACTCATTACACAAAAAATGTATCCCCATATGTTAGCCTAGACACAAACCAAACCAAAAGTATGAGTGTAAAGGGGCCCTTAGACCTGTGGATAACTTGCTCGACTTCAAGTTCACATCAACTTCGATAACTAGACATCAACTTCGATTTTGCCCTTACACTCTCAAACTAGTTGAGGCAACTTCATTTTCTTCTCAGACGTCGAAATGAAAGGCACTGCGAAATTATCACAAATTTTACGAAAAAACTCCATTTTTATTTTCTTTAAGTATTTATAAATAACACTCCAAATCATATTTATTTAGTTTATATTTTTCCGATAATGTTTAATTTATTTATTTTTTTTTGGTTCATTTATTTACATTTTGCCGATAATGTTTCCACATGAACGTTTCTCATCGAAATGCGTATGAAAGTTGATGCAACTCCCCCTTATACAGATGGATAAGTTGATATCAACTACAAAAACTCAAAATCGCTTTGATTTTACATCAACTAGTTTGTACGAACCACCAACTTCACCTTACACCATGGATAAGTTGATGTCAACTTGAAGTCGCTGCAACTTATCCACAGGTCTAAGGGCCCCTTAAGAGTAAGTATGCTGCCAAATGCAATTCCTGGAAACCTAGAAAACTTCCTTTTAAACCAAACCAAACCAAAAGTACACAAAGATAGTTGATAATAATGGGTTGTAATAAAGTAGTTAAAAAAGTTGTTTACAATTTTTTCATTTAGCCCCCATCCCGGAACGTGCGATAAGGAACTTCGTTCCAATTCCCATAACTCGGAAACGGTGCGTTCAATCAAAAAAACAATACAATTTTACCTCCATAAGAGACCTTAATCAATGGCAACACTCTTTTTTAAAAATTTAAACAAAAATCTTTAAAACTAAAATTTTTTATATAAAAAATCGTTAAAACGCCTTCATGCTTATATATCAGAAACGCAGAGTCCAATCGAAAAAAATATCCAATTTTTCCGGTTTCTAAAGTTTTTTCGTAAACTGGTCCAATTCGTATGGAAGACTTTTTTTTTCAAAAAATTGCCAAAAATAGGAAATTTGCTAAAACAAAAAAGTGGCCCATTACTAGGGTAACCCATTAACCACGAAATATGAACCCTGACAAATACAAAACACAATTTCATCACGGAAATAGAACAACATATTAAGCACTAGTATATGGTATATTGCACCACGGATGATGAGATAAGTGGACGCAGTCGTTCAAAGCTAAAGTTGGCAATGATGAATTTAAAAGGTCGGCCGATATCTTTGTGGCAGTCAGTCGGAATTGTAATCGCGAATGATACCCATGATCAGGTAATAGTGAAAGTACGATTACGATAACTGCTATAAATTTTTAGCTTAACTAGCATTTGAATCTGCAGTATGTCAAAGTATCATTAGCATGTTAACTAAAGCCTACATATCTAAATGCATATAAGTAGTAAGTGGGCACTTTAAATTTAAAGCTACCGAATACGATCTGACCACGATGGGTTGATGAATTCGCCAAACACTCTGAAACAATAAAGAACATATGACGCTAACAAGCTGACTCACCACTAACGACTAATTCGTTAGGAACATTCAGACGAATGATGAATTTAGCTGGCGCCTTATTTGAGGTAGTTTGCGAAGATACTCAAGACATGTTTTGAGAGTTGGACTGAATATAAAAGCTTAAAAGTGACCAACGTCAAGTATTAGAATACTATAATAATTTAAAGGGTTTTTCAACAGAGACGCTACAAAAGTAAATCGATAGGGACAGCAATTAAAAATTAAAAATTATTAAAATTTACTACCGAAATTTGGAGCCAGTGGTCTCAACTTTAAGAGGCCAACTTTAAGAGGCCTCAACAATCAGCGATGAGGCTGATTTCTGGCTGAATGGCTTCGTCAATAAGCAAAATATGCGTTATTGGTCAGACAGCAATCCACACGTAATCCATCAGTCATCATTGCATCCCGAAAAATTACGGTTTGGTGCGGTTTATGGGCCGATGGCGTCTTTGGGCCGTACTTCTTCCGTGATGATCAAGACCGGCACATTACTGTGAATGCGAATCGCTACCGCCGAATGATAACCGAATATTTTTGGCCCCAATTGGATAATATGGACTTGGAGGATATGTGGCCACACAGCGAATACCACAATCAATTTATTGGAAACCAAGTTTGGTGAACGTGTTAACTCACGAAATGGCCCAGTCGATTGGCCGCCTCGGTCGTGCGATTTGACGCCGTTAGATTATTTCCTGGGGGCTACGTCAAGTCTATGGTCTATGCCAAGAAGCCAGCGACGATTGTTGAACTTCGTACGAATATCGAACGTGAAATTGCAGCAGTATCGGCCGATTTATGCTTGAAAACCGTCGAAAATTGGGTTCAGCGTCTGGACTTCTGCAAGCGTGCCCGTGGTGGCTATGCAAAAGAAATCGAGTTCCATACAGAATGGCATCGAACGTACTTTCACAGGAATAAAGAATTTCATTGGTATCTAAAACCGGTTTTGTTTTATTTAAAAAAACTTTTGTAGGGCTCTTATTGAAAAACCCTTTATATATACTAGGTTGAATTTTATGGTTCGGGTTACAATCTGGCAACTGACAGCTCTATCGTAAAGTTGGAAATTTTTGAGGTTATGCGTACTCAGAACGTTTTGACATACGAGCGCTATTTGTGTTGATTACAGTGACTTAAAATTCATCTCGGTGCAAAAATGGAATTAACTCGTGAACATTTTCGTGCGATTATTTTACACAACTTTCGACGTGGATTAACTCAGCAACAGCGCATGGATGAACTTAATTCAATTTTTGGCGATGAAGCTCCATCAAGGACCAGTGTTTATCGATGGTATGTTGCATTTAATCGTGGTCGTAGTTCACTCCACGACGAATTTCGTGAAGGTCCTCCAAAATCAGCTGTTGCTCCGAAAACCATTGATGCTGTGCGCGAACTGATTTTGCAAGATCGTCATGTGACCTATCTTGAGATTGAGACAACCTTAGGCATTAGTGGGACCAGCATACATTCAATGTTGCATAAACATTTGACTGTCAAAAAAATTTGATCGCGTTGGATCCCACATAATTTGTCAATCGCTCAAAAAAAGGCTCGTGTCGATTGGTCGAAAGAAATGCTCTAAAAATACGATCGCGGTGCTTCGAAACACGTCTATAACATCGTGATAGGTGATGAATCCTGGATTTACGCGTATGAGCCCGAAAGTAAACAGCAGTCAACTGTATGGGTGTTTCAACATGAGCCAAATTCAACCAAAGTTGTTCGCGCCAGAAGCACTTCCAAGCAAATGGTCGCCTATTTTTTCGGAAAAAACTGGACATGTCGCAACTGTACCAATAGAACAACGCAGAACAGTGAATTATGAGTGGTACACAACCATTTGTTTGCCGACTGTGTTCCAAGAAATCAGGAAAACCAACCGCCGAAGACGGATCACTCTTCACCACGACAATGCGAGCTCTCACACATCGGCTGAAACAACTGCATTTTTGAGCATCCAAAACATCGATTTGATGGGTCATCCGCCGTTTATTCCTGACTTGGCACCGAATGACTTCTTTTTATTCCCGTACGTAAAAAACAAACTGAGAGGCCAACGTTGTTCGACACCTGAAGAAGCGGTTGCTGCATTCAGAATGCATGTTCTGGAGATACTTCAATCAGAGTGGCAAAAGTGTTTCGACAAGTGGTTGAAGTGATTTTCGATGATTAATATTTTCTTTGTTCTCTAATCCCGTAACATAAAATTCAACCTCATACTAAATACTATACTATACTTTTATAAAAGCTTAAAGATAAAACAATTGCCTAGGTTAAGCTTGTTTAAATAACACCCTTGTTTTGTTAACGAGAAACAGCTCTAACAAAGAAAAGACAGAAAGGTCATCTCGTAAAAGTATTGTAACTCGTGAGTATTGTTATTGAATATCGAGCACTTGTAAATGTAAGACATACTTCCCTCTTACACTGCAACTGCCGAGACATGTTTGGATAGTCAAGTATCTTCGTTGTAGAAAATAGTCCTAGGATTAATATTTTTTTTTTTGATTTTTATAGAATTCTTACAAAATATTGGCAATAATCTAACCACTGTATACTAGGGTGTCCCATCAATAAAATTTTTTTTTGCTCAAGCTTTGTTTGAAAGCTTATAGGGTAAAGTATTTTTGAGAATTGCTTCAGATTTTTCGGAAGTGGTTTAGAGGTCGCCCAAGTCGAATTTCCCCAAAAATCGGGTATTCCGGGCGTTTTATGAATTTTTCTTAAATCTCCGTCAATAACCACGATTTTCTCAGTTTGTAAGTCAACATTTTTGAAGAGAAACATCCAAACTTTTATTGTATACGCACAAACCACTTTCAGAAATGATTTGCCTCAATAAGGTACAACGTATTACATTTTTTCGTAAATTTTGGACAAACTTTTTTTAAAATTTGTATGTAAATTTAAAAAACTAAGGATGCATTCTAACAGACGAACAAATTGCAAGCAATTTTGTAGAAAAAAATTTTAGTTTGCTGCTACTGTTCCAGAGTTAGACAATTTTAAAGTCTTTTACTCTTTGTATGAAACAAATAATATTAAAATCTGTTTGCTATTTTTGCATCGGATTTGCTTTAAATTTCTATGAAAATTTAAAATACTAATGATATACTATAAGCTTTCCAATGAAGCTTGAGCAACCATGAAAATCGCAAAAGACAAATTTGTTGGGACACCCCACTGTACACCTTACTTTACTAGGCCTACACTAAAGCGAGAGTCTATAGTGTTAACTCTTCAAAATATCTGCATCAAATTGCGACTAAAAAATGTTAAATCCCACAGAGAATCTATACATAGTACACACGAACTTTGAGAGGGCTGGAAGTATGCGATCTGTTTAATAACTTAAGGTGGTTTACAAAGAAATAACGTAAGCTATGGCAACTGTATAGCATCAAGCACTTTTCTGCATTACTTTCCACAGGCTTTATAAGAAAATCGAGGAAAGTTTAATGTCAATGCTGGACTTTATTTACCGCTACTAATTAGTTGGAATGACTAAAAGATTTTAACAAAGGATTAATAAAAGCAAAAATGTCAGCTGCATTAAAATCTTTCTTGAACATTTGTTATGTGAATACAATAGTATGAAAACATGACATTCCATTCCAGGATTCCAGGATTTGAAAATATAAGCTTTTCAACATTAACATGCTGAAGCAACCGTCTCAGTACATATTCCCTCAACCTCGTTCTGCAGGAAACATGCATATGTTTGGAACACATTCCAAATATTTACATATTTGCAAGTCCTAAACTCATTTACGGTACGGTTACTTTTAAAGATGTATACTTTTAAGTGGAGTCACATGCGTGTTTCCTAACAAACATCCATATAATTACGTCGAAGCTTTCGTGCGTTTCTTCCCAAACAAACTATTGATTCATTCATTATGAACGAAAATGTTTAGCACTACTGATAACATTTTTATTTCCTCGGAAATCATTTTATTTTCTTAACACAAAGGAAACGATTTGTTTGATTCAACAAATATTTATTTGCTGAAAATACACTCCTCAAACGAAGTGTATTTACCAGAGATTTCGTTTTGGGAGCAACGACATTTTTCTTTGTGTGTACTTAGCAATAGCAATTATGGGTTGAAATATTTTCCAAGAAAATTTACCCAATCATTATAGTTGAGCCATCTTCTTTTCGTTCATAAAAATTAACCTAATTGCATCCATATGCGTTTTTGCTCAGCATTTAACAAACGGGCTACAAAGTGAAAACCAAATTGCAATATATCCCTAACATCATCACTTTCTTCGTCTCGTATTTTCTCAGGAATAAATTGCAACTTTCAAAATTACAAATACACAATTTACATTTGCCACAAAATAAAAACCCCTAATACCATTGCTCAGAACACATTCAGCAATTTCCGACCGAACTAAAGCCCAGAAAATAGGAACCATAAAAATACAGATGCAGATGCAGATGCAGATACAGATACGGCTACAGATGCACAAACACAATAATTTCGAGAGAGCATTAGAACCAATCTAACCAAAGCCACAAGCATTGCCCAAACCCTGAAACTTTGGTATAGGGTAGAGGAGGAAAACGAATTGCTGAGCAAATGGAAGGCAAGTATAAATCATTGAAAGGATAGACGCACTCACACACTCTCTGTCTCAAGTTAATGAAATATAAGACCCATAAAGAAGACCGAAGTTGAAATTATGAAGAACAACCAACAAACCAAACAAGCTAACATTTACTATGGACTTAAATGTATTAAACACCTGAGAAGTTGTAAATATTGTGGATGATACCCAAAAATATGGATGGTATATACGTATGTTAGTAAAGATGTCCTTTAATATTTAGTTATGGTTAGGAATAATAGGGTTGACCTTAATTTAACAATTTCCAAATATATCATAATTGCATACTTGTATGTTTCTATATTCAAAGTTTATGTAAATACAGGCAATCGAAATGGCCTTTTAAAAATTAAGGTTGTTATAATGACCATCCTAATATATACACCTTCACTCTGTATAGCTGCTGTTGTTGTTTTCTGATGGCACCTACATACATTTTGTATAACACTAAACTACACATCAGTGTTATGTACACACATATTTACAAACACATACACTAAGTATAAAAGTCCTGTATATGAATGCCCTTGTTTTATCTCATACATATTTGTAACATCAAAAATAATAGGGAGCACTACTTGTTACATCAGAATTCACAATGTAATCACAACGACAACAGACGAAATATGCAAAAGGACTCTAAGGAGAGATGCTCATAACTTTATTCGACTCAGCCAAACATACGAATACGAGCATGAGCATATGTGTGTGTGTGTGAGAGAGTTTAACAATCATTCCGCAAGAGACTTGTACAAATGACAAACACTTGTAATATTTTCAATTACAATTGTTGGACACTTCACCCTTGAGGACGGGATCAGACAAGGATTCGATGGGCAGGAATTAATGTTAAATAAAAATAGTATTGTTCTAAACACGAGGCCAGAGATTTTTATGTAATAAGATTTTACATCTATCATGAATATATAAAAGGATTCTTATACTTAAATTTCCCATTACATCCCATGAACAGATAGGAGAAAGCTGCTCACAATTAGAGACTTGTGCGTTTTATAAATTGTAGAATACTGGGCTCGAACCATAATTTTACACCGAAGTCGAACTGTTATGTGTTAACGGGGCTAATTACTCGACTGCTAAAGTAGGCAGGGAAAATTGGTTCCATCTAACTGTTGGTAATTTCAGGCTACGTGCTGACAGTTCCGACTACGGCATGAGACTGATTCACTTTGCCGCGTAAAAATAATGGCCAATAGTGGTACAAGATTCCAGCATAATGACATCCACAAGGCTATTTGGGTATCCCCTGATCAAAGAACGAAGAACCAAATTGATCACGTAGTAATTGATGAAAGGCACTCATCCAGTGTAAAGGCCGTACAAGAGCTCAGAGGAGCTAACATCGATTCTGATCACTAGCTGATAGCAGCAAAGGTTCGCACAAGATTAAGTAGAGCGAAAATGGTACGAAACCAGACGCGGAGGACGCTGGACATCGGAAAGCTGCAATTACCAGAGGTACTCACAGCCTACTCAAGCAAACTGTCGCAACACAGAACCCACCGTCCTGATGCGCAGTGGAAACCCATTTACGACTCTATAAAAACTGACGCAAGAACCGTACTTGATTTCGAAAAAAAGATTCGCAACAAACCATGGTAAGATGAAGAGTATAGCACTGCAAATGATGAAAAGAACGCTGCACGCATGGTAATGCTTCAGTCAATTGCAATGCGAGCAGCGACTGATCGGTATAGGGAAACGAGAAAGGAGGTAAACCGTCTCTTTAGGCGTAAGAAAAGGCAGAAGAGAAAGCGTGAGAGTGAGAAAAATTCTACCAAAAAGTCAAAAACGGAACCATGGCCACGGTTCAGTAAAATTTTGTTAGATGAATGCATGCCCAGCGATTGAAGTCTCAGTGTACTATGTCCCATATTTAAAAAAGGTGACCCGAGTCTCTGTGCTTTGTGGAATAAGCCTTTTAATCCATAGCATATAAGATTCTATCAAGTAAAGTATAACGTGCGAAAGACTAAGACCAATTATCGCTGTTCTGATTGAACCATACGAGTATGGCTTTTGGCCAGGAAAATCGACAACTGACCAGACTCTCACTCTACGCAATCCTGGGGAAGACCCACGAACACCAAATCAACACCAATCATCTATTTTCCCATTTTAAAGCGGCCGTCCATAGCCCGCTACGGGAGAAACTCTACGAAGCAATATCTGAGCTTGGCATTCGTGTAAATTTCACAGGCCTTTGCTGAATGACCTTGACGAACACCAAATCCGCAGTGAAAGTTGGTAAGGATCTCACCGAACCTTTCGAAACTAAGCGTGGCCTCAGGCAAGGCGACACCCTATTGTGCTATCTCTTTAATATCTTAATACAGATTATTACGAGAAAAGCTGCAGTCAACATGTATAAACCATCAGCAGCAAATGTCACATGTAGCTCGCATATGCTGATGATATAGTTATCATTGGGTGGACAGTTAGATAAATTACTGCGATGTTTTCGGGAATTTAGAAGCCTTGAGATCAAGCCGAGAATTGTGCTTGCGAATAAATGTTATTTTGGGCTAAGCAAGCACTTTTGAGATAAAGCCCTCTTTCGAGTAACATAAGTCTATCTATTCCAAACTCGCATACAACCTATCTTGCTTTATGGCGCAGACCTCTGGGTCTTATCGCCAACAGACGAAACATCTGTAGCAGGAAACTACTCCCACAAATTTATGACCACAACGGTGAGTATCGGTGAAGTATGAACCATGAGCTGAATGAGGTACGTCCCGACATTGATATAGATATAGTTAAGCGGATCAAGATAACGTAATTGGGCTGGCTACGCCATGTCAGTAGAATGTACGAAGACGAACCAGCACGAAGGGTTTTCGAAACCGAACTCGAAGTAAGACGAAAAATGGGAAGACCAAGACTCCGCTGGAGGGATCAAGTTGACAAATCCTTTTGTACACTTGGTATTGCCAATTAGAGAGATAAGGCAAAAGATCGAACTGGTTGGCTGAATATGTTACCTTAATTTTTTGACCCCTCGGGGTTGTAACCAAGGTGGGCTTCGCATAAAGAAATGAAAGCTGGTCAGAGCAGCGATTCAACTGCAGGTGTGTAATCCAAACAGGGGTGATAACAAATTAAAAAGGCAAAACACTACACTTTTGAGGCAACTAGTAAATGGAAAATGGTTTCCTCGTAAGTAGTGGAAGTTTTGGAAATTTAATAGAATCTGAAGTAATGCCAAGATAACAACTCTGAATCTACGCTAAAAGCAGTAGGAAGTAATAATATTAAATAACCCGAACATTGGCATCAATGGCAGCTGTTACTAGATTACTTTGCTTTCATTTATCTTTAGTGTGGCATTTAGCTACCCTAACGCTGAAAAATAACGGCCTCTCTAACATATTCTCCCAAACATATTCTGCAGAAATCATGTATATGTTTGGAACACACTTCAAACATTAATATGTTTGCAAGCCCCAAACTCACTTGTGTTTAAATGTAAATAGCATCACGTTTGCTGGCTAACATGCCCTTTCCAGTTTCTTTCCTCAAAGCGTTTTCCACTTTGGTAAACCAAAGTAACATCACAAACCCTTTAAGCGTCCGAGCCTTCGTTTATTTTCTTCACTGATCAAGCACTTTTGATATCATCTGTCCGATGAAGCATTGACGAATGAATACATGAAAATGCAATACATCAGCCAAAATAATAAACATTGACTTCATCTGCAATTTGCAAACACATTCAGGTATATTTATGACTCACTCACTGAGCAAATAATGAAAAATTATAGATACACACTTACCAGATAGCCTCTCTCGTTGTCCCTCTTTTACTCTCTTGCTCTCAAGAGAGCATAGACAGTGCAACAACCACAGCTGTATTTGTATGACAAACATAAATATATGTGAGTCGCAAACACATGTATTCTAACATATTAATCATTGTGTCTCAAACATGTAATATTGTATAGCAAACATAATATGTTTGGACAGAAGTGTATTATATTTGCCACAAGCTCCAAACACACTTTATATTTGCATCCAAGTCTGAAAATTCGACACCACGACAATGCGAGCTCTCACACATCGGTGCAAGCAAGTATATTTTCCAAACCTCATATCATCGAAATAATGTGTTTCCGTCTATAGACCTGATTTGACGGCCGTTTGAACAAGAATTTCCGAATTTTCCAAAGGAAAATTTCATGTGTTTCAAGTGGAATTATTTATAATTGATATTTTCCCTTTATAGCCCATGAAATGACAGAGGAGAGCTTTTCCAATCAGTGAGCCGCGCGCTTTCTACTTACTTTACTCCATTTTATTGACTATTTTACAACCAAGGTCAGATCTCGTACACATATTAATTATCAAATTTCAACATATTCCTCCACTGGTTCTATCCTTAGCATTTTCTCGCCAGTTGGTAAAACCAAGGATCGAAGGGATTCGTCTGCAGCGGGGTCTTGGTCGTCCTGTTTTCCTGCTTCTATCGGGTACGTTATCGGAAACATTTCGCGCTGGCTCATCTTCGTCTATTCTGATAACATGGTCTAGCCAACGCAATTGACCCAATTTGATTCGCCTGGGGCTGCCCACGTCAGAATATAAATGATACAGCTCTTGGTTCCAGCGACGTCGGTACTCGCCGTTTTCATTAACAGGACCATATATTTTACGGATAATTTTTCTCTCGAATACTGCCAGGTGTTTTTCACCCGCTTGCGATATGACCCAAGTTTCGGAGCCATATGTCAGGACTGGTAAAATAAGAGTCTGGTATAGCTGAACTTTTGCCTGTCGAAAGAGGGCTTTGTTCCTAAACTGTTTGCTGTGCCCAAAATACCATCCATTTGCAAGCACAATTTTCCTATTTATCTCCAGGCTGATGTTGTTGTCCTTGTCAATGGCGGATGCAAGGTAGATAAATTCATCTACCTCTTCAAAACTAAATCGGTTGTGAACCTTCAAGTCCGAACCATATCGAGAGGTTTGTCTAGTCGTTGAAACCATAAATTCTGTTACGCCCTCATTAACAGCAAGATTCATCTTCACTGATTCTTTCTCGATTCGTGAAAATACTTCAGTAACCTCTTGCAAAATATGAACGATCATGTCCATGTCGTCAACATACGCCAGCAACATAAGCTTTTCTTGTTGATGGTCTTGTTCGTATTTACTGCAGCTTTTCTCATTATTATCTCCATTGAGATGTTGAAGAGATTGCACGAAAATGTGTCACCTTGTCTTAGTTCTCGCTTGGTTTGGTGAGGTCTTTCCTCACTTTCACTGCTGGTTTGGTGTTGGTCGGCGTCATTCTACAGGGGCGGATCAGCTTTGCCGGAATCCCGAGTTAAGACATAGCGCCGTACAATTTTCGTCATATGGGGCTATCGAAATTAGCTTTGTAATCGACAAAAAGATGGTATGTACCGATTTGCATTTCGTGGGTCTTTTCCAGGATTTGGTGTAGCGTGAATATTGAGTCGTGGATTTGCCTGGTCTAAAGCTACACTGATTGTCAACAATTGTCTCTAGTCTTTCGCATAATATGCTCAACAACACCTTATACGCGATGGCTAAAATACTGATACCGCTATAAAGTAGTTGGAACAGACATACGGATCACCCTTTTGAATAAATTAATAAATGGTTTCCCATTACATTCCATGAAGGCTCAGGGGAGAGCTTCTCACAATCACTGAGCTGTGCGCTTTCCAGTTTTCACTCACTGATTGGTTCCTCCAGTTTTACACCGGTTCCGAACGGTATTTTGAGAGGCTGTTTCATGGCTGTATACTCGATAGTGTCGCCGTCACTATGCGAGGTGACCGCCGCCGAAAGAAATTTTAAAGTGGTCTGAGCAGGGATCGAATCCAGGATCTCATGTACAAGAGGCGCGCACACTACCATTGCACCACCGACGGCAGGACATAATATACTGAGACTCCAATCGTCAGACATAGATTCCACCAACCATATACCTCATATAAGTTGATGAATGTGTCTTAGCAGTGCTTCGCCACCAGCCTTAAAAAGTCCAGCGGGTAGCCCATCCGCACCAGCGGCTTTATTATTATTAAGCCGGGAGAATGCCGTTTTAATCTCGCCTTTCTACACCATTTCCAATAGAAATTAAAAAAAAAATTCAGTTTTGAAAAATATTAATTGAAATTTAAAAATTTGAAATACAGCAATTGAAATTTAAAAAACATCAATCGAAATTTAAAATTAATCAATTTAAATTTAAAATAAAAATTACATGAGGTGTCAGGGGACACCCGGTTGAAACGAAGTTCCTTTCGCTATAAGGCGCCCGCTTAAATATACGGTAATTTAAATGGATCTTTAAGAAAAGGCAACTTTTTGTAAAATGACAAACTTTTTTTAAGAAAAATGTTTTTTTATAGACTGTATTTTATTTTAAAAAGTATATTTTTAGGTGCTGTTTGTAAGAATATGTATTACATTTTCCAGAATAGCCCCTTTTTTAAAGAGAAGTACTTCTTTATTAAGAGGTAATGTTTTTTAAGAAAAGGTCCTTTTTGTAAGAAAATGCTATGAGTATGCATTTTTTTATAAGAGAATATATTTTTTTTAACAAATTTTTTTTTTTAAGAAATGGGAATTTTTTTTGAATTGGTCTTTTTTTGAAGAATAGGTAAATTTTTAAGGGTAGATACTTATCTCAAGAAAAGTTATTTTGTTTCACAAAAAAGGTACTCTTTAAAGAAAAGGTAGTTTTATAAGAAAAGGCAATTTGTTGTAAGAAAATTTAGTTTTTAAGAAAAGGTACTTACTTTAAAACAAAAATAATTTTCTTAAGAAAATGCACTTTTTGTAAGAAAATTTCCTTTTTTTAAGCAAATGTACGTCTTTAGGATATGTTACTTTGTATTTCTTTTTTACCAAAATCATTATTTAAAGTTTGAAATCCTTTCTTTGCCTCCTTAAAGAGTTTAGCTCCAGCGAAGTCCGCTTTCCTTAGCCGTAATTATATCCTAATGCCTTCCATTGAAGCCAGCATACTTCACATGGGGATGACTATCACAAACCCAACATTGAAGAAGTCAACCCTCATATACATATGTCCCTAACTGTACAAATCCTACATCCTAAAAGTATGCAAAATAATACTGTGTTGTCAACAGGGTTATAGTGTAATACGGTTAAAAAAAAAAGTTGTTTATCCCGAAACGTGCAATAAGGAACTTCGTTCCACAAAATTTTAAATTCGTCACTTGATATTTAAAAATTATTAACCTATTTTATGTATTAGATTTTTTAATTTCAAATCGAATTAGTGTGTTTTAAATTGCAATTAATGTCTTTTAATTTTCAATTGATGTATTTTAAATTTCAATCGATGTTTTTAAAATGCAATTGATGTATTTTAAATTTCAATTGATGTCTTATAATTTTTATATTATCTGAAATAGAATTTATAAATTTCAATTGACTTTTTCCAAAAATTCAATTGTAAATGGTATAGTTTCACATGATTGGGATCTACAGCTCTATACTGGTTTCGAACGAGTTTTCGGAGCTTTATCATTGCCAGGTGGCCGTCGTCGAAAGAAATGTGAGGCTGTCAGGGTTGATCCCCTCTTCTCATGCACAAAAGTCACGTACATTCACCATCGCACCACCCACGGATACATACATATATAATTACAATAATAAAAATTTTAGATGGAAGTAGTATTGGTTTCATTGTACATGTTCCTAAACGTATTCGGAGTTGGCGTTATTTTCTAGTCATCTCAACTATTTTTCTCTAACCAGGAAACTAAATTAATAACTCCAGCTATCTTTTTTAAGAACCTGCCTTTTTATTCACTAAATTACTACCTGCCACCTTCTTGCATATGTATTTTTTACAAATTATTCCTTTCAGAACGAGTTCCAATTATCTTTGGTATTAAATGCAAAAAAAAAGAGTTGAATTCAATCAGAAAATCACAGCAGTTTTGTTAACGTCGACTTCATATCACACCTCGTACCGTTTACCCTTAGCAGGTGTTAACTTAAAGGAAACTCTACACACCTCCCCATGAATCTCAGCTCTGTTACAGCAGATTAGCATAAAATTGCCAAAGGCTATTTCCCAGCAACACCCAGACAATTTGCCAGCTAGTCAACGGACAAATATCTCCTTCTCATCATTTGAAACAGATGGAATTATTTACTCACACGATGATGAGTTGTTAAATCAATAAGTGACGTGGAACATTGAACACGTTTGAGAAGTGGAGAGAAAAGTTTGTTTTTAACTGGAAAGAGAATTGAATGCTTAAAATTGAATTACAATTTCATTAAATTTAAACTTGATTATTTATCTTCCTTCCTTCCGTCCGTTCGTCTCAACCTTCCTTCCTGTCTATTTCAGTTACTGTTTATATCTCTAATTAGCTTCGATGCCAAAGAGTTTGAGAGATTTTTTATATTTGCTGTGCAAACACGAAACCAGACAGACAGAGAGGAAGGCTAGTGTTGTCAAGGATATGAGGTTGGGTTAAATAGAAGGGATGTGTCTGATGTTTTTGGTAATGAGTTGAGGTAAAGGGAAATACTTCAATTTTCACAAACTAATTAACATATACAACATAAATTAATGTAGCATTTGTGTATTGCATGTATGAGATGGAAGCATTTTCGTACATGATAGAAAATGATGATGTCGATGAAATTTAACAATTTGTAGAAATAATGGATGGATCTATACTGCCAAAAAATAGTGCCACCTCCACGACTGGCTTCCTCAAAAGTAAACCAATGTACACAGCTTAAAAAATAAATTGCTCCAAATGCTGGTTCGTATCTCCGTCGATTTTGTCGTTGCTGCAATAAATTTTTACGTTCTAGCGATGAATGCACTTACTGTAAATTTTTCTTGAAACTCTTTTTTTTTGCTTACAACTTCTACAACTTGACTACAACTTCGAGGAAGCACATTTATTTATTTTCAAATTCAAAATATTTAATCGTTCTCGTCGCTCGTTTTATGGCATTTTTCATCACTTCGGCGATAACTTCGGGCGACAGATTCTCGCACTCGTGTTGAAAGTTGACCTTGAGGGAATTGAGGGATTGTTCACATAAACACGGGACTTCACAAAACCCCACAAAAAAATCTGGAACGGTTAAATCGGGCGAGCTTGCGGGCCAGTGCAACTCATCAAAACGAGAGATGAGGCGACCCGGGAACGCCGCCTTCAGAATATCGGTTGTGGCTCGCGCAGTGTGTGCCGTTGCTACGTCCTGTTGGAACCACATGTCCTCCAGTCCTAGTTCGTCGAATTGCGGCATAAAAAACTCGGTTAACATGGCCCTATAGCGCGCACCGTCCACTGTTGTCGTTTGACCAGCGGCGTTCTCAAAAAATTGCCCGATGACTCCTCCAGCGTGAACAGCGCACCATGCAGTCACTTTGAGCGGGTGTAATGGCTCCTCGTGCATCACTCGTGGATTTTCGCTACCCCAGAAGTGATAGTTTTGCTTGTGCACGTACCCGCTGAGGTGGAAATGAGCCTCATCGCTCATTATGATTTCGGTGGAAACATCGTCCACTTCGTCCACGAGATTGAGGATGGCTTGGGCGTAGGTTACACACGTTTAGCGGTCGACAGGCAGCAGCTGATGTACGGACTGGACTTTGTATGGGAACATGCGCAGGGACGACAGGCTGATGGCTAATTGCGAGGCATGGCGTCTGGTCGATGTTTCCGGCGACAGCTCGACATCCTTGGCTACAGCGGCGATATTCTCGGCAGAACGGGCGCTCCGGGGACGGCCACTCCTGGCAACGCCTCGCATGGTCCCATACTCTTCGAGGTTAGTGTCCAAACGTCGCAGTGTTTGCGCAGTCGGTGTCGGACGAGCGGGGAATCGGCGACGGTATTCGCGCTGCGCCAACACCACAGACGAATTGTTACGCAAAAAAATAGACACGATTATTCCGCGTTCTTGGGCAGTGTGCTTGTTTACTTGTATTCTACATCTGGCTAGTCCACAAATGTCAAAACAGATTTGACATTGGCGGCCATTTGCAAAAATAAGAGCGTCTTACAATAGGGTGGTCACTTTTGAAACACCCTGTATAAGTTAGCTGTGTTGTAATAACGGTGTCTTTAATTTAGACAACGACTACAAACTCAAAGAAGAGAGACGTCTCTCTAAATCAATGAGAAAAGAGATTCCTAGCTAATGCAGTGAAAATCAAGAACTCTTTGTGCATCCGAAGCTTTTGTCATTGCTGCAATGAATATCTACGTTGTGCCGATGAATGTGGTATCTTTTCAGTTTAGTCGAATTTTATATCTGCAATGGGGACGACGCCTTCAAAGGAGCTTAATAATGAAATACTTGTAAAATTAGAGCAATTGAATCTTTTGTAATGCCATGCAAATCATCACAGCAATGAACAGTTTTGTAGTCCTAACGATTTTGTCTTTACAGCAATAAATAGTTACGTTGATGCGATGAATATGTACGTAAGCTGACTTCTGAAATATTTTTCCCAGTGAAGTCTACAATTGCGGCTTCAGTGAAGAGCAAAGGTAAGTTATCTTCAAAATTGAACAAGAGAGTCCTTACTAGTGCACCTAGGCTGATAGAATTGTATGTATGTTTTTCTAATTTCTAGTTATCTTTCGTTTAAATCAAAATTCGAATTTATTTTCTAAATTTCTTTCTAGAGTATCCCAAAACATATACAGTTCTCGGTCCCTAACCTGAAACAACAGACCTATATACATTCGTATCTTTCTTTTACCAGTATCTAAGTTAAGAAAACTTCTAATTTTCATTTGTTCCCTTTTGCGATTTATTTTTATAGTCCCTCTGCGTCTGAATCGTTAAGTAGACGATTATAGATATTGTCTCACCATAATCATTGAATCAAAATAAGCAAACACTACAATATCCTAGGACTAATACCTTCGATGTTATTCCGTTCCATAAAATCGAACCCTTTTGTGATATCATTTCATGCTATGACAAAGCCAAGCCAAAGAAATGAGTAAAGGAAGCCACACAACTGTATCAACATCTTGGCCATTAATCCTTTTTTCCAACGGCACAACAATAAGACTAAAAGACTTAACAACTGTACAAGTGTTCCGAAAAAAAGGATTCAAACAATCGTTTCCATGCATACACCATATAATATAGGGTTCAACTTCGGCACATACATTTCCCTCGTCCTTATGTGGAAACGCAAAAAGGACCTGCAAACGTATACAAAAGAGACTCAAAGGTTTAGGGTAAAATTGGATGAATACATTCTGATGGGAAGGGAGGGAAACTGCCTGAAATGACAACACTCTACAAATCATACAATTCAATTCAATTCATTGGCAAATGGTTCAGTTCACTTCAGTTTCGATGAGCCTGTGTAAGAGTTCTACAGGACATTTGTAATGATTAGGATTCTAACTCCTTATCGTACGCACTTTATTGTCAATGGCCTCCCTTTGCTGCATAGTTGTAGAGAGTGGTGAAATCATTTAGGTTGAGATATACTTATATACGGAAATTGTGACAGAACTATGTTTATACCATTTGACATACCACATTTCTGTTAACTTGTTAGTATTTTGTAGAGAAATCCAAAATCGTTTTCCATAGATACAGCCGATGAGTGTCCTCCTTGTTGTTATATATTATGCGGGATAATTGGTAAAACATGGATAAATGTTAGGTTAAAGGCTAGTGGGGGGTAAAAGTTTCTGAAAAAGAGAGGGGAAATAAAGTTTGTTAGACAAAAAGGAAAATAGCTTATGGTAAGATAAACTGCATATTCTTTAGGGATTAATTTAACTAATTCTGGCATTTGCACTTTCTTTCAATGAAATTAACTGTTTAGGTAGTCAGCATTGGGGATTCCTCTAACAATTAGCAAATGTGATAAACACAGGAACAATCCAAACCGTATTCAATGGAAATTAAAACACTTCCGCTGAAAATAACAACACACCGCTTGGAATTGAGTCATTATTACGAAACCACTTCAACACATTCAATTCAACACTGTGTGTAAAATTTCAACATCCTAGGGTTGACGGCTGAGCTAAGCTTGGTAATGGTCAGAGCCATTCTTTAAGATCCATTAAAAAACTTGGTAATAGGAACAGAAGGTTGGCGTTTTCTTGGGTTTTATACCAGATTCTCTAATATTCTTTTGGATCGAAGTTTCTTATCACACGTTGCGGGAAAAATGAAATGAAAAAAAAATAAACGACTGTTTTTAAACTCTATTATGCTACAACCCAGTACTATCAACTATATTGGGTACTTTTGCTTTGGTTTCTGTCTAGACTAACATATGTTGGGAAATATCTTGTTTAATGGGAAGTTTTCTAGGTGGAGTCTGCAACCAATATTTAGTACATATTGTAGTTTTGAACCCAATAAAATGTAAATTTAGAAAAGCCAAAGTGAAAGAAATTTAAAAAAGGAGAATTTTCTTTACTAAGTGTTATTTCTTAAAAAAAGTAAATTTCCTCAAAAAAATACCTATTCATATTCTTAAACAAAGCATGTTTTTTCTTAAAAAAAATACCTCATCTTAAAGATGTGCCTCGGCTTAAAAAAAAGTAAATTTTCTATTACCTATTCTCAAAACAAATTATTTTTGTTCAATAAGTACCTTTTTTTAAAAAAATAAATTTTCTTACAACAAATTGCCTTTTCCTAAAAAACTAAATTTTGGTTAAAGAATAACTTTTAGTACAAAACAACTTTTCTTGAGATAAGTACCTACTCTTAAAAATTTACATATTCTTGAACAAGGGACCAATTCTAAAAAAATCCCAATTTTGTAAAAAAAAACTTTGCTTCAAAATAATACCTTCTCTTAAAAAATACCAAAATGTAAATTTTCCCAAAAAAATTAATCTTTTTTTAAATAAGAACCTATTTTACAGAAATGTGCATTTTCTTACAACAAATTGCGTTTTCTTAAAAAACCAGCTTTTATTTAAAGAGTACCTTTTTGTGAAACAAAATAACATTTCTTGAGATAAGTACCGACTCTTAAAAATTTACCTATTCTTGAAAAAAGGACCAATTCTAAAAAATCCCATTTCTTAAAAAAAAATTTTTCTTCAGAAAAATACCTTTTCTTAAAAAAATACCTTTTCTTTCATAAATTATTTTTCTTAAAAGTCTTTTTGCTTAAAAATAAAATAATACCTTTTCTTTTCTTTTCTTGAAATAAATAGCCTTCCTGAAAATAAGTACATTTTCTTAAAAAAAAAAAATTTTCCTAAAAAGAGTACCACTTATGTAAAAAGTACCTGTTCTTAAAAAAGTACTTCTCTGTAAAAAAAAATCATGCTCTTATGACTTTTTCTTCAAGAAGGTACTTACCTTCTTTTAAAACAACATTGGGTTTTAGTAAAAGAAGTACCTCTCTTTAAAAAAGGACATTTTCCGAAAAATATAATACATATTCTTACAAAGAGGACCTAAAAATATACTTTTTTTAAACACATTCACAAAAAAATTTATTTTTCTTTGAACAGTTTATCATTTTACCAAAAGTATATTTTCATAAAGATCCATTTAAATTATCGTATTTTTCAACGGACGCCTTAAATGTTTTTGAACTAACTAGTACATAATATATAGCGAAAGGAACTTCGTTCCAACAGGGTGTCCCCTGACTCCTCATGTAATTTTTTTAATGCTAAATAGTTTAAAATACAGAAAAACCATAAATTTTGGATGCTCGTTGTACAATCACTTGGCTTGGTGGCCTATAATATCACTTGTATTGGATAGAGAATACTCTTCGGACAACACTACTCCTTGTTTCATGACACTCTTCTGGGTTCAAGGGTCCTCCTCTTGGATTCAGAACCTTAGGAATTTTATCGATTTAAGAGGATTGGGAACTTGTTGCAAAATTGGGCAAGAATAGTTAAAGTGGCTGAAAATTACCATTTTGCTGTTTCACAAATAGTACTTTTGTGTAGGAACCTATTGATTTTGTAATAAATATACTGACGTCTATAATATTTGTATACCAGGCTAAATTAATTCCAATTTTTCCGAAAGGTATTGATTGGAAAACTAAAGTCAACTTGGAACAAAATATTCTATTTTTAAGACTACCAAAACAGTTTAAATCTACTTATATCATATCGCATATTGTATTGAATAGTGTCGAGTGCTCACGCTAATATCTGTGACAGAGGCAGTGATACGAGGGCGGATCAATAAGACCGTAAATTTTCGAACTTTCTTCGTAGTTATATGAACTGCAACACTTCTCCCATCAAGTACCACCCGTTAATAGAGCAAGTTCCGTCATTTACTTTGCGTTTAACAGCTGTTCAAAACATACAACCTCATGCATTTTTTTAAAAAATAGAAAACAGTGAATTTCGGCTTATTATGCATTATTTTTTGCGAAAACAAAACCGTCAATCAAACCAAGGAAAAGCTTGACTCTGCACCATCGATGTCAATGGTAAAAAAGTGGTCGCACAAGTACAAATGACGCTGAACGTTCTGGACGGTCAATTGAGGTCAATAAACCCGAAAATGTTGAAAAAATTCACCATATGGTGTTGGCCGATCGAAGAGTAACAGTGCGTAAGATTCTTGATACCATAGGCATTACATATGGCAGTGTGGTTTCGATTTTAAATGATCAGTTGGAGTTAAGAAAGCTGTCTGCAAGATGGGTGCCGCGTTTGCTCTCAATTGACCATTAACGTATGGGTGCACACGTGTGTAGTCTCAATGGCAAAATTCTATGAATTGGGCTATCCGCCCTATTGTCCGGATTTAGCCCGCAGTGACTATTTCTTATTTCCAAACCTAAAGAAATGGTTGGATGGAAAGAGATTTAGCTCCAACGATGAAATTATTGATCAAACAAATGCCTTCTTTTGGATACAAAAATTGTTGAAACGTTGGTCTAAGTGTATTGAGCTAAAAGGAGATTATGTTGAAAAATATTTTTTTTTTGCAAAAAAAAAAACTGTGTTTCATTCAAAAAGTCACGGACTTATTGATCCGATCGTAGTATTCCATTCCGTAACATACTTTCATTATGCTGTTGCTCAAATTTTGAATTGCTTTATTAACAAAGATTCCGAGTTGGGTAGAAAAAAGTCGACTTCAACTCAGACTCAAAATTAATTTCATAAACTCCGAATCATAACTGCAACTTCACACCCCTAATGTTAAATTCTCCAGATCTTTAGATACGGCTTGGTTTTATCGAGGAAGAAGTCAGAGCTGTAACAGTCAGCGGATGCAAATCAGATGGCGAAAGCCTAAGCCGCTATGGTAAAATAGCCATCTAGGAAAAAAATATGTTAGAATAGTCAACCGTTAAATTAATCTCTATGTAAAGGTATACGTGGACGTCAGTGGTAGAATGGTACAGAACAGACATGGTGGAAAAATTCTGTCTGTTCTTGTTGTTGGAATTATAGGCCTTTCAGTGATGTTGATACTTAGGGATCTTCGATCGATACTAATTCCCACATGTGAATTGCAGAGTTGAGTTCAACCGATGGTATCTCCTTTTTCCCGGCATAGTAAACGAAGATAAGGACAAAATGTCAAAGGTCAGAATAACAATATATATGGGCTGGCTATAGGCCGATGTATGTAACATAAATGAGAAAAATCCTAGATTAGTCGTTAGATGTTAGGAATTATAATGTACTTATGTATATTAATGTCAAGTAGATGTAAGATTTCAACAAAACGTTGGAGAATAAAAATGAATTTAAACTAAACTAAACTAAACCGATGGTATCCATTCAGGCACAGTAGTTAGGCATCTGGTGATGAACTTCTCACGGAGTTCGAAACTAGTCATGCCAGTGAGTGTGTGTTGAAACTGAATTGTCTATTATTTCCAACAAAAATCAACAATTTTACAATTCGAAAAATGTTCATGACTTGTAAGCTTGTAGTATGAATTTCTCATACATTAACCAAAAACTAACAAAATCGGTCAACAAAATTCAAATTCAAATAAAAAACAATCAATATTACATGAGGTGTCAGGTGACAGACAGTTGGAACGAAGTTCCTTTCGCTATATACTATGTAACGGGTTTTTCAATAAGAGCGCCACAAAAGTTTTTTTTTAAATAAAACAAAACCGGTTTTAGATACCAATGAAATTCTTTATTCCTGTGAAAGTAGGTTCGATGCCATTATGTATGGAACTCGATTTCTTTTGCATGGCCACCATGGGCACGCTTGCAGAAGTCCAGACGCTGAACCCAATTTTCGACGGTTTTCAAGCATAAATCCGCCGATACTGATGCAATTTCACGTTCGATATTCGTACGAAGTTCAACAATCGTCTTCTTTAGAACTACATCTCTATTAATAAACATTAATATAATGGTATTGAGCTTGAATAAATAAAATGAGAAAGAACCAAAAAAAAACCGAATAAATCAATATCATCCCTGATTATTAGATTACACTGTGATACAAATGAAAGGAATTTGTTTCGGGCCTCAACCAAACCAAAAAATTGTGAAAGTACTTGGACGTGGTATCACAAAACCCCAGTCGGTTTTGCCCCTATACGTAACAATTTTTTTTGCAAGCCGATGAAAATTTTGAAGATGGATCAGAGCCCTATTTCAGATTTAACTTCAATAATTCCTAAACAGCTTGAAATATTGCATTTAAAACTTTGTCAATATTGTAGCTATTTTATAATACATGTCTAAGAAAAAGTACACTGTTAAACGAATATTTCACGAAACCTCATGAAAAAATTCACATATTTCATATGTTTTGACATTTCTTGCTTAACGGTAAATAAATTCCGATAGCTGCCTTCACAAAAATTGTAGCTTATACATTTCTTGATAACTTTCCTAAATACACTATTCAACAAAAATTATATTTAGAGCTCCATAATTGGTGTAGAAATGCTGCGTTTAGCCATATTCTTTAAATGTTCACCTATATGTATTCAATATTAAAGAAATTACAAATTGATATCTTCTTGAAAGCTGAGAGCTTTTGGGCCCCTATCAGTTTCTGCTCTCTTATCGGACGTACAGCTGAAATTTAAAAATGTATTTCTCTATTTCCGGCTGTAGAAGGCTTAAATCCTGGCAGACTACTGCTTAATTTCAAATATTGTCATCACATGACAATACCATGATGGATTCACAGCTGTAGTTAACTAATTTCCACTAATTCTTTCATACTAGTGATTAGTACGAAATGTTTTTACTGTGATATTAAAAAAATAGTACCTCAGTAAAAAACATTTAAATTTTAATTTGAATTCAAATTCAAATTGAAAATGTAAACTTACTTTACTTACCATTTAAAATACTTAAAAACTCAACTCAAAACTCCATTCCAAATTTAATTTAAACTGACTTAAAATTTATCTTAAAACAAAGTTGAAACACATACTGTTTTCGATTTCATTTGCTATCTTTTGAATTGCAAGTGCCTTTTCAGTCAAAAATAGTAGTTTTGAATTAAAATCGCAGAATTTTGAATTTAAAGTAAGATGTGATTCGGAAACCATTTAACTTGAATTGATATTTCTGACAATTCAATTTGCAATTATTGAATATCAAATGATGTATTTGGTATTTGGTTAGTGGCGGATCTTCCCAGTTACTAATACTAGAAATGATATAAGGCCTCCCAATAGTTCTCTCCCGCCACTGGGAGTGAATGCAATTAAATACTCACCATGACGAGAAATGCGTGTATGTATAAATGTCCTATTTGTAGGTACTGGTGTGAGTGCACATCACCATAATTGCAAAACCCTTTAGATAATTGTACCCCTGAGTCCTTGAAGAATTCACAGATTATTTACACATTGTTGCTGCAATTGTAAAAATAGAACGGTACACACACACACACAAATGCTGAGTTTTAATATAGCCTCTTCTAACATGCCCGCTACAAGGATATGGTCACATGATACATAAACAATCATACACTCAAAACAAGAAGCAAAAATTCATATTACCTCTTTTCAACAGGCTGGCAAAATTCCGACCACAACACCATTGCAACACACAACCATTATAGCCACCATCATCCTTGACTGCCAACATTTCTATATTCAAAGAAATCGAGTCCTGCCAATCAGTAAACAAATGTTTTGAGTATCACATGAAAGCATTTTGTATATTGGTTTAGGCTTATCTTAAAGACAGTATAATGTTTATGCTCTCCTCCCTCACTCATTGACTCAATTTGCTTGTGGACTTTATCAGAAATTCCAAGCTGTAAAATTTCATTGGAGATGCCATAAAATGCGAAAGAACTTTTAAAAACCAAAGACTGTACACAAATGCCGCTCCTCTGTTTGAGTTGAGTATCTGTAATTTGTTCGTTTTGAACACAAAGGATAACGAATTTAAATGGTAGACTCATTTTGAATGGGTTTTCAAATATAAAGATATCTAACTCAAAGATTATATAATCTCAGCTAGAGTGTTAATTGCTTAAATATCGTATGATTCTGGGAATATTTCAACATAATTTTAATAGAATTCAGAAAGAGTTAAGTAATTTGATTAGAATAGAAATGGAAAAGGACATTATTTTCAAACCTCGAAACAAATTTAATATATAATTGCATCTTAATACTTATATTTAGGATATAGGAAAAGAGGAATCGCAAAAGTCGTTGTCTCCAAACCTTGAAAAAAATTTAAAAATATGATTGGATCTTAATACTGAGGACTGGCTATTTGAAAACAGCAAAAGCGGCATTAGCGGGGCAATAAAAACCATTTCGACAGGGACCATGAATGCACTACTTGCAGTGAACCTCAAATTAAGTACAGTCTGGTTTGACAACTACAATAGGTTACACACCATGGGAACAGGCAATTGACGCCACTGCCGAAAATATTC
This sequence comes from Phaonia tiefii, assembly GCA_963931995.1. Taxonomy (NCBI): domain Eukaryota; kingdom Metazoa; phylum Arthropoda; class Insecta; order Diptera; family Muscidae; genus Phaonia; species Phaonia tiefii. Next base: position 334,420,304 of record OZ008368.1, on the reverse strand, counting down.
CTATGGTCAAAATCTATACAAGTATTCCGCAAAGAACAGCCGCGAGAAATCCATTGATAATAGAACTGGGATAGGACACTCTTTTGGTGAACCACATTTTACTCAGCCTTTTCGGCTTTCAATTGTCAAATACAGACGGTGTGAGATGCCTAACCAATGATAGCAAGCGGCTTTATCGCATAGCATGAGATCCCAAATGATACAAGAGTCCAAGGCAAAGATAAATACGATATCCGACAATGACAGCCTGCGTCTCGCATGGAAAGCTGTGGCATCGTGGAAACAAAAGCGAAGAAGAATTGAATATCGAAGAAAGAATATCAAATAACTAGCGATGTAAAATCTTCTTGAAAAAGATAAAATGCTCTGAACTGGTGTAAAAATGTAGGTTCCAATCAGTGAGAGTAAAAAATAGACAGCGCACAGCACACCTATTGTGAAAAGCTAGTAACCAGATCTTGTTCAATTATCGGTGGGTAAATTTAGAAAACTCAAACCCGCTCGAATCAATAGACGTGTTTTAATAATGAAGACGACAAATGAGCAATAGCTATCGTTGTCAGAAATATGGCAGCATTTCATACAAGGTGTCAAAAAAATAAAAAAAAGTTTGGCAACATTGATAACATATATTTTTAGAGCAATATATATCCATCTTGCTCTAATACATGGTCTGTAGTCTTCTTCTTATTTTGTAATTCACAACAAATGATATCTGCTATTTGATACCTAATATCTGAATTAGTACGAAAATTTGCTGACTTTCTCACGGTGGCAACTATGTACATACTTACTTACTTACTTATCTGGTTTCGAACTACCCCGAGGGGCCAAGGACCTTACAAAACGAAGATAACATATTTCGCCAACCAGTTCGATATTTTGCCTTATCTCTCCAGTTGGAAATACCAAGTGCACGCAGGGATTCGTCAACCTGATCCCTCCAGCGGAGTCTTGGTCTTCCTATTTTTCCTCGTCCTTCGAGTTCGGTTTCAAAAACCTTTGGTGCTGGTTCGTCTTCATCCATTTTACTGACATGGCCTAGCCAGCGCAATCGCGTTTGTTTTGATCTGCTTAACTATGTCAATGTCGGGATATATCTCATACAGCCCATGGTTCATGCGTCTCCAGTACTCACCATTGTTCACTGGGTAATAACTTTTTGCATTTTTTGCAAATATCAAATCCCCCCAGACAACATCGTGTAGGGCATGGACAAATAATAAGAACTGCGTTTTTAGTTTTTCGCTATCGTTAAAAAAGTTTACGCACCAAACGCGTTAAAGTTTTGAATCAAAAGTGAAATAAAAATAGTACCAGATATATATCCGCTTTGTAAAACATCGCGTACTTTGAACCTAAAGTTTATATCTTACAATACCTACTTTTAATCATTTATTGTTATTATTTGTTTACATACTTACATGTGCATAAACCAATATATAAAAAAAAAAATTGTTATTAAAAAAAATTTAAAAAAATATATATTAAAGGCATTTTAGAAATCGTTGTCGGTGCGGTGTTAAGGTTTTTTTTACCAAATTGAACTGCAATAGTTTTTTTTTAACATTAATACAATATTTTCCATTAGAAAAGCCCTGGGGAGAATGTTGTCTAAAAAAAGTTATCACCCTATTGTTCACTATAGGGCCATACATTTTTCGGAGTACTTTTCTCTCGAAGACTGATACAGATGTTTCGTCCGCTTGCGATAAGACCCAGGATTCTACCCCATAAAACAAGACAGCGCATACTAAGCGCATATAATTAAGCAGTAATATCAAATGCAGCTTAATATCGCTAATGTCTCCCTATAAAATAAGTGATAATCTAAGCAGGCTTCGTAAACAAAATACATCTAATAATGGTGCAATCTCAACAATGGCCTACTACATACCACAGGTTACTTCAGACCGAAGCAGAATACCGAGGACACAGTGGAGCAGCTACGGTAACAGCAAGAAGGTTCATGAAGTTCAACAAACTTAAGCTTAAATGGTTCATGGGTACTGTAACAGGTTCTCTGTTTTAAGCTAAGCTATTGATCGGAAGTTAAAAATTTACTCGGACGTCAAATGGATGCAGCCTTAACCGACTTCGGATGTTGTAACTGCATTTATAGGGTATCACAACCGACTACAGAGGCAGTAACAAGCCATACAGATGTTGTCACAAGCGACTACACACAACCGAATTCAAAGTTTGTCACAACCTAATTTAGGAATTATCACAACCGGCAGACTTTAGAGGTTGTCACAACAGACTTTAGACGGTATTACAACCGACAATAGAGGCTGTCACAACCGACAATAGAGGCTGTCACAATCGACAATATAGATTGCCACAGCTGACTAAAGAGGTTGGCACAACCGACTCTACAGAAGTGGTAATTAGCGACTACATATGTTGTCATAAAAGAAGTTGTCATAACCGACTACATAGGCCCGTCACCACCGAATATAGAGGTTGGCACAACAGACTACTGAGGTTGTCACGAGCGACTACCAAAGGTTCGTCATAACCGACTACAGGGCTTGTCACAACAGACTACAGAGGTTCTCACAGCCGACTACAGAGTTTGTCACAAGCGACTACAGACGTTGTCACAACGGACTACAGAGGTTGTCACAACCGTCTACAAGGGTTGTCATAAGCGACTACAGAGGTTGTTATAAGCGACTACAGAGATTGTCACAACCGACTATAGACTTTGTCACAACCGATTACAGGGGTTGCCGCAACTGATGTTCGGTTAATTTTTATTTTAGCGATCTTTTTTATTTTAGCAATTTTCATATTTTGGCGATTTTTCGAAAAAAAAGTCTTTCATACGAATTGGATCACTTCATGAAAACCCCTTAGAAACCCGCAAAAATGGGTACTTTTCCATTGGACGCTTCGTTTCCGAGATATAAACATGAGGGCGTTTTAGCGATTTTTTGTTTGAAAAATTTTATTTTTAGCGATTTAAAAAAAAAGTGATGCCATAATGGAGACACCCACCCACAGGCTAAAGCCTCCTTTGAAGATAAAATTTTTATTATTTTTTGGATTGGGCGCACCGTTTTCGAGTTATAGACCCTTTTTTATTTTAGCGATTTTGTTATTTTGGCGATTTTTTGAAAAAAAAATTCTTCCATACGAATTAGAACACTTTATGAAAACGCCTTAGAAACTCGCAAAAATTTGTTATTTTTTCGATTGGATGCTCCGTTGCCGAGATATATAGATTTTCCTAATTTTTTGATATTTTCGATCAAAAATGGGGATGGGTTACCCTGGGTAACCCATTACCTATCGTCGTGGGTAGCTACCCATTACTTTCCTCATTTCCCTGATTGTAATGGGTAATCGTAATGAGTAATTCCCCATTTCGTGGGTAGCTACCCATTATTTTCCTCATACCCTGTGGGTAATGTGTAAACGATCGTTACACATTGCCCACGTATGGGTTACATATGGGGGGTAAATACGAACACTGAAATTTACTAACAACCCTTATGTTTCAGTGGAAGTCAGCTTAATTCACCTTTGTATTTTAGTTAAGCCCTTGAGGATATCGTAGAGTACAAATTAACGGCTTTCGCTTCATTATGATTGACTATAAAAGTTCTGAATCAATTAATACTAAGGGTTTCGAATCTGTTTGTGTCAATCTTTAAATTTGTATCAGCCTAGCAGGGTACTGAATTTGATCATAGCATTTTTGTGTGTCTGATATGTCAAGTACAAAATTCTTATCAAACCCTGATGAGGAATTTGGAACTGTAGTTCGTAAAGAGGTTTCAAGGCGTTGTGAAATTTGATGATGTATCATCATATTTATGATATTCTTCCAGCCTTAAATTTTGTGATTATTGGCAAAAATATTTTCTCTGCGATGAATAAATTTCCTACTTACAACGGAATGGGCAGAGGGCAGAGCCATGATATGCGCCAGTTTTTGGACATGCTTGTAACTTACCAAATCGAGCTTAAACACTATTGCATATAACTTGTTGCCTGTGTTGCAGCAAGCTTTTCCATTAAACCATCAATGTTCTCCGTGGTACTACTTTAGTACCAGAAGCTTTTAACATTAATTTAGTCACATTCTATGAACACATTAGATGAGATTTTCTGAGATATTTCTCTGATCCTCTGTACCAACATCACTATCATTGAATTTCTACTTTCAGGTTGAAATTGTCATTCTTCATCCACTAATTTTCATAGTTGTCTCACTCTCGTAGTCGTCATTAGCTTTGCTTTCGTCTAAAGAGTCTCATAAATAACACACAAATTATTTCTTCAGAATTTCTCTTCGTCCCAATTAACTAAACAAAGCCAATCGAGTTTTATTTGTGTTGCGTCCTTTCCCCATAACTCCCGAGCGTTAAACTGATATGCGGTAATGAAATGAATGTCTTATTCGATTCAGTGTGATTCAGTTGTTTATCGGAATTAAGAAAACCCAGACCAAATGTCCATGTGATGAGATAACAATTTTGACAAGTGTCACTCACTCAGTTGAGTTTAACGAGCGCGTGTGAATTCCTCTGAAATCCTTCAACCAATTTATTTTCATCAAACATCTTGGACCAGTTAACAGCTTTTTTTCGTTTCCTTTGTATGGGCAAGCTAGGGAATTGCCTTTCCTTCCTTGGTTATCTTTAAGGTTTTGTGTACCCTCGTAGTGTCTGTTCGTTGTAATAATGGTCATTCCTTATAATGCTTACGATAACAAATATTCGATTCGAAATCTGAGCCACCAGTAGTAAATGGTGTCTGTATCGTAATTCAAAAGAATTCCAACCCAAATACAGACATACAGGCTGACGCACAGACAGACGTTTAAACCTATTCCATTCTCCTCCTTTCCGCACTCTCGCACTAAGGATACAATTTTTATGATAACAGAAAAAAAAACAATAAACCTTGTGTAAATTGTTAAGCTGTTTCCCTTTCATTTCCTGTACATGTGTCTCGCTGCCTTTGTATCTTCACATGGTCAAAGGACTTTGTGGCTGTACTTATCAACGTTCTCGTCGCACAACTTGCCTCGTCGTGTCCCCCTCCCCGGTGCTTGTTAACAATTTCGTAAATCCTATTGATCGACCATGAAGATCTAATCTCGCATGTTTACACAAAATAGTGTTTTGGCTTTACGAGTAGCAGTAGTAGTAGTAGTTGTAGTCCACTCTTACGCTCGTATTTGGTCATTTTGGTTTTAGTTAAATTGTGTGCGCTTAAATGGTACTGAGGGGCTGGTTAGATAGCGAGAGCGGACAATGTTAAACCAACCGCATACTAGGCACAGTGGTCTGAGAAAACTTTGGTTTGAAATTGCCAACTTTAGTGATTCCATACTCGCTGAGAAATCTGTATATTTTTTTTTTGATGTTTGGATGGAAATATAACGTGTTTGTAGCTTGTCGCAAATATACTATATTTGTGCCCAATCACATTGTGTTTGCTAATCAATATAACATGTTTGAGGCACAATGATTAATAGTCTATAATAAAAGTTTTTGTAACCCAAATGTGGTTTTTTTTTGTTGAAAATCGTTAAAAATACATACGAGACAGACAATAAAGACACAAAAAAGCAGCAGATCTTCAATTCTTGAAAACAGTGCTTGCAAACATTTAAATGTTTCCTGCAATATGTTGCTGGGGGCAGATATTTTTCAGGGTGTACGCAACACTTGTTGGTTATATTGAACGATGATGGCATATTTAATGACTTTGGCACCAGAAGAATCAAACACTGAAGTACTACCCAATTGAATCATAAGTAATGCATTCATCAATGAAATGTCATTGAACGGAAGTAGGTTTTGTAGGGCTCTATTTCACTGCATTTGATACAGAATTTTTTATGAATGAAATAGCTGTAAAACGGTGAAGACTAAGGCCTAGTTAATTACTAAATTGTAATATATTAAGATCATAAACAATGGCAAAATTGAGACATTTTGAAAGTTACGAGGCGGTCCCAAAACTAGCCGATATAACAAAGAAGACACAAAAAACTTGGGAAAATTGTCTTTATTTTTTAAATCCAATCAATATCCTTTCAGCTCGATACACTTTTCCCAGTTATGTTCAATAGCTTTGATACCCTGTTTATAGTAAGATCTGGCAAACTTCTTAAAATAACCATCAACCGCAGACTCCATCTCTTCATTGTTGGCAAACCTTTTACCACCGGGCCATTGTTTCAAGTTTGGAAATAGAAAATCGTTCGAGGATGTTAAATCTGGCGAATAAAGTGCACGATGAAGCAATTCGAACTTTAATTCATTAATTTTGGTCATCGCAATAGTGGATGTGGGAACTAGAGCATTGTCTTGATGAAACAATACTTTTTTTCTCGCCAAATGACACATTTTTCCGCAATTTCATCACTTAAACGCTGCAATAAATTAGCACAATATTTTATCACAAAAAACCGACGCCATGACCTTGTCTGCAGATGGAACCGTATTCACCTTCTCTGAACACGATTCTCCCATTCCCGTCCACTGCTTTAACGGTTCCTTTGTCTCAGGTGTGAAGTGGCGGAGCCATGACTCATCCGTGGTTATAAATCGATGCATAAATTCGAATTTATTGTGGTGCAACATCGCCAAACACTCTACTGCAACATATTCACGACACTGTTTTTGTTCTATTGAAAGCAAGCGCGGCACCCATCTTGCGAACAGCTTTCTGATCTTCAAATCTTCGGTCAATATACGATGTATAGCACTTTTTGAAATGCCTATCATTTCAGCCAGATCACGCACCTTCAGCCGACAATCATCCAATACTATTTTTTGGATTTTCTTAACCATGTCTGGCGTGGACAATTGCTCGACCACTACGGTGTTCGTCTTGACAGCTCGTATGGGCTCGTTTAAGCTCTGCTACACAATATTGTACTGTCGTAAACGAAGCAGCAGACTCCTTCAGAGTAGAATCTAGCACGGCTTTAATATTAGTTGGACTGAGACTGTTAAAATGGAAGTATTGCATTACAGAACGGTGACCAATTTTTTCCATGTTTACAAAATCACTGAAACCGTTTACTTTTGAGGCCTCAAATAAAAATACTAAATAACGTGCACCTGAAATTCAAAACATATGCTTTATAAAGTTGCCACTTTTCACTAAAATATTTTTTTGATGTGTTAACATCTATACGCGCGCCTCTAGGGCAGTAAACTATAAATTTAATACATACACAAGTGTTAGGTTTGGAAGAGTAAATCATCGTTTGTTTGTTCGTTGCTTGGCAGTCGGTATTGAAAGTGATTATTGGGCGATTTTCATATAATTTTCCCACGCGATTTTCTCCGGAAATTCATAGCCGATTTTATTAATTTTTGGATTAAAAAGCTAGTGCGGGTTTCGACGAAGAGTTTAGGCCAAAAATTAAGGCGATCCGATATCGGCGAGCCGAGATTTAAGTGTTTTAATTTGGAGTATTAATTTGGAGTAATATTAAAAAAGTGTTTTATGTTGATCTTCGGTTTTGTCTTATCATCGTTTGTTCGTTCGTTGCTTGGCAGTCGGTATTGAAAGTGATTATTGGGCGATTTTCATATAATTTTCCCACGCGATTTTCTCCGGAAATTCATAGCCGATTTTATTAATTTTTGGATTAAGAAGCTAGTGCGGGTTTCGACGAAGAGGTTGTTCCAAAAATTAAGGCGATCCGATATCGGCGAGCCGAGATTGAAGTGTTTTAATTTGGAGTATTAATTTGGAGTAATATTAAAAAAGTATTTTATGTTGATCTTCGGTTATATCGTACGAATATAACAATATATGTATGTATGTACAAGTGTCTGTTGCTTTGCATTCTTTGACTTTTGTGGGAATAAAACAAAAAGTATTGAGCAAGAAAATAATGACACATGTGCTTGCACTGGGTCTTTAAATAATTTTAAGTATTAATATTATTTAACTCTAACGTCATCATATGATTGAACGCTGTTTTTTATTTTCCAATGTAACATTTACGAATGTGTTCATAGAAATCGAACAGGTACCGTGTAGCAAAAAGGTGTTAACACATCGCCCGTGAGTTCGAACACTCATTGGATTTTTTTTTCAAACTACTGGCATCATCTTTACGCTAGGTCGGCTAGTTTTGCGACCACCCTCGAATTTAAAGGTATTTCTTTTAAAATTGTAAACACACGAACAGCGTCATTAAGAAGCAAAGGCGAATCCTTTAGAACGACCGCTAATTTATTTGCTGAGCCGTACGATTTCTTTCTTTGGAGTTTTGTAAAATCTCGGGTTTATGCGAATAATCCAGAACCAATTCCTCAGTTCAAATTTGAGATCCAACGCGTCTTCGGTGAGATAAAGCCACATGTTTGCGAAAAAGTCGTGGAAAATTTCACGAAAAGAGTAATGGCTGTCATCAGAGCCGTGGAGGACATTTGACTGATAACTTATTCTATACTTAATCGGAACATGTCTCATTTACAATCCATTAAAAAGTCGCTACTATCTCAAAAGATACGTATTTTTATTCCAAAATGAAAAAGTGCATTCTTACTGAAACACCTCATACTAATTTAAATTTGTAAATGTGGAAAAGACGTTGTTTTAAAATATTATTCAGAACTTCTGCAAGTTAAAATATAAATCATATTGGTTATTTCGAAAGTTTCAATAATATTCGAAAATCACAGTTTTGTTATAAAACCGGTTAATGGACGTCATGTGTTTAAAAAAAAACCGTCACACGGTTAACAGCAAAAGACCCAGTTATCCGATTTTTGGGCGCTCTAGTTGTGTCTGTATTAAACCCTACTGTTCGACTACACGACCAAGCTGGAAATGTTCGGAACTTATCACGTCTGCAAAATGAAACATTTTAGTACAAAATCCATAATTAAAACATTTTAAATTTCGTTTTGTTATTAACACAAAAACAATCTTGTTGAAACCGCGAAAGCAACAATTATACGTTGTTTTTATATTTTAATATAATATTTGTATTTCGACTTTATGCATCAGCTTTGGAGCGTGTAGAAATATGTGGTGTCAACCGAATTGAAAATGTATTCGGTTGTAGCAATAAAATGCACAAGAGATTCAGTTTCAGCGACCTCATTTTTCATAACTGCGGTTGTTGCAACCGAATGAACGCAAACTGCAGTCGTTACAACCGACTTAAAGCCAAAATCGTTTGGCGAGACCCAGTTGTTACGAAATTCGAAGGTGGCATCCGAAATGATGTCAAATTTTGTTCCTACAACTGAAAATCTGATTCTGGAATCGAAATTGATGGAACAAATATAATTGAAAGTTCGTTTGTCACAACCGAATCTATCATAAAAATAGGGTTGTTCCAATTGAATTTCACTTGTGGGGACTAAATTCAGTGGTGATAGCCTCAATTCGGTTTTGGTACCGCAATTTGATGACAGCAGGCAAACTTACTATTGTTACAACCTATTTTAGAAAAATTAGGGTGAGTGTAAGGCACACAATTTCCACGTATTTAAACCAGCCCTATAGAGCGCCATTAGAGTGGTTTCAGTGGAAAGGGTTTGACGTTGAATAAGAATAAACCGACACTAAATTTTTACACAACGAACGAGTCATATTAATAACCTTTATGACTGTCAGTATAGTATTCATTTCAGCTTTCAACTAGGTAATGCTCTGCAATCACTTGAGTGAGTAGAATTATGGGCCGGCAAAATCCTAGCCATATGGAGCTGCTACAGGAGTTTCAGCAATGTCTTGGAGTATCGCTGTCGAATCGACCAATCAATTGTCTGAAATCGTGTTAATTAAGAATGTTGCTGAAGGATTCACATGTGTTATTTACTTTGGAACCGATAACAGGTTTCAGGAAAGGAATGAATTTATATATTTCTGTCGGAAAATAATAACTGTACTTTATGCACGAAGAGAATTTACGAACCTGCGGTATATAACCTGAGATTCAGTTCAAAACTGACTTCAGTTGAATCGAAAAAGATTTATCTGATTTCCGACTGTTCGACCAATTTTGAAATCATTTTTTGGATGTATTAAGATATTTTAGTCAATTTGTTTTTTGACAAACAATTTCATTGCATTTATTCCACCATGTTCAGTTGTTTTTATTGACAAAGTTTATATTATAATGTGAAAATTCTGATGAAGCCCAAGCATTGGAAATTACACTTGTTACGTATTCCCAGGGTTGTATATTCCGTAAATAAAACTGGAATTATTGATTGAAACATTGAATTTTACATCCTATTGACCGAGGGTATGATCAAAAATATTTCCTTCATAGGGCAGTCCACACAGCTTACTACTACCATTCTTAGGATATGTATGTTTCGGGAAATGGATTTATGGGAACCCTCCGTTAGCTAGCCAAAGCGACGGTGCAAAACGTATGAGCAGCCATATTGGTTAGATAGATGCGTCTCAGGTTAAATAGCTCTGCGAACTAGTGGACATATTCTCCTGTCCCTTGAAGGGGGATGAGCCAAAACTACTGAGCCAATACTTGTGGAAGTACATCTCCAATTCTTTAGAAACCGCTACAAGAACTAAACTTGGCTATCAAAAACCGCGGAAAGATGAGCCATAAGCAACAATTGTGCATTGTAACTAATGAAAAAGACGCTGCACGTATGGCAATGAAATTGTCAGTTACAATGCGTTCTGCAAATGAGCGGTGCAAAACGTTGAGCACGGAGGAAAACCAACTGTTGTTTTAGCAGAAAAGTGAGAGTGGGAGCAGAGAGATTGAAAAGACGAAATTTGCAGGCTTAATAATGACGCCCGAAAATTGTTCAAGATGGTAAGAAGATCGAACAACAGAACAATGGACTGCCCTTCTGCAAGGGCGAGAATGGATATCTGGTGACAGATAAGCAGTGTGTGCCTAAAATGTGAAGAGAACACTTATCTGCACTACTCCATTTTCCCCAACTCAGCTAAGATGAGATTAGCAGGGCAATTTTCCGTCTTATGAATATTAAAGCGGCGGGTGCGCTCTGCTTGTTAAGGGTGTGTTGCTCACATGCACCAATTTATATGCAGTATATGATTAGGGGAATCTATTCCTGCCGACTTGAGTCTACCGCGGTATCAGTCTTTTATCCACCGCGCTTAACACCTTGTCGAGAGTTTTACATCAAACACTAAAGCCAATTCTTGAAAACCTGATTGGACTTCATCAGTGTGACGAAAAGCCAAATATTGACGCTGCGCCAAATTCTGGAAAATATCCACGAAAAACAAAGACACATATGTGACCCTGCAAGTTAAACCCTCCTAGTGTATCAAAACACATTTTTGAGTAAAACGCAATTAACCTCCCCCACCTCTGTTGCATTTTCGTAGTTTACTGTTTTATATTATTGCATTTATATATTAGTTTCCGATGTTTTTGAGACTTCCGAGCGGTTTCATATGAAAATTTAAGGTTTTTTACACACAAATCCAAAAAAAGGGAATTCATTAAACTTGACACACTTCGTGGGTTTTCATAGGCAGAGTAACATATTCCATTCTCTTATCGATTACAAACCTGCCTTCGATAGCCCCATGCGGGGAGAGTCGTACGCAGTTATGCCTGAACTTGGAATACAGGGAAAATTGATTCGACTCTGCATAATGGCGCTGACCAACACCAAATCATGAGTGAAGGTCGAGAATTACTTCGCCGAAAACTTTCCGTACCACGCGAGGGTTTAAACAATGCGATACATTTCGTGCAATCTCTTCAACATCTTAATGGAGATAATAATGCAGTAAATATGAACAAGGCCATACATTGCTGGCGTATGCTGACAACATAGACATCATTGGGCGAAATTTGCGAGGTTACAGTAGTATTTTCAGGAATCGAAATAGAGTCAATGACGGTGGGTCTTGCTGAGGGAAAGACAAAATTGATAGTGTCAATGACCAGAGAAACCTCTCGACTGGGTCGACACTTGAATTTTGAAGTCGAAGATGAATTTGTCTACCGTGGATCCACCGTGAACTATTTTCGACTACAACGTCCACCTGGAGATAAATAGGAGAATTGTGCTTACGGCTATACGCTGAAAAATGTCGGCCCCAGCAACATATTGCAGGAACCATGTACATGTTTGCAATCACTGTTTTCGTCGATTGAAGATCTGCTTCTTTTTGTTTCCTTATTGTGACAGACCCCAGTGTTCTCAGCAGTTTTCAACGAACAAATACACATTTGGGTCACAACTTCATATATTATAACCTATTAATCATTATGATCCAAACATGTTATATTGAATAGCGAGCACAATGTGTTTGGACACAAGTATACTATAGTTGCGGCAAGCTACAAACACGTAATATTTGCATCCAAACAATTAAAAAAAGAAAAATTTTTCAGCGTGTAGATGCTATTTCGGGCTAAGGAAGCATTTTAAGGAAAATCCGCTCTCGACAAACAAAAGTCGAGCTATAGCAGACTTGCAGTTTACCTATCCTGGCATATGGCTCCGAAACTTGAGTCATATCTCAAGCGGGTGTAAAACACCTGGGAGTAATTGAGAGAAAAATTGTTCATAAAATATATGGTCCTATTGAGGAAAACGGCGACTACCGACGTCGTTGGAACCACGCGCTGCATAATTTGTATTCCGACATAGACATTGTAATAAGTCTGGCAACTCTATATGAGTTGTACTTAAATTTGTACAAGCTGGTAGCTCTTGGGTAGATGACTAGCAGTAATAGAAAAGTTGTAAAGCCGCGTGGGCGTATAAAGAAAAAAGAATTTTAATAAAACAGTTAAATAAAATAACACGGTGTTCTTATTTTCCAACAATTACTACATGGTGTCAGAAGTAAAAGAAAACAACATATGACATGGATGCCCGTTTGCCACAACCACTAGACTGCTCAAATCTCGCAAAAGAATGGCCAAATTGGAAGCAGCAGTTTTACATTTACATGCTTGCAAGCAACAAAAACAATGAGCCAGAGCCTAACAAAATTGCTACACTTTTGTGGTTAATTGGTAAGCGTGGTATGGAAATATATAACTCCATATTTCCTTACAATGGCAATTTGGAAAATATGTTCGATGTCGCTGCTGGAAACAGCGCAGCACCCAATGTTAATGTCGCTGCAAACACCAACAGCGTAGCCGGTCAACAGGGAACAAATGACAGCGCCGCTGATAATAATAATGCCGCCGGCCAAGAAGGTGTAAACAACAATGTTGCTCAACGTACACTTGCACAAGTAATCAAAGCCTTTGATGAATATTGTCTGCCAAGAAAAAATCTGGCTGTGGAAGCATTTAAGTTTAATATGATTGTACAAAAAGAAAAGCAATCATTTGGTGAGTTCGAAACAGAACTTCGCACTCAGCTACAATACTGTGAATTTAATTGTGCGTCATGCCACTCATCGTATGCAGACCGAATTCTTCGTGACCACATTATAGTCGGGGTACAAGACAAGAAGCTGCAGCTAAAACTTTTAGATGGAAAGGATGAGCCCTTATCAAAAATCATTCAAATATGCAAAACATTTGAAACTGCAGCTGAGAACAAACAACTTTTGGATGGGAGGGTCATGAAGACCGATGTAAATGCCATTGCTGCCGAAAATGCGGAATATTCCAAAACAGGTGATGAGGTTGCAGTAATTAGAGCGCAAACTTGCTTCAACTGTGGACAGCCGTTCAATGAACGTCATCGTCGTTACTGTCCAGCAAATAACGTGACATGCAACTCATGTGGGCGCCGTGGACATTTTGCAAAATTCTGTAAGTCAAATCCAAAACAACATGATGTCAAAGGGAAGAAACCAGCCGATGGAAAACGTTCGGAAAACAACAGCAGCCGCCAAAACACAGTCTATAAGGTGAACTATTCTGATTTAGGTAACTCTAATAATAAGTACAAAATTAGTTCTTTTAAAACATCTGTTGAAAATGATAATTGTTATTGTAGAGTAGACACTGTCGACATAAGCCGAAACAGATGGACAAAGCGATACCTGATTCAAAATCTGCCAATTGAATTTAAACTGGATACGGGGGCAGACATTAACTGCATCCCAATGAATTTTATACAAAAATTAAATGTTCCTTTTTCTCGTACTGATACAATTAGAGTTACAGACTATAATTCTAATAGAATAAACATTCATGGTGAAGTGAGGCTAACGTGTTTTGATGAGGAAACGGGTACTGATCATGTTGCGGAATTTCTAATTGTCGACGAATTTTTTGAGCCACTGCTGGGACTGGAGACGTGTGTGTCGTTTAACTTGATAAAGCGTATAGATTCAGTTGCGATTGCTGGCGTATTTCCTTCTGAGGCCAGTGAGTTTATAAAAAGTGAAAAAGATATTTTTGACGGTGTGGGAAAATTTCCTGGTACTTGCTCAATTGTATTGAAGGACGGTTCTATTCCGGTGTTGCACTATAGGAAACGGATTCCAATGGCTTTACATGATAAGCTAAAGGCCGAGTTGATTAAACTGGAAAAGGGGGGAATCATTAGTTCTGTTGACTATCCTACGAATTGGGTCAACAACATTCAGATTGTGGAAAAGCCAAACGGGTCCATACGTGTTTGTCTTGACCCAAGGCCTCTTAATAAGTGCATTAAGAGGGAACATTTTCTGATCCCGAAGTCTGAGGACCTTTTAAGTCGTTTGTCGGGTAAACGAGTACTCACCGTGCTTGATTTAAGGAACGGCTTTTGGCAAGTTGAACTTGACCGACAAAGCTCGGATTTGACAACTTTTATGACCCCATTTGGGCGCTATAGGTGGAATAGGCTGCCTTTTGGCATAAATAGTGCACCGGAAATGTTCCAACGTCGGATGGTCCAGATATTTGGGGATATCCCTGGTGTTGAAATCTATTTCGACGACATGTGCGTAGCGGGCAAAGATCATGAGGATCATGATAGGACGCTTGCGCTTGTTTTAGAACGAGCTCGGGTGAACAATATTAAGTTTAATCCCGACAAGATACAGTATAGAACAGCGGAGGTAAAATTTATGGGGCATATTATTTCAGCTAATTGTGTTAAACCGGACCGATGTTATATTGAGGCAATTGTTAATATGCCAACGCCACAAAATAAGGGGGATGTTTTGAGACTCCTTGGATTGTATAAGTATTTGGGCAAGTTTATCCCAAATTTGTCGAGGCGTACGGCTAATTTGCGAGAACTCTCAAGGAATGATGTTGAATGGAGTTGGACGGATAGACATGCAATGGAATTGAAAGAAGTTTCTAATTCTATAACGAGTGCCCCTATTTTGGCATTATATGACCCTGAGCAGGAAATCGTGATTCAGACTGATGCCTCGAAGGACGGCCTCGGTAGTGTGTTATTGCAAAACGATATGCCGGTAGCATACGCCTCTCGCACTCTATCAAGGAATGAGCAGAAATGGGCCCAAATCGAAAAGGAGTTACTGGCTATTGTATTTGCGTGTGAACGATTCCATTATTTCTTATACGGCCGTGAATTTATTGTGCATTCGGACCATAAACCGCTTGAACCTCTGATGAAACGGGACATTGATGATGTCACTCCCCGTCTTCGTAGGATGTTCATGTACTTGCTCAAGTACCCGGGTATGTCCATTGTGTATAAGCCGGGGAAACAGATATTAGTTGCGGACTGTTTGTCGCGTGCTCCTTTACTGGAAATTGCGGATATGAGCGAGGAATTATCGGCGATGATTCACTCATTATCGGGGAAAATTTGCATGTCACCGGATAACAGTGAAAGTTTCAGGAATTTTTTAAAGTTGGATGAACGTTATAGTCGTATTGTCAAATACGTGGAATCGGGTTGGCCACCATATCATCAGCTTGATGACTTTAGTCAGTTGTTTCACAAATACAAGGCGGAGTTGCATTACGAGAATGGTCTGTTGCTCAAGGACCATCGTCTTGTAATTCCAACGAACATGCAGAGAAGTATCTGTATGATGTTGCATGAATCACATTTGGGAATTGAGAAAACATTGTCGCGTGCGCGCACACAATTCTTCTGGCCGGGTATGACGAACGACCTGACTGAGATTGTTAAGAGTTGTGGCATTTGCGAGAAATTTACGCGGAACAATCAAAAAGAGCCCTTGGTACAGGATGCTGTGCCAGAATATCCGTTTCATAGAGTGGGTACTGACATTTATGAATACGCTGGTTATTCGTACTTAGTTTTGATTGACGCGTATTCGGGTTTCATTTGTTCTGAAAAATTGGTTGAGAAATCTGCTCGTCAATGTATAAGTACACTTGATGGAATATTTTGCAGATACGGGTACCCGACCCAAATGAAGGGCGATAATAACCCATTTAACTCAGGAGAATTTGAACGGTATGCTAGCGAGAAGAATATTGAACTAGTATTTTCCAGTCCACGGTATCCTCAGAGTAACGGACTAGCAGAGAAGGGGGTAGCAATAGCTAAGGGCATTTTGAAACGTTGTTTCGAGGCGGCAGAAGTTGAGAGGTTTCAATATCATTTATTGGAATATAACGCAACTCCGGTTGCCAGCATGGGTATCTCTCCGGCTCAGTTATTTTTTGGTCGGCAGGTAAAAACACGTTTGCCCATTTCCAGCAAACTATTAGTGCGTAGCACTATGGAGGAGGGAATTGTCAGAGAGAAATTGGAAAATAAAAGGAACGTACAAAAGAGGTATTTTGATCGTAATGCCAAACAATTGTCGGTTTTGAATCCAGGTGATCGCATAATGTTCAAGAAAAATTCTAGGGATTGGCAATACGGAAAAATCGTAAGAAAATTTAATGATCGCTCATATATTGTAGTTGATAATTTTGATAATCATTTTCGCCGTAATAGACGATTAATAACCACGACTAACAACAATGACTATAACTCAAGTGATTTCTTATATGAGGACCATATTGCCAATCACAGGGATAATATAGAGAAGTCTATAATTAATTTACCAACTGGTAATGGTCAATGTGGTAGTAATAAGGATGTAATGCCGAGATCTGAAATAACCGATCAATCAGCAGGAGAGTCTTCTGACTCGTCCGTTTATCATGACGCTGATTATGATAGTTATGGATCTGCGAGTGACCCTGAAGATTGTAACACTCATAGAAATTCGACGAATGAAAGACCATTGCCACCTCCTGTGACTGTTTTTTCTCCAATCAAAACCCGGAGTGGTCGGACAGTTCGACCTCCAAAAAGGTATATGTTTGATTAAAGAAAAAAGGGAGAAGAGAAGAAAAAAAAAAAAAAAAAAAAAAAAAAAAAAAAAAAAAAGCATGTAATAAGTCTGGCAACTCTATATGAGTTGTACTTAAATTTGTACAAGCTGGTAGCTCTTGGGTAGATGACTAGCAGTAATAGAAAAGTTGTAAAGCCGCGTGGGCGTATAAAGAAAAAAGAATTTTAATAAAACAGTTAAATAAAATAACACGGTGTTCTTATTTTCCAACAATTACTACAGACATAGCTAAGCGAATCAGAATAGGGAGTTTCATTGGCTAGGCCATGTTATAAGTAGTGAATAAGATGAACGATCCAGATA
Organism: Phaonia tiefii; assembly: GCA_963931995.1. Classification (NCBI taxonomy): domain Eukaryota; kingdom Metazoa; phylum Arthropoda; class Insecta; order Diptera; family Muscidae; genus Phaonia; species Phaonia tiefii. The sequence goes on along the minus strand of OZ008368.1, from coordinate 334,402,781 downwards.
GGTTTTCGGTGACGTACTCAATGGAACCAGGAAAACTGTACGACCAAGACTCCGTTGGGAAGACCAAATGGAAGAATTCCTCCGTAGCGTTGGTGTAACCCTCTGGGAAGTTAGTGTGCGTGTCTGTTGTGCGAGAGAACGTGGGTTCGATCCGTGCTCTGACCACCTTACACTTCTTTCGACGATGGCCACCTCGCTTAGTGACGGCGACAATATCGACAAATAACCATGAAATAGCTTCTCAAAAAAACCCCATTCGGAACCGGTGTAAAAATTTGGGTCCCAATCAGCGAGTGAAAACTTTAAAGTGCACAGTTCAGTAATATCTCCTCATGGGATGTAATTGTAAAATATTTATTTTTGATGTGTTAAATGGTTAGTGTGCGCGGCTCTTGTACATGAGATCCTGGGTTCGAACCCGGCTCTAGTACTTGTTTTATGATTTTTTTTTTTAAACCGCCAAGAACAGCTTTTGTGACTTTATGCAATTTTTTGGAAACTTTTTTGAAACTAATTGGTTTTTTGAATCTCATTCTAACCACTGTGCCCTTTTTGATTTTATAGGTCAGAGGGAATGTTGTTTGGTTGATTTGACTGTTTGTCTTGCATTTGACTATGAAATCAATTTGTTTTTCTACACGGCCGCATTAACAACGAACTACAACTCTCCTCTATCATCTTTACATACCATTCTCGCTCGCACCCACAGTCCCCCAATCTCCAGCACTGACAAGAGTGCGTTTTGTTTATCCTGCCAACAATGGAAGGACTTTGTATCGTGGAGGTTTAAAGAGGGCCAAGTAGCTACGATATGGGAAGGAGTTAGGGCGTTTCTGTCAATCGATCGGGGTATTAATAAGTATCGCTGTGATTACACACGTGTTTTGTATTCTAGTTTAATTTGCGTGTATGCATGTGTTCGTGTCGGTATATCGATGATAACTGTCTGTCTATAAAGGATATATTCATGTGAGTGTCAATGTGTTTGGTTGAGTGTGTCATTGCTTATGTGTGTGGCTGTGTGTCCTCGCGTGCTTTTCTACATATATGTGTGTGTTGCTGTCTCTAAGTCTGTCTCCGTTTGTATGTGAGTAGTTTGATTTATTGCAGCTGATGCAAAAGATTATTATGTAGAATTGATTGTTAGGCATGAATCAATATATCATGGTCTCAGCTTACAGCTTAGTATCATATAAATCAATGCGAACGATTCCACTCCCTCTCTCTCTCATTTTGGTTTTTGGCTACGAATGTCCATCATTTGGGTGGGGTCATGGGTCGAGATACTATTGAACTGTAATTGCAATTTTAAATTTGTCAATTTGTTTATACAACTTTGACATTTTATTTTTATATTTTTTTATAAAATCAAATTCACAAAATGCGAGAAAACTTTGTAGGAATGAATTCACTTTTAAATTGTCAGAAAATCATTTTCTTCTCATAAACATATGTAATGCTGAGTTATTATTTGGCCGAGATGGCATTTTTTTCCTAACGAAATGTTATGACTCTTGCAATTAAAATGTCTAGCCAATGTTATCCCCTCCACCAAGTCGATCCAATTTATATTCATAACAACGACCAAAACACCGTGCAAATTACCGGATTACGCTAAACATTAAAAACTTTAATTACGAAATATTCGTCCCATATTTTCCGTCAAAACATTTTTAAAGATATTAACTCTACACTGTGATTATAATAATGAGTCTATTTGTTTTCGGTCTCTAATTGAAGCAAAACAGGATGCATATTAACAGTTGGATACTCCACAGGCAACCACTTAAACAGCCTGGATATTACACACACACGGAATACGGTTTTCAGATTCCTCATTGCTCGATAGTGTCGCTGCCAATTTATGAGCCTAGATCCTAAGTTTTTATACCCAGTAGTCTATCACATAAAATACTACACCCATGAAAGTCTAAATTCCCATCCTCATTGTGATTCATAGCCTCTGAACAAAAAACTTCGATCACTCCACCCCAAATTAACAGTGTAGAATCCTCACCATTTCAGTCAAATGTCCCCAACACACCTACACCGCCCTAGCAACGTATTGCGGGAACCATGTACGTACGTTGTGTTTGAAAGCATTGTTTTCGTGAATTGAAAATCTGCTGCTTATTGTTTCCCCTTGTATGTCACGTTTTTGTTTTCCGCATTTTTCTACAAACAAAGACACATTTGGGTCACAAATACATATATTATTAACTATTAATCATTGTGCCCCAAACATGTTATATTGAATAGCAAACACAGTGTGTTTGGACACAAGTATACTATATTTAGGACAAGGTACAAACAGGTTATATTTGCATCCAAACCACAAAAAAATAAAAAATTCAGCGTGTACTTCATGTCATAATCACATTAACAGCTTCATCGACAGCTACTTGGCAACACCAAATACCATAATACTACTATATTAACCTGTCATTTTAAGAATTCCCTCCCATTCCAATGACCTTGCTTATGGTCATTCTCATGTCCAAAGTACATGATGCAAAATGTGATGGTGTTGGTTGCGCTGTTGCTGTTTACTTGTGTTGTTATAGATTTACTGGCTTGTGTCGTCTATGGCATTTTGATCCCACCAATTGGCACTGATATTTGCCTTCGATAATGTCCAGTATCCATAACAGCTAGATGCCTGACCTTGTCATCGTGTTGGTGGTGGTTAAATCCTCATTCACGTCATTGTGCGCTCAACGCTTAATGAGGCCTAAACGCCAGCTTCATATGAAAATATTAAGCAACAATTGGAAATACGTATTACTATATGTATGTAAATGTGAGTGAGTGTATTTACCTGGAATGCCAACGTGCGGTGAGTTTTGAACAATAGTACACTTATGCATTCAAACAAAATTGATGGACAAATTTTGGAATGAAATCCATATAAGATATTGAGTGCGTATACAATAATTATTCTATTCAAATAAGAGCTCTGTACTCTGGAAGAGTAGATACTGGTGTATATTCGGGGAAACTTGGCAGGACAACCTTTGAATAACATTAGTAGTCAAAATCATCTGAATATTTGTAAATATTAGCGCCTTTCCACACTTCCAGAAATTTTCGGTTGACACAACAGAATTAGCCGTAACCGTAAAAACTACATCTGACACAATGATTAATAGATTATAAAAGAAGTTTTTGTGACCCAAATGTGGTTTTGTTTGTTGATAACAGTTGTAATGACCAACGTGATGGACAAGAAAGAATTCATGAAAACAATGCTTGGAAACATATATATTAGGGTGGGTAAAATCCCATATAAAAAATTACAGCAGACAGTTGTCCGAGGCCTTCGGTCACGGACTGTCCCTGCAGGCTTTGTCAGAGACACGGCCATTAAGTTTAACGTAGAATACGCCATCCGATAAGACAGAAAACATATATAACAATAAATGATAAATAATATAAGCAAATAAATAAATAAATAAATAATAAATAAATAAATAAAATAAAATGATAAATAATATAAGCAAATAAAGTTATTGTTATATATGTTTTCTGTCTTATCGGATGGCGTATTCTACGTTAAACTTAATGGCCGTGTCTCTGACACAGCCTGCAGGGACAGTCCGTGGCCGAAGGCCTCGGACAACTGTCTGCTGTAATTTTTATATTTACCAACGGCATTTGATTCAAGTCCGTTTAAAAAAAAAATATTATGTTCAATTTTTTTAAACTAAATTTAATTTATGTATTTTAATTAATATTTTTATTGAAATAAGTTCTGCGAATGTTGAGAGGGCCGCCCTAATATTAAAAAAGGTTTACCTTATCGAGTCTTCGCATTAGCATTCGAGCGTTGTGTGAAAGCTTTACGCTTTACAATTCAAAATTAATGTTACAACAGCTTTATTGAAGCTTTTGCAAAAAAGCTTTATTACGTTAGCTTACTGTTTGTTTCACTTTTTACTAGATACATGTTGCCAAGCAACATTAGCTTGCTGTTCGTTTCACTTTTTACTAGATGCATGTTCCTAAGCAATGTTGAGCAACCAAAAACACTCAACCAAACACCACACATATGTTTGAGTGTATGTGTTTAAACAATTTTCATTTGAGAAATTAAAATACTAGAAATATATCAACCAATATGAAATGTATATCAAACGAAAGATAACATCTTCATTTACCTACAAAAAAAATTTTAAAAAAATTCATCTAGCCGTTTCCTCAAATTCAACGAAATAAAGATTACAACAATAAAAACCTGACATGACTCCTCATACCGTAAGGTAAGACGTATTCTACGTCAAAAAATCACTTTTACGTCACCAAACAAAAATGAAGTTCAGAGTGTTCAGCGACTATTTGCAAAATATTGCTATTCTGGGTTCAGCAAATTTTGAGTTATTTTGCATTAAAAACACCTCTAACTATCAGGTTTTTTGGGTGTAACTTTTAAGATGTTGCAGATATTTGGAAAATTTATTATGGGTATGTAGACGTTTATGAGTTCTTGCATTGCACATATTGTTTTTATTTGTATTTTTGAAGTTGACTGAGTTGTAGAAGTTTAAAAATGCCGTTTTTTAGTGGATTTTCGTGGAGACCTAAGAAAAAATCAAAATAACTCCGTCATTTTTACTCGCATATTAACACTGAAGATGTCATTGTGAAGATTATAAACTCAGCTTTGTAGCTCGGTATGACTATTTGGAACATAACGTTAAATTATACAGCTTATTTTTATTTTTGTCGGTAGTATTTCAAAATTTTTCGAAAGTTAGCATTTAAAACTATATTGATCGCAAAAAATGTTGCAAATTTTTACCCGCAGTAAAAAGCGCTATTTGATACCTTTGAAATGATATATAAATTATGTACATCCGAAAAGAAATGGTCGTAATATTTGCACTTTTGTAAAACAACTTTGAAGCTTTCAGGTCTATAAAACAGTTTAATATTGTATGTGAATGTATTAAATATTTCAATTATTATTTCGGCCTTTGAAGGCGGATGAACCAACACTGTTGGCCAATGGAAAAGAAAAATCCAGTTTCGACACACAGCATTGTGGCCAGTGACTGATCCAAAATGGGCGGCTGACACATAATCTGCCAGACAGTAGGTAAAATTCAAAACCACAGTGGACTGGACGTTTATTGGCAATGAAAATAGGAAATGAGAATGAGAAACATAAAACCCCCTATTTGTTGATGAGCCCCGCAAACATTATAAGAACCTCGATTTACGGATATACACTTGGAATGTTGGAACACTACACAGATTCGGTGCCACTATCCAACTGTAAGATGTCCTCGAGGACTATAGGGCTGACATTACTGCTATCCAGGAGATGCGATGGACAAGTCATAGCTCTACAAGGAAGAAGAACTGTGGCATACACTTTGGGGGAGAGCATGAATCTGGTTGCTGATTTGTAGTCGGCAAAATTCTGTTGTATCCGGTCTACACGTTCAACCCCGTGAGTCAACTTATAGCCACCATTCGCATAAAGGCGAAATAGTTTAACATATCGCTAACTTGTGTACAAGCCCCGATGGAAGAAGATGACGACGATCGAAAGAACACGTTCTATGAGCGCCTAGAGGAAACATACGACCACAGCCCTGGCCATAACATTAAGGTTTTTCTGGGTGATTTTAAAATCGGCAGGGAAACTGCCTTTGAACCAAATTCAGTCTACACGCCATCACTTCCGATAACGGAATGAGACTGCTAGAGTTTGGCGCCCAAAAAAAGGCTTAACAGTAGTACTAGATTCCAACATAAACACTTCCATAAGGCTACTTGATATCCCCTGATCAACTGGCGAAGAAACAAACTGATCACATGGTAATTGATGGAAGGCACTCTACTACGGTAATGAACGTACGTGTGATTCGAGGAGCTAATATCCATTCGGATTACTACCTGGTTGCAGCAAAGTTTCGCATAAGGTTCGAAAACAGATACATAGAAAGTTGGACATCAGAAAGCTGCACCTACCAGAGATAGCCACAGCCTATGCAGAGAAACTTACTCAGATAACGGCGCAGAACGCACCCCCGCCTCAAGATCCTGAAGCGCAGTGGAAGACCTACCAGCTCTTTGTAGATTATAAGGCTGCCTTCGACAACCCGAATTGTCGGAGCTTGGTACTCATGCTAAGCCGTCAAGCCTTTGTATAATGACACAGACCCACACGAAATCATCAGTAAAGAGTGGTAAACATCTCACAGAACCAGCTGGTACAAGGCCTCAGGTAGGACGAAACCCTATCGTTCGATCTCTCCAACATTTTAATTGAGATCAACGTGAGAAATGCTGCTGTCAACACGATTGAAACTATCAGCAGCATAAGTCACATGCTGCTCGCGTATGCTGATAATTTAGACATCGTTGGGGGAAATCTGAGAGAAGTTACTGCAGTAATTTCGAGAATTGAAAAGGAATCAGAAAAAGTGGGTTCAGCAGTAAACGAGGTCAGGACAAAGTTAATGATTTTTAAAGGGTGTCTCAATAATAATGCACTTTTTTATTTTAAAATAAAAACACAAATTTTTTGCGATAGTGGTGAGGGACGCAGGGAATAAAATATACATCAAATGACCCCTACGGCTCTAATGGCAGGCCATTATACCTTTCATGAAATTTTCCATGACTCCTAGTTGAGCAGGTTATTCGCATTAACCCGAGATTTCACAAAACCCCAAAGAAAGAAATCGCATGATCAGAATTTCTTGAGATAATTTGTTCTGAAAATCGTTGCTGCAATAAATCGATTGTTTTATGCGCGGTGTGGCAGGGGGCGCCGTCTTAGTGAAACCGCATGTCGTCCAGATCCATGCCGTCCAGTTGAGGTCGCAAGAACTCCGTTATCATGTTCCTGTAATGAATGCCGTTCACAGTCACTGCAATTTCGGCCTCATCTTCAATAAACTAAGGCACAATCACGCCGCCTGACCAAAATCCGCACCAGTTCTGGGTGCATTTGTTTCTCTTGGATTGCAGGAGGATTTTCCGAGTCCCAAATTCACGAAGCCATTCAGAAGGAAATGCGCTTCATCGGAGAGGATACAATTTTTAAAATATTGGAATTGACTTCACTTTCCTCTGTTACCCATTGAACGAATTGCCGACGATTTCCATGATCTGGTGGTTTGGAGGTTTTGTTGTTTTTATTGTGAAATTAATTTATCTGAGATTCCGTTTGAGCATAACAGCAATTGTGTTTACATGTAGAATTGTAAAACAGCTGGTTATATCTGGCAGCGTACTATTGTTTTCGATCAAGAAATTTCCAAAATCCGAACTTTTTGTGAAATTAAACCAATTCAAGATAATATATGATGCACAACCTAAGTTATTTTCGAAGGAGTGCAAGAGACCTTAGTAGAGTCTTATCTTTTGAATCAGGTTTGTAAGGGCGAACAAATAAATTACCGCTAACCTCGGCCGTCGGTGGTGCAATGGTAGTGTGCGCGGCTCTTGTGAAAATGCTTCTCAAAATACCGTTCGCACATCGTTCATAGCTAACCTAACCAACTGATTTGGACCGAAAAGCGAGAGTTTCATCAAAAAAGCGGGTTTTATTGATTGTTAATATATAAGTTGACATTGTAAAAGTCAAAATATAAAAGCAAAAAATAGTGTACATTAGATTTGAATATAAATTATTAATTATTTTTGAGAAATATTTTCTATATTGATTAAAAATATATTTTATTTATATACTTTTTGTTATTTTTAAAATCTTCAACATTTCAAGAATGTTTATTAGGGTGTCACGTTAAAAAAAATCAAGTAATAGCAATCAAACGCCACGTAAAAAGCTGACACCAAAAAATTTAAGAAACAAAGTTTAAGAAAAAGTTTAGAAAAAATTTCAATATGGATCACAAAAGTTAATCATTAAGATGATTGCCGGAAAGGTATTTAAACAAATCGCTTCCACGACAGATCTTTGAAAAAAACGGGATGGTTGGTCAGGTTATTCATAGCTTATTTTGACTGCAGAATTCAGAGCTTTCAGTAAGCACATATTTGAAATCCTTTTTGAATTCATGCCTTCCAGAAGCTAAAGGGGTATTGTATTGCTGTAATTTTTTATTCATATCTTGTGTTCTTCAATTTGTGTTTCGACATTAATAAAAAGGAATTTCATATTTCATAAAAATTTAAAAAAAACACTCGAACTGGTAATTTTATTATATGACCTCAAGCCAAACAAATTCAACACAGAAAAAAAGGAATTTCTATTATTGGAACGAAGTTCCTTATCGCACGTTGTGGGATGGGTGCTAAATGAAAAAAAAAAATAAACAGCTTTTATTTTATCACTATTATGCTACAAGCCAGTATTATCAACTATATAGTTTACTTTTGCTTTGGTTTGTGTCTAGACTAACAAGTGTTTCACAAATGTTGGGAAATTTCTTGTTTAATAGGAAGTTTTCTAGCTGGAGACTGTGACCAATATTTAGTATATATTGCAGTTTTGAACCCGTATACAGTAAATTTATAAAAACCAAAGTGAAAGAAGTTTAAAAGAATAACATTTTCTTAATTAAGTGCTTTTCTTACAAAAAGCTAATTTTCTCAAAAAAAATATATATTCTTATTTTTAAACAAAGTACATTTAAAAAAAAAATACCGTATCATCAAGAACTACCTTTGCTTAAAAAAGTAAATTTTCTTACAAAAAGTACGTTTTCTTAAAAAAAATACATTTTCTTATAACAAATTGCCTTCCTTAAAAACTACCTTTTCTTTAAAGAGTACCTGTTTTTGTGAAACAAAATAATTTTTCTTGAGGGAAGTACCTACTCCTGAAAATTTACCTATTCTTAAAAAAAATAACCAATTCCAAAAAAATTTAAATTTCTTAAAAAAACCTTTTCTTCAAAAAAATACCATCTCTTAAAAAAAATTATTTTTTTTTCAAAAATTCCTTTTCTTAAAGGTATGTTTTCTCAAAAATAAAACCTTTTCTTTTCTCTTCTAGAGATAAGTAGCCTTCCTGAAAATAATTAAATTTAAAAAAAAATACCTTTTCCTAAAGAGTACAACTTCCTGTTCTTAAAAAAAATGCATAGTCTTATAGCTTTTTCTTACAGAAAGTAATTCTTTTTAAAAATAGTAACTTTTCTTAAGAAAAAATTTAACGAGAACTCACGTTCGATATGTTAACAACTTTTTGTTACACGGTACCTGTTCGATGTCCATGAACACATTAGTAAATGTTACACTGGAAAATACAAAAAAGAAAATAGTTTTTGTGCTGAAGGCTCTTTTGCTATTGCACTTTCTATTTTCTTACATCTGCTGTAACATTAGATGTAATATTATTAAAATAAATAAAACAATATTTAGCTCACTAAAATAATTTTGTTTGTTTTGTCATGAACAGAGCGAAGACAAAAGATATTGAATAGTATAGAGAACTTATTGCACTCTTTTTCCACTCTCATGGAGAGTCTGAGTAAAAGAGCATAAACGAGTCTTATTCTCTTTATATAATATTTCAATATAAAAGCACCATTTCGAAAATATTATTACATAAAACAATATAAACAGCATAAATGTTTCAAAAGGCATCAATGTTTCACATAAAAATTATGAATGGACCAAGCTATGACAAAAAGAGAGTAACACGTCTTAAATCATTCGTCAGTGCTTTTAAAGTCATACTATTCGTTCCCTCAGTTCTCTATACTACACAGAAAAAAATAAAAATCAATTTCAATTAAAATATTTGTTTATTTGATTAATTTTTTAATTGATTTTGGTGTAAGCACGAAAATGATAATATTAATGAAAGGAATTTGTAAATTTGTCAAAAAAAACTTCAGTTAAAAGATTTGTAAATTTGATTAAAACATTTATTAATTTTTTTTCAAAAATATTTTCAAAAATATTGAATATTTCAAAAATATTGATTAAGTATGTAATCAAGTTAATTAAAAAATTATTGATTTTTTCGCGATTTTTGATTAAATTTTGAATTGAATCAATTAAACCCATTATTGCCGTTTTCAGCACGAAACCCCCACCCCTGCGACGACGATAAAAAAACTAAAATTTAATTTTTTTAAAGCGATTTTATTCAAGGTTCCTATATCTATTCTTATATCTATAAACAATTTAATTTTGTAGAAGTTGGATTCATAATCGGAACTAAAGTCCGGTTTTCTTAAACGAGAACAAGAACAGTTATTGAGGGAATGTAATTCCATTTCGTAGTCACAAATTATTTTCATTTTGTTTTTATAACTGAAAGAGTGGAACTGCTCTGGTGGTTCTGGTGGTCCATTCAATTTATCTGCTCCTTCCACAGCTACAGTCACTCCATTGTCTCATTCCATCTCTTCTGCATATTCACGGCTTCTTTGGAGAAATGTATTGTTTTTATCCAATTTAGGGCACTCGTATTTTACACGATCAAAATGTCTAAGAATGTGAGTGTTAAAGTTTCTGTTTACGTGAAATTTTTGAAAACAATTTTCGTGTAAACAATTGTATGTGGCATAAGGCGGCAAATTGTGTCATTTCAGGTGCATAGAAAATGTTTGGGGCATCCACATTTTTCATTGCAAACAAAACACTCAACGCAAGTACTCGTTTTCAATAAAATTTATTCAAAAACACTTGCCAATTAAACACAATTTCAAAAACCGCTGTTTTAATCACGAAACAAGACATTTTTACACTTTTATTCCTTAAGTTCACAAAATAAAATCTTTCAATCAGCAATAAACGAATTATAAATAACAATAGTGTTGTATATCAAAGACTAGAGCCGTGGGGAAAGTGATGACGACGGCTGGTGACTCAGCTGCTACACATTTTATCTTCCAACGGCGCTGTAAAATTTAACTTTCTGTAAACTATTTTATCAGAACAATTTTTGTTTACAAAAATTGTTTATATTAAGGTTTGCTAAGAACATATCATGCATATTTATATTAATTTAGAAAGATTCACAGCAAAAATTAGATAATGCACTCAAAAATGAAACATTTTTAGCACCGTAGATTTGCGAAGATTGTAAATACGATAAAAAATGTAATTGATTCAATTAATTTTTAACTGAATTTTTGAAAACATTCAATTATATTATTAAAATATTTTTTTCTGTGTATTCAAAACTCTTGGGCGACGACGACCTGCTTGTTTGTTCGCTGCAGCTCCATCAATACCATCATACTTATTTTCAGGAAGATACTATTGTTGTACCACAACCACGTATGTGATGCAAACGCTGTGCGTTGTTTGCATGTGTTCACTTTGATAGATTACCCTACCCGTACCTATAGATGTTAACATATCAAAAATACCTCCTCTTAAAAAAAAAAACATTTTCTTACAAAAGATAATTTTCGTAAAAATAAAGTAATACCTTTTCTTTTCTTGGGATAAGTAGCCTTTCTGAAAATAAGTACATTTTCTTAGAAACATAACCTTTTCCTAAAGAGTACCTGTTGGAATGGCTAACAGTACCAATTCGTTAAAAAGTACCTGTTCTTAAAAAATGTACTTATTTGTAAAAAAAAATCATGCTCTTATGTCTTTTTCCTACAGAAATTACTTCTTCTTCAAATAGTAGCTTTCTTTAAAAAAAACTGATTTTAATAAAAGGAGTAACTCTCTTTAAAAAATTACATTTACGGGAAAATATAACCTACAATAGGACCTAAAAATATCTTTAAAAAAAATCGATGAGTGTTCGAACTCAGGGGCAATGTTTTAACAACTTTTTGTTACATGGCACGTTCTATTTCTATGAACAAATAAATAAATGTTACGTTGGAAAAAAAGTGTTTGTGTTGAAGGCTCTTTTGCTATTGTACTTTGTAATATTGTTAAAAAAAAACAGCAGACAGTTGTCCGAGGCCTTCGGCCACGGACTGTCCCTGCAGGCTGTGTCAGAGACACGGCCATTAAGTTTAACGTAGAATACGCCATCCGATAAGACAGAAAACATATATAACAATAAATTCATTTGCTTATATTATTTATCATTTATTGTTATATATGTTTTCTGTCTTATCGGATGGCGTATTCTACGTTAAACTTAATGGCCGTGTCTCTGACACAGCCTGCTGGGACAGTCCGTGGCCGAAGGCCTCGGACAACTGTCTGCTGTAATTTTTATATTTACCAACGGCATTTGAATCAAGTCCGTTTAAAAAAAAAAATTATTATGTTCAATTTTTTTTAAACTTAATTTAATTTATGTATTTTAATTAATATTTTTATTGAAATAAGTTCTGCGAATGTTGAGAGGGCCGCCCTAATATTAAAAAAGGTTTACCTTATCGAGTCTTCGCATTAGCATTCGAGCGTTGTGTGAAAGCTTTACGCTTTACAATTCAAAATTAATGTTACAACAGCTTTATTGAAGCTTTCGCAAAAAAGCTTTATTACGTTAGCTTACTGTTTGTTTCACTTTTTACCAGATACATGTTGCCAAGCAACATTAGCTTGCTGTTCGTTGCACTTTTTACTAGATAAATGTTCCTAAGCAATGTTGAGCAACCAAAAACACTCAACCAAACACCACACATATGTTTGAGTGTATGTGTTTAAACAATTTTCATTTGAGAAATTAAAATACTAGAAATATATCAACCAATATGAAATGTATATCAAACGAAAGATAACATCTTCATTTACCTACAAAAAAAATTTTAAAAAAATTCATCTAGCCGTTTCCTCAAATTCAATGAAATAAAGATTACAACAATAAAAACCTGACATGACTCCTCATACCGTAAGGTAAGACGTATTCTACGTCAAAAAAATACATTTTCTTACAAAAGTTCATTTTCGTAAAAATAAAGTAATACCTTTTCTTTTCTTGGGATAAGTAGCCTTTCTGAAAATAAGTACATTTTCTTAGAAACATAACCTTTTCCTAAAGAGTACCTGTTGGAAATGTACTTATTTGTAAAAAAATCATACTCTTATGTCTTTTTCCTACAGAGATTACTTCTTCTTCAAATAGTAGCTTTCTTTAAAAAAAACAGCTTTTAATAAAAGAAGTAACTCTCTTTAAAAAATTACATTTACGGGAAAATATAACCTACAATAGGATCTAAAAATATCTTTAAAAAAAATCGATGAGTGTTCGAACTCAGGGGCAATGTGTTAACAACTTTTTGTTATTTCTATGAACAAATAAATAAATGTTACATTGGAAAAAAAGTGTTTGTGTTGAAGGCTCTTTTGCTATTGTACTTTGTAATATTGTTAAAAAAAATCAATATTTAGCCTACTGAAATAATTATTTTTGTTTTGTCATAAACCGAGCGACGACAAAAAGTCTATAACATGGACACTAGCCCAGCTGATTGGAACTTATTATTTATGTATTGCTGTTTTTGAAATGTTTTCTCCGTAAAAATCACATAGAAACGTTGTAATTTGTAAACACTTTGAAAATATCAAATAAAACATGCATTTTTTAAATGGCAATTTTTCCAATTTTGTATATATTTTCATTATTTCTCAGTCTGTTGAGTTGACACAATACAGGCACTGAGCAAAAACAAAATACCTGTTGTTTTTGGCTCTACCATTACATTTCTACCATGATTAGTATAGAGAACTTATTGCACTCTTTTTCGGCTCTCATGTAGAGAGTCTGAGTAAAAGAGCATAAACGAGTCTAATTGTCTTATTGCAGTATATTCATTCTGTTATTTCTCAATACGTCAATATAAATGCATCATTTCGACAATATTATTATATAAAACAATACAAAAAGCATAAATATTTCAAAAGGCATCAATATTTATATTCTATTCAATACTCTTTGGCGACTACGACCTGCTTGTTTGTTCGCTTCCCCTATACCAATACCATGATACTTATTTTCAAGCAGAGACTATTGTTGTACAACAACCACGTATGTGATGCTAACGCTGTGTGTTGTTTGCATGTGTTCACTTTGATAGATTGCCCTACCCTTGCCTATAGATGCTAACACATCAAAAAAATACTTTATATAAAATAAAAACGTTTCTTAAAAAAAGTTTATCATTTTACAAAGAGTATCTTTTCTTAAAGTGGCCGTCGGTGGTGCAATGGTTAGTGTACGCGGCTCTTGTACATGAGATCCTGGGTTCGAACCCGGCTCTGACCACCTTCAAATGTTCTTTCGGCGGCGGTCACCTCGCATAGTGACGGCGACACTATCGAGTATCTAGCCATGAAAAAGCTTCTTAAATTACCGTTCGGAATCGGCGTAAAACTGTAGGTCCCAATCAGTGAGTGAAAACTGGAAAGCGCACAGCTCAGTGATTGTGAGAAGTTCTCCCCAGTCCCTTCATGGGATGTAATGGGAAACCATTTATTTATTATTTTATCTTTTCTTAAAGATACATTTAAATTATCGAATTTTTCAACGTGCGCCTTAGGCGTGTTGGAAGTACCTAGCGCATAATACTCGTATAGAGCGAAAGGAACTTCGTTCCAACCGGAGGTGCCCTGACACCTCATGTGATTTTTTTTTCATATCTGGTGTTCTTCAATAAGTTTTACGCTTTCTAAACCACAAGTTTTATACAGTGTAGACAATTTCGTATTTAAAAAATCTTGAAAAAAAACATTCGCAACCGCTGGTAGTTTTATTTTATAACAAGAGTATTAAATTACATAGAAAAAAAGGAATTTCTATACTTTTATCTTATTTGTCCAGCAGCTATCAGGAGATGGATTATTTTTAATTTCGTTACTGAAATTTTCTCATTTCTTTTAGTATAACGGAGCAAGCACTACTGTGAAGCTCGAATGTACTAAGTGCTTACAAATTAAATGTAAGTAGTTTTTCCTGGGATACTATGAGATAGTCTGATGGACATATCCTCGACTGGTTATGAACTTGTCAAATACACAAATCAATCTTAAATTACCGAATGCGATTTCTTCATATTTTCATTCATTTCAATCGGGATGATAACGTAGGCGTTGAAAATATTTACTTATATTCTTCTGGTAGACGAACAAGAACTGCCGTATTACACCATCTTTGGCGTAGGTGTCAAAATATACAATTATTTTTACGTCCTTGCCGTGTTGCTATATTTATACCAAAAGCCCATTACTTGAAAAACAAATTTCCCAGAAAATCAAAATATTTTGAAATGTTCAAGGATAATGGAAGAAAACAATAAACACACATTCCGCTGCATGACAAATAAAATTGGAAGCAATTGCAAACCTACTAGCCTGGAAAAGTAGGATTTTAGGTATAATTGGCGTGATTTGTATTAGGGCTCAAATATAAAACAAGTAAACAAGTGTGACAAATTCTGGCGCCAAGTGATTGTATTTATCGACAACAGTTTTTGATTCAATGCCATTGCCTGGGATTGTATTTATACACGTACATAGTCATAGACTGAAATACTAGGTATAAACCGACTCGCTCATTGGGTTTTTGACTGAAGGGATTCAAACGTCTGGAAGTTGCAAGATTTTATGACAAGACAATAATTCATTCAGTGAGTTTTGGTAAATATAGCGGAATCTGTTCCTACGAATGTGCATTATGAATGCTTAAAATTAAAATCGATGTCCGAACAATTTGTTGTAATTAAACAGCTGACAGAAGTTTGATTCTTCTCAGAAAAAGCACAAAGTGAAATGTCAGATGAGATGGATAAGAAATAAAGAAATTCAATCTTGAGGGGTCTCAAAAGATGCCTATTGAAGAGCAGATGACTGGACCGTTAACAAATTTTTTTAAGAGGGTACTTATAGTCCCCTACTGGCCGTTGAATTATCGAAGTCTTGTATATTTGGGAATATGTATAATTTAATTTATTGCTCAATGTGGCGCTCAAATGAGTCACACAAGCTGAAAAATCTGTATTTTTTAATGTTTGGATACAAATATAACGACTTTGTAGCTTGTCGCAAATATTCTATACTTATGCCCACACACATTGTGTTTGCTTATTCAATATAACATGTTTGAGACACAATGATTAAAAGGATATAATATATGTTTTTGAGACCCAAATGTGGCTTTATGTTTTAAAAACCGCTAAAGCCTAAAAACGATACAGACAACAAAGAAACAAAAAGGCAACAGATCCTAAATTAGCAGCAGCCTAAAAACGATACAGACAACAAAGAAACAAAAAGGCAACAGATCCTAAATTCATGAAACCCATGCTTGCAAATATGTACATGTTTCATGCAATATATTGCTGGCGACGATATTTTTCACCGTGCAGTGTTGCAGAATATAAAAAATGCACGCATGAGGGTGAAAAGTGACTATGTCCAAAAAGTTTTTTTTTACATAAGATCTGTAGGAGAATATCAAAGGATGTCAGAACCTGTTAAGGGAATGCCCGGCCGAACTTAACACCGTTTCTACTTGTTTTTGTATATACCGGGCAATGCTGAACATCAAATGACTCGCTTTGTTTGGCCATAGCAACAACAACGAAACAACCACATACATTATTATGTTAATACATACGCTATAGACACAATTTCGTTTGCCTCACCCCTGCCACACCACTCTTTCATTGCTCTCTTCCTCGCTCATTTTTGTTTAACACGTCATTATTCTCTTTCGCAGTCGCAGAAAATCTGGTTTTAGCAGCAGCATAAAATCTGGTTTTAGCAGCAGCATAAAATCTGGTTTTAGCAGCAGCAGAAAACCTGTCTGTGTGTTGTTTGCATGTGTTGACTTTGATAGATTTAGTCCCTATACGCCGCTATAGATGTTAACACATCAATAAAGATGAGCTTTTCATTATTTTATTATGAATTTTAAGAAAAAAATATTGAATTTGGGTTATTGATTTACGATTGCATGGAAAACGATACGAAAAAGCCTTGGAATTAATATTTGTGCATTTAATCTAAAAACAATACGGGGCGTTACCTTTCTGGAACCTCTTGGAACCTCGGAGTAAGGGTGTTTGGTGATAAGGGCACTTATTGGGAAAAAGGTCCGGGCGATGATTCCAAAAAGTATGACGAAATGGTGGTTTTTTTGTTCAGTTCCAGGGGATGTACCCCTAGGAATAGAACCATTAGATTAAGTTTTGGTGTGCACTACCATCTTTTTACCCCTAGGATTCCTGCAAAGTTTCAGTCAAATCAGTGAAATCGAAAATTTTTAATAGACATGCAGTAGACCGGGTCGTCCTCCATATAAAAAATAAATCCCAAAGTCGAGCGCAAACAACAAATCCAAATACTAAAGATCACCTCGAGAGAATTTCAAATAAAAAACAAATCCTTTCCGAGCTTGTGAAAAACAGCCGAAATCGTTTTTTTTTATCGTAGTTTTTTTTTGTTTGTGGGTGGATCGATCTTAACATACAATACATCGATGTATAGGTCTCCACGCGTACTACATATGTCGTATAGATGTCGCTGACATAAGACATCATCTTCTCATGACGGCACATTTAATGCAGTTCCTACCCGTAAAATTTAAAAATAAATTTTTCTTTGATTTAAAAACCAAAAACATTTTGCTACCAAAGCACACAGTTTTATTCAAAAACAGAAAAGTTACGTGTGACAAGATGTATTTACAGCATTAAAATAAAAATAGTTATTCCTTTTGTGTGCATTATTACCACAAATTATTGCATACTTTTTAGCGCTAGTGAAAAATTTGTTACACAAAACTTATTACCTACTTTATATATTAAAATTTAAATTGAATTAAAGGAGGCCTTCATTAGGAAATGATGTCGAACGTCAGCGACATCTATAGGACAAATTAGGTAAGCCTTTACAACGATGTCCTTTATGTAGTGATCGAACCACAAGCAAAAAAATAACGATAAAAAACAATTTGGACTATTTTTCAAGGGCTAGGAAAGGAATTCTATTTTTGCTTTTAAATTGTCTCGAGGTTATCTTTAATAATTATTTGCTCTCGACTTTGGGAAATTTTTTTCGTTACCCGGTCTAAAATAAAGTCGTATCTGGATATAGTGAACCAATATTTGATTTCAAGCAATGCTTTCGTGAATTGAAGACTTGCTGCTTTACCTACAAAAAAAAATAAATAAATACACCCAAATAAAAATAAGTACATTTTCTTAAAAGAATAACCTTTTCATCAAAAGAGTACCACTTCTTTAAAAGGTACCTGTTCTTAAAAATTTACTTTTTTGTAAAAAAATATGCATTCTCTAATGGCTTTCTTACCAAAAGTACCTCTTCCTAATAATAGTAATTTTTCTTAAAAAAAAACATTAGCTTTTAATAAAATAAGTACCTGTCTTTAAAAAATTAAATTTCAGAAAAATATAATACACATTCTTACAAAAAGCAGATAACAATTTCCTTTTTTTGTTTAAAATACATTCTAAAAAAAAATGTTCTTAAAGTAAATTTATCATTTTACAAACATTTTACATTTCTTAAAGATCCACTTAAATTACCGTACTTGGAACTAACTAGTACATAATATAGTATACCAAAAGGAACTTTGTTCGAACCGGGTGTCCCCTGGCACCTCATGTAATTTTATTTTTATTAATTGGTTAAACATATCGATTTATATTGCTACGATTATTTATATTAAATTATATACTATATATGTTCTAATCAACAAATTACTTGTTTCTAAAATGTTTGGGAGGAGTAAGAATATGGAAGTTTGGGAGGAAACACGCGAATGCTTGTTATGGATGTTTGGGATAAAGCACGCACATGTTTCCACGTAAAAGCATACGTGTTTGCCTGTAAACATTCCAAAATACACGTGAGTCTGGGACTTTCAAACATATGAATGTTTGCAGTGTGTTCCAAACATATACGTGTTTTCTGCAGAATATGTTCAGGAGAATATGTTACAGAGAGGGCTTTTTTCAGTGCGCATGAATCGAAATTCTAATAGCCGGTAGGGGTCTATAAGTATTTTCGTGTAAAAAATCCTAATGAGTGTTCGAACTCACGGGCGATATGTTAACACATTTTTGTTACACGGTACCTGTTCGATTTCTATGAACAAATTAGTAAATGTTACATTGGAAAATAAAAAACAGCGTTCAATCATATGATGACGTTACATTTAAATAATATTAATACTTAAAATTATTTAAAGGCCAGTACAAGCACATGTGTCATTATTTTCTTGCTTAATACTTTTTGTTTGATTCCCGAAAAAAAATAAAGAGAATGCAAAGCAACAGACACATGAACGTACGTACATTGTTATGTTCGTACATACGCTACTCAAGTTCACACAATTTTAGTTGCTCTCTTGCTATCTCATTTTTATATACGTATAACCACGTCATTATTCTCTGTGCTCTGAGAGTGCTCCGCACCCATACAAACCAACTATTCGCTGCCGCTGCATCAGTTTGTGTTTTTTCGCAGTTTGACAATCTGTGTTTCGCAGTCGGATAAATCTGTGTTCTATCTGTGTGCTAATAACTAGATGTTGGCCGAATCTGTGTTCGCAGGCGGACAATCTGTGTGATCGCAGACGGACAAAATGTGTTAGGATGTATTCACTTTGTGACTTTAGTCCCTACCCGCGCCTATAGATTTTAACACATCAAAAAAGTTTGGCGTTCCCGTGATCAGCTCTCCAATACGCATCCCGTCAGAGGCCCTTCCAAAAAAAATCTCCGTGCACCATAATGTATATATGTATGGAAGTGTGAAATATAATCTTTTTATGCATCGAAACAAAATGATAAATTTTGTGTGGTGGGTTTTGTAATAACTATAGTTTTCGCTGTTTATTTTATCCTTTAATCTTTCTAGACTCAAGGTCTAAATGATTGCGTCCGTTTTAAAATTACCTCTTGCAGAACTTCAAGTGATTGGAAATTTGAAACTCTGCTAAACATATCGTCACCTGAAATGCCCAAAGACGTAACCCTCAAAAAATCAAAAATTCGTTTTTTGATTTAGTCTGGTACACAAGCCTAAAACACACGCTCCTACAATATTTTAGGCTCCTACGTTCAAAACCAACGATTTTATTCAATTTTTATATTTTCATAAAACACAAAAGACGTAACCCACATTATTTGAAATAGAGCAAACAGTATTGATCTATGCAGGCTTTGATTTTTGTTTTGTTGCTCTTTACTAGATTAGTTTTCTTTCTGTTATTAATCAGTTAACATTGGCGATTTAGGCTATATTTTGTGATGATTAATTAAAAAGGTGAACTGAAGTGTTAAACATGATATCAGGCGATGAATATAACTTAAGTGAAGCTTTAAGCAAGTCTCCCAAAGAAATAAAAGAGTTGAAAGCAAAAATAATCGCATGTATGGAAAAAAATATGAAAGACGGTTAAATCGAAATGATCACTTTGTGCAAGCAGCTCGTCCCGACATTGTTCTTTTTTTTTCAAGAAATGGAGCGAATGGAAATATTCGAGTTTCTGGGAAATGTCTTGGAACCAAAAGAAAATGTATGGAGACAATAATCAGAAAACGGGTATATGCAGTAGATTCTTGTCGCTCAGTTACAAAGATATATTTTTTAAAGACAAATACGATGCGTCTCCAAATTTGCCAGAAAATGTTTCTGTCAACGCTACGAATAACAGAAAGAATGGCAAGAGACTGGGTGAATACAGCTTTAAACTGTACTCATATAGGTCCCGAAAAACAAACCGCTTTAAAGACGCAAGAACGAAAAATTACAAAGAATGGGAAACAGTATGAACAACGATTGGAATTGTTAAATAAATGGTTAGAAGATGTGCCCGAATTGGAATCACACTATAGACGTCAGTACACTAACAGATTGTATCTACAGTTGGATTTTAAAAGTTATAGAGACATTTATGACGTTTATTGTGATGAAACTAACAGCCTAGCTACGTATGTCGAATACTTACGGTCTTTCGTCGTATAAGCGAAAATATTTCCTGTTGCGCTCTGTAAAATTATGAGAATGACAAATCAAAAGAAAATGAAAAACGAATGAAAACGAAGTGAGCATTTCAGTACAAAGTTGCGCTCCGCAACTTTTTTTTATGTCATTTGCGTAAACACAAATGTCAAAAACAGTCACTTGTGTTTTAGCTTTCGCATTGTTTATTTTTGGAAAGAGAACGAAGACATAAAATGGATAAAAGGTAAGTATTTTATAAAAAATTATCTATATTTTATTAACATATGTATATGTATTTCAGCAACAAAAAGTCAACACTGGTACAGCTGCAGACACTGGTTGAATATATGGAGGAACATCCAGATTTCGCCAGGGGAACAGCAGTGTTTGGGAGCTCTAAAATGAGCACAGAAGACAAATGGAAGGAAAATGAAAAAAAACACACACAAAACAACCCGTAACTGTATTTACTAATTTTACTCGAGTTTGTTTATTTACATTTACATATGTTGTCAATTATTTCCAGCTGACAATTTGAAGTCGCATAGAGCTGTATTTTTTTGGTGCATTCAAGCGATTTTTATTCGAATATAGCGATTTTTTCTTGTAAATTTTGCACTTTTTTTAGAATTGTAGATCTGGCACCATTTTTGTTTGACAATTGTTGAATGACTTTCGCTTCGATACATAAGCGAAGAGAAAGAAGAAATCGTAGATATGGAGCGCAAAATAAACGGAAAAGTGAGTGCTTTGATTCGCTTCGCTTCCCTTTCGACATACGGAGCTAGGCTGTAAATTACATAAAGAAAAAATCCAATGAGTGTTCGAACTCACGGGCGATGTGTTAACACCTTTTTGCTACACGGTACCTGTTCGATTTCTATGAACACATTCGTAAATGTTACATTGGAAAATAAAAAACAGCGTTCAATCATATGATGACGTTACAGTTAAATAATATTAATACTTAAAATTATTTAAAGACCCAGTGCAAGCACATGTGTCATTATTTTCTTGCTCAATACTTTTTGTTTTATTCCCACAAAAGTCAAAGAATGCAAAGCAACAGACACTTGTACATACATACATACATTGTTATATTCGTACGATATAACCGAAGATCAACATAAAATACCTTTTTAATATTACTCCAAATTAATACTCCAAATTAAAACACTTCAATCTCGGCTCGCCGATATCGGATCGCCTGGCCTAAACTCTTCGTCGAAACCCGCACTAGCTTTTTAATCCAAAAATTAATAAAATCGGCTATGAATTTCCGGAGAAAATCGCGTGGGAAAATTATATGAAAATCGCCCAATAATCACTTTCAATACCGACTGCCAAGCAACGAACAAACAAACGATGATTTACTCTTACAAACCTAACACTTGCGTATGTATTAAACTGATAGTTTACTGCCCTAGAGGCGCGCGTATAGATGTTAACACATCAAAAATGGGATATTGCCTGTATCTTTTCCCCACTTTAGAAACATTTTAGAGCAAAATAAAGTATATATTTAAGCCGAGGAATGTCATGCGTGATATTTGCACATCGTATGCAGCTAAAAACTTATCAGAAGATCAGTATTACCTCCACAGAGAGGATATAAAAAACATGAGAGAAGAGAAGTTGAATGATATAGAAATCGATAAATCAGGACATATATTATTATTATATATATTATTATTATATATATTATTATTATATATATTATTATTATGTATGGATACGCAAGCCGTAAAACTGATTCCGCAATCAAATACAAATGCTTCGTACTACAAAATGAAGTTACAGGTACACAATTTTACCATATACAATATTACAAGTCACGAATCTCACAACTTTGTCTGGGACGAGTCGGAAGGAAATCTTGTTGCAACAACTTTTGCAACCTGCATTATAAAATATATAAGAAACGTAATTGTGCAATCGCCAAGTATAGACCATATTATTATATATTCTGATGGCTGTTACTGTCAGAATCGCAATGTAATACGATCTAATGCGTTACTTTCTATATGTGTCGAGACAAATATTACAGTGGAACACAAATATTTAGTCGTTGGCCATACGCAAATGAAAAGCGATTCGACACACTCAATTATTCCATCACAGCTTGTCGATTTAATACAAACTTCTCGAACAAAGCCAGCACCTCTTAAGGTTCATCACCTGAATCATAAATACTTCCTTGACTACGACTCTATTCCTAAGCGGTATACTTCTATTCGACGATATTATTAATTGACGATAAATATTAATATTACAATAAAGATGCATATTTTTTTGTAATATTGAACGAATTTGTTTTCATTGTACTTAGGCGAAAATACAGGAGATCCAACAGTCAATAATCTCCGATTATATTTATTTTAAAATCAATATTAAAGACGACTACCAGATTCTTCCACAGCGAATTGGGCAAAAATTCGAAATAGTGGATCCTCCTCAAATGTACTCTCATAGAATAAATATTTCAAAAAAAAAATGTCAACACCTCCAAGACCTAAAACACTTTTTTTATGACCACATTCCTTATGAGAATTAAAAAAATGTATTTAAAATGTTGTCATACGTTACTTCACTTCTACACTAACTTACTACCTGTATTAGCATATTTTTATTTCGTCGATGAATTTTTTTATTTTATTTTATTTCACCTTATCTGTTGACTACTTTAAGCCATTTTCAGTGAATTGAATAATAAACTGCAATAAATATTTGTGGAAAAAAGTATGCGTAATTCAGAAAACCAAGTATTTTTTCTTTTAATAAGTACATCGCCGTCCTTTAAGGGAGCTGTAAAAATTTACTGTTTTAAACATAAATATTCTTCATATTAAAACACATTACTTCTACTACAAACTCACGAAACTGTGAGTTACGCCTTTAGGCATTTCAGAGAAAAACAATAACAAAAGACGTAACCCATATAACTTCCGAAATTCTGAAAAAAAATATTTTTTTTTTACAGAAATAAGTTTGTCGTCTATCTTAAGGCAAGATGGGAAGAAATCGCGATTTCAAAGTAAACAGTTTTCATTTTATAAAGTTTTTTGCTTCTCCTGTAAAATTATGATAATGAGGGTTACGTCTTTGGGCATTTTAGTTGACGATATATTCAGCACGTGCCCATCAACAGGACATTCACAATGCGATTTTAGTTTTTAATGTGCCACGGAAAAGTGGCTCATTTATGCATCGACTGGTTATTGAGCTTCTTGGGGCAAACTAAATTGCTCGCCTGCGGGGCTAACGCATAGGACGTGGCACCACCCTGAAATAAACTGTGTATGAGAGTTATTCATAAACTTGGTTCTGTTACATACATTTCGTCCAGACTTTTACATATTATTTAATTTAGAACAAGGAGAACACAGGATAAATAAAACATACGATGTGAATTGTAAAAATCCTGCATCCCCTGGCTTGTTAAACTCAGTCCCGAACGACAATTCTATAGTAGGAGCAGAAACAATCTGCTTTCCCAAACGTCTTCCAGTGCATCGAAGGAAATTGTGTACAAAGGCCTCCTGACGAATATGCTCCATTTATAACGGGGATTTCAATAAGAGCGCTACAAAAGTTTTTTTAAATAAAACAAAACCGGTTTTAGATACCAATGAAATTCTTTATTCCTGTGAAAGTACGTTCGATGCCATTATGTATGGAACTCGATTTCTTTTGGATGGCAACCACGGGCACGCTTGCAGAAGTCCAGACGCTGAACCCAATTTTCGACGGGTTTCAAGCATAAATTGGCCGATACTGCTGCAATTTCACGTTCGATATTCGTACGAAGTTCATCAGTCGTCGCTGGCTTGTTGGCATAGGCCATAGATTTGACGTAGCCCCACAGGAAATAATCTAACGGCGTCAAATCGCACGACCGAGGCGGCCAATCGACTGGGCCATTTCGTGAGATAACACGTTCACCAAACTTGGTTTTCGAATAAATTGATTTTGGAATTCGCTGTGTGGCTTGTGGCGCCGTCCTGTTGGAAACACATGTCCTCCAAGTCCATATTATCCAATTGGGGCCAAAAATATTCGGTTATCATTGAACGGTAGCGATTTGCATTCACAGTAATGTGCCGGTCTTGATCATCACGGAAAAAGTACGGCCCAATGACGACGCCGGCCCATAAACCGCAACAAACCGTAATTTTTTCGGGATGCAATGATGACTCATGGATTACGTGTGGATTGCTGTCTGACCAATAACGCATATTTTGGTTATTGACGAAGCCATTCAACCAGAATGAGCCTCATCGCTGAAGATGATTTTCCGATTAAAATCCGAATCATTTTCAAGTTGTTGCTCAAGCCCAATTCACGAACATACGACGCTTATGGTGATCAAGCGGCTTCAGATCTTGCGTCAATTTGATCTTGTAAGGATGTAGGCCAAGATCTTTTCGAAAAATTCGCCACAACGACGTCACAGAGATGAGAGACGACGTGTGAGAGACACATTTGGGCATTCTTGAACTGATGCCTCAGCGGCAGCAATATTCTCGACACTACCGGCACTTCTTTGTCTCACTGGCACGGGAACATTATGTACTGTGCCTGTGGATTCAAATTTTTCCACTAGACGCTCAATTGTTGATCTGGTAGGACGATTATGACTACCATAAACTGGACGTAGCCCTCTTAAAGTTGAGGCCACTGACTCCAAATTTCGGTAGTGAATTTTAATAATTTCGACTCGTTGTTGGCTCGTATGTCTTTCCATGATGAAATGGCAAACCTTAATGAAGAGAAATGTCAGAAGAGCGGGAAAAATATGACGTCGTTTGCTGTCCCTATCGATTTACGTTTGTAGCGTCTCTGCTGAAAAACCCTTTAGATACGTATTTTTAAAAGTGGTACAAACTGTATAGCAAATTTAATAAACTTTTGCCCATACTTGGGCAGAAATATTCCTCAATTGCTTTCCCGCTGTGGGCAACAATTAATATTTTGATGTTGACGAATATAAACAAAGTCGTGTTTAATTGTTAACCATGACCTCACTAAATAAAATAAATATTTTTCCATAACATCCCATGAAGTGACTGTGGATAACATCCTCACTGCTCTTCATATATTCGGTTGTTGGGTACCACGTTACATGGACTAAAGCAAAATAATATGATAGATATCAGAAAACATATGTAACTATAAATGTGTCTATGTATGTATAAGTTTTTGCATACATGTGTACGCATAAAAGTTGTTGCAACAAAAACAAGAAGACCAAAACATCTTGTTGATGTCATGTAAAACATTTTGAAAAACAACAACTACAAAAAACAAACCGACCAGCAATAAATATGTTTTTCCCATCCAAACACACACATACAGAAAACACTCACACATTCAATCCACACATACTACATACATCATCTATACATACATAAGCAACTGAAAATCATAATCATATTATTTATGCTCCTCACTCTCTCTCTCGCGCATACATGACCCCATACACCCACACATGTAGAAGCCTCGATAAAGCACCATTTTGGAAACATAATTTAGGTATCAAGGATGTCAGATAGAACTTACTTGTAGTTAAGTGTACGAGAAGTTCCAGCATCCTACAAATCTTTGGGGCACACGTAAATTGGTGGAGAGACCTGGGTAAGGTGTAAATGAAACCTTCGCCTAAATTCAACGACTGCTGCCGAATTTTGAGAGTAGACAAGGTTGTAGACACAACATTACATCACCTACACATATGTAAATAGGCAAATCTCAAGGCTGGGAGAGAAAAATGACACCGGCCAACAGAAATAGTATTGCCAGTTGTCAGTTGTAAATATTTTTGTGTTTGAAAAGTGAGTTGGAATTTGAAAAAGTCGATTCAAGTTTTCGAAATTCTACTATAACTAAGCAGCAGTTTGAAATCCTTGTTAATTAATGAACCTGTTAAAATTATTATTTTGTCGAGCTGTGTTGTTTATCATGTGACCGACCAACCGTGATAAATGACCCACACAAGGTGATGATGTAGATGGATATAAATTGTTACTCAAACATATACAGGGACATTGCACAGTTGCTCCTTTCGATTAACATTTTTAAACTAATTTAAATGTTGTAGTCATTATCAAACTATTATCGCAATTTCGGCAATTCAAAATGTAAATTCAAATCAATACCCATCATTGTACGATTACCCTGTATATGTTATAGACAAAATTGTATTCATCTGTTACCTACAATTTACCATGGTCCATTCGTGTAATTTTCCTTTACATAGAACCATAGTCGACAGACAAAAGTGGGGTCATAAATAAAAGAGAAAACCTACACCCAGTAGTATTGGGGACCACTAAAATATGCAGTTGTATTGAATTTGAAAAGGCCATCGAATGAAAGTATGACCTACGGTAGTCAATTACTCATACCAGTGGTGTAATAAATGTCATCTACACACACACACTCACGCAATAATATTCACACACCACCATATACAGCAATACACTTATCCACTTACACAGATAAATTCTTATGTCCACAGATGAAATGGCCAGGACAATACCAAAATGTATAGGTGGATTTGTGTACACCATCAAACTGGTGCATGTGTCTGTGCGGACATTCACTCAATTCCCATCTATTCTAGTGGATTGAAATGCATATGTTATCGGTGTAGTTGTACAAGGTGTAACAATATCTATATATGCAAGTAACAATGTACCAGCTTTACTTTACAGTGGTCACAAAATGTAAGTGTGTACATTTTTTGTAGACTATTCTATTTTTTATTAGACTATTCACAACCGGTTTAGGACAAGGATCTTACACAACTAAAATACTTTGCTTTTTATATTTCGGGTCCAGCAATAAAAATTGCATGAGGTGTCAGGGGACACCCGGTTGGAATGAATATCCATTCGCTATA
This sequence comes from Phaonia tiefii, assembly GCA_963931995.1. Lineage (NCBI taxonomy): Eukaryota > Metazoa > Arthropoda > Insecta > Diptera > Muscidae > Phaonia > Phaonia tiefii. The sequence continues at coordinate 334,375,057 of OZ008368.1, read as the reverse complement.
TATTATGTACTAGTTAGTTCCAACACGCCTCAGCCGCCCGTTGAAAAATACGATAATTTAAATGGATCTTTAAGAAAATTTACTTTTTATAAAATGATAAACTTTTTTTAAGAAAACAATTTATTTTTATGTAATGTAGTTTTTTTAAAAAGTATATTTTTAGGCCCTTTACAGAATTATTTAAAAAGAGGTAGTTCTTTTGTTAAAAGCTAATGTTTTTTTTTTAAAATGTACTACTTTTAAGAACAAGTACGTTCTGTAAGAACAAGCCATAAGAGTATGATTTTTGATGTGTAAACATCTATACGCTGGGGGTAAAAATCTTTTTCACAATACAATCACAAATTTAGAGTAAGATGTGCGATGTAATCGTTAACCAATCGTAACGCGTTATCAAATCGGCGTGAGCTATGTATGAGTGGATTAGTGTAATCCTACGCTGCATACAATATACTCAACACCATCTAGTGTGCAATAGTAGCTACTAATTTTCACTAATTGTCGTACATTATGTTATCGTAGGCAAATGAAAACAAATAAATAAAAACAAATCTTTTAAAAAGATTTTTTGCACTTTTAAAAAGATTTTTTGCACTTTTAATAAAAAATTTACTAAAACAAAGCAAAATAAGGAAAACTAAAAACTAAACTTGTCAAACTATAAGTCTTCTTCGTCTTTGAGATTGTCATTCATACTTAACAGCTGCATATAAGCACCATCTAGTGTGCAATAGTAGCAACTAATTTTCGAAAACCATTGCTGTAAAATAACTACATGCATTACATTTCAGTAAACAGCTGATTAATAACTTGTCAACCGCAACAAATACAAAATAATAAAATATTTTACAAAACACCAAAAAAATTATAACTCAGAACATAAAACAACACAAAGTGTATCAAAGCTGAATGGACGTAATGTTAATTCTAATAAAATTTCTATTAGATTCCAATATAAATTAAGATTATAACATATCTTCATTACGTAATGTTGCCTTACACTGAAACTGGTGCACGACAATTGGGTAACAATCTCCATCTCATGCCAATTATTATGGGTGGAGATTTTAATACAAATTTTGCAAACCCACAGTCGCAAGCTTTATCAAAATTTTTATTTGACGTTTTCCACTTGAATATGAGCAATTCTCCACAAACCCCCACAACGAACAATTCCACTACTATAGATGCAGTTTTCTATAGATTTTTAAATACAATCGAGTCCAAAATTTATATACTTATTTTAGTTACCATAAGCCAATATTAACTATTTGTACTTAAGGCATTTACAATAGATGGGCACTTTGCAGTACTACTAAAATTTCAGTAAAAATAATTCTTTAATTAGTAAATTTTTACTGATTACTAAAATTTTTTTCAGCAATTTTTATAAAGTGCCTACATGATTACGATGAGGTGCATTGAATTTTCAGTAATCAGTACTGCCCGATTACTGATTATTATGAATACGGCCCTATGATTTGACTGGTAATGCAAATTAAATGTCATTATCAGTAAAAATTTACTGAATTTTTTCATTAATCAGTAAATTTACTGCTTACTGTAATTTGTAATGCAGTACATATATACTGCAGTGTACCCATTTACTAACCAAATAAGTTAAGTAAAACAAACAAAAACCAGCAAATTCCTATGTATTTACAATATTGAAAGTTTTGATGCTTTTAATTGATTAATTAAAAAAATATACTAAAAGCATAAGTACTTCCAACTTCATTACTAGATGTTTACACATCTCCCCTGTGATCGGACTCACATTAATTTTTTTTACAAAGAAGTACTTTTTTTAAGAACGGGTACTTTTTAAAGAAGTGGTATCCTTTATGGTACTCCTCATGAAAAGTTTACGTTTCTGGCCTTCGGTGGTGCAATGGTTAGTGTGCTCGGCTCTTGTACATGAGATCCTGGGTTCGAACCCTGCTCTGACCAAATTCAAATTTCTTTCGGCCGCAGTTACCTCGCATAGTGACGGCGACACTATCGAGTATATAGCCATGAAAAAGCTTCTCAAAATACCGCTCCGAATCGGTGTAAAAGTGTAGGTCCCAATCAATGAGTGAAAACTGAAAAGCGCACAGCTCAGTGTTTGTGAGAAGTTCTCCCTGGCCCCTTCATGGGATGTAATGGGAAACCATTTGTTTTTTTATGTTTCTAAGAAAATGTACTTATTTTCAGAAAGGCTACCTATGCCAAGAAAAGAAAAGGTATTATTTTATTATCAAAAAAATCGAATTTTTGTGAGAAAAGGTATTTTTGATGTATTAACATCTATAGGCACGGGTAGGGCAATCTATCAAAGTGAACACATGAAAACAACACACAGCACCATCACATAGGTGGCTGTTGTACAACAATAGTCTCTGCCTGAAAATAAGTATGATGGTATTGATATAGCGGCAGCGAACAAACAAACATGTCGTCATTGCCAGAGAGTATTGAATAGTATAGAGAACTCATTCAACGAATTGTATGACTCAAAAGCACTGGTGACATCTTGATTGAAAGCGTATTACTCTCTTTTTGTCATAACCTGGTCCATTCATAATTTTGGTGTGAAATATTGATGCTTTTTGAAACATTTGTGCCGTTCGTATTGTTTTATGTAATAAGGTTTTCGAAATGGTGAATTTATATTGAAATATTCTATAAAGAGAATAAAACTCGTTTATTCTCTTTTACTCAGCTTTTCTACATAAGAGTGGAAAAGTGTGAAATAATTTCTCTATACTATTCAATATTTATTGTCGTCGCTCTGTTTGTGGCAAAACAAAAACAATTATTTCAGTGGGATAAATATAGCTTTTGATACAGTTGTATGCCCGTAGTCAACCAAAAGAGACCGTCGTCGGTCTGTTTATGACAAAACAAAAAAAAACTAATTTCAGTGAGCTAAATATTGCTTTATTTACTTTAACAATATTACAGCTAATGTTAAAACAGATGTAAGAACAAAGAACCTGCAATAGTAAAACAGCCTTAAGCACAAAAACTATTATTTTTTTACTATTGTAAAATGTAACATTTGTTAATGTGTTCATAGAAATCGAACAGGTACCGTGTCACAAAAGGTGTTAACACATCGCCCGTGAGTTCGAACACTCATTGATTTTTTTTAAGAAAAGTTACTATTTGTAAGAAGAATTACTTTCTGTAGGAAAAAGCCTGTGCATTTTTGTAGAAATAAGTATTTTTTTTAAGAACAGGTTATTTCTAAAGAAGTTGTACTTTTTAGGAAAAGGTAATTTTTGTAAATGTACCTATTTTCAGAAATGATTCTTATCTCAAGAAGACAAAAGAAAAGGTATTATTTTATATTATGAACAAGAATTTTTGTAAGAAAAGGTATTTTTTTAAGAGAAGTTATTTTTTGTAGAAAAGTTTTTTTATTTGAATTTGAATTTATTGACCGATTTTTGTTAGAAATTCATACTACAAGCTTACAAGTCATGAAATTTTTTCTAATTGAAAAATGGGTAGTTTTTGTTGGAAATAATACACAATTCAGTTCAACACACACTCACTAGCATGACTAGTTTCGAACTCCGTGACAAGTTTATCATCAGATGCCTAACCACTGTGCCTGAATTGATACCATCGGTTCATCATAAATCTTATATATACAAACTCAATTCTGCAATTTACATGTGCGAATTAGTATCGATCGAAGATCCTTAAGTATCAACATCACTGAAAGGCCTATAATTCCAACAACAAGAACAGACAGAATTTTTCCACAATGTTCTTCTTTCCTCTTGCGTTCTCGCATTGTTGCAGTGTTTTGAGGTGAGTTTTTAATCTATATCATATAGTTGTATTTTTCCGTGGTATAGCACTTTTGAACAAGTCATGAACATTTTTCTAATTGAAAAATGGTTAGTTTTTTTTTAAGAAATGACAATTTTTTTTAGAATTGGTTATTTTTTCAAGAATAGGAACATTTTTAAGAGTAGGTACTTATCTCAAGAAATGTTATTTTATTTCACAAAAGAGGTACTGTTTAAAGAAAATATTTTTTTAAGAAAATGCAATTTGTTGTAAGTAAATGTGCTTTTATAAGAAAAGATACTTAATTAAAAAAAAAATACTTTTTTAAGAAAAGGTACTTTTTGAAAGAAAATTTACTTTTTTTAAGGAAATGTACTTTTTTAAGATAAGGTATTTTTTTAAGAAAATGTACTTTGTTTAAAAATATGAATAGGTATTTTTTTTGAAAATTAGCTTTTTTAAGATGAGCCACTTATTTAAGAAAATTTTCTTTTTTTAAACTTCTTTCACTTTGGCGTTTCTAAATTTACTTTTTATTGAGTTCAAAACTAAAATCCATACTAAATATTGGATACAGGCTCCACCTGGAAAACTTCCCATTAAACAAGAAATTTTCCAACTTATGTGAGACATCTAGTTAATTTCTTTCTCTATGATCCAAGCCGTTAGTCTAGACACGAACCAAAGCAAAAGTAAACAATATAGTTAATAATAGTGGGTTGTAGCAGAATAGTGTTAAAAAAGAAGTTGTTTAATTTTTTTTAATTTAGCGCCCAATCCCGCAACGTGCAATTAAGAACTTTGTTCCAAAAGCCATCGTTTATCATTGGCAACGATTTTATTGTTTATCAAAATATTCTCCGTGAAGATCAATAACACTTTTGCATGCGCTCAAACCAATTTTCGAAGAACTTTTTGCTTTTCCGCTCGGATTGAGACACCTCCAAAACATGGTTTTTGAATGCTTCAATAGTTGATTCGGGCGTCGAAAAGCGTTGACCACATACTAAATAGGAGCAATTGAGAGACATATCAGGCTATTCGCCGAATGACCCATCGAGAGCTTAAATTGCTCATTGTTTCAGCTGACGTGTATGAGCTCGCATTGTCCTGATGCAAAATGATCCGTCTTCTCTTGTTGATTTTTCATTTTTCTTCGAAAACTGTTGGCAAACAGATGGTGGTATACCACTCAGAATTGACCGTCCTACTTTCCACTAACGGCACTGTAGTCACTTGACTGGTTTTGCTGGAAAAAAACCCCGATCATTTGCTTCGATGTGCTTCTTCCACGACCAACTTTTGTTGGATTCAGCTCGTCGTGAAAGACCCATTCGGTTGATTGCTACTTTGTTTCGAGCTCATACGCATAGATCCATGATTTGTCACCTTTAACGATGTTAGACACTGCATTTGAGTTACCGCGGTTGAATTTTTTCAATATTTCTTTGCTCCATTCAACACGAGCCTCTTCTTAAGCATTCGTCAAATTATGTGGGATCCAACGTGAACAAATCCTTTTCACGGTCAAATGAACATGCAATATATAATTGATGCTTGTCATACTAATGTCCAAGGATGCCTCAATCTCACGGTATGACACGTGTCGGTTTTCTTTTATCAGTTCACGCATAGCATCGGTGGTTTCCAGCACACCGACCAAAGTTGGATGACCTTCACGAAATTCGTCTTGGAGTTAACGGCGTCCGAGACTGAACTCTTGGTACCAGCGACATACAGCGGTTTTTGATGGTGTTTCATTAACATAAGTTGAAAAAAGTTGATTGAAATACTCTTGTCTCGATAATCCATTTCTGCGGTTCATTCCATTTTTTTTCAACACACTGTCAATACAAGAAATAGTGCTCGTAAGTGAAAACGCTATATGTACGTTTAGGCTAAAAAATTTCAAAATTCCCAATGGAAGTTCCAGTTTGCATTTGGCGACACTAGTATTGCCAGGACCCAAAATATAAATAGCAACCCCGTAAATAATTTTCCTCTCAACTGCCGGTCCGGTGTCTGATAGACGACTGCATGCCGGAATATATATTTAGTCATCACGCAAAAATATGGTTACACATTTACAACAACTTAGGTTAATAATAATCTCTCCTTGTTCCTCTTTTATTCTCTAACTCTCGATACAGCATAGACAGTGTAGCAAACACAGCTTTATTTGTATCAAAAACAAAGCTACATTTGGGTCAAAAATACAAATACTATAACATATTAATCACTGTAACTCCAACATATAATACTGAATAGCAAACACAATTTGATTGGACACAAGTGTACTATATTTGAGACAAGCTCGAAGCATACGTTATATTTGCATCCAAACAACAAAAATACAGATTTTCAAAGTGTACATACTGACCAATTTACAAGTATTTAAGTTGAATATTGGAGTTAGATTGAACCTCTTCTAACCTTCGAATGCAGTGACCGAATGTATATAAAAACTAAGACTTTATATTCTTTACACGCTTCTGTAAAAATTAAAGCATTATGCTTGAGTCAATTATCCCTATCTTTATGCAGTGATTGTATACACATATTCTTATGCCTCGTCACAAAATGAACTAAACTGCGCCTGATATGCATTCAGTAAATTCCTTTAAAGGTGAGAGATTTTGAAATACATAAATATTTTTTATATTATTTCTACATACAAACGCGATAGAAAAACAAACAAGTTTTTTTAAACATCAAAAAAAAAATCACTCCTTTTTTTTGCTTCTTAAAAGAAAATTGAGAAATAAGTTTACAATGGTAGCATACAACTGTTTCAGAACAATTTTTGTCATACGAGTCGAACCTAGTTTCGAATACAACATATGCAACTGCTGCGGCACGTTCATACTTTTTAAACAGATTTTACATCCTTTTCAGAAAAGGACTAAAAATAAAGAAATTGAACAAATTCAATGTTTTTTTTTTCTCTCTCACACAAAAGATGACACAAGTATGTGCAGCAAAAGTTTTATGCAGCTATTCATTTATTCGTTCGTTCATTCATTCATTCATTCATTCGCACTGCCTGAGAGAACTTCGAACGTATGACAAAGTTTCTTGCCACTTTTCCACAAACAGTGCTACCTCTTGCACATGAATATTATGTGCACATTGACGCCTTCTACATTTTGAATATAAGCAATTACCCGGAATTGTTCGGGGTGTTCCCCAGCATTGAGCCAGCCAGCCATATCTTTTGTATGCCGGGAGTGTTGATGATGGCAATGTAATAATTTTAATATGAGATGAATTTTATTATAATGTTTATTGTTAAAGTTTTCTTTCGAGTATGCACCTCAATCAGCAACATCACCACCACCGTCGCAATCACCACCACTACTATCGCCGAGCAACTTTAGCTGCAACGCACAAACAACGCCGCACCAACGCTTGTGCAGAAACGAAGTAAAAACTATTAATATTTAGTTGTATTAGTAGCCGCAAGGGAGGAAAAGATGTGATTGAAAGGGGCCTTCTTACAACTACTGAATTCTAATATTCATAAACTTTTATGTCAAAAAATGGACAAGTGGAAACTAGTAACTAGCAAGTTCCGAGATAAAGCGACAGGGTTTTGTGCGATCTCTTAAAAAACCTAATGGTGAAAACAAACGGAAAAAACTGAACTGCTACAAAATTCAAAGATCTTAAAAATGGTAAGATTATGGGAAACACATTCTGTCAAAATAAAAGCAATCGCAGGATGTGTCAGGGGACACGCGGTTGGAACGAAGTTCCTTTCGCTATATTACGTACTAGTACTAGTTCCAAGCCGCGTAAGGCGCCCGTTGAAAAATACGTTAATTTAAATGGATGTTTAAGAAAAGATACTTTTTGTAAAATGGTAAACTTTTTGTAAGATCAATTTTTTTTATATAGAATGCATTTCTTAGAAACTAAATTTTATTTTTAGGTCCTTTTTTAAGAATATGTATTCTATTTTCCCGAAAAGGTCCTTATTTAAACAGAGGTACTTCTTTTATTAAAATCTAATATTTTTTTTAAGAAAATTTACTACTTTTAAGAAGTACTCTCTGTAAGAAAACGCTATAAGAGTATGAATTGATTTACAAAGAAGTTCTTTTTTATGCACTGGCACTTTTTACAGAAGTGGTACTCTTTTTAGAAAAAGCTTATTTTTTTAAGAAACTATACTTATTTTCAGAAAGGCTACTTATCTGAAGAAAAGAAAAGAAAAGGTACTCGTATTATTTTGTTTTGAAGAAAATTTACTTTTAAAAAACGGATTTTTTTGAAGAAAACGCATTTGTTTAAGAGGAAGTATTTTTTTTTGCAGCAAAGGGGTTTTTAAGAAATGGGAATTTTTTTTTGACTTGGTCTTGTTTCAAGAATAGGTACAATTTTAAGATTGGGTACGTATCTCAAGAAAAGTTATTTTGTTGCACACAAAAGTACGCTTAAAGGAAAAGTTAGTTTTTTAAGCAAAGGCAATTTGATGACAGAAAATTTACTTTTTTAAAAAAAGGTACTTATTTTAAAAAAAAATCCTTATTTTGGCGGAAAGATAAATTTTGTAAGAAATTTACTTTTTTAAGTAAATGACTTCTTTAAGATAAGGTATTGTTTTAAAAAAATTTACTTTGCTCAAGAATAGTTTGTTGAGAAAATTGCTGATTTTTAAGATTATTTAAGAAAATGTTATTTTTGTCAACTTCGTTCACTTTGGCTTTTCTAAATATGCTTTTTATTGGGTTCAAAACTACAATATGCAGGGTGATTCAGGAAGTTCCGGACAAATTTCTCCAGCGTATTCCTTGGCTCATTTCATGAAGAAAAGTCCACTAGGACCATGTCCGAAAATGCAAGGGTGCGAAATGCAGAGGTTTCAAAATTTTCGGATTGGTGGTCGGAGGGTAGTAAGGTAAAGTTGCCAACTTCTGAGCCAGTGGTCGGATTTTTTTGGTTAGAAGGGTCTTTAAGAGGCCTTTCAGAATCAATAAAAAAATTCGAAAAAAGTCAAATCGCCGAGATGCAGAACTTTCGAAAAAAAAAATGGAAAAAAAATCACATAACCTCAATTTGCTCAGCCAGATGGCAAGCAACTTATGTTGTTTTCTGTTGAAAGTTAGCCATATCTCTTACCGTTCCAAAATGACCTAAACGAAGCCCAGTGGTCTTACAGTTACAAAGTTATTATCATTTTACTGAAATGCAAAAAATTTTGTTCTTGTTTTTGGAAGCGAAATAACAGCACACATTTATTTATTTTTGTAAATTAACACGTTTAAGATATTATTTTATTGAAGTTTTCAGAATCAATAAAAAAAAGTAGAAAAAAGTCAAATCGCCGAGATACAGAGCTTTCGAAAAAAAATGCACATAACCTCAATTTGCTCAGCAAGATGGCAGGCAGCTTATGTGTTTTTCTGTTGAAAGATAGCCATACCTCTTACCGTTCCAAAATGACCTAAACGAAGCCCAGAGGTCTTACCGTTCCAAAGTTTTGACCATTTTACTGAAATGCAAAAATGTTTGTTTTTGTTTTTGGAAGCGAAATAACAGCACACATTTATTTGTTTTTGTAAATTAAAGCGTTTAAGATTTTATTTTATTGAAATTTTTTGCTGAAGAATCAAACACATAAGGAAAAAAAAATTTGATGTTAAAGGAAGTTTTCAATGTGGTTCCCATTTTCTGTTAAACACAATTGCAGCCGTTTGCGAACCACATCCGCCACGTTTAGTTCACTCATCTTTTCACGAACTTTCACCGCAGCTTCCTCAATGCGTGCAAGTAACTGCTCACGATTGTGGATCTGCACAATACACATAATCTTTCATGTATCCCCAGAAAAGGAAATCTAGTGGTTTGAGATCTGGAGATCGTGGCGGCCAGGCGATTGGTCCAGCTCGTCCAATCCAACGTCGAGGGAAAAAAAAAATTTTGCATTTCAGTAAAATGGGTATAACTTTGTAACTGTAAGACCTCTGGGCTTCGTTTAGGTCATTTTGGAAAGGTAAGAGGTATGGCTATCTTTCAACAGAAAAAAACATAAGTTACCTGCCATCTGGCTGAGCAAATTGAGGTTATGTGAATTTTTTTCCGAAAGCTCTGTATCTCGGCGATTTGACTTTTTTCTTCTTTTTTTTATTGATTCTGAAAGGCCTCTTAAAGACCTTTCTAACCAAAAAAATCCGACCACTGGCTCAGAAGTTAGCAACTTTACCCTACTACCCTCCGACCGCCAATCCGAAAATGTTGAACCCGCTGCCATTTCGCACCCTTGCATTTTGGGACATGGTCCTAGTGGACTTTACTTCATGAAATGAGCCAAGGAATACGCTGCAGAAATTTGTCCGGAACTTCCTGAATCACCGTGTATAGTAAATATTTGTTACAAATTTCCCATTAAAAAAGGAATTTTCCAACGTATGCGAGACATCTAGTTGGTCTAGACACAAACCAAAGCAAACGTAAATAATATAGTTGATAATAGTGAGTTGTAGTAGCATAATAGTGGTAAAACAAAAGTTATTTAATTTTTATTCATTTAGACCCAATTCCGCCACGTGCGATAAGGAACTTCGTTCCAATGAGGCGGCTAAATGACACAGAACACGGCGTAAGTATGACACAGAGCACTGAAAAAATAACTCATTGGGAGCCCGTTTGACGCAAAAATATATATTCTGCACCAAAAGATTTTCGTTTGATACTTAGTTTCATGGTGTATCGCAAAAGTTATTATTGTTCTAAAAAATAAATCACTTTTTTGGTAAAAGAAAGTTCGTTTGCTGCAAACGTGCTTTCCTCTAACCCAAAATTCTCACCGTTTATTTTAAACGAAAAAGTGTATTCACATACATTCAAATGCATAAGGGCTCTGCACTGTCTCCTAAATTGATTCACTCTTCTTTTAATATAACCAAACAAGCAAGTCGTAAAGTTAGGTTGAAAACACACCGGATCAAACAACACGTTTTGGATTCGATAGTCAAAAGTACGATTTTTATTTGAATGCACTCCAAGCGAAACAGAATGTAACAAAACGAAACGTTTTGGTTTTTTTTTTAGAATGCGTTGAAATAAATCAATTCATTTCAGTCAGTTTATTGGCATGTTACGCAACTTTATAATTATAGGTAGGGCTTCTTGCCCCAATTAAATTTTAAAATTTTCTCCATCTTCGACCATATTTGTTAAAATTTGCGAACAGAGTAAAAATAGACGCAAATCATAATCATGTCCGGCGGTGGTGTAATGGTAGTGTGCCCAGCTCTTGTGCATGAGGACGTGGATGCGATCCCTGCTCTGACCACCTTATATTTCTTTCGACAACGGTCACCTCGCTTAGTGATGGCGACACTATCGAGTACTTAGCCATGAAAAAGCTTCTCAAAATACCGTTCGGAACCGGTGTAGATCCCAATCCGTGAGTGTAAGAGCAGAAAGCGCACATCTCACTGATTGTGAGAAGCTCTCCTCAATCCCTGTGCGCTGTATAATTAAACTCTCAGTGATTTTTTATACAGTTTTACGTCGGTTGCGAACGGTATTTTACGAAGAGTTGTCATGGTTAAATGATCAATATTGTCGCCATCACTATGCGAGGTGACCGGTGTTGAAGAAATTTATAGTGGTCAGAGCAGGGATCGAACCCCCTTTCTCAAATTTTTGATGTTCGGATGCAAACATAACGTGTGTTTGCAGCTTGCAGCAAATATTGTGCAAGATTGCCCAAACACATTGTGTCTGGTATTCAGTATTACATATTGGAGACCCATTGATTATTATTTTATAATACATGTATTTGGGATCGAAATATATGTTTGTTTCTGATACAAATACAGCTGTGTTTGAGCCAGGTTTATGTGCTTTGTCAAGTGCAAAAGAATAAAAGAGAGAGATTATTCAATGGCAAAGTTGTAAGTGAATATAAATTCCAAAGTTGTGTAAATTGCAGATGAAGGGAGTATTTCTTACATCTTTTACGTTTTGATTTCATGTATTCAGTCGGCAATCGGTCATCGGACAGGGGATAGGAAATGGGTTTGGTTAAGTACGTAATCTTGCTGTGGAAAAGATGTATATTATAAAATATATATATTCAACATTACATGGTGGCGACACAGTGATTAAAATGTTATAAAATGTTATATGTTATAATGTGTTATATGAAAGGGATATATATATGTGATCCAAATATATATGTGTTTCTTATACAAATATAGCTGCGTTTGTTGCACTATTTATGCTCTCTGAAGTGTGAGAATAAAAGAGGGGCAAAGAGGAATTATTCACGCTCTTACTTGTATGTGTGTATCAGTATTTTTGAATTATTCTGTAAATTGCAGAGGAATTGAGCGCTTCTTATTTTGGATAATGTATTGCGTATTAGATAATGCATTCAGTCGTCAATGGTTCATCGGACAGAGGATATCAAAAGCGCTCCGTCGGCTATGGAAGTGTGGTAGGGGAAAAAACTTATATTTGTGATCAGTAAAAAAATGGTTTGGTTTTTGTGTATGGCTTTCGTATATATGTGCTACCAAAGAGATAATTGATTTTGAGGAAAGAAACTCAAAAGAGGAACAACGTGAAGCCATTTTTTTCTGGCGAAAATCAAATTTAATACACATAAGTGTATTGTTTGGGTACCGACTTATGGTGGTATTCATGTTCTAGATCGTTGTAGCATTTGGCGGATTTGAAACCGTCTGAAAACAAAAACGTGAGAGACAAGAAAGAAATTGAGAAATAATAGATTCTCATTTCATGAAAAAAACAAATAGTGCATTCAATGCAAGTAAAGGTAAATATGGACGATTAGATTTATATTGGTAAAATTAATTATAATATATTTATACTTAAATCAAAAAATATTTTCTTTCAATAATGTTTGGGAGGAAATACGCATATGTTTCCACGTAAGTATATGGAGGTTTGGGATGAAGAACGCATATATGTATGTTCACGTAAAAGCATACATGCTTGCCAGTAAACATGCTACTGTTTGCATTTAAATACTAGTGAGTTTGGGACTTGCAAACATATGCATGTTTGAAGTGTGTTACAAGCATAGACATGGTTCCTGCAGAATATGTTTGGATCCATTTTTTTCAGCGTTTATGTACCATTATCCTATAATGGTGTCCTATTTATTGTATTCTTTATGTTTACCCTCGGTGATATATTAAAAATTTCCTTCCATCTGGAATGTGGAGTAACTTCGTTCCTGTTAGGTTCAAAAGTCTAATAGAGAAAATCGATTGGTAATTCAGCTACTCAGTTGCCAATTGATCTAACTTCAGATTTTAACAAATTTGAGATTTCAATGATATTTAAAACTCTCTCATATTTAAAACTCTCTTATTTATAATCATCAGAATAGATGAGAAATCAGGAAGTATTTTTTATCCTTGCGCTATTTTTGTGTGAGAATAATTAATTTCCTATTTTCACCACATTTTGTTTTGCTGAGTTAGATCAATTGGCCAACCAGTAGCTCATATAGGGATACTCTACTGAATTTTTCTTTATTATTTTTTCGATTTTTAGTAGATCAAAAAGGCCTCTCACAAAGACGCCTCTTCAATTCCCCTCACCGCTAATTTGTACCACTAGTAGTGGCTGTATCAAAAAGTTTGAAGAGCTCTCTCTCTTTTGGGACTTTTCCATTTTAACAGTATTTTTGTTTTGCCATGGTAAAGAGCTGTTGGTGCTGGTGATGAGATGTTACTTGTTGTAAAATCATACACTAACACTTCAACATATAAGTTTTTATTACATCCTTACTGTCACATATGTATATGTACATATAGCGAACGTGATAGTGTTAGAATATACAAGAATTGTTTTATATTTTAGTGTAAGTATACATATACACATACACACTGCAACAAGGATATAGTAAATTCGGTTGTATAAATACACATGTATACGAGAGCTTGTGTGTGAGTGTGTGCATATATGATGCACTGTTGTAACTCTTTGTTGTTTTGTCTGAAAGCCTTCAGGCTACGCTAATCAACATTGGCTTTTGTTTTTTTTTTACGTTCTTGTCTCTTTTCGCTTTTATTTTTCTCTGTTAAACAATGAAAATTGTTAATATTAGAAGAGCGAAAAAAAAGGAATAACTAAACTTTGAAATATACCAGCACATATAGGGGATAGACAGCAAAGTAAATCTTGGACAGAATCAATATTTTTTTTATTGTTTTGTTAGTGCGTTTGGTTGTAAAGCAAAAAAGGGGCTATGAATTTCACTACAATCGCCTGGGGCATCGTTAGTTAATTTAGCCTCAAAAGGGAGTTTTGAACTCTTTTGTTATCAGTTTTGAAAATAATTCGTTCGATCCCCTAGGAAATCCATCAATGATCTGCGGTGTAATACAAAAAAAATTTATAGATTTATAATCAACAATTGGAATAGAAAGAGCGAAGCAGCAATCATCATGTGTAGTTTGAAAAAACGCAGTGAACTTTGAATTTTGTAGTATAAAAAATTGCTAACAAAGCTATTGAATCTTTTTTTGCTTTGATTAATATTTTCGAGTCGATAGGGTTGCTGAGACTAAGCGAGTCGAGCCTCGTCTGTTTTGATATATGAGCTACTCATATGTCAATTGATCTAAATACAAATTGTAAATATTTTGAGATTGTAATATTATTACATCCAAAACTTCTTAATCTTTGTGAATTAATACTACCAGAATGAAGAATTAACCATGCCTTGGGTATAGGTTTTGCCTTAGATTTGTATGCGAATACTCAGAAGTTGGTAGCATCTTTTAAAGTTATTTCCACGTTCTGTTTTACGAAGTAAGATCGGTTGGACTCGGACTAGCCCATATAGGGGTTTGGTATTATTTAGAAGACAATTGGGCGAGTAACAAATATCCGCAGGATCTTGAATAATATACACCCTATGGAATAATTTCACAAAGAGTTATTGTACAGGGTGTCTGGTGGAAAATTTATATTTTCCAATACGATTATTTCAAAAGTAATAAACGGTGCCGTTGGTTTTAACGATTGTGCGGATTTGTCAGTCACGATATCACAGTGGTCGAGTGAGCATCGTGCGTTCGCTGTGGAGACAATTTTTAAGTGTAATGATTCTTACGTAATTGCTCGTCGACAAATTTGTTTAAAGTTCGGTATTCGGCGAATAAGTGATGGACCGAGTGAAACTTAATTTGTTCGTGGGAGCAGAGATTCCGCGCAACTACTTCGGCTATGAATGTCCCACGGAATGTCAAGGACTCCCGAAAACATTGAAGTGGTTTAATGCAGTTTACGTGAAAATCCGCGACTTTCAATACGGAAAAGAGCAGCCTCACTGGGACTTTCAAGAGCGATTATTCATGAAATTTTAAAAAAGGATCTGAAGTTCCATCCTTTTAAAATTCATATCGTTCAAGAACTGACTTTGGTTTACGCAAAATTTTTTGTGAAACGATGTTGGAGCGTTTCGCACTGTAAACCCCATTTTTTAGAGCGACGAGGCTCATTTTCACTTAAACTGCCATGTCAAGAAGCCAAACTGCCGTTATCAAAAACCATTGCATTGGCCCAGAGTAACTGTTTGTTGTGCCTTATCCACGCATGAGATAATTGGATCATTTTTTGTTCGAAAATTAATTAAAATATGTAACAGGTGCCTCAGTTAAATTGCACTTTTCAAATTTTGTGTAATTATTTTTTTTGGATGTGTTAACACATCTATAGGCACAGGTAGGGCAATCTATCAAAGTGAACACATGCAAACAACACACAGCGTTAACATCACATACGTGGTTGTTGTACAACAATAGTATCTGCCTGAAAATAAGTGTGAATGTATTGATGTAGTGGCAGTAAACAAACAAACAGGTCGTCGTCGGCAAAGAGTACTGAATAGTATAGAGAACTGATGGAACGAATTGTATGACTCAAAAGCACTAGTGACATCTGGCGAATGATTCAAAACTTATAACTATCTTTTGTCATAACTTGGTCCATTCATAATTTTGATGTAAAACATTGATGCATTTTAAAACATTTATGCTTTTTGTATGGTTTTATGTTAGAACATTGTCGCAATGGTGCATTTATATTAAAATATTCTATAAATAGAATAAGACGCGTTTATGCTGTTTTACTCAGACTCTCTACATGAGAGCGGAAAAAGATTGCAATAAGTTCTCTATATTATTCAATACTTTTTGTCGTCGCTCTGTTTGTGACAAAACAAATACCATTATTCCAGTCAGCTAAATATTGCTTTATTTATTTTACCAATATTAATTCTAGTGTTAAAGTAGATGGAAGAAGAAAGAAACTGCAATAGCAAAAGAGCCTTCAGCACAAAAACTATTCTCTTTGTTATTTTCCAATGTAACATTTAATAATGTGTTCATAGAAATCGAGCAGATACCGTGTAACAAAAAGGTGCACACACCGCCCGAGAATTCCAACACTCTTTGATTTTTTGTGCAAGTGGGAACTCTGAAATTTTGCAGTTGTTACATTTTTTTTAGTCCCATTATTGAAAACGGAGCGCTTTTCGAAAGAACAGCACGTTACAATTGTGAAAACTTTTTACAAAAATTTGGAAAGTCATGCTGAGACCACTGGCAAACTTCGAAGAATTTTGAGTCGAAACAATGTACCTAATGTGTCAACAATTCGAAGAGTGGTCAAAAAACGTTTCGGTCATCAACAAAACATCAATTGGATATCGTTTTCAAAAACATAAAATTTCAGGAAGCACTAGGCAGCGAATTTTGCAAAAGACCTCCACCTTCATACGTACAAACTTCAGCTTACAAAACGCAGCATAGACCATGGAAAGTGCCGGCAATTCGTTCAATGCGTAATGGAGCAAAGTGGAGTCAATGCCAATTTAAAAAAAAAAAACATCAATTAGTATTCGAACTCACGGGTGATGTGCTAACACCTTTTTGATACACTGTACCTTTTCGATTTCTATGAACACATAAGTAAATATTACATTGGAAAATAAAAAATGGATTTGATGTTGCTCTTGCTCTTGCTGAACTAGTTTTTATTAAAAATTACAAATTTTAACAGAATAATATAATGCATCATATAAACGTTCAATGAGAAAAATCTTTAAATATATTGATGCACATTGAAGTATATTTATATGATTGCATACTGAAATATTGCAAAAATATAATATTATACTGAAAACATCAATATATTTTATTGTGTTTCAAAAATTCCAAGATCTTTTAAATATTAAAAAATTTATTTAATAAAAATGTATCAAGGTTTATATGATGCCCAGAATGCAGTCAATTCCAAAAGCCATGATACGAAATGTACTTACTTCGATTTGAAATCGTTTTTTTTTCTTGTGCCGAAGGTTCTTTTGCTATTGCACATTCTTTTCCTTTCATCTGCTTTAACATTAGATGTAATATTGTTCAAATAAACAAAAACAATATCTAGCTCACTGAAATAATTGTTTTTGTTTCGTCATAAATAGAGCGATGACAAATAGTTTTGAATAGTATAGAGAACTTATTGCACTCTTTTTCCGCTCTCGTGTAGATAGTCGGAGTAAAAGCGCATAAACGAGTCTTATTCTCTTTACAGAATATTTTAATATAAATCTACCATTTCGACAATGTTATTACATAAAACACACAAAAAGCATAAATGTTTCACATCAATATTACGATTGGACCAAGTTACAATACAATTCGTTCCATGAGTTCACTATAATATTCAATACTCTTTGGCGATTATTTGTTCATGTTATTTGTACATCAATACCATCATACATATTTTCAAGCAGAGACTATTGTTGTACAACAACCACGTCGTGATGCTAACGCTGTATGTTGTTTCATGTGTTCACTTTGATAGATTGCCCTACCCGTGCCTATACTCATAGATATTAACAGATCAACAATTGGTCTTTTTGCATGAAACTCATTTCCATCTGAATGGGTTGGTGAATACACAAAATTGTGAGATTTGAGCTTCAGAAAATCGTCATGCAATCCATGAGAAACAAGTGCACCCACAACGAGCAACTGTATGGTGCGGCTTTTGGTCAGGCGACGTGATTGGGCCTTACGTTTTTGAAGATGAGACCGAAATTGCATTGATTGTGAACGGCATTCGCTACAGGGACTTGATAACGGAGTTCCTGTGGCCTCAACTAGAAGGCATGGATCTGGTCGACATGTGGTTTCACCAAGACAGCGCCACCTGCAACACCGCGCATGAAACAATTGATTTATTGCAGCAACAATTTCCAGAACAAATTATCTCCAGAAATTCTGATGTCAATTCGCCACCAAGATCATGCGATTTAACACCGTGCGATTTCTTTCATTGAGGTTTTGTGTAATCTCAGATTTATGTGAATAAACCAGATACAATTCCTGCCACACATCTCTGTGAAAATCATGGAAAATTTCATCAAAAGAGCAATGACCTGTCATTAGAGCCGTAGGGGCATTTGACGGATATTTTATTCCATACTTAAGCGGAATATATTTGCTTTACAATCCAATAAAAAAAATCACAACTATCTGAACAAGTACGTGTTTATATTTCAAGTTGAAAAAAATGCAGTCTTACTGAGACACCCTTAACATGATTCCTACAATATATTGCTGGGGTCGTTTTTCAGCATGTACCCGCGCAACACTCGTTGTCACAGGCTGCAGCATCAACGTATCTACATTTCTCTTTATATTTCTCTGCAATTAGAAATTTATCTTGTTTCCATGTGGTTAATTTTAGAGGCGTGTTTATAATAAAGCTTACATGTGGAGCCAGTTTACAGGTAATGGTTCCAAAAAATAAATATACCCATGTTGAAATAAAACTGACTCTGTATGATATTCTCTCAAACACATTCTGCAGGAACCAGGTATATGTTTGGAATATACTCCAAATATTTACATAATTACAACTTATAAACTCAGCTAAGTTTAAATGCAAACATTAGCAAGTATACCTGCATATGCGTGTTTCGTTATTTGTGATTTGAATGCAAATGTAACGTGTGTTTGGAGCTTATCCCAAATATAATATACTTCATATTCAATATTACATGTTTGTAACACAATGATTAGCATGTTATAATATATATGTTTGCGACCCAAATATATCTGTTTTTGTGATACAAATACAGCTGTGGTTGGTGCACCGTTTATGGTCTCTCGAGAGTAAGCGAATAAAAGACGGACAAGAGAGAGTCTATATATTGTAAGTGTGTGGCTGTATTTTTATATTACTCTCTCCGTCAGTGATTCATAAATGTTTCTAAATGTGCGTTTAAGTTGCAGATGCTGTCAGTGAGTCTTATTTTGGCTGATGTATTGCGGTTTAGTATCATGAATTCAGTCGTCAATGGTTCATCGGACAGAGGATATCAAAAGCGTTTTAACAGTGATAAAATTAATTATAACAAATAATTATAATAATATATTGAAATCAAAGATTAATTCGTTTCTAAATATTATTATGTTTGGGAGGAAATACGCATATGTTTCCACGTAAGTATATGTTGGTTTGGAAGAACGACGCGAAATCTTTCACGTAAGTGTTTGGATGTTTGGGATGAACAACGCATGTGTTCACGTAAAAGCACACATGTATGCCAGTATCTTGCTACTGTTTTCATTTAAATACAAGTGAGTTTAGTAACTGAAAATATATAAATGCTTGAACTGTGTTCCAAACATATACATGGTATCTGCAGAATATGTTTAGGAGAACATCTTACAGAGACATTTTCTTTCACCGTGCAGCTTCTTACGTCGAAGCATTTGGGTGTTTCCTCCCAAACGATCTAAACAAACGATTGACGACTGAATGCATGAGATGAAAATGCAACAGATCATTTAAAACAAGAAGTACTCAGTTCATTTACACACGCATTCAGAAATATTTATGAATCACTGGCTGAAAGAAAGATGCAAAAATACAGTAATACCATTAACTTAAGCTGAGAAAAATCTCTCTTTGTCACTCTTTCATTGTTCTGTTCTCGGCAGATAAAAGCGACCAAAAATATATAGAAAATAATGCACCAAGCACAGTTGTATTTGTATCACAAACATAGCTGTATTTGGATCACAAACACAAATATTATAACATATTAATCATGGTGTCTCCTAAATGTATTACTAAATAGCCAACACATTATGTTTGGACCCTAGTATACTATAACGGGTTTCTCAATAAGAGCGCCACAAAAGTTTATTTAAATAAAACAAACCCGGTTTTAGATACCAATGAAATTCTTTATTCCTGTGAAAGTACGTTCGATGCCATTATGTATGGAACTCGATTTCTTTTGCATGGCCACCACGGGCACGCTTGCAGAAGTCCAGACGCTGACCCAATTTTCGACGGTTTTCAAGCATAAATCGGCCGATACTGCTGCAATTTCACGTTCGATATTCGTACGAAGTTCATCAATCGTCGCTGGCTTGTTGGCGTAGACTATAGACTTGACGTAGCTCCACACGAAATAATCTAACGGCGTCAAATCGCACGACCGAGGCGGCCAATCGACTGGGCCATTTCGTGAGATAACACGTTCACCACACTTGGTTTCCAATAAATTGATTGTGGCATTCGCTGTGTGGCTTGTGGCGCCGTCCTGTTGGAACCACATGTCCTCCAAGTCCATATTATCCCATTGGAGCCAAAAATATTCGGTTATCATTGAACGGTAGCGATTCGCATTCACAGTAATGTGACGGTCTTGATCATCACGGAAGAAGTTCGGCCCAATGACGCTGCCGGTCCATAAACCGCACCAACCAGTAATTTTTTCGGGATGCAATGATGACTCATGGATTACGTGTGGATTGCTGTCTGACCAATAACGCATATTTTGCTTATTAACGAAGCCATTCAGCCAGAAATTATGACGGCCATAAATTGGACGTAGCGCTCTTAAAGTTGAGGCCACTGACTCCAAATTTCGGTAGTAAATTTTAATAATTTCGACTCGTTGTTGGCTCGTATATCTTTCCATGATGAAATGGCAAACCTTACTGAAGGGAAATGTCAAAAGAGCTGGAAAAAATATGGCGTTGTTTGCTGTCCCTATCGATTTACTCTTGTAGCGTCTCTGGTGAAAACAATATTCAAACACACGTCATATTTGCATCCAAACATGCAAAGAGACTGATTTTGCTGCGTGCATGCATTCCGACTTATATCAGGGATATCACTACATGATCGAGTTTAATTTATCAATCATGTTAAATCTTGGAAGGATAATCAAGTTTAAACAATTCAGATATTTACACTATTTGATGTCGTTTCTGGATATCTCATCGATTCCCAGATTTATTTCGCCAAAGCAAAACCAATGGAATGAATGTCCTTTAGAATATGAATGATTCGACTACCGTCAGTATATGCAATGTATACTTAAAAAAAGAAAACATTTTGAAACATACAGCAAACACAATTCTGTAAAATATTATTTATTGAAATGATACATTGAGAATCCTGAAAATACATAGAAAAATGAATTTTTTAAAGGATATTTTTTCGATTTGGTTGCTTTGGAGATTTAAAGTTGAAAATTATTTAAAATAGCATAGGTGCTTCACTTTCATTTGATTTACATATGTGCGCATAATAGAACGTGTACAAATGTTAGAAAAAAATTTTTTAAACTCGCGTATCCTTCGAAAATGTATAGTTCTTTTATATGGAAGAACAAACAAGAAATGAAAACCGTAGTATACAATTGTAATGTATAGGGTCTCTTGCTGCAAGTTTATACAAACCTTATCGTGTAAGACAAATTTCGATTTTTGTCATATATTTGTAATAATATCACCCATCATCGTAAGAAGCCATGGCTTTAAATAAATAAACATGACTATGACTACTGTACCAATTCTAATGAAAGGGATACGATATGAACGCTGATGAACGCTGATGATAGAACGATTAAAATAATATAATTTTATCGTAAACAAAAGTGAAATTCTCTCATTAAAATCAATTTTAAAATACAATTATTTAAACCTCCATTGTAACACTTAAAATTGTCATTCCCAAATCCATTTCATCTTTTGTGGCATAAATCTGATGGCGCGGGGTAGCATTGAAATCGCATTGGGCCAATGACAATAATGACTCGAATGGCCTGGCCTGCCTCTCAACAAAAGGATTATGAAACCAATTTGCTGGCAACAAAATCAACAACCACAATATAACGTACATATGCAGACGAATGACACTCAAACACGCACAAGAATGCACTCACACTCGTACACACAGAAGTGCAGCGGCGTTAATAAACCCCAAAGGGATCATCAGGATATGAGGCTGTGTGTGTGTGTGTGTGTGTGTGTGCAAGTGTGTGAGTTTGATTGTGTGAGTGCGCTTGTGTGGGTCACAGTAAACAATATCATTGACTTAACAGGATTTTTGGATAGTGTGTCTGCGATAATAGGAATGCCCATTGCCTCGCTTCGCCTCGTGGAACATGTGTCTGATTACAGTCAAAGTAGATTAAAATGCAATTATTACTAATAAAATAACAGGCCACCCTCTCCATAGAGCTGGTGGATCCCATCGTATTCCCGTTAACCAGTTGCTGCAAATGCATACAAAGCGAATGCGTTGCATAGTTAATGCCCAAACAAATCTACTCGTTCAGAGCTGGGGTATTAAGGCATTATACTGCACTGGATAAATGTGCGATGCTGAAGCTGTAAAATATTACAAGGTGGAATTTAATAAAATGGCCACGGAAATGCTGAGAGTGGGATAAAATTATATCGTACATAAAGTAGGTTACGCTAGGTTAGGTGGTATTGTCTTTTGATGCCACGACGCGACATATTCCGTCCCCATTGTTGAACCTGTATATTTACCTAGTATGGTTATGGGGCGTTCAAGCCATATAATACATGATTCCGTTATTCCAATATGTGGCTGAATAATAAACGTACATTGCTAACTTATGAACCAATTTGTTCTATGCATAAAGGTTCGATGATCATTCGGTTTAACGTCCTGAATGTCTGTTAAATTCAAAATAAAGTAAGCTCCAAGATATTTCCTCCTACTTACAAAAAAGTCAGGATAGTATAATATGAAATGTTCGACGCTCTTTGCCACCTCTTTATCCCCACAGCATCTGCAGTAATCTTGATCTAAGACCCCAGGCTTAGACCCGTGTCTTAATATTATACATTGTCCATAAACTTCAAATGATAACCAATTTCTGCTACTTATATCGATTTACCTTTAAATATTTTTTGCGGCCAAACGAAATCTGAAATACATTTGGGATTTGTACATAATTGAGACAAACGAATATTTGTTAAACCAACAATTCAAATTCAAAAATAAAACTGACGTTAGCCGGGTCATCAAACAATCTATTAAAAAAAATATCCCATGAAGGGATTGGGGAGAGCTTCTCACAACCAGTGAGCTGTGCGCTTTCTAATTTTTCACTCACTGATTGGGACCTACAGTTTTTACACCGATTCCGAACGGAATTTTGAGAAGCTTTTTCATGGATAAATACTCGAAACAATCTATACCACAGAAAAAATTCAACTTTGTGATATAGTAAAACACTCACATCAAAACACTGCAACACTGCGAGTAGGCAGGAGGAAAAGTAGAAGATGGAGGAAAAAAGCTTTCTGTTCTTGTGTTGGAATTATGGACCTTTCAGTGTGTGTCGGTACTTAGGGATCTTTGATCGATACTAATTCGCATAAGAAAATTGCATGTTTGAGATTGTATATATAACGGGGTTTTCAATAAGAGCGCTACAAAAGATTTTAGATACCAATGAAATTCTTTATTCCTATGAAAGTACGTTCGATGCCATTATGTATGGAACTCCATTTCTTTTGCATGGCCACCACGGGCACGCTTGCAGAAGTCCAGACGCTGAACCCAATTTTCGACGGTTTTCAAGCATAAATCGGACGATACTGCTGCAATTTCACGTTCGATATTCGTACGAAGTTCATCAATCGTCGCTGGCATGTTGGCATAGACCATAGACTTGACGTAGCCCCACAGGAAATAATCGAACGGCGTCAAATCGAACGACAGAGGCGGCCAATCGACTTGGCCATTTCGTGAGATAACACGTTCACCAAACCTGGTTTCCAATAAATTGATTGTGGCATTCGCTGTGTGGCTTGTGGCGCCGTCCTGTTGGAACCACATGTCCTCCAAGTCCATATTATTAAATTGGGGCCAAAAATATTCGGTTATCATTGAACGGTAGCGATTCGCATTCACAGTAATGTGCCGGTCTTGATCATAACGGAAGAAGTACGGCCCAATGACGCTGCCGGCCCATAAACCGCACCAAACCGTAATTTTTTCGGGATACAATGATGACTCATGAATTACGTGTGGATTGCTTTCTGACCAATAACGCATATTTTGCTTATTAACGAAGCCATTCAGCCAGAAATGAGCCTCATCGCTGAAGATGATTTTCCGATGAAAATCCGAATCATTTTCAAGTTGTTGCTCAGCCCAATTCACGAACATACGACGCTTATGGTGGTCAAGCGGCTTCAGTTCTTGCGTCAATTTGATCTTGTAAGGATGTAGACCAAGATCTATTAGCAAACTTCGCCACAACGACGTCACAGAGACGCCCAACGCTTGAGAACGACGTGTGAGAGACACATTTGGGCTTTCTTGAACTGAAGCCTCAGCGGCAGCAATATTCTCGACACTACGGGCACTTCTTTGTCTCACTGGCGCGGGAACATTATGTACTGTGCCTGTGGGTTCAAATTTTTCCACTAGACGCTCAATTGTTGATCTGGTACGACGATTATGTCGACCATAAATTGGACGTGGTGCTTTTAAAGTTGAGGCCACTGTCTCCAAATTTCGGTAGTAAATTTTAATAATTTCGACTCGTTGTTGACTCGTATATCTTTCCATGATGAAATTGCAAACTTTACTGAAGAGAAATGTCAAAAGAGCGGGAAAAAATATGGCGTCGTTTGCTGTCCCTATCGATTTACTTTTGTAGCGTCTCTGTTGAAAAACCCGTTACTATTGGCGATCAACCGGTGGTATCAACTCAGGCTCAGTAATTAGGTAATATTATTCTAACAAAACCGAACCATTTTTCAATTAGAAAAATCTACCTTACCTTGTAAGCTTGTGGGAGGAATTTCTCATACATTAACTAAAATCTCATCTCCTTTATAATATATATATGAAAACGTTCAGGAGAACTAAACTTTGTTTGCAACGAACGATATGCGGTTACTCTAAAGTAAAAGAAATGTCTAATAGAAATAAAAGTGTTCCAATTTGCTTGTCTTTTGTTTGCCCCAAACGATTAAAGTGCATTCGACTCATTAAAACTTTTACGAGAAACGGGTAATATTTGCGACAAACAGCTTTTGCGTTTCACGTGAAGTAGTTATAAATCTGAATATAATTTATTTTGTATGGAAGTATACCCTTACTAATAGAAGTATTTTATAGAATAACAAGACGCCTTCCTTGAGATGGAGTTGAACCCAAGCACCATCGCTTCTGGCACGTTCATCTAACCAATAAGCCATCGCACGAACACGAACAACTTCTTCAAATTACCCTGCAGTATTGGTAATCGACTCTACGCTGATGAGTTCATCGACTACCACAAACCTTTCGTCGACTACTCGCTAAACTACCAGCAATGCTTTTGAGCGGCGAATTTAACAAGGCGATGTCCGGTTTGGTAATGCCTTACTGTTCGTCGACTACTTCATCGGTAACATTTCGTCGACGCATTTATCGGTAACATTTCGTCGACGCATTTATCGGTAACATTTCGTCGACAGGTTAAGAAAAACAATAGAAAATCTCTGGAGACACTACCTTACAGATTACCACTGAGTACCAATGTAATCGGCGATGTAGTCAATGAAAAATCAATGGCGATGTAGTCGATGAAATGTTGCCAGCCACTACTTGTGAAACTGCAGGGTAGTTGTGGCCGTCGGTGGTACAATGGTGGTGTGCGAGGCTCTTGTATATGAGAACATGAGTTCCATTCCTGCTCTGACCACCTAAAATATCTTCCGGCGTCAGACTCTTCGCTTAGGCACGGCGATAATTTCGATAAGTTATAAAAATACCATTCGGAACCGGTGCAAAACTCTAAGTCCCAATTAGTGAATTTAAAACTAGACACCTCACAGCTCACTGCTTGTGAGAAGCTCTCCCTAATCCCTTCATGTGATGCAATGTGAAACCTTTTTTTTTAATTTATTTGAATTTGTTGAAGGAAGAAAGAAACAATTCAACTATTCTCTTTAATTTGAGATAATCAAAATGTTTTTCAAAATTTTTAAATATTTAACATGTGCAAGTGAGGGCTTATCCGACCTCTCGTATGGTATTCAAAAATTAAATTGTTCGAGCGTATAGTCGTATTTTTAATTAAATGTATTCTTCGATATTTAGCTAAACTTTGGGTAACATCGTCAGAAAGATAAACACACATATTAATTAGAAACGAAAATAATGCATCCAATTATTGATTCAATTATTTTCGTTTCTAATCAATAATTGTCTTTATTTTCCTGACGATGCTACCCAAAGGGTAGTAAATTATCGAAGAATAAAATTAATTCAAAATACGACCAAACGCTCGAACAATTTTATTTATGAATTTAACACGTTTATTATTACAGCAGATGTAAATTCTCATAATTTGTATACAAATAATAATGAATAGAGTAAAGATAAAATGAATAAAAAAAAATAATAGTTCAAATTTAGTTGTTTTTAGATCATCGTCATATTCAAATTGTAATTTCCTTTTAAGGCTAAGAGATCATATTTTCTCCTGTTAGTGAAAAAAAATGTAAATGCCGCGGGTGGGATTCGAACTCACATTCGCTGGACGATCGTTTCGATGTTTGTGAAGCATCATCTTCAGCAGCGTCTAGCCCGTTAAGCCAATGCGGTGTGTATTTACATAAGTTCGAATCCCACCCGCGGCATTTACATTTTTTTTCACTAACCGGAGAAAATATTATCTCTTAGCCTTAAAAGGAAATTACAACTAAAAATAATAGTTCTTTAGCGTATGCGCTTATTTATTTCACAATTTCGTTTAAACATTTATGGAACGAAATTCCTAATCGCACGTTGCAAGAAATGAGAAAAAATTAAACAACCTTTTTTTAACACTATTATGCTACAACCCAGTATTATCAACTATATTGGGTACTTTTGCATTGGTTTGTATCTAGACTAACATATGTTAGGAAATTTTTGACGTAGAATACGTCTTACCTTACGGTATGAGGAGTCATGGCAGGTTTTTATTGTTGTAATCTTTATTTCATTCAATTTGAGGAAACGGCTAGATGAATTTTTTTAAGATTTTTTTTGTAGATAAATGAAGATGTTATCTTTCGTTTGATATACATTTCATATTGGTTGATATATTTCTAGTATTCTAATTTCTCAAATGAAAATTGTTTAAACACATACACTCAAACATATGTGTGGTGTTTGGTTGAGTGTTTTTGGTTGCTCAACATTGCTTAGGAACATGTATCTAGTAAAAAGTGAAACGAACAGCAAGCTAATGTTGCTTGGCAACATGTATCTAGTAAAAAGTGAAACAAAACAGTAAGCTAACGTAATAAAGCTTTTTTGCGAAAGCTTCAATAAGGCTGTTGTAACATTAATTTTGAATTGTAAAGCGTAAAGCTTTCACACAACGCTCGAATGCTAATGCGAAGACTCGATAAGGTAAACCTTTTTTAATATCAGGGTTCAACATTCGCAGAACTTATTTCAATAAAAATATTAATTAAAATAAATAAATTAAATTAAGTTTAAAAAAATTGAACATAATATTTTTTTTTTTAAACGGACTTGAATCAAATGCCGTTGGTAAATATAAAAATTACAGCAGACAGTTGTCCGAGGCATTCGGCCTCGAAAAGAACAAAAAAGTTTTATGGAATCGGAAGAGACCTAAAGCTGGAACAATTAGTCGAGAATAATTAATCAAATAAAGGTCGAAAAAATAGAAACAAATTAACCCAATAAAACGTAAATTTAGAAAAGCCAAAGTGAAAGAAGTTTAAAAAAAATAATATTTTCGTAAATAAGTGCCTTTTATTTAAAAAAGTAAATTTTTTCAAAAAACAATAACTATTCATATTCTAAATAAAGTACATTTTCTTAAAAAAAATCGTATCTTACAAAAGTACCGCAGCTTAAAAAAGTAATTTTCTTACAAAAAGTATATTTTTAAAAAATTTAATTTTTTTTAAATAATTACCTTTTCTTAAAAAAATAAAACTTTCTTGCTACAAATTGCATTTTCTTAAAAAAATAACTTTTTCCCACTTCTTTAAAAAGTGCCTGTTCTTAAAAAAAGTACTTCTTTGTAAAATTCATTCTTATGGCCTTTCCTTACAGAAAGCACTTCTTCTTCTTAAAAAATAGTATAAAAAATGACTTTTCGGGAAAATGTAATACATATTCTTACAAAACGGGCCTAGAAATATATTTTTTTAAATAATACATTCTAAAGAAAAAACATTTTCTTAAAAAAGTTTATAATTTTACGAGTTTTTTAAAGATCCATTTAAACTATCGAATTTTTCAACTGGCGCCTTAGGCGTGAAACAAGACACCTCATGTGATTTTTCTATTTAATTATATTTCCAGAAAACGTATCAGCTTTTGGGCCAACCATCAAAATAAATAGCAAACGAAATATTATTGAGGAAAAATATATAAACGTTTGTCTTTGCGCGTTTAAATATTCGTTTTGTATTTCCATTGCCGACGTAACGGCCGTGGAAGGCAAGCCCAGCTGTGGTTGTGCATTTCTTCTGCTGCCAGGATGAATATGTTTCAACCGCCCATTATGGATGTGAGCCTGACCAGAATGCAGTATTCGAAACTGGAGTTTTATTCTTTATATCCGTCGTTGGCCAGTAGTGTTGTCTCTTCAGCATTCAAGCGCCAAAATAATGTGTCCGGTGTCGAAGAAATTCTGTGACAGAGTCATTTGTTTAACGCGAGACGCATCAGTGACCGCATAACCAATCAGGCTGCTCATTCTTGGTTATGGAACCCCTCTCAAAGTCAAACTATGGTATGATGAAGAGTATTTCTTGGGACATGATTAAAATAGCGCAGCACGTTTGGTAATGTTTCAGTCAGTTGTAACGCGAACCGCATAACAGCGGTGCAGGAAAGAGAAACCCCTTTTTTTGAAGAAGAAAACAAGGTTGTGGAGACAGCGCGAGAGTTGAGTCTCACAGAAGGAAGAATGGGGCTCGTAAATCCTACCGAAAACTGTAAAGCTAAACAAACGACAACGGGTCAGGGGCCCTCTTTTGTAGAGATAAAGACGGGAATCTTATTGCAGCTGTGGGTAGTAGGTTGGGAATATGAAGGGATCACCTCTCCGCTACAGTTTTCCCAAAAGGCTTCAATAGAGACGAGACTGTTGAGCAATTTCACGGTATATGAAAAACAGAAGGTTTAAGAAACAGAACACAGTCAACCGACTGAGCTGCTTACGGCTGGCGGCTATGACTTGGAAAAATGCCTGCAGCAGCTTATATGCAAAATATGGCTGGGTGAATAAATAGCCAACGATTACAGTCTCAGCTTACTGTGTCCTGTTTTCAAAAAAGGTGATCCAAGTATATGTACACACTATGGTGGAATAAGCCTTCTATCTATCGAATACAAGGTCATCTCGAGCGTAATGTTTAAAAAACCATA
The DNA here is from genome assembly GCA_963931995.1 of Phaonia tiefii. Classification (NCBI taxonomy): domain Eukaryota; kingdom Metazoa; phylum Arthropoda; class Insecta; order Diptera; family Muscidae; genus Phaonia; species Phaonia tiefii. Next base: position 334,345,528 of record OZ008368.1, on the reverse strand, counting down.
GCCGTCTGTTGCACACCTGATCGGCCTTAATCAGTATGGCTTTAGGTCTGGAAAGTCAACAATAGACAAGATATTCACATTACGACGAATCCTGGAGTAAACCTACGAAAATCAAATCTACACCTACCACCTCGTTACAGATTATAAAGCTGCCTTCGATAGCTCTATGCGGGGAAAATTGTATCAAGCTATAACGGAGCTTGGTATTATTGCTACACTGACTTCTCTTTGTAGAACGACACTGACCGGCACGAAATCCTCAAAAAAGATTGGTAATGATCTCACCGAACCATTTGGTACACTCAAAGAAGAAGCTTCATCAAATTTATGAATTCATTCCTCAATTTGATGAAATTATTCATCATTTGCCAACCTATGACACATTTCGTTGAATTGATGAAGAATAGTTCATCAATCTTTCAAAAATAGCTTACATTGATTCAGCGACAATGATACATCACGCTGATGTAAATTTTTCATTAGTTTGATGTAAGTTTGTCATCAAGTTGACGTAAATTTTCCACCATTTTGTTGTGAATTGTTCACCAATTTACTGTACATTTTCATCAATTATACGTACGGTTGTCATCAATTTGCTGTAAGTTTGTCATCAATTTGGTATAAATTGGTCATCACTTTTATGTAAATTGTTTGTTAAGGTGTAGCTAAACTCTTTTGACTATTTGTTATTATAAAATTTCCACAATAACAGGGTACAAGACCTGATAAAGGGTGATCATATCTTGGATAATGTTTTGTGTCCATTGCACTATTTTCAATTATGTATTTATTTTCAATTTTCTACTACTTTTTTCTCTTTCTCTTTATTTTTTCAATACCACGTCCATATTTTGAATCGATCCCACTAGCTATTTCCAAATTCCACCGACGAAGATTAATGCAAAAAAGATCATCAATTCAATTACGCTGAAAAGGTTGAAGAAATGCACAATCTTCAAATTGAAGAGCTTTTTCACTGAATTGATGATATTTGGCATCAAATCATTGAAGAACAATTGATAACGATTTGATGTAAAGATTTTCTTTCACTGTACACGAGGAGGCCTCACGCAGGGCGGCACGCTATCATATAATCTCTTTGACATGTTAATTGAGATCATCGTGAGAAAAGCTGCAATCAAATGTTACATGCTGCTCGCGTTTGCTGGTGATTTATACATCATTGCGCGAAATATGCGAGAAGTTACTGCAGTATTTTCGAGACTTACGAAGGAATCAGCAAAAGGGGTTGGGCAGTAAACGAGGACAACACAAAATTTATGGTTTCGACAACGAAAATATTCACCCGATTGGATGAAAGGTTTGTTATAAGTTATAAGTTTGAGGTAGTGGACGAATTTATTTACCTTGGATCTGCCGTGAGCAGAACCAATAACGTCAGCCTAGATATCAAACGGAGAATTGTGTTTGCAAACAGGTGTAATTTTAGGCTAAGCAAATACTTCAATGATAAACTCTTTCAAGAGAAACGAAGATCCAATTGTATCAGACTCTCATTCAAACTGTTTTGGTATATGACGCAGATGCTCGGGTTATATCTCATGCTAATGAAACATCACTGGGGTCTTCCAGAGATATATGCTCCGAAAAATATATGGTCCTATAATAGAACACGGCGAGTATCTACGACGGATGAACCACGAGCTGAATAATGTGTATCCCGACATTGACATATCAAAATAGCGCATTTATGCTGGCAGGGACATGTCAGTAGAATGAATCACAATGAACTTATGCCAAAGGTCTTCGAAGATGTACTCGAAAGACATCGAAGAATAGTACGAGCAAGACTTCGCCGGAAATACCAGGTGGAATATTGCCTACTAGAGCACGGTGTTATCAACTGGAGGAGAAAAGCTGAAGTTTCGGCCGGTGGGAGAAACATGTTATCCTCGGTTTGTAAGGCCCTTGGTCCCTCTGGGTTTTTTGGGGCCAGCTAAGGAAGTAAATAAGTTTAAGTATTCCAGTGTTTCAAAGTAATTTATAGACTCAAGAAGGAATACATAGTATTTTTCTTTAAGTGTCTTTTCCTTTACTTGGAATGCCACTGTTTCCCCCACTGTACCCGCAATCTAGTTTTGCTGTACATTGCAGGATTCCCCAGTCGATGGTGCAAGACATAAACCTAAATGGAGTGGGAGGAGAAAGTGTGTTAAGTAGACAAGAATGTGAATGTGAGTGGCTAATCTTGTGTTTTCTTTTTCAACGCCCTACCTTCGTTATCTTTATTTTCTTTAGAGCAATTAAAATAACACTTTTTTTCAAGGATAAGGCCAGTTGAGGCGAAAGTTGCAAAAAAAATTATTGCAAACAGAAACAGCAAGAGAAACAAACAAATGTATACCCCTACGAACAATGTCATGAATACAAATAGAAAGGAAACGAAATGAAATAAAATAAAAGGATGAGAAATAAACGACTGCAGATGGATGGAGATTTCCACATTCGGTTAGGAAACAGACTGGGAGGCTAAACGAAAGTACCCCAATACTTGAATTAAGTATCTAGTTGATTCTTTGGGGAAAAACATTCGTACAGTTAAACGGCCCGGCCGGCTGTCCAATCCGTCCAGCGTACATGTGGCAAACAAGACGCCACATGAATATAAATTGTTGCAAGTAACATTGGCAACATCAACATCAAAAGCAGCAGCAGCAGCATCCACATCAGTATGTTAAGAACGCTTAAACGTTGAAGGCAACTCAATTGTCCGAACTGGTAATTACAACTCAGTAGGCATCTGTGTGGGGCAATCCTAGAATAAGACGCCTTACCAAATTGTGGAAAACTTAACCACATAGCAAAAACGTGGACCCAATAATGGCAACATCTCTGACAACAGGATCAGGGGTAGCAACAGCAACAGCGGCAATAAGGAAATGAAACCAGCAGCACAGGCCAAAAAGACAGAGAGAGAGAGAGAAAAAGTTATCTTGAATTTATGTTAACTATGCGTTTTATATTTTCACTTTTAATATGGCTCTAAAAACGCTTAAAAGAGATTTCGAAATAAATACGAGGTTATGTACGAGTGTAGTAAACCAGGTGTTTCTCCTTTCATTTATACGCTTTTAGTTCTCTGGGTATTAGGGTGGCTTTAGCCAGTGCTAGATTTATTAATGTAATTACAATTATAAACAATGAATGGAAATTGAAATAGTGTGGCAACTCTGAAAAATCAGGGTAGTAAAATCAAGACGTATAGCCCACGGACGCCGCTGGAAATTGTAATTGTCATTGCTGAAATTATATAAAATCCAAATTGCCAATCCCGGAGCTCTGTGTGATAAAATTACGGCAAGCCTGCCACTGAAGAACAGTGCAGCCAGTATACTTATGTATCCACAGAGTACAACAACAACAATTGCAACAATAATAGCGTTTCGTTGCTGTCCTGAATAATGGACAAATGTTCAAAAGAGCCATAACGAGCTTCTCTCCATATAACGCGGCGGGACCGGATGAAATTTTTCCCCAACATTATGTTGATCTTCTATCAATTCTTTTCAAGGAAATCTTCACCAATTCTTATACCAATTCTCTTGGAGGAAATCTTCACCGCATGCTAAAAATTTGCCTACAGCCCCTAGCGTCCTGGGGTATTCGTAACCAAACCTGAAAAGGCAAGTTAGGCGACCGGAAAGACTTTTAGGCCAATTAGCCACGCCTCGTTTCCCCTCAAGGCAGTCAAAAATAGAGGACAACATGGTGAAAAGTAGATCGATATGCGGAAGTTCAGCCTACATGGATATGTCAAAGGTCGATCAGTGGAAACTGCACGCTGGAAAAAACGGTCTCTGTAACATATTCTCCCAAATACATTCTGCACGAATCATATATATGTTTGGAACGCACTTCAAACATAAATATATTTGCAAGTCCCAAACTCAATTGTATTTTAATGCAAACATTAGCATGTTTACTGACAAATATGTATGTTTTTACGTGGAAACATATGTGTGCGTCATATCAAACATCCATATACTTACGTCGAAGCATTCGCATGTTTCTCCCAAACCTCCATATACTTACATGGAAACATATGCGTATTTCCTCTCAAAAATAATAATATTTAGAAATGAATTATACTTTGATTTAAATATATGTATATGTGTTATTTATTCTAATTAATTTTATCAATATAAATCCCCTTTTATTAATAGTTAATACAAAAAATTAAAAGATGTAAAATTCCGCTTTTTACATTTACTCGCATTGAACACATTATCTGTTTTTTTTTTTTGCATGAAATGTGAATCGGCTGCTCTATTGCTCCTCCTTTCCTTGTTTTGTCTCACATTTTTCTTTTCAAAATGCGTTGTTTGGTTATCACTATGCATTGGTACACAAACAAGATATTTATATACAAGTCTAGTTCATGCAAGTAAAGCGTATATTAATTACTTGCGTTCTTTTATTATATCCGCCGTTCCGAGGGCTTCACGTTGTTGCCCTTTCCAGTTTCTTTCCTCAAAATCATTTCTCACTTTGGTAGCAAACATAAATATATACGAAATATACAACATTTCAAACCATTAACCGTCCGACCGTTTGTTTATTTCTTTCACTGATCAAGCGCTTTTGTTATCTTCAGTCCGATGAACCATCCACGACTGAATACATGAAACTAAAACGCAATACATCAGACTAAATGTGAAACACTCACTTCATCACATCATAAATATGAAACACTCACTTCATCACCACTCACATCATTTTATGCTCTTGCTCTCGAGAGAGCATAAACAGTGCAACAAACCCAGCTAGATTTGTATCACAAACACAAATATATTTGGGTCGCAAACACATATATCATAACATATTAATAATTGTGTCTCAAGCATGTAATATTGAATAGTAAACACAATGTGCTTGGGCACAAGTATTATATATTTAAGACAAGCTACAAACACGTTATATTTGCAAACAAACAAAAACAAAAAGAAAAAAATTTTCAGCGTGTGTGAAACCAAAAAAAAGGGAAATATGTCCATTCACAAGGAAAACGAAAATTTCAGTATTTAAAGAGCCTCGGTTTCCGGATAAGACGATTAAAATATCCGCTAAGATTATATAGTTAGGTGTAAACTTAGACTGCAATTTGAATTGGAAACACCACATAGAGGACAGCGCAAATATGGTCTATAGATGTTGATAGCTATGCAGAAGGGCTATAGCAATAGAGAACGGCGAGTATCAACGACGGAGGAACACGAGTTGTATAATCTGTATGCCGGCATCGAAGCAGTTATCTGTATCAAAATAGCGCGTTTATGCTGGCTAGGCAATGTCAGTAGAAAGGATCAGAAAGAACCAGTGCGAAAGGTACTAGAAGATGAACTCGAAGGATATCGAAAAATAGGACGACCAAGACTTCGCTGGACAGATCAGGTGAAATATTGCTTGAGGAACTTGGTGTTACCAACAGGAGGAGAAACGCTGAAAATGGAGCCAGTTACATTGTTTGTGGCTGTATATTTTTCGACAAAAAACTTTGTTCGGGGAATGTAGTTGTGGCAAACAAACATTTTTTGCGGCAACTTTCATTTTTTTTGTATAAATAAACAAACCGACTGTGAAAAGCGACTGTTTCAAAATAGTTCAATAATGGGAGTAACCTCTCACCTGTTGCGATACGAAATTATATATTCTAAGAAAAATATTAGGATAAACTGTTATTTTGTTTGCCGTAAACGGTTTAACCATTAAAACGGTGTCACCAGGATTTGTTGTAATGTGGTTATCAAATCCGTTTTAAATGTTCGAGCTCTGAAGCCTCTCTAATAAGACCGATGTAACGGGAAACTACTTGCTAATATATTTTCGTCAATATTCCATTCGATTAGGGCACGGAAATGCCCGACACCAAGTAGTGAAGTGCAAAGAATTGCGTGACTTACTGAAGATAAATCGCACAGAGAGTTTTTTTGCCTTTCCATAGCCTTCTTTGCGAACAGAAGCCAAAAGTTACAGCCGTAGATCATGCCTATTGAGGGGAAGGAATGACCAGCGTACGGACTATCTATTTTCAGATCAAAGCTCTTTGTGGTCGCCCTGACGAAATACATTTGGAGTGGCGTCAGGTCGAATACTTAGAGACTGACTTTAAGCATATTCCAGCTGTTATCGCCTTCTTTTGGGATGGTGCTATGAGAACTGCAGTGTTTAACTGATTTACTAATTTTCCTATAACATCCTATAAAAGCAATTTAATAATGTCTAAAAGTCCTCTATTGTCTAGACTTTTGGAAATGGTATGAAGAGTGCCAGGTAAAAGCACGAAATCGATCCGGCGGCGGGTTCTACCAAACTCTACACACTGCCCCTATAAGCAGGCAACACTATTCTCTAATTTTATATACCAACTTAAACTGTTTCGATTTTTATAACAATTCAAAGATGATGAAAGTTCGTAAAATTTTAATATTCCTTAAATTAAAGAACACCTTATTGTGTATTCTATTGTCCGTTCGCCTCCTTCAGTGTATCCTTGTGGGCATTATTAACGTTTTGAATTTGGTTTCATTTATGGTCTCAGTGGTTGTACATGGCTTACAAATTCACATGACTCTCACGATATTTTTTTTGTTCTGTGTGGTGTTTTTGTTGTTTCCTTTCTTGTTGCCTTTTGTTGTAGATTTGCCCGTAAAGTCATGTGATTTTTCCCGTTTGCCTGTGGTTACTTTGCCCCGGAATCACCTTTTTTCTAAAGGCACTCATGTCTTTCTAAAGGTGCTTATTGAGGTTGTTTAGTTCTGTACTTTTTATTTCGTTGTTGTTTCTGTTTCTGTGGTTAAAGTTTATATTCATTTTTATTATTTAATCATTACTTGAATGTGTTCTGTTGTTGCACTAACAATTTCAGCGGCTCATAAGGTGCAGACAATTGTTTTTGGTACTTTGCAAACTGTTATTGCATACTTTGGGGCGTTAAATGTGAAGCATACTTTTGGGTTGTTCTATTAACACAGCACAGAAATCATGAGCAATGTGGTGCTGTTAAAGTTATAAGAGAAGTTTAATACTACTTCTATATATTTTTTATAATGTTTACCGTAAATTATCTTTTAAAAGGCTCAGTTAATGAAGGTGGTTAATCTAAGAGCTGAAGTGGATTTTTGGTATTTTATTGTTTAACAGTTTCCAGGAGAATTATTAACTTAAATGCTTAATTACATTGGGTCATAAAGTGGTGCGCAGTGATATCCGCTAGTTCTCACAACTAAAGGTCATAAGATCACACAGAGTTGAGCGGTTGAAGAGAAAATCATATTCGTTATATGCCGAAGTTATGTCATCAAAATATGTATATTCAAGCAGTTGTTTGTTTGATTTTATATAGAACCATTGAAATGCCCGTTAAGTTATTCAATCTTATGTCGAGTTTTACAACGGTTTTACCTTCAATTTGTACTTAATTCAAATATCCTTTTACGAAGAGGATTTTTATAATTTTTGGTATACCTTTTGAAAAATGTTTTCCTTTATTTATAACCAATCTCATAATATATAAAAGTCAAATTTATATTGTCCCTTATCTAAATGTTATCGGTGGATTCATAAAATGCACAACCAATAACAATTTGGGTTTCATTCATGCCGCCAGTGTGAAACGCCAACACACACAAAAATATTTTAACTGAAATATTTTGCCTTTCACAAAGAATTTTTCTTAATCCAAAATTTTCTACATCCGGCAGTTAAGAGTATTTTTAAAGAAATTCGACACAAATTTCATAATATAACAACAACATCATCAACATCAACGACGACATCACTAACAGTATGAACAAAATAATACGTCTGGTTGAAGGACAACAACGTTCAATTTAATTACAACCATATCATGACAAGTGGAAAATTTCATCACTTTCGTACAGAAGCTCAAGTAATGGAAGTGTTCCACAAAAGGAAGATCAAGAAGCAAATGATAGGAAATACTTTCACTTTTTCTAAGGAAATAGAAAAATATTCTCCCAACCATTTTTCTCTGGCTGTGACAAGGAAGGCAATAACAATGACGACGACGACGACGACGATGTAGAAGAAAGAGAAAATGTTGTTTCCATTAAAATCATGGAAACAACAAATCCTATTAAAACTTAATTTATTTACTTTAAACAAACACCTAATGGCATCAAATCCTTTTTTTTCTTCTTCCTTTCTGTCGGTCCTTCACTCTCACTGTCCTGATTTTGACTGCGCGACATCTTCATGTGCCAACACTGCCAGCAAAGGACGATGGCTTTGTAAAAAAAATACAGTAGGAGATCCTTATGTGCATAAAGAAAACTTGTCGGAATTTTTGCAATATACGGAATATAGGAGTTATAGATGTAGGCTGCAATTGCAAGACATTCCCTAAGACATTTTTAAAAATGTTAGCATGTTTGAATGTCGATTCCATTCGGGTCCAATAGGTCGAAACGTGTATGTACGTAATTCAAGGTATATACGATCTGCACCTAATAATTATCGATGTAGTTATCGAAAAACAGGTAATTGGGTCACTAGTTTTTGAATCAGCACAAACAAATGGTGGTGCAATGATTAGTGTGCGCGACTCCTGTATATGAGAACGCAGTTTCAAACCCTGCTCTGACTACCTTACATTTCCTTCCACTACTGTCTCCTAGCATTGTCTCTCGAGGACTGAGCCATTAACAAGCTTCTCAAAATACTGTTCGAAAGCGGTGTATTCGTAATACTGTAGGTCACAATCAGTGAGTTTTAAACTTGAAAAGGCTCACTGGTTATGAGAAGCTCCCCAATCCCTTCGTGGGATGTAATGTTTGTTTACAAATAAATGCTCGTACGTGTGTTTGCTTTGCCACAATGGAAAGTTCGCATATTTCAAAATTTTGTCGTACAAGATTTTGACGACCACTCTTCGTTGCCTTGTTTCAACGACTCAACTCTCCTTGCTGCAGCGAATAATTTTGTGTAAATTCCCCTCAGACTCAAATTACACTAGAATACAAAGTTTAGTCAAAAAATTTGAATTAATTTTCATGCGTATTAATGAGAAACTTGACGTGACGGCAGCGAAGTGGATCTTGCCGGAAGACACGTCTCGGGTTCGATGTTAACAGACCAGGATCGGTAAGACGAAAGCTGAAACGAGTGGAATGAATCTGCTTCAATTGAGATCTGGAAAAATTCAAACATTAGCTAAATACAATATAAGTCGTATTGGTGGAATTGACATTAAAAAGCCGCTAGGGTTTAATTGTTAGCATAAACCCCCATTGAGGGATTATTCAGCAATTTCTTCCATGGTCACCACAAATGCATCTTTAACATGGAATAATCAGGATAAGCGGCTAAATTAAAATATTACAACTAACGCTTGGCAGTTACATAACTACAGCCAGGGATCTGTATAAGCAGACGACCTGTCGCATTAGAAACTACACATCAGCGGACACTGATGCTGCCGTAACTCAAATTTGTAAATTCACCGAAGAATGCGGCTGAGACAACCGAATTTAAGGGTTGTCACAAACGTCAACTTGGCTGCTTCAACGGTCTCAAAAACAGAAATTATTTGCCAATTGAGGTTATGCAAATGAAAAGATGTTCGCATAATTCCACTGGCGAACTTAATTTAAGACCACAGCTTGACCAGTTGTATGTGTTTTTGGGAATCCTTACAAATATGAGTAGTCAATAAAGTAATCAACAAGTAAAGCATCGCACACAAGTGCAGTTTAAACTACAGAATTTGCCATAACCAAAATTGGAGGTTATCGCAAACGAATGTCATCAATTGGAGTAACCATAAATCCGATTGCCCCAGGAGAAATAATTTTGAAAAGATTGTGGAAAATGAAAATTGTTTAGTAGTATTTTTATGGTTTGAAGGCGGTCCAAAACCTAGCCCACGTAACAAAGAAGACACACAAAAGTTGGTAAAAAAATTTCTTTAATTTTCACCATAATCTCCTTTTAGCTCGATACACTTTTTCCAGCGACACTCAATAGCTTCGATAACCTGTTTATAGTAAGAACTGTCGAACTCCTAAACATAGCAATCAACCGCAAACTTCATCTCTTCATTGTTGGCAAATCTTTTATCACAGAGTCATTTTTTCTAGTTTGGAAATAGAAAATCGTTCGAGGGAGCTAAATCTAGCGAATAAGATGCATGATGAACCAATTCGAACTTTAGTTCATTAATTTTGCCCATCGTAATAGTGGTTGTGTGAGCTGGAGCATTCTCTTGATAAAACAACACTTTACTTTTCGTCAAATTCGGTATTTTTTCCACAATTTCATCACATAAACGCTGCAATAAATTAGCATAATATTCGCCGTTGATGGGTTTTCCTTTCCGGAGATAATCAATGAAATTTCTCTCATGCGCATCCCAAAAACAGACGCCATAACCTTGCCTGCAAATGCAACTGTCTTCGCTATCTTTGGACACGATTCTCCCGTTCCAGTCCACTGCTTTGACTGTTCCTTTATCTCAGGTGTGAAGTGCTGGACCCTTGTCTCGTCCGTGGCTATAAATAAACGCCAGAATTCGGCTTTATTGCGTTGAAACATCGGCAAGCACTATACTGAAACATCTTCACGACGCTGTTTTTGCCCTATTGGACGCAAGCGCTTCACCCATCCATCGCACCGATTTTCATCTTCAAATCTTCGGTCAATATACGATGTACACCACTTTTTAAACTGCCTAACATTTCAGCTAGCTCACGCAAATTCAGTGGACGATCATCCAATACCATTTTGTGGATTTTCTTAACCGCGTCTGGCATGGACACCTCAATTGTTCGACCACTACAGTGTTCGTCTTGGCAGCTCGTACAGCCTCGTTTAAGCTCTGCTACCCAACATTTTAAAGTCGTAAGCGAAGCAGCAGACTCCCCCTGAGTAGAAACTAGGTCAGCTTTAATATTGTTTGGACTGAGACGTTTCAAATGGACGTTTAGAATTATACAACCGTGACCAATTTTGTCCAAGTTTACAAATTCACTGACATCGTTTAATTTTCATGGCTCAAATAAAATTATATGTTTCATAAGGTTTTCATTTTTTACCAAAATATTTTTTTCAAACTACTGGCTCCATCTATCGTCAAGTCGACTAGTTTTGGGATGGGCGTAGTTGTGACAACTACATTTGATGTCACCTTGACCGAATCAATTGTAAACAATTTTGAAGCAACCGATTATTTTTTTTTATATGTGAGCATCTATAGGCACGGGTAGGGTATAATTTAACAAAGTCAACACATTCAAACAACACACAGCGTTAGCACACAGGGTTATCTACGTCGAAGCTATGCAGCTTTAGCATTGAAAATAATATGTGGTTCTTGTACAACAATAGACTCTGCCTGAAAATAAGTATGATGGTATTGATGTAGCGGCAGCGTAGAGTTGTCTTAAAACACCAAGTCTTGCTACTCGTAAGCTTACGAACATAACACAATGTATGTACATGTGGCTGTTGCTTTGCATTCTCTTTGTTTTTTATGGGAATAAAACAAAAAGTATTAAGCAAGCAAATAATGGCACATGTGCTTGCACTGACCTTTAAATAATTTTAAGTATTAATATTATTTAAATGAAACGTCATCATATGATTGAACTCTGTTTTTTTATTTTCCAATGTAACATTTACTTATGTGGTCATAGAAATCCAGCAGAAACCGTATAACAAAAAGGTGTTAACACATCGCCCGTGAGTTCGAACGCTCATTGGTTTTTAAATGACAACCGATTTGAGATGTTTCTTGATATTGAAAATGTATAGATATGTAATTATAGCACTTTACGAAACTCTCCTATTTGCTTCTTGGCGGCAACAAAGAAAGTACTGCGTCATTGACTGTGCCCTAATTCAAGGACAACTGGAAGTGGTGCCAATTCCTTGAAAGAGGCATAAATACTATCGTTTTCAGAATGTTCCACAGTATCTGAAAAGACAGGTTTGAAAATGTTCACGAGGACATACCGAATTCCTTGAAATATAATGATATTCAGGAATATGAAGACGATAAGATGTAATGTCAGCTATTGCAACTGTATTGCCCTTTCTTATAGGCTTTCAAAATTTAATCTGTAAAATAAAGAATTTTAGAGCGTAATTGTCTTACAGCTTTCGGATCATCACTGCAAAAATAAAAAGGTCGCTATTTTTCAGATTATTTTCAAATTTTCAGTTAATGAAATTTGAATATAATATAAGAAATTTAAAAAAAAAAAAAGAACATACAAAAGACATATACAAGGTGCCGCAAAAGTAATCCTCCTATCAGAAAATGCTATAAATTTTGCGATTGGCCCCTAATGTCAGTTCTGTTTTGACATTTGTGGAGTAAACACATGCGAAATGCACGTCAATAAACAATGTTACGCTACACTGCTCCAGAACGCGGAATATTGCTGACTATTTATTTGACCAATAATCGGTTGGTGACTTTGGCACAACGTGAATTTCGTCGCAGATTTCCTGGACGTCCAACGCCTACTGGTGAAACACTGCGACGTTTAGCCGCTCGCCTCGAAGAGACTGGCACAACACGAGATGCTGCCAGGCGTGGCAGACCCCGGAGTAGCCGTTCTGCAGAGAATATTGCTGCTGTAGCCGAGGATGTCATGGAAGTGCCGTCGATGTCATGGAAGCGCCGTTAGCGCTACAGAGCAATGATCAACGAGTTCTTTTTGCCGCAACTTGATGAATTGGGATTGGACAACATGTGGTTCCAACAGGACGGTGCAACGGCACACACTGCACGTGCCACAACCGAAGGATGCATTTCCCGGGCGCCTAATCTCCCGTTTTGGCGATTTGCACTGGCCAGCAAGATCGCCTGATTTGACCGCTCCAGACTTCCTTTTGTGGGGCTTTTTGAAGTCGCGGGTTTAAGTCAACAAGCCTCAGACTCTTGCAGCTCTTAAAGACAAAATCCGTCATGAATGTGAGGACGTATCGCCGGAAGTTTTGGCCAAAGTGATGGAAAATGCCATAAAAAGGGCTCAAATGACAATCAACTGTGGCGGCGGCCATTTACTTGACATCATATTCCCGACTTGATGTAAAAAAAATTAAAAGACCAAAAAAAAATAATCCACAAGAAGAATCAAAGTTTTTCATTGTTTATTTAAGTTACAGCCAAAAAACATCGGAAGTTTACTTTTGCGCCACCTTGTATTTGCAGTTGTAAAGTTTGAATTTAAAATTTAACCCGCCAATGGTGACGCAAATTTGACTTTGATTAATGGTGACGCCGGTCTCATGCACCGGGGTTTTCAACTGAAGATTTTTCGAATCGTGTTGCTAATAGTTAATATTTTTTTTTTATTTATGCACTTTGACAATCAAAACAAAGATATATGATCATTTTAAGTTCTTTTATTTCAATATTAAAATTAACAAATGTTTTTAAATGGAGCATTAAAAATGACAATGTTTTAGCAATACATTTTTTAAAATTAAGAAAAAATAAAAAAATCACATATTCATTAAGGAAAATAATGTTTATTAGTTTTTCGACAATAGGCACTTTTGTAAAATGAACCAAAATTGGTATCTTTCCAAAATATAATACAAAACTGTTGCGATTATTTTACTGACATACACGGTGACTCACGGTCTCACACACCAGGTTAGAAAAAAAATACAGAAGTTGTGCTCACTAAGCAGCTTCGTCATTAACTGATGGTGGGGGATGTGCAATGCTGCAGCTACTCGAAATCGAAACAAAAAACAATAACGGAGAATAAAGTTATACGAATTTTTTAACACAGCCGGTCTCACAGACCAGTACGTCCCCATTGGCGGGTTAAAGTTTGAATTCAGAATAAAGTCGTTGCTGCTCTCGAATTGGGAAAAATACTGATTAAAGAAAAAATCAATAGCTGTAACTTAATCAGTACCAAAATTAGGTTTTTGGGATGAAATGTTAAATGCCCCACTTGAAAATCTAATTGCCGCAACCGACACAACTATGAAATCTGGATATCATCATAAAATATATATATATATATATATATGACCTTTATTTATTTGAATATATAAGTTAAACGAAGAAGATAGCGCATCAACGAATTCTCTCCATCGCTTTATGTGTCTGACAAATGATTCGATTTCATTCCACGAAAGTCGAGTTTGTTTCGAGGCACCGCTTTCGTATACTTGTTGGTTTACCTGGCCTTCGATGACCCTGAGGGTTCCACTGAAATGTCGCTCTAGCAATAACTAATGTTGGGCGCCTAAGTATATGGCTGCTCCATATCCATTTTCTTCTACATATATACAATTCAGTAGGACTTTTACATTTACGTTGCTAGAGTACTTCATTAAAAATTTTCTTCGGCTAGCAGATACGGAGTATTTGTCTCAGATAACGTTCGACGAACAGTTAGATCATCTCGATTGTCAGCTTTGTCAAGCTCCAAGTAGTACAACGGTAGACTGCAATTGAATACTTCTAATTTCATTCTTTCGATATCCTCTTATTGGGCCAGATTTTGTGCAGCTTTAAGAATGCAACACGGGCCTTATTATCCGATCACCTCTATACGTCGCAGATCCACTATCCTTGGAAGTATTCGTAAATTTGTGACTGAATCCACGTCGTTTATTAACGAACGTTTACGTTAACGTTTATTAACAGTGGAGTATTCAATTCTGTTCGAATAAGCTTTAGATTTGTCTTCTTTATATTTATTCCCAATCCTAATCTTTCCGGATTTTCGCGATAGTAACAACCACTGCCTCTTTCCAATCCGTTGGGATTTTCTTGTCTATCTATGCAATTCTGATGACCGGCATAATAACATCTGCCAACGCTGATGCACCACATTTCAAAAGATCCGCTAGAATATTATCAGGACCAGAAGATGTAAGGTACTTCATTTCACCCAGTATCCCTACTCGGTTTGGGACCTAAATATGCTGCCGAAGGGCTTCTGATCCTGATAATCCGGACGTCTGGATTGTGTCGGAAAGAATTCACGCTATCGCCCCACTTACAATCATTTTGGTAATATTTCCGGTTCATCATTAGCTTTTAGAAATCCAGTATTAGTTTAGTTTTTTTTTATCGAAGAGTACACAATGCGGGTGCTACCTGTAGTTGCTGTTTTTCCGCTTTCCTACGCTATATTGTTGAAATAATTGCCATAATCTGAACGTACAATGTAACCCACTCTACGTTCTGATTGCCGATAGTCTGATTTTAATTGTCTCTTCAACGTTGGTCTCATCGATTGTATATGAATATTATGCAGACGTTCACTTTTCCGAATTTCAGTCCAGGATTCTGCACTAATCCAGGGTTTATTCACACATATTTGTCACCAATGAGTAATGGCTGTTTCCTTCAGCCTTCAAACAATACATGACCACGTTTTTTGAGGGTCCAGGGTCAAATTGGAGCGATGGATGGGTATTGCCGACGGTTTGTATTGTATTTTAATATTTTGCCCCTAATACCGTTGGCAGCCACTGGACGGAAACGGAAAGTGCCTATTAAGAGTTGAGGGCTGCTGTCAATATCAGCACCACACCTAGTTTTGACGTCCAGCAAGGAACCCAGAAATATCTTGCTGACAAATATAATGATATAGTTAATTTAATTGACGGCTTGACAATCAGGCGATTCCCGTGAATATTTGTGACATTTTCTGTGTGGAAATGTCGTTCCGGCGCTAAACAATTGATGGCGAGTAAAGAAATCTATGAGACTGTTAACATTGTCATTTCTCACAGTTCTTAGACCTTTACATCACTTCTTGTAGGTTGTTGTTGTCATTGCCCTCTTTAGCATTGAATTCTCCTAGAAATATTTTAATGTCACCAATTGAAAAGGAGCTAACAGTAGAATCCATAGTTGGATCTTCCATTCTTCAGATATACATTTATCTCTGAAGTGCCTTATTAGCCCAAAATGACACCTTTTTGCAATCAAAATTCTCCGTTTGTTTTCCAGGCTGACGTTATTGTTTTTGTTCACGGCACTAGCTCTATATTATAGTGGTTATCAACGTTGACCCTTTCATCCAATCGGGTGGATGTTCTGTTTGTCGAAGCCATTCAATTTGTCTTATTCTCCTTTTCTGTCACATCCACTTTAGCTGATTCATTCTCAATTCTATAAAATACTGCAGTAACTTCTCGCAGATTTCGTCCAATGATGTCTAAATCATCAGTGTAAACGAGCAGCATGCGACTTTTGCTGCTGATCGTTTTATTCGAGTTGACTGCAGCTTTTGTTACAATGATAACAATTAATATGTTGAAGAGAGCGCATGATAGGCTGTCGCCTTGGCTGACACCCCGCCTTGTACTAAATGGTTTGGTGGCATTATTACCAATTTTTACTGAAGATTTCGTGTTGGTCAGTGTCAAAGGTGTGTACGATTAGCAGGAATATCAAGCTACGACATAGCTTGGTATACATTTCCTTGAATCGGGCTATCGAAGGCAGCCTTTTAATCTACAAAGAGGTGGTAGCTGTCGATTTGCTTTTCCAGCATTTGTCGTAGTGTGAATATTATAGTGTAAAATTATATTTAATTTCGCTATATAGCTTCTGTTTGTTACATTTACCGAGCCACAACTGTTTTGTACAGCGGCAATGTCGGTACACGTTACTCGAAACACCCGATAATATACAACAATGACAACAAATGGTAGCTTCCTAGACCAGACCGTACTTCATATTTAAAACATTATTTTGTAATTTGTTATGACAGCAATCAACAAGAGTTGTGAAATAGAACAACAATAATATTAGTAGCAACACACAACCACAACAGCAACAATAATAAAACGATAAAGCCACCATCCAGCACAAAGAATACAAGCGAGGACTAAAGACGACGCTTGTATGCCAAGAACTTGCGAATCCTTGGAAGGAGGACACACATACCGACATCAAAAACACAACGACGACAACAACAGCAAAAAGAGACATTAAGCAAAAATTCAACCCATACAATAATGACAACAACAATACAATACAAACAAAAATTTACTTCACATCACCCCCTTCATTCCCTCCATCAACTTCCGCACCCCTTTTTACCCGAAGACAATCTCAATTTTGATGACAATTTATATACAATGAAATAAATGTCCTAAGCTCTCTTACCCATCTAAAAGTATGTGTGTGTGTGTGTATGTGTATGAAGGACTACACTATGTAGTGCAAAAAGGATAGGAGTAACTTCGTGTGTGTGTGAGTCAATGTCTGTTTACATATATGTGTAATATGTATTTGTAATGTTTTACGAAAAATAATAACTTCCTTAATAGCAAATGTATGTATGAAAGAGTGTATCCGGGGAGTAATACCATAGATATTAAATAAGGACATCAACAACACACAGCAGCAACAACAACAACAACAACGAAAATTAATAGTGTTTTCTAAATGTCATATCAAAGCATTTTTATGAAATATGTCCGTCCGTATTGTTGTGTGATTAAACGATTCGTTTAAGTAACGAGGACAAAGGAGAACATTTACGTTACGATTGAAGTTTCGTAACCTAAATTCAGATATAACACAAGAACGCTATTTTTGCTGGGATTTTAAAGTATTTTTTTAATGTATATTTTAATTGCGTTAGTAGTCGCTCCAAGTTGACCCTAATTTGTAATATATTAATAGCTTTTCCTCCACTCTTGCTGTTGAATAGTTTGGAATAACCGCAAACCAGGTTGCTGTATGGTCCATAGGTTAGAGAGATCTGAGATTTCCTCTGGTTTTATTTAAACTTTTAAGCTTCTCCTTAGTTAGGAACTAGACTTCAAAAACTTATGGTTATGCATATAGAAGTAAAGATTTTAAAAGCTTGCCTATGATTCTTCTACAACTACAGACACCAGAAAACTATACAGAATATTTCCCATATACAATTGGCGATTATGCCAACCACGGATAAATGTTTTAAACATTCTCTAATTTGCCTTAAATGTCCAACTTACACACAAGAGTATAAAGGCTATCCCAAACATAGATATTTTCCCTGGTATTACATACGTATAAGTTTGCAAAATATAACATGTTAAGTCTCACAAGAATTCTAATGACTGCACTTGCAAATAGACTACGTTTGCTTGCAAAAGTATACCTGAATAAATATAGTATATTTGGTTTCTTCAAATTTTGATTCTCATTAAGTTGTACAATTTTGGAAACTGGGGATTTAAATTTGGATTTGGAAACATCAAAATATTTTCGCTACAAAATTAAAAAAATATATTTTTGGTACATTAGTTCTAGTTCTACTTAGTTCCAACACGCCTAAGGCGCCCGTCGAAAAATACGATAACACTGTGTGTGAATTGAATAACTGTGTCTGAATTGAGTGAAACATTGCGAACCTGCATAATTTTGATACGCTGAATCTAATGGCATTCACCGTTTTTCTCTACCACGTCAAAGTTTCGAGATATTTGACCCCAAAGTTTGCTGGGATGTCAACAACTGTAATATTTTTGAGACTGAATTAGAGGCAGAACGCTTCAAAATTGAAGTTTGGCTTCTGAGTAAGAAATATAGAGGACCTTAAGAAGAATACCAACTTCAAGTTTGTACCCTTCTCCTCCCCCCTTACCCCTAATAATAATGTTTTTGTCAAGTTATTACAACCCATTATTATCAACTATATTGGGTACATTTGGTTTGCTTTGGTTTATAGAGAACTATTCTAGGTGGAGCCTGTTTATTACATATTGTAATTTTGAACCCAATAAACAGTAAATTTAGAAAAGCTAAAGTGCAAGAGTGGCAAATGCACGAAGCTCAACCCTGAGCATGGAATTACATTTGACAGAACACTTACTCTTACACTCGTAGTTTTGGTTTGGTTTACAAAACACATTAACGATAGGACGTAATTGGACAAGGACGTACAATTTTGACGCATGATCGAAGACATAATGGCCTCTGTGGAAATAATAATGATATTTTTATTTAAACGTCTGAACTTGTGCTAATCCTTGCGATCGTCTACCGAAGAAACTAAGTAAATTTGTTGATTATCTCGGGCAGGTGAAGGACCTTTTGTAAGGACAGTACTACCGGCAGATTTAATAATCGCTTGTGTGTAGACTAACATATGAGGGGATATTTCTTGTTTAATGGGAAATTTTGTAAGTGGAGCCTGTTTAATACATGTTGTAGTTTTGAACCGAATAAAAATAAAGTGAAATAATTTAAAAAAATATATAAAAAAAATTGCGTTTTTTTAAAAAAAAAAGTAAATTTTCTCAAAAAAAAATACCTATTCATATTCTTAAACAGAGTACCTTTACTTAACAAAATACCTTATCTTAAAGAAGTACCTTTGCTTAAAAATGTAAATTTTCTTACAAAAAGTACACTTCCTGAAAAAAAAACGTTTTTTAAATATCTACCTTTGCTTAAAAAAGTACATTACCTTACAACAAATTGCCTTTTCTTTAAAAATCTCTTGAGCTAAGTACCTACTCTAAAAATTGTACCTGTTCTTTCGTAAAAAAAGCTTTTTTTCGAAAAAAAATACATTCTCTTAAAACAAATACATTTTCTTACAAAAATTCTTTTCTTAAATGAACCCTCTCTTAAAAATAAAATAATACCTTCTCCTGTTTTTCTTGAGATAAGTAGACTTTCTGCAAATAAGTAAATTTTGTTAAAAAAAATAACCTTTTCCTAAAAAGAGTGTCACTTCTTTAAAAAGTACCTGTTCTTAAAAAAGGTACTATTTGTAAAAAGAATGCATCCTTAAAAAAAAAAACATTATCTTTTAATAAAGGAAGTACCTATAAAGGGACCTATAAATATATAGTTTTTTTAAAAAATACATTCAATAAGTAAAAAAATTCTTAAAAAAAGTTTACCATTCTACTAAAAATATCTTTTGTTAAAGATCCATTTAAATTAGAGTATTTTTCAACAGGTGCCTTAGGCGTGTTGGAACTAACTAGTACATATTAAAGGGGATTTCAACAGAGACGCTACAAAAGTAAATCGATAGGGACAGCAAACGACGCCATATTTTTTCCCGCTCTTTTGACATTTCTCTTCAGTAAGGTTTGCCATTTCATCATGGAAAGATATACGAGCCAACAACGAGTCGAAATTATTAAAATTTACTACCGAAGTTTGGAGTCAGTGGCCTCACCTTTAAGAGCGGAATTCATCGGAAAATCATCTTCAGCGCTGAGGCTCATTTCTGGCTGTATGGCTTCGTCAATAAGCAAAATATGCGTTATTGGTCAGACAGCAATCCACACGTAATCCATGAGTCATCATTGCATTCCGAAAAAATTACGGTTTGGAGCGGTTCATGGGCCGGCGGTGCCATTGGGCCGTAATTCTTCCGTGATGATCAAGACCGGCATATTACTGGGAATGCGAATCGCTACCGTTCAATGATAACCGAATATTTTTGGCCCCAATTGGATAATATGGACTTGGAGGACATGTGGTTCCAACAGGACGGCGCCACAAGCCACACAGCGAATGCCACGATCAATTTATTGGAAACCAAGTTTGGTGAACGTGTTATCTCACGAAATGGCCCAGTCGATTGGCCGCCTCGGTCGTGCGATTTGACTCCGATTATATCCTGTGGGGCTACGTTAGGTCTATGGTCTATGCCAACAAGCCATCGACGATTGATGAACTTCGTACGAATATCGAATGTGAAATTTGCAGCAGTATCGGCCGATTTATGCTTGAAAACCGTCGAAAATTGGGTTCAGCGTCTGGACTTCTGCAAGCGTGCCCGTGGTGGCCATGCAAAAGAAATCGAATTCCATTCATAATGGCATCGAACGTACTTTCACAGGAATAAAGAATTTCATTGGTATCGAAAACCGGTTGTGTTTTATTTAAAAAAACTTTTGTAGCGCTCTTATTGAAAACCCCGTTATAAAGCGAAAGGAACTTCGTTCCAACCGGGTGTCCCCTGACACATCATGTAATTTTTTTTATGGAATGTATTTTTTTTTGGCCGTCGGTGGTGCAATGGTTAGTGTGCGCGGCTCTTGTACATGAGATCCTGGGTTCGAACCCGGCTCTGACCACCTTCAAATTTTCTTTCGGCGGCGGTCACCTCGCATAGTGACGGCGACACTATCGAGTATCTAGCCATGAAAAAACTTCTCAAAATACCGTTCGGAATCGGTGTAAAACTGTAGGTCCCAATCAGTGAGTGAAAACTGGAAAGCGCACAGCTCAGTGATTGTGAGAAGTTCTCCCCAGTCCCTTTATGGGATGTAATGGGAAACTATTTATTTATTTAATGTATTTTTTTTAAAGTATACTTTTAGGTCCTTCTTGTAAGAATATGTATTATATTTTCCCGAAAAGGTCCTATCTCAAAGAGAGGTACTGCTTTTATTAAAAGCTGATGTTGTTTAAGAAAAGGCTACTTATCTCAAGAAAAGAAAAGAATAGGTATTATTTAATTTTTAAGAAATGGAATTTTGTACGATTAGGTATTTTTAATAATTGTATTCTGTTGTTCGACCTTTTCTTTATCAATAAATAATCTATATTATTGTCCGATAATCCAAGAAAAGCAAATCTGACCTCAAGCTCGAAGAATATAGATTATTTATTAATAGTTATTTTTTTTAAGAGAAGATATTTTTTTGAAGAAAAGGTCCTTTTTTAGAAAACGGATTTTTTTAGAATTGGTCCTTTTAGCAATATAGGTAAATTTTTAAGATTAGGTACCTATTTTGTTTCACAAAAATGTACACTTTAAAGAAGATGCAGCTTGAAAAGTATTTACTTTTTTAAGAAATTGTACTTATTTAAAAAAAATACTTTTTTTTACGCAAAGGTACGTTTTGTAAGAAAATTTACTTTTTTAAGCAAAAGTACTTCCTTAAGATAAGGCATTGTTTGAGAAAGGGTACTTTGTTTAAGAATTTGAATAGGTATTTTTAATTTTTGAGAAAATTTCCTTTTTTAAGAAAAGGCACTTATTTAAGAGAAATTTCTATTTAAGAAAAATTTTATTTAAGAAAAATTAATGTATGATTCACATTAGAACCTTGCAAGGTCAGGAAAATGTTTGTGACTAAAAAATGGTGTGTTTTCTTTATTTCTTTCTATGGATCGACGATCCATATGTATCAGCACACACTGAAAGGTCCATAATTCCAATACAATAACAGACAGGCTTTTTCCACCATGTTCCTCTTGTCCTCATACGTACTGGTATTGTTGCAGTGCTTTGATATGAATATTTTAACCTGGTTATATACACGCGAAAGCGCAAAAACGAAAACTGAGATAACTGAAGTTCGTTTGGGGACTGTAATTGGGAGAAACGGACTTCTGGTAAGCTAGACATGTCGTTTCGTTTGGGAGAACCGAAAAATGTTTGCAGCAAGCGAGTTATGAAAAATATAAGCTGGAAAAAAGTCTGCCCGAAATGAACACGGTTCCGCTAGCTGTTGTTTCGGTTACAGCAACTGAGTTCAAGTTACTCCAAAATAAAAAAAAAACGATTGCGAGAACTGGAAATATTTGCAGTAAACGAGTTATGAAAAATTAGTGCTGAAATAACGTTTGCGAGAAACGAAAAACGGTTCCACCAACTGTTATTTCGGTTACTGCAACCGCGTTGTAGTTACTCTAAACTAAGAAACAGTTTGCGAGAATTGAAAATTGTTTGCAGTAAACGAGTTATGAAAAATTAGAGCTGAAAAATGTTTGCGAGAATCATTACTTGTGCTATATCTTATACATTAAAACTTTTATTTATGGCTTCCATAAGCTCTTTTTTGATTAAATTTCCAACTTTTATGATTTTGTTTTTATCTATAATGTTTGTTTTAAAAAAAAGTTTGAATTTTAGACTATTTTTTCACTGTTTATTTACACGTCTGTATCCCCTTGCATTCAAATAACAACTAAAAGCGCAGCAAACTACAACGCGTCAATTGTCCATACAAGATATATTGACAAGGCAGAAGAAGCATTAGAGTATGTGATCACTTTTAAATGTATGCGGGAGAGTGTAGGCCATACGAGTGGATAAGACTGTGTATACAGTCGACAGTATGAGAAAAATTTACGTTCTTCGTAATCTGTGCTCTCATTAGAAAAATGTCTAATTTCAGTTATCGCAAACTTTGTTTAAATTTGCGGCAAATGTAATTTTGTACGCGTTTGATGCAAACGAGAACTTGGGGTTACTACATGAACGGTTGCGATTAATAAATTAATAAATTAGTTAATCAAAGTATTGTTGCGGCAACCGAGCAATAAACTTTTTTTTTTCTCTGCGGTAGAGGTATGTCATCTATATCAAAAATATAGTAACACTTAAAAAAATATTAACTTCGTGATTCGTGGCGCTTAGTCTTAGTAAATGTTCGCTAAGTGCTTCATATTTAAGAAATGATTTTGCAAAAGCCTCAATTTAATGGTAAAAATTATGCCACTCAATATTGAGATTTCCATAAATACGAACTCCAGTCCCCATTCATTATTTGCAACCCTTTTCTCTTCCATCTTTACATAATATCATCCATTTTCCCGCTGGCGTATGGTACCCATGAAAGAAAGTGGTATAACACGAAAGAGCTTAATGCGAAAATACACATAAAAAATTACAAATGTCACCCGAGGACGCTTGCATTTTTTCTTTTGTTTTGCTGATGAGGTTTTGAGTCATATATTTGAAGTTTGCTTCTACACCTTACGGGTAACGTGTAGGTGTGATTTATTCGCCGTACTCTCCGTTTAAGAGCCCGTAGCAAATGTCTAATTTATACTTTCAACTGACGCCTAATTTATACTCTCAACTGTGATATCATCCACTAAATAAAAAACGCTTCATCGCTGGAATCAAACACGTTCGTTAGTGCAATAACATCGCTGCAATGAAAAGTTTCAAACATCTGACGATTTTTTCGCTGCTGCAACGAAACTTGTCATACCAGCGTCTCTTGGCAGTTCGTCATGGCGTTGCTGCGGAGGCGAAGCTGTTCTACTACACGCCCTAGCTCTGGCTCCAGTTGTGTGAAAGCATCTTTATAATTAAGTCTGTACATTTCGCATTACCCCTTAACACCAAATGAGTTCGGAGGACATGTATGTATATCGTAAAGAGTGCAGCTGTTTTCATATAATGACATTTTTATAACTTTAACATATTTACACAAAAACTATTAATGCACATGGACAATGTTGTTGTAATATGTGTCTGTATGTTTATATCCGACATATCTACATGTGTATTTGTTAAATAATTGGCTTGGTATTGCATGTAATGTCACCACTTTATGAGTTATTAAAACTTAATAACAACAGTAATAGGAGCAGCAGCAGTTGAAGCATTTGGAGAAAACCATAAAATTACAATGTTGCTGTTGGTATGGGAACCCATGGGCCAAGATGTTGGCCACCTCGTATGTGAATTCAATTACGGTGGCATTAATAATTTGTGTAAACAATGTGGGCCAACATAATATGACCGTAATTATGAATGTCTGTGCTGTAGAAAGTCTATTAAAAAATATTAAAAATATTTTTCGATGTGATCGTTATGGCAAAACAATTTGAATGGAAAAAATATGTTAAAGGATTGTCAAAACAGAAACCAATTAACAAGTGAAATTTTTCAATGCATTTTTGAAAACAGCTATCATAATCATGACTATTTGAATTTAGTTTGAGATTTGGATTTCAATATTTTGGCTATTCTAGCCATATTTTTCGACTGATAACAGCCTTGCACCAGAACACAGTGTACAGTGGGGATTTTCCTCCAAAATAAATATTCATAGAAATGACGTTTGGTGTATTAGTTCAGTGAATGGACTGGACTCGAATTTTTATACGCAAAGAATGAAACCTTTATTGCTCGGTTGCCGCAACAATATTTTGATTGATTTGTATTAATTTATTAATCGCAACCGTTCATGTAGTTCTCCCAAATAAGCTCATATATCGCAAATTTGAATCATGTTGTTGCAAACGAGTTCTCGTTTGCCTCAAACGCATACAGATTTACATTTGCCGCAATTTAAAAAACGTTTGGCACTCAACAGATTGCGAAGAACGTAAATTTCTCTCATTCTGTCGACTGTATGCACAGTCTTATCGTCCCGTTTGGCATACACTCTCACCCATACACATAAAAGTGATCGCACACTCTAATGCTTCTACCTTGTCAATATATCTTGGATGGACAAGTGCCGCGTTGCAGTTTGCTGCGCTTTTAGTTGTTATTTAAATGGAAGCTGAGACAGACGTATAAGTAAACAGTGGAAAAATAGACAGAAATGCCTACTTTTTTTAAAACAAACTTATTGGGTAAAACCAAAATCATAAAAGTTGGAAATTTAAACAAAAAAGATCTTATGGAAGCCATATAAATAAGATTTAATTGCAACTCGGTTGCTGTAACCGAAAGAACAGTTGGTGGAACCATTTTTCGTCTTTCGCAAACGATTTCATCTCAAATTGTTCATAACTCGTTTACAGCAGACGTTTTTCATTTCTAGCAAACGTTTTTTTTTTATTTTGGGGTAACTAGTTCTCCCAAACGAAATGGCATGAATGGATTAACAGTAGTCCATTTCTCCCACCTACAGTCCCCAAACGAACTTCAGTTATCTGATATTTCGTTTGGGAGGAACGAGTTTTATCTTTGCGTATATGAGTCTTTGCGTATTACAGTATTTTGCAATAAAATTCTTCATTTCTCTCTTGGTGATTTTGTCAATTAAAATATGTATCACAGATAGAGCGGCCGGTACAGTCCAAATCAGATCGACATCTTCTGATGCATCAGGTGCTACCTTTGAGCCGGAATCTGAAAGCATCTTCCGGGCATACTTCTTCAGCAATGAAAAACGACAACAAACTCCATGTTCGGAGTAGTTATTTTCTCCCTTAGGGTGTGTCCACAACCGTCTTCGCGGCTTCGCCGTGGTTATCAAATATTCTTCTCATCTCATATCTCGGATAGACATGACTGGAAGGAACCCAGTTATGGAAGATATTTAGAGTTCCAACTGCCGGCCTCAAACTGGGTGGAAAGGTAGGGTATGGAGTCTATTTTAAAGAGCTGGATCTAGACCTTTCACAAATGCATTGTAGTGTTTTTCAGGCAGAAGTCATGGCAATCGGAGATGTTGCTGTTTGGCTGGGTCGAAACTTCACCACCACCTGGGGCATCAATATCTAATCTGACTGTCAGACAGAAGTCATGCTGTATTCAGTCATGCTGTATTCATGACTTCAAAAACAGTAAACAACTGCCGTTCATCTCTAAGTGAGATGGTCAAGTAGTACAATATTTATCTTATATCTGTGCCCGGAATAGGAACCTACCAGGGAACCGTAGAGCAGATAAGCTGGCAAGATTAGGAACTACTTTACCTATTTCAGTGGATATGGAGCATGAGGGTATGCCCCTTTCTGCATGCAAACTTATGCTTTAAAATTAACCTCTAAGATATGCAAATGATAGATAGATTAATTGCAGTATCACCAGGTAAGTATGGCCAAATTATAACCAAAATCGTGCGCTAAACTTGACATCCGTTCCTAAACTTGACATCTCTATGCTAAAAGCTGTTACCACTGGACTCTCTTTAATAGGCAGATGATACGCGTGTAACTAGAAATCTTAGCTCAAGATTACTGCAGAAGGAGTGAGGATGATAAGGAGGACGAAGGTGTCTAACTTATCATATGCTACAGCCCGGCCTTTTGTATGGGTAGGAGAAAATATTTAGGACCTTAATTCACGATGGATTTAACAGACAACCAGAAAATCAAGCAGAATGATCTTCGAACCTCTCTGCGGAGTACTAATTGGTTCGCCAGGGACTAATGTTCGTCGGTTCTTCAGCCACATACTGGAACCGGTGTAAAACTGTAAGTCTCAATCAGTGAGTGTAAAATTAGAAAGCGCACAGGTCACTGGTTGCGAAAAGATTTGCACAACCCGTTCATTAGATGTAATGGAAACCATTTTTTTACTGACTGTGCTTGACGATTAATGTCACATCCTATGCGTGAAAGATATGCCAATGTGTAAACAACAATTGGCATATCGAATACAACATCCTTTGATTGTATTCGTTTGACAAGGATCATCGATGTCTTTGGACAATTTAAAGTAATTTTTGTTGTTTTTCATATTTTAAGCCATATCTGCAAGCGATTTCCCCAAGTACGAGTAAGATGTTTGGTAAATATTACCCTTAATCTCCTCCTAGCATCCCATAATAAAAGCACTTTACGTCGCCTCCTCCTCCGCGGCGCATACGTCGTGGATGGTTTCGTTTAGATATAAATAAATAAAGAAAAGATTGAAACATTTTAATAGATGTCTCGCAATATAAGGATGCTGTTTTAGGGATGGAGGCATCAGGCAGCGTTTGAAATAGATAACTGGCTTAAGACATACAATTTTGCCAAAATCAAAATCCGGCTAAAGAGAAGAAATGTAAACAAATAAATTTCGACTTAATAGATTTTCCTAATACTCCTGTATCTACTATGTGAATTTGGCATTCATTTGTGTGGCATTTGTTGGCAAAATACAGCGTTTGTTGTTGCTGTTGTTGTTTTTTGTTAGCATTTGCCTTAAAATCCAATACTGTTTTTAGGGGCTTAAAATGTTTGTTTCCATGTTATATTTGGATATTTATTTAAGGAACTCGGCTCCTTTATTGCAAACCAATTTGAAGAATGAAAACCTATTTCCAATTTAAATTGTCAATTTGCATTGGGGTAAATTCATATGAAAGTATAAAATGTTGACCTCACTATCTTCGATTTTGATGATTGTGTAGGTAATTTGCTAGTATATTACAGTAAAATACTAACCATCAAGTTTTAGGTCCTTAGCTAGTCTATTTGCCGCATGACAGCGCTTCATAAAAATTGAGCTACTTAGTATACCTACACTATCTCCTAATGTGCACGGCAGGTTTTCTTATTTTTTGAAAATTTTAATAGGTCCTAAAAATTCCTTTTAAACTGCATATCGACCCCAGCAACATATTGCAGGAACCATGAACATGTTTACAAGCACTGCTTTCGTGAATTGAAGATATGCTGTTTTTTGTTCCTTTGTTGTGACACACAGTAGTGATTTTAGCTGCTTTCAGCAAACAAAACCACATTTGGGTTACAAATACATATGTTATAACCTACTAATCATTTTACCCCAAAACATGTTATATTGAATAGCAACCAGAATGTGTTTGGACACAAGTATACTATATTTGCGACAAGATACAAACACGTTATATTTGCATCCAAGCAAGCAATGAAAAAAGACGAAGTTTTCAGTGCGTAGGTCCGGTAAGTTTCGGTTGTTTTTTCTCAAAAAGGCGACTATTTCAAAAAGTTCTTTATTTTCCTAAAATCATCAAGATGAAAAACGGTAATTTGTACATAACGAAAACTGCAACCAGTTATGACGAAAACTGCAACCAGTTATGATGTGAAGAAGACGGTAACTGGCCTAGAACGCTAAGGCGCTGATTAAATGGGTCACAAAACTTCGAAGCGATCGTCCGTCAACCTGAATTCAAATCCTGCTGCCGCCGAGTGTTGGATTTTTTCTAATTGCGGGAAAACCCCCTGATTTGTGTAGCTCGTAAGATATAGAACAATATTCTTCTAAGAAATAACTTCAGATGGAATCATACACAATATAAATTTCTGTAGATTTGGAGATATTGCAAGCAGCTGACAAATTTTTATTTTTTTAACTGTTTGGATGCAAATATAACGTGTTTGTAGTTTGTCGCAAATATAGTATACTTGTGTCCAAACACATTTTGTTTGCTATTCAATATAACATATTTAGGACACAATGATTAGCAGGTTATAATACAAGGTGTTTCAAAAGAAGTCATCCGATGTTGTTTGGCTCTAATTTTTTAATGAAATGAAAAACTTCGATTCTGTTTTTTGATTATGTTTATTTGAACGTTTAGAATTTTCTTGGTTGAGTTGAGAAGATGATATCGGTTAAATGGGCGCCGTCACAATTGATTATCATACAGGCTCGTTTTATCGCATTTTTGTTCATAATGATTTGAAAATCATAATGAGCGATGAGGCTCATTTTCACCTCAGCGGGTACGTGAAGAAAGCAAACCTATCGCTTCTGGGGCACCGAAAATCCACGAGTGATGCACGAGGAGTCATTACACCCGCTCATAGTGACTGCATGGTGCGCTGTTCACGCAGGAGGAGACACCGGGACATTTTTTTCGAGAACGCCGCTGGTCAAACGACAACAGTGTACGGTGCGAGCAATAGGGCCATGTTAACCGAGTTTTTTCTGTCGCAATTCGACGAACTGGGACTGGAGGACATGTGGTTCCAACAGGACGGAGCAACGGCACACAGTACGTGAGCCACAAGCGATATTCTGAAGGCGGCGTTCCCGGGTCGCCTCATCTCTCGTTTTGCCGATTTTCAGTGGCCTGCAAGATCGCCCGATGTAACCGTTCAAAAACTTTTTTTTGTGGGGTTTTTTGAAGTCCCGTGTTTGCATGAACAAGCCCGAGACCCCGGAAGCCATCAAGGTCAACATTCAACACGAGTGCGAGAATCTGTCGCCCGAAGTTCTCGCCGAAGTGATGAAAAATTCCATAAAACGAGCCCGTATAGTAATCAATTGTGACGGCGCCCATTTAGCCGATATCATCTTGTCAGCTTAAAAAAAAAATAAATAAATAAATGGTTTCCCATTACATCCCATGAAGGGACTGGGGAGAACTTCTCACAATCACTGAGCTGTGCGCTTTCCAGTTTTCACTCACTGATTGGGACCTACAGTTTTGTCAGCTTAACCAAGAAAATTCTAAAGGTTCAAGTAAACATAATCAAAAAACAGAATCGAAGTTTTTCATTTAGAAAAGAATGAGAGCCAAACAACATCGGATGATTTGTTTTGAAACACCTTGTATATGTATATGTGACCCAAATGTGGATTTGTTTGTTGAAATCTGCTAAAATCAAAAACGTGACAAACAATAAAGAACCAAACAGCAGATCTTCAATTCATGAAAACATTGCTTCCAAACATGTACATGGTTCGTGCAATATGTTGCTTGGGCTGTTATTTTTCAGCGTGAGGATAGTGTGTAAACATGTTACTAGTAAACCTTAATAGGCTCCTTAAGTTCCTACTACATGCTGCAAAATCTGTATTGTTTTGTTGGTTGGATGCAAATATAACGTGTTTGTAGTATATCGCAAATATAGTATACTTCTGTCCAAACACATTGTGTTTGCTACTCAATATTAAAAGTTGGATGCACAATGATTAATATGTTACAATGTATGTTTTTGTAACCCAAATGAGTTTGTTGAAAACTGCTGAAAACAAAAACGTGACTGTCAACGGAGTTGCCAATCTTCAACTAATGAAAGCAGTGCTTGCAAACATGTACAGGGTTCCTGCAATATTTTACAGGGCCCGTGACTTTTACCAATTTGGTTAATCCTGTCTGGTAATTTTTCAATTGTTTGCTTGACTGTAGTGCTCTCTCTTTGTTCACCTAGCCTTGCCTTAACTGCGGTTATCCTTTTAGAGACTTTTATGGTTTGCATGTCTTTGGTTTATCTTTGCGTATATGTCGTTGCTTCCCTTATTTACCCATACACTCTCTGGCATGTAAAATGTTGTTGCTGTGTCCTTTTAAAGAAGAGTTTTGTTGGTTTTGCAATTCTTATTCCTTATTTGCATGGATACGTATGTAAAGTAATCTGCTGATTAAGTTTCTTAAAAAAAAGAAAAGAAATTTGTTCTAAATTTGATTTTTAGTTAAAATCCGTATGTATCCTACGCAATCACTGTAATGTGGGACGGCAGTTTGAGAGAGAAGAAAGGATCTTAGGGAACCGGATGAAGATGCGTATATGGATACAATTGGGAAAGCGAATAGTAATGTCTGGGGTTGAGTTTGTTTGGTTACTCTATTATCAAATAACATAAGATTATGTGAGTTTGTATTTGTGGCTGACTGTTAAGTAGAACGATGCCGCCTTAACATTTAAGGAGATGTATCTCTATAAAAAGGCGAATTTTATGGCTCTGCCGTCAAACGTGTATGGAAAGAAGTGGGACTCTGGAAGGAACCAGTTCATAAATTTAAGATTTAGCCACTTAATTTAAGTGATTTGTATACAGTTTTGAACAAAAAAGCATTCGACCTGCTGGGGCTCAAGTTGTTTTTCTCGTCATTTCATATGGGGCCATATATTTTTATTTATTGCGAAACTCATAATCATTTATGGAATTCAAACCACAGACTAGAAATTTTGGGGATATGGAAAGGGTTTCAATTTGTGTAGGAAAGTGGGCAGCCAACTCGTGTGGAATTATATATTCGATATTGATAGAAATAAAGTTCCACAATTGTGGGATTTCCCATTGCGAATAGTATGTAATTTAACTTTAAGCCGTAATTCATACTGGTTAGACATCTACATCATTATAAAGATTCCTCATACAACTTTAAGGAGAAACTGGCAATCGCATATTGGGAAATATTCAAGTATTGGCTTTTGAAATGGAAAGTGGAAATTTAACGAGAGGATTTTTAAATCCGATTCGACCACCTTGTCTGTGACGCAAATACATATAATAGTTGTAAGACGTTGTGCTAAACAAACTGGGCACAGAATTGTAAACAGTGTACGCAAAGTTTAAAATGTTTTGTGTACAAGTACAAAAATTGTACACAAAAGTACAAGTGTACACAAGCATACAAAAGTGTACACCATAGTACACAAAATTTACACAAAAGTACAAAAAGTGTACAAAAAGTAATAAACGTGTATTCCAACGTACTAAAGGTGTAAACAAAATACAAATAGTATATACAGTGGCACAAAAAGTGCACACAAAAGTGGAGTATGTATGAACACCAACATTATATCGACTACGCAGATGGCATATGTCTTCTGGCCTAGAAATTGGATGACATTGCGGCCAAGTTAAACCGACTCTCCGGAAAAAAGTAGGTCTGTTAATAAATATAAAGAAGACAAAGATAGTGTAATTCGAAAAGAACGGAATACTCCACTAACATTTGATGAATAGTTATTTGAAGACGTGAATTCAGTCAACTATCTAGGATGCAAGATTACCAAGGATGGTGGCTCCACGGTAGATATAGGTGATCATATAAATAAGGCCCGTGTTGCATTTCTAAACCTGCATAAAATCTGGCGCAATAACAAGGCACAAAAACACTGATGTGTCTCAGGCTTAGTAGGTGACTGATGTCACTGAAGCTCATCAAGCTAACGCGCAAATTCTTTTGCCCTTTATAAGGCGGATGAGCCAAACATATGGGCCAACGGCGGATAAAAAACCAAAAGAAGAAAATCCAGGTTCGACATATTGCATCCTGGTCAGCGTCTGATGCATAATGGGCGATTGCAATTAAATATCCTGCCAGTAGAGAAAATTAAAAAACACGGTGGACTGGGTTTGCCTCCCGCCACCGTTCATAATGGCAGTGGAAATACAAAAACGAAAGAGAAAACATGAACAACCCCTATTTGTTAACGACCCCCACAAACGTTATAAGGACCACGATTTACGGATATGCACCTGGAATGTGAGAACTCTATAAAGACCCGGTGCAAGTATCCAATTGGTAGATATCCTCAAAAGTTATAAGGCCGACATTACCGCAATCCAGGGAATGCGAGGGACAGGACATGGCTGCACAAGAAAGCGAAACGAAAGAAGAAACCGAATTTGGTCGCAGATTTGTGGTTGGCAACAGACTGCTACATCTAGTCTCTAGGTTTAATCCTGTGAGTTAACATATGGCCACAATCCGCCTAAAAGCGAAATATTTTTATATTTCTCAAATTTGTGTGCATGCCCGATAGAAGAGAAAGATGATGAAGCCAAAGACATATTCTATGAGCTCCTAGAGGGAACGTATGACCGCTTCCCTGGCTTTCACAATAATATTGTCCTACGAGGTTTTAATGCTAAAGTAGCCAGGGAGAATGTGTTTCATCCAACGATTGGCAATTTCAGTCTACATGCCGACAATCCCGAAAACGGTATGAGACTGATTGACTTTGCAACAGCAAAAAACATGGTCATTAGTGGTACAAGATTCCAGCATTAATACATTCACAAGGCTACTTGGGTATCCCCTGATCAAAGAACGAAGAACCAAAATTACCACGTGGAAATTGATGGAAGGCACTCATCCAGTGGAATGGATATACGAGTAATCAGACGAGCTAACATCGATTCTGATCATTACCTGTTGGCAACAAAGATTCGCACAGGATTAAGTAGAGCGAAAATCGTACGAAACCAGACTCAGAGAAACCTAGACATCGGAGAACTGCAATTACCAAAGGTAGCCAAAGCCTACTCAAGAAAGGTCTCGCAACTTTTGGCACAGAACCCAACCCCTCCTGATGACGATCCTGAAGCGCAGTGGAAACCCATTTCCGACTCTACAAAAACTGCCGCAACAACCGTACTTGGTTTCGAAAAACCGCTTCGCAGCAAACCATGGTACGATGAAGAGTGTCGCATTGCAAATGATGAAAAGAACACTGCACACATGGCAATGCTTCAGTCAATTGCAACGGGAGCTGCGACTGAGCGGTATACGGAGACAAGAAATGAGGTAAACCGTCTCTTTAGGCATAAGAAACGGCAGTGGAGAAAGCGTGAGAGTGAGAAAATTGAGTCATACAGAAGGAAGAACGAAGCCCGAAAATTCTACCAAAAAGTCAAAAACTGAACTAATGCACATGGTTCAGGGCCCCCCTTCTGTAAAGACAAGGACGGAAATCTCATCGCAGATGTGCAGCGAATGTTGGGAATATGGAGAGATCATTCCTCCCCGCTACTGGTATCTGAGATATCCAATGACGATGGGACAATCGATCAAAATATGGACGCCGACGTCATTGCCACCCTCCTAACCAAGACTAGGTTTGAATAGCTATTGCCCGGCTTAAGAACAACAAAGCCTCAGGAGCCGATGGATTACCGGCGGAGTTGTTGGCGATTGGAGTCTGAGTGTAATACGTCCCATATTTAAAAAAGGTGACCCGAGTCTCTGTGCCAACTAGCGTGGACGAAGCCTTTTATCCATAGCATGTAAGGTTCTATCAAGTATAATGTGCGAAAGACTAAAACCAATTATCGCTCACCTGATTAGACCATACAGTTTGGCTTTAGGCCTGGAAAATCGACAACCGACCAGATTTTCACGTTACGCCAAACCCTGGAAAAGACCCATGAGAAACAAATCGACACCTATCATCTATTTATCGATGCTAAAGAGGGCTTCGATAGTCCGATACGGGAGAAACTCTATGAAGCAATGTCTGAGTTTGGTATTCCTGCAAAACTCATACGCCGTTGCAGGATGACCCTGACGAACACCAAATCTGGAGCGAAAGTTAGCAAGGATCTTACCGGAACTTTCGAAATTAAGCGAGGCCTCAGACAAGGTGACACCCTATCGTACTATCGCTTTAACATCTTAATAGAGATTATTCTGAGAAAAGCTGCTGTCAACATGAATAAAACCATCAGCAGCAAAAGTCACATGCTGCTCGCGTATGCTGATGATAAAGATATCATTGGACGCACAGTTAGAGAAGGTACTGCGGTGTTTTCGATAATTGAGAAGGAGTCAGGAAAAATGGGTGTGACGGTAATTGAGGACAAGACAAAATTAATGGTTTCAATTAATGGCTTGACCGTTGATAGCCGTTATAATTTCAAGGTGGTGGACGAATTTATATACCTGGGTCCTGCCGTAAATAAAACCAACAACGTCAGCCTTGAGATCAAGGGGAGAATTGTGCTTGCGAATGGATGTTATTTTGAGCTAAGCAAGCACTACAGAGACAAAGCCCTCTCTCGAGTAACACAATTCCAACTATACCACACTCTGATACAACCTGTCTTGCTCTATGGCGCAGGACCCTGGGTCTTATCGCAAGCAAATGAAACAACTGTAGGAGTCTTCGAGAGAAAAATTCTCCGAAAAAATGTATGGCCCTATAGAGCACAACGGCGAGTATCGGCGACGCATGAATCATGAGCTGTATGAGCTTTATCTTGACATTGACATAGTTAAGCGGATCAAAATAAGGCGATTGCGCTGACTAGGCCATGTCAGTAGAATGAATGAAGACGCACAATCCCGAAGGGTTGTCGAAACCGAACCCAGGATCAGGTTGAAGAATCCCTGCGTACACTTGGTATTGCCAACTGGAGAGATTAGGGAAAGATCGAACTAGTTGGCGAAATATATTATCTTCGTTTTGTAAGGTCCCTGACCTCACGGGGTTGTTCGTGATCGGATAAGTAAATAAGTAATAACAAAATATCGGGAGAGACGAAATTGCTAATATTCCATTGCAGTGTGGAGTCTGTACTGTAAAACGCTTGTACTACTTGGAGCTTGACGAAGCTAACAATGAAGAAGGTCCAAACGTTTGCCAATCGTTGTCTGCGACAAAGTCTCCGTACCTGCTGCGCCAAGGCAATTTATAATGAAGTACTCTGGAAGCGTACATCCAATACGTAGAAGAAAATGGTCTGGGATCGGCCACATACTTAGGCGCCCGGCAACGGACATTGTTAGAGCGGCTCTTAATGAAACCCGCAAGGGTGTCAAAGGCCAGGAGGAACATCAAATACATGAAAACGGTGCCTGGTGATAGAATGCAAACAATCTCGTCTATCATGGAACCAACCTAAATCACTTGGCAGAAACAGAAATCGATGGAGAGAAGTCGTTGACGCTCCATGTTCTTCCTGCACTTTTATTTAAACTTTGTAGTGCAATACTGTTTTATATTTTTATATTCTGTTTAAATAAACAAAGGACATATATTTATATGCATAACTAGAATTTTTAATAACCGTATTATGTACTTCAATCTTGATGGTATTTTCCTTGTACCCACCAAGCTTTGAATTCAAAACTGTACACTTAATTGTTGTAAGGACATCAAATGTGAATGCAGTTACAGCGCAGCCGTCTTTGTTCTTTAAATAGATAAATACATCAATGATTCTCCTAGCAGTGCTACATATTAAAGCCCTCTTCTCTTACTTCATAATTCATTTAAGACTTGACAAATGAATTCCATTTGCCATTGACACAAAAAAAACGTAAACAAACAACAAATTTAGATCGAAGTAACAACGAAGAATCATCATATTCAATTAAGTTTCAAGTACATTTATCCTTTCGTTTGACATTGGTCCTATTTGAAATTTCATTCATTTCTTTACAGATGATTTATGCATTTTCTCCCTTCACTCGCATGTTGTCGGCACAGCCAGCCTGCAAGCCATTCAGTCAGTCATCCCGCCAGCATCGCAGTTCCACAAATTCAATTCACTGCCAGAATCAGAATCTGAAACTGAAACTGGAGTAGCAGCAATTGAGGAAGAACCAAGTACGTACCAGAAGCAGCAGCAGAAGTGCAAATTGTATGAATTTGCATACAAAAGTTTTCATTTAACACTAATTGACATGTATTCTATATCAAACGCTTTAAATGCAACAGACATCTGTCAATGCGTTTTACTATTTTGCGGATACTAGTGTGTGTGTGTGCCTGCGTATGTGTTGATTCCAAAACGTGTACATATTCATAAGGATGTGTTTAAATGGATGCGTATGAGTGTAATCAAGTAAATGTTGCTGTGTGATTGTAGGCAGATATTGCACATTGAGGGAGTTTAAAAAGGGGCCGTCTGTCCTTTTCGAGAGTTCTTCCAAGGTATGGCTACAGGTGGCGAGCAGTAAACTGGCTATGTCCCCTTTAAAACTGGGTTGCGGATACCTCAACTTTATTTCCCGACCCAGTATAGTGAGCAGTGTACCAGTACTCTTGGCGCTGTTTGTTTAAAGAGGAAATTGCATCTGAATACAACGTCGCCTTGAGTTTTGTTAGTGTATACTTTGTAATAAAGTAAATAGAGGAGAGTATTCTGCGATAACATTTCGTCCAAATAAGATGGCCAGCAGATTTGTGATTTCAATATTAGAGAAAACTTTCAATGTGACTGTGGGTTAGCCGCTGTACTCTTCCTACTCTAGTTGTTGTCATATAATCCTTTATATCCTTTATATTCTTTCTCCCTTGTTCAATCTTTGATTTACCTACTCTTAAAAGGTTGTTCTATTTGATCATCACCTTATAATGTTTTATCGTGGCAACTGAGTGCAGCGTCGCCATTAAGACTTTTTACATAGCATGAACTTGGACCAATTAACTTGTAACGTGGTTTTATATTCGGCTGAGGTAGTCTCAGTCGTCTCCGAGATCATCGTAAGGACCCACAAAACCTTACAAAGTGAAACAGTGAACTTGTCCCTAACTAGGGCAATAATAAGGTCATCGTTTTACTTAGTTTGATTCACAGAGTTCATATATTGAATTTTAACGAAAACGATTCAAGATCCTGTTGATGGATAGATTCGGGTTACAGGTGAGGTGATGGTAGATGACGGGTAATTGCGGGGTGAGATTTAATTGGTGCATTCGGGTTGTTGGTTCGGGGCCGATGAATGAGAACTCGGCATTCGATTGGGAGTGTCGTCGCTGTTCGGGAACGGGTACGGATACAGCGTTCGGTATTATTAAGTCGATGATTACCGGTATTCTGGTTACTGGTTCAGTGATGTGTTGCAGTTTATTCCCGTTTCGTAAACGGTGTTCGGCTAGCACCGCTGTAATAGACAAGAATGACAGGGGTAATGAAGCCGGGTTAGTAGAGTAAAAACAATAGAGGAATCAAAGGTGCAGTACTTACAATGCAGTGCCCACGAAGAGCAATGTCTTCGTAATGACAAAGATGCAGTGCCCACGAGGGGCAACGTCTTCGTAATAACCAGGGTGCAGTACCCACGAAGAATAAAGCCGCGGTAATAACCAGGGTGCAGTACTGACGAAGAGTAAAGCCGAGGTAATTTCCAGGCTGCATTACTCACGAAGAGTAAAGCCTTCGTAAAGTTCTGAAAAGAACTATTAGAATCGGGTAAAATATCCTCGACTTGGCAATACACTTCATCTTGGAGTGATAGCCGACCATTACCTGAAACAAGATTCGACAATTTATCCAAGGACTACTATAACCTCAACGAGAATTAGAAGGATGGCGTAAAAAAGTGATCGACATCGGAACCCATTTTCTGGCGCGAACCAGTATGCCCTCGTCTGTCATTCAATAGAGATGGCAAATGTTGTACGGGTGTACTCTTTGTGGACACGGTTGGTAAGTATTTGTATAAATGTACTATTCGCGAGTATCGTATGAACTGGTCCATTATATTATCGTATTCGTCGTTATAGATTGTATTCAATGTGCGGGCGGAAAGTTTCCGTCACATTACAAACTGTTAGAGAATTGGTTGAAGTAGACCTAATAATCATAAATTCATTATTCTCTGTAGGATCACAGTGATTTTGAATCCGAAAAAATGGAATATACGTATACAATAGGTTACAACAGCACACCAGGTTTAAAGGGAAGAATTGTTTTTCCCATAGCATTGGAGTGAGTTGATTAAAGAAAGGCACCAAAAGCCCACAAACAATTAAGTTTATTAGTGGAATATGTTCATCACCTTAAAATGCTATACAGAGGCTGTCATTTGAACTTACTGCAGCGTCAACGTTAAGACGTTGGCATAAAGCACAGTTACCTTGAACTTAAGGTATACTAATTGGTCAACCTGTCAGAATCTTACTTACTTACTTATCAGGTCTCGAATAACCCCCAGGGGTCCACTTGGCAATACCAAGTGTACGCAAATATTCGTCAACCTGATCTTGGTCTTGGCCTTCCTTCGACTTCGGTTTCGAAACCCTTCGGGATTGTGGGTCTACTGACATGGCCTAGCCAGCGCAATCGCCTTTTTTTTTGATCCGCTTAACTATGTCAGTATCGGGATATAGGTCATACAGCTCATGGTTCATGTGTCGCCGATACTCGTCGTTGTGCACTAATGGGCCATACATTTTTCGGAGTATTTTTCTCTCGAAGACTCCTACAAACGTTTGGTCTGCTTGCGATAGGACCCAGGATTCTGAGCCATAAAACAAGATAGATTGAATAAGAGTTTTGTATATTTTGACTTTGGTACTCGAGAGAAGGCTTTATCTGTAAAGTGCTTGCTTAGCCCAAAACAACATCTATTCGCAAGCACAATTCTCCGCTTGATCTCAAGGCTAACGTTGTTGTTTTTGTTTACGGCAGATCAGAGGTATATAAATTCGTCCACCAACTCGAAATAATAACGGTTATCCACGATCACGCATCGCGTCGAGGCCCTGCTCATTGGAACCATTAATTTTGTCTTGTCCTTATTTACCGTCAGACCCACTTCTGCTGACTCCTTCTCACTTCTCGAAAACATCGCAGTAACTTCTCTAACTGTGCGCCCAATTATATTTACATCATCAGCATACGCGAGCAGCATCTGACTTTGCTGCTGATGGTTTTGTTCATGTTGACAGCAGCTTTTCTCATAATGATCTCAATTAATATGTTAAAGAGATCGCAGTATAGGGTGTCGCCTTGCTTGAGGCCTCGCTTAGTTGCAAAAGGTTCGGTAAGATCCATCCATGCCAACTTTCACTCCGTATTTGGTGTTCGTAAAGGTCATCCTGGAAAGCGTGTGAATTTTTCAGGAAAACCAAGCTCAGACATTGATTCTATCATTGCTTGGCTATCGAAGGTCGCCTTATAATCGACAAATAGGTGATAGGTGTCGATTTATTTTTCGTGGGTCTTCTCGAGGATTTTGGGTAGCGTGAAAATCTGGTCAGTTGTCGATTTTCAAGGCCTAAAGCCACACTGGTATGGTCCAATCAGGTCAGCGATAATTGGTTTTAGTTTTTCGCACATTATGTTTGATAGAACCCTATATGCTATGGATAAAAGGCTTATTCCACGGTAGTTGGCACAAAGACTCGGGTCACCTTTTTAAATATGGGACATAGTACACTGAGACTCCAATCCAATAACCAAATTTTGCTAGTGAGCTGATGCATGCACCTTATCCGCTCATCGCCGCCGGCCTTAAACAGCTCCGCCAGTATTCAATCGGCTCCTACGGCTTTGTTGTTCTTAAGCCGGGCAATAGCTGTTCTGACCTCGACTTGGTTAGGAGGGGGCAATCGACGTCGTTGTCCATGTTGCGATCGATTGTCCCATTGGCATTGGAAATCTCAGGCAACAGTAGCGCTTAGAAATGATCCTCCACATTCCTAACATACTCTGGACATGTGCGTTCCGTCCTTGTCTTTACAGAAGGAGGCCCTGAACCATGTCCATTAGTTCCGTTTTCGACTTTTTGGTAGAATTTTCGGGCTCCGTTCTTCCTTCTGCATGTCTCAATTTTCTCACTCTCGCGCTTCTACACTGCCGTTTCTTACGCCTAAAGAGACGGTTTACCTCCTTTCTTTTTTCCCTATACCGCTCAGTTGCAGCTGGAGTTGCAATTGTAATATGGCTTTGGCATCATCATCTTTCACTTTTGTCGGCGCATGCACACAAATTAGGGAAATATAAAAATATTTCGCTTTTATGCGGATTGTGGCTAGACGTTCACTCACCGGATTGAACGTAGAGACTAGATGTCGCAGTCTTTTGCCAACTACAAATCCGCAACCAAATTCATGGTTTTTCTCATGGCAACTGTAGTATATGTCACATTTTCGTTTTCTTTTGCAGCCATGTCCTGTCCATCGCATTTCCTGTATAGCGGTAATGTCAGCCTTATAACTTTCGAGGACATCTGCCAATTGGATACTTAACCGGACCTATATAGAATTCTCACATTCCAGGTGCATATCCGTAAATCGTGGTCCTTAAAACGTTTGCGGGGATCATCAACAAATAAGGGTTGTTTATGTTTTCTTGTTCGTTCATGTATTTTCACTGTCATTATGAACGGTGGGAGGAGGCAAACCCAGTCCACAGTGTTTTTGCATTTTACCTACTGCCAGGATATTTGATCCTGACCAGGATGCAATATGTAGAACCTTGATTTTCTTCTTTTGGTTTCTATCCGCCGTTGGCCCATATGTTTGGCGCATCCGCATTCTTAGGAAAAGGTGGTATGACCAATAGTTCGATGGGCTTCACTGACATCAGTCAACTACTAAATCTATCGAGTATTTAGCCATGAAAAAGGTTCTCAATATTCCGTTCGGAACTAGTGCAAAACTGTAGGTCAAAATCAGTGAGTGAAAAATTATAAAGCGCACAGGTCACTGGTTGTGAGAAGCTCTCCCAAATCTCTTCATGGAATGTAGTCGGAAACGGGGTGTATGTTTGTCAGTTGGGAACAAACATGGAGTCAGGCGAGCGACAATGTCGACTTAGAGAACCCCAATTTGAGTCGAATGGGACTGACTGATTTTCGCTCGCTTAAGGTTTCGTTCGAGATAGAGGAACAGGCTGTTAGTGTCACTAACTTCACTTGAAACATCTATTGTAATATAAGACCATTACCCCAAACCCCCTTTTGCAAATGGTAAACTTTCAGTTAGGGAACCTCATTGTTTAGATGCCTCCAGGGGCCACTTGCAAAAATAGGAGAATTTTTTCACGATGAATTTTGGCCAACTTGTATTGAACATTATTGGCAAGGCCCTTGATCTTCCTCTATCTCGAGCTTTTAGCACTGACAGTTGTTGGTACCTCCATGTGTTCTATTAACGTATTCAGCTTTTGAAATGTATGAGCCAACACTGCCATACATATCGTAGAAGCACATATACTGTCTCGTTTCTAATTCATAAACGTCAATACAAACAAAACGTTTTGGATTTTTCACAATTCTGTAATATGAGAGAAACGCATATTCAACCAACCACACACATATACACACGCACACACACTTATATATCCGTACACACACATAAATAAGCACACTGACAGCCTAGCCACAATTGCAGCTTTGAGTGAAGTAAATGATTGTGAATTGTTATCGCAGTCAAAGTCCTTAATGTAATATGCGAATGATGTGTTGCAGTAATTTTTATGGTTGTGCATGTGTATGTGCGTATGTGGGTGTGTGCGGTAGTTTCCATCTCAATTCATCGTTGGGTTGAATCCTATTATCCTTTTTTATTGCGTCAAAATGTTCAGTGTTCATGAAAGAAAGTGGTTTTTAGATATTTGACAGCTGTTGTGACATCAAATAGTCGTTTAGTCCTGATTCAAGTGAATCTACCGACTTCAAACATTAATGCCATGTTTGGAAAATGGGTGAAAACCCCTACCGATTATATGAAAATTTTTACCATGCGGAAGTTGAATTGCATCCTTGTTAAAGTCAAAATTGGGGAAGGGGGGAGTAGTAAAAGGGGTGGTCTAGATGCAAATCAACAATCTGCTTACCACTGGAAAGATTTTATATGTCATTTATTTGAGAGAAGTTATGGAAAGTGTGTGATTATTACTAACAGTATAGGTGCTTCCCTGCTGGGAAGAACAACTGTCGGAGCAATTTAAATATAGAAAAGAGTGGTAAAGGAAAAAAATTATTTAAATAGGGATTTTGGATTGAATTCGTTTATAGTAACGGCAATTCTTGAGTTCAATGGAATAGGTGGCGTGTTGCCAGGATCAGTAATATAGTATGGCGCTCTTCGTTAGCAGTAAAAGTTGGTTGGTGTGGTATCAAACTAGGGGTTTTTTAACAAAACTAAATTTTTCCATTAGGCCACATATAAACTATTTTCAACGGCCTACGGAAGTCATAGGCACAGTGATAAAGTAAGACTGGTTGAAGGAGAAATAAAACGTGGTTAACTTATGTCCAATTTGCAGTAAAAACTATCACGCTTCTAAACGCTTAACACTATAATGGTAGTAGGGCACCTTAATGCCTACCTTGAATTACGAGGATATATATTAGACCAACTTTCATTCGAAGAAGTGCATAGGACCAAGGTGCTTGTTGTTATTTGATACGTGAAATTATTAAGTAGGTTAGGTTATGCACTGAAAAGTCCGACACTTGTTGTTTTTTTGATGCAAATATAATGTATTTATAGCGCAGATATAGTTTACTTGTGTCCAAACTCATTGTGATTGCAACTCAATATTAAATGTTGCAGACGCTATGATTAATATGGATACGAATTTCCATATTCGTCCTTTTTGCGTTGTTTTATTCCCAATAATAAAACAAGGTTCGTTTTCAATTACGATAATTAAAACAGTATAATTTCCTTTTATTATACTTATATAGTATAACAGTTTACTTTATTTTCACCACTTTAACAAGTCTTATATTTTATTATCAAATCGCGTTGCTTACTTTACGGGGTTTAATCACAAACTGAACTCTCCATTCCAAAGACCTCCGCTATTTATACCAACTCACCATACTCAAATGTAGTTATCTCTAGCGAATTCCACAACCTTCCAAAAAAAGTAAAAAATAGTTTCCCATTACATGAAGGAATCGGGGAGAGCTTCTCACAACCAGTAACACTAGGTCACAAATAACAAAATTTTCTCTGTTATTTGTTTCTAGCATACTTTTTCTCATTGATTTTGACCTACTAAACACGAAAATGAGTTTTAAAAATTTTTCTGTTGATTGGTTTTCGAGATACAAATTTTTGAACTTTTTTTTTTAAATTTTTGGAGGTACACTTACAATTTTGAGCATATCTTTCGTCTTCTTTGACGCATTTGATCCTACTACTACTCAAATTAAAGCAAATTGAGCCGTCTACAACTCATTCTCAGAAAATTTTCAAATCGGGTGAGTAGTTTTGATGTTGGCTGCTTAAAAAGGTTAAAAAATTCATATAAAAATTCATATAAAATATAAAACGCGATGCTAACAGCGATTTTGGTTTTTTTACGTATAGCTGGCATTTTTCCAAAGAAAATAAGCACTTACTTAACAAAATCTGACAACAAATGGCAGACTTATAATTTTTTTGGTAAAACACCGAAATTCCGCTATTTCACGATATTTTGATTTTCATTATTTGCACAGCTAACCTACTAGGAGGGATCGAAAAAGCAAGTTTTTTATAATCGTTTTGGAATAGAACGGAACAGTTGCTCCTATACATAAGTTACTTCTGTTCAAAATTTCACCACCCTGGGTTTAGTCTTCTGTTCTGGCAAAGGACGTGAAATTTCAAAAATTTAGTGAAATCAGCAATTTTTTTTTTTGGAAATTTTTTTCAAATGTCACAGCACTTAGCAGTTTTGATAAAATTTTTAAATTAATATTAATAACACAAA
The DNA here is from genome assembly GCA_963931995.1 of Phaonia tiefii. NCBI lineage: Eukaryota > Metazoa > Arthropoda > Insecta > Diptera > Muscidae > Phaonia > Phaonia tiefii. The sequence goes on along the minus strand of OZ008368.1, from coordinate 334,301,234 downwards.
TATTTCATAATGTAAAAAACCTATTTACAATACCGTAGGGACGTTTCGTCGATGTTTTTAAGAAAATGGTATAATGAAAATGCAGAACATAGAAACACAGGTGCATTTTACGATACGAATTTTGGCAAACCCACTTTACATGTACAAAATTGTTTGGAAAAAACATTTACGTAATTTTTATGATTCTCAGAATTAAAAAAAAATAAGTAATACACAAATAGTTATTTAATTTTTATGATTGTGGTTGCAGAGTAATATACGCTTCTGAATGTGCGTGGACGCTCTTCGTGTTCCTTTATGACTGCTACTCCGTTCACAGTCAATTAAAGGGAATTACACTTTTTTATTGATGTGTGTTTTCCCGATGGCTACCTGTATCGGATTTTTTTACAGAAATTCCCCCCACATTTGTGAGTGGTCATTATTTGGAAACTTTTCCACAATTTGAAACGCACACTTGCTGAATCAGGTATATAGCCAGGTATAGTATTTATAGGTGTTCATTTATCGTTTTTTGTCATTCAACAAGTGTCTACGAACGCGAGTAGTACGAGTAAAAAGTGAAACAAATTGAATTTAAGTGCATATAATACCTACCCAACAAGTAAGACAATGAGTAAAAGACTACGTGTGTTCGAGTGTTTGAACAATCCAGACAATTTCTGCAATGTTTGTGGCGAGTTTATAAAGAATAATCACGCACACACGTTTACTCCAGCAGTGCAATTGCACTATTTGAATTATTTTGGTATTTCACCAAATATCACAGAATCATGGACACCTGAGTCGCTATGTGATCTTTGCTATATAATCCTAACCAACTGGGCAGCTGGCGGAAGGTAAGAATTTTTATTTAAACACATTAAGCAAAGCAAATATAGTAATTTATTTTAATTTTAGGCGCCATATGAAATTCGATACACCAATGATGTGGAAAAAGCCGCTATGCCATTCCACAGACTGTTATTTTTGCCTCACCACAAACAGTGGGGTAGGGAGATTTTTAAAATGGAACTACGCTCAAGTGGGATCGTTTGCACTTCCAGTACCACATTCGAATGATGTACCATATCCAGTGTGCCCTGGTGCATCTCTTCAAAAAGCAGAATCGTCAGATCAAGAGTCCGAGTCAAGTGCAAGCGAATTTGGGGCGTGCAGAAAGCGAAAATTACTGTCACAGGCCGAACTAAACGATTGGGTGCGCGATTTTGGTCTCACTAAGGAGAAATCCGAACTTTTTGCGTCTCGGATGGTACAGTGTGGATTTGCGGATTCAGAAGTGAAAGTAACAGCGTACAGGAAGCGTCACCAGCAGTATGCACAATTTTATACAAAGAAAGACCAAATATGTTTTTGCAGCGACATTTTCGGCTTGTTCCAAGAGCTTCACCAAATTCACAACCCCAATGAATGGAGGTTGTTTATTGACAGCAACAAAGAGAGATTGAAGGCAGTTCTCTTACATAATGGGAATGAAAAGCCATCTCTTCCTATTGCTCATGCGGTTCATTCAAAGGAGAACTGTGAAACTATGAACATTTTGCTGAAATGCATAGAGTATAGCAAATATAATTGGAAAATATGCGCCGACCTCAAAGTTGTGGCCATTCTGTGTGGACTCCAAGGAGGCTATACGCGACATTGCTGTTTTCTGTGCCTTTGGAATAGCCGCGCTGATGATCAGCATTATATTCAAAAAAAATGGCCGGAACGAACGAAACCTGTAGTTGGAGAAGCGAATGTTCAGCGCAAACCACTAATAGAGAACCGTGAAAATATAATACTTCCGCCGCTGCACATAAAATTGGGTTTGATAAAAAATTTTGCCAAAAAATTGGACAAAGAAGGTGAAGCTTTTGCCTATTTACGGTCAATTTTCCCTTACCTTTCGCTGGCAAAAATTAAAGAAGGAGTCTTCGCAGGACCCGATATAAAAAAAATTTTGAAAGATGAAACATTCCCGAAGCTGTTATCACCCATCGAAGCCGCAGCATAGAATTCCTTCAGGCTTGTTGTGGAAAACTTTTTAGGAAACAACAAAAGCCATAATTATAAGGACATAGTTGAGGATCTGGTAAAGAACTATGAAGCAATGGGTAGGTTTTTTTTGAAACAAATGTTAATTTAAATAGCGTTTTAATTCTCGTTTTTTTTTCATTTTTGGGTAGGAGTGCACATGTCACTTAAAATACACTTTCTGCATTCTCATTTGGATTTTTTCCCTGAGAATTTAGGAGACGTGAGCGACGAACACGGCGAGCGCTTTCATCAGGAATTGAAGGCTATGGAACGACGGTATCAGGGCATCTATGACACGGCTATGATGGGTGACTACATTTGGACCCTAATACGTGAGACCAATTGCAGCGAATACAAAAAACAAAGAAGAAGTCAGCTGTTTTTCCACATGGCATAAAATGTACAGTTATATCTTTGTTTCTACTCATTTTTTATGGGCGTTGATTTGGTTAATTTCGTTAGTTTAGCTAACCTGGCACATCCATTTCTAATTGTGCCATACATTGAGTATGTAGTGCTCTAAATAAATTAAAAAATAATATACTAAGACTAATTTGTTTATTTTAAATTAAGTTCAAATGTATTTATTCGTTTGCGTTGGGTAGGTAAGCTGTGCAAATAATGAAAATGAAAATATCGTGAAATAGCGGAATTTCGGTGTTTTACCAAAAAAATTATAAGTCTGCCATTTGTTGTCAGATTTTGTTAAGTAAGTGCTTATTTTCTTTCGAAAAATGCCAGCTATACGTAAAAAAACCAAAATCGCTGTTAGCATCGCGTATTATATTTTATATGAATTTTTATATGAATTTTTCTGCCTCATGTTTACTAAAAAAACGCAGTTTTTTAACCTTTTTAAGCCGCCAACATCAAAACTACTCACCCGATTTGAAAATTTTCTGAGAATGAGTTGTAGACGGCTCAATTTGCTTTAATTTGAGTAGTAGTAGGATCAAATACGTCAAAGAAGACGAAAGATATGCTCAAAATTGTAAGTGTACCTCCAAAGATTTAAAAAAAAAAAGTTCAAAAATTTGTATCTCGAAAACCAATCAACAGAAAAATTTTTAAAACTCATTTTCGTGTTCAGCAGGCCAAAATCAATGAGAAAAACTATGCTAGAACCAAATAACAAAACGACTGTTGGCTAGTGTAAGCGGTGCGCTTTCTAGATTTGTACTCACTGATTGGGACCAACAGTTTTACACAGGTTCCGAACGGTATTTTGAGAAGCCTTTTCATGGCTAAATACTCGATAGTGTCGCCGTCACTATGCGATGTGACCGCCGTCGAAAGAAATTTAAGGTGGTCAGATCAGGGATCGAACCAAGGATCTCATGTACAAGAGGCGCGCATACTAACCATTGCACCACCGACGGTGCATTTGTTTTTATTTATCTTTGTAGAATCATCTCCAATGGTGGAGAGTTATCTTAACTGAGACGAATTCATGCTACTGGTTTAGCCAGCTGGTACGTTGTTACAATGCATACTTTCAGGCGCAGCACTAACCGCTCTGTTATTTACATAATGTTAGTAAAGTCCTTAAGAGCAAGCAAAAGCTTTTACTTATTCGTAACAATATGTTATAATATATCTGTTTGTGACCCAAATATGGACTGGTTTGTTGAAAACTGCTGAAAACTAGAACGTGACATATAACAATGGAACAAAAAACAATGCTTTCCTGTAAATATATGGGCGTTCGAAACATACGCATGGTTCCTCCATGCGATGTTTTTCCTCAGCGTGTGGCTGTCAGTTGAGATAATCGTGAGAGAAGCTGGAGTAAATGCGAAAAAACTATAAGAAACAAAAACCACATTCTGCTGCCGTATGTCGATAATTTAGACATCATTGATCGAAGTGTGCGGGAAGTTACTTCAGTATATTCGAGAATTCAAATCAGTCAGAATTCAAATCAGTCATGGCAATAAGAGATGACAAGACAAAATTAATGATTTCGACAAGAAGGACATCCACTCGATTGGATGAAAGGCTGAAAGTTGATAACTATTATAATTTCTAGGTAAAGGACGAATTTATTTACCTTGGCTCAACTAGGAACGGAAGCAACATCGTCAGCCCATAAATCAAAGGGAGAATTGTGCTTGCAACCAAGTGCATTTTAGGCTAAGCGAGCACTTCATACACGCTAAAAAATTTGTCTTTTTTTGTTGTTTGGGTGCAAATATAAAAGGTTTGTAGCTTGTCACAAACATATTATACTTGTGTCCAAACACATTGTGTTTGCTAGTCAATATAACATATTTGGGACACAATGATTAACATATTTATGTCAACGGCAACATACCTGGGTATGTTTTGCGTTTTCAAAACGCTGTAGCTCTGAACTGGATAACCGGATCGACTTGAAAATTCCTGATATCCTAGCCAAAACTGTTTTACGCACCCCAAGTATGGTTAGGATTGGAACATCGGTTTGGAAGATAAAGCCCATTTACAAAGTTGCATCCTTACTTATAGTAAAACGCATGCAAATATGATGATATAATTGAAAAGTATATTTTATTTTGAGTTAATTTTTGTAAATAGTATTTTATTATTATATAATTATTTGTATTTAAAGGATTGAGATTATGGTGAGCACAAAGTGCCGATAGAGCCGAATTTATCGATCCCGGTAAGACGTTGTTAAGGACATCACCTGTACCGACAAATGCGATATAACTGTATTCTTTTAGGTAAATAGATTTCTATGTAGAGCTCAGAACGGGGTTAAATGCTTGACTTTCTAAAAGTGTTAGGGATCTCTATTACAGACTCAAGGCGTTTCGTAAAATTGGATACGTAACATTACTGTAAGGATCTGTCGTATTCTCACAACCGAATTTAACATACATCTAACATATTCTCCCAAATATATTCTGCAGGAACCATATATATCTTTGGAACGCACTTCAAACATTCATATGTTTGCAAGTCCCTAACTCACTTGTATTTAAATGTAAACAGTATCATGTTTACTGACAAACGTGTATGCTTTTACGTGGGAACGTATGCGTTTTTCATCCCAAACATCCATATACTTATGTGGAAGATTTCGTTTGTTTCCCCCAAAACTGCATTTACCTACGTGGAAAGATATGCGTATTTCTTCGAATCATAATAATATTTGGAAACGAATTCTTCCTTGATTTCAATATATATGTATGTATTATTTATTATAATTTGTTTTATCAATATAAATCCGCATTTATAAGTAATTAATACAAAAAATTAAGATTTAAAATGGTCACTCTTAATATATACGAGTATACTTGCATTGAATGCATAATTTTTTTTTCATGAAATGAAAATCTGGTGCTCTTTTGCCTTTCCTTTCTTTTTTGTCTCTCACGTTTTTGTTTTCAGAAGGTTTCAGCTATGCGTTGGATATCACTTTTAGTTGGTACACAAACAATTAATTTGTATACAAATCTAGTTCATGCAATCCAAGGGTGGATAAATTACTTGTGTTTATTTTATACAGATTTAACAAATGGTCCGCCGTTCCGATTTTCATAGACGGATATAGGGCTTCACGCTGCTGCCCTTTCCAGTTTCTATCCTCAAAATCGTTTCTCACTTTGGTAGCACTCATACATATATACGAAATATATACACAAAAACCAAATCAACATCACAAACTATTTAACCGCCTGAGTTTTCGTTTATTCTCTTTTCACTGATACAGCACTTTTGATATCCACTGTCCGAAGAACCATTTACGACTGAGTACATGAAACTAAAACGCAATAACTCAGCCAAAATAAGAAACACTGACGTCATCTGTAATGTACACGCACATTCAAGAATATTTATGAATCACTGGCTGTGAAAATAATGCAAAAATACAGATACACACTAACAAGATATACTCTCTCGTTGTCAATCTTTTAGTCTCTTGCGCTCGAGAGATCATAAATAGTACAACAAACACAGCTGTATTTGTATCACAAACCCAGATATATTTGCCTCGCAAACACATATATTATAACATATTAATCATTGTGTCTCAAACATGTAATATTGAATATCAGACACAATGTGTTTGGACACAAGTATATTATATTTGCGACAAGCCCCAAACGCACTTTATATTTGCATCCAAACATTAAAAAAAGACAGATTTTTCAGCGTGTGGCTATGGAGTGGCCCATTTGGAAATACAGACGTCCTAAACCACTTGTCAAAACAAAAAAGGCAGCCAAAGAACTGCATATCCATCGACAAAAACGAAATGATAAATTTATGACAATTTCTCTGGCGTTTTGGTTCTTTTCTCGTCTTCACACTAAGAGAAAGAAAAGACGAAATGAGAAGCAAACATGAAATGAAATGACGAAAATTGTAAGTAAATGCAAAGTTATTTAAATAAAATGTGCTCAGAACACATACACAGGCACTCAAATATTCGCTCATTCGAAAACACTCGTGTTCACTGTCACTCTTACCAAACACACACATTCGCATACATACACACGTAACATAATAATGTTTGCAATGACTGTCTTTTGTGATGCACTCACACAAGTGCACGCACTCTCGCTCATAAACCGGGAGCAAAAGGATGTTGAATGTTGATGCTTTTGCTGCGGCTGCTGTTGCATAAAAACATCATCAACGTCATCGCCACTTTACTTTCTTGTGCACTTAATTTTCTTTTGATTCTTTGCCTTCTTCATTTTATCCTTTTCGTCCTGTTTTTCTTAAATTTTTTTCCCTTTTTTGTTCGCTTTTAATGACATCAGCTCAAGCAAAAGTGAGATTGTATAAGGATGTGGGTGTATGCATGTGTATTGCATAATAATATTCACAAATACATGCTCAACATGATTATTATGCACATATACCCACGCCCTCATGCTCTCATACTTGTGCATGTATATGTATTATTAACATGTCAATACTGCTACTGTCTATTGATTGATAATGCATCATGAATCATGTTCAATATGCTCAAATATGTGCATATGTATATGAGAATATGCTCGGAATAAGGACATAAAGCCAATGTGAGAGAAGAGGTATCGCAGGCCAAAAAGTTGATTTCTTTCCTGTATTTTGCATAAAATATGCTTATAACTGTTTTCCTCTGCTCCCATCTTCAGTGCTACCGATTTCCTCAGATTTAAGGTCTGCAAACATTGACGTCCTTCCCTTTGAACAATTCTTCGTGATATTCATGGCAATATGAGAGCATTTATTCGAAATGGTTGAATTTACTTTAATGATTTATACTGTAAATGATTCCAAGTTGAAGACAATTTTTGACAACTGATATAATGGACTTTAATTTGTGTACGAGTTGTAACAATAACTGGCCACTCTTGGTGACTTAATTAAATGCCGTGGGTGGTGTGCATTAGTAATCGGGTTCTAAAACACACCGGTTGCTATTGGTTGTTAGCATACATGTGACAAATTAATAACATGGCAATTATACATTGTAGTTAAATTTGCAGTACCTGTTCAAATACTAATTCAAAAAATATGAATACCATCCTACAAATATTTGCAAGAAATATCACCATTATGATATTGTGGCAGTATCTTCTTTTTATCTTCAACCTACTAATATTTTACTGATATCTTCCATTTATCCTGTAAGCAATAATTCAGCGATAGAAAGAAAAAAAATTTAGAAATATTTTATATTTGTCATTTAAAATTTTGTTTTTATGACCGATTGTCTTCTAAACGCTAATCAAACCTCGATAGATATTTTAAATTTTGCGTGAAAAATATCATTTAAATATCATTGCGTGAAAAATATCAAGCAAACTAAAGGGTTTTTTAACAGAGATGCTACAAAAGTAAATCGATAGGGACAGCAAACGACGCCATATTTTGACGTAGAATACGTCTTACCTTACGGTATGAGGAGTCATGTCAGGTTTTTATTGTTGTAATCTTTATTTCATTGAATTTGAGGAAACGGCTAGATGAATTTTTTTAAAATTTTTTTTGTAGGTAAATGCAGATGTTATCTTTCGTTTGATATACATTTCATATTGGTTGATATCTTTCTAATATTTAAATTTCTCAAATGAAAATTGTTTAAACACATACACTCAAACATATGTGTGGTGTTTGGTTGAGTGTTTTTGGTTGCTCAACATTGCTTAGGAACATGTATCCAATAAAAAGTGAAACGAACAGCAAGCTAATGTTGCTTGGCAACATGTATCTAGTAAAAAGTGAAACAAACAGTAAGCTAACGTAATAAAGCTTTTTTGCAAAAGCTTCAATAAAGCTGTTGTAACATTAATTTTGAATTGTAAAGCGTAAAGCTTTCACACAACGCTCGAATGCTAATGCGAAGACTCGATAAGGTAAACCTTTTTTAATATTAGGGCGGCCCTCTCAACATTCGCAGAACTTATTTTAATAAAAATATTAATTAAAATACATAAATTAAATTAAGTTTAAAAAAATTTAACATAATATTTTTTTTTTAAACGGACTTGAATCAAATGCCGTTGGTAAATATAAAAATTACAGCAGACAGTTGTCCGAGGCCTTCGGCCAATGATAAATAATAAATAATATAAGCAAATGAATTTATTGTTATATATGTTCTCTGTCTTATCGGATGGCGTATTCTACGTTAAACTTAATGGCCGTGTCTCTGACACAGCCTGCAGGGACAGTCCGTGGCCGAAGGCCTCGGACAACTGTCTGCTGTAATTTTTTATCCCGGTCTTTTGACATTTCTCTTCAGTAAGGTTTTCCATTTCATCATGGAAAGATATACGAGCCAACTACGAGTCGAAATTATTAAAATTTACTACCGAAATTTGGAGTCAGTGGCCTCAACTTTAAGAGCGCTACGATTCGGATTTTCATCGGAAAATCATCTTCAGCGATGAGGCTCATTTCTGGCTGAATGGCTTCGTCAATAAGCAAAATATGCGTTATTGGTCAGACAGCAATCCACACGTCATCCATGAGTCATCAGTGCATCCCGAAAAAATTACGGTTTGGTGCGGTTTATGGGCCGGCGGCGTCATTGGGCCGTACTTCTTCTATGATTATCAAGACCGGCACATTACTGTGAATGCGAATCGCTACCGTTCAGTGGTATGCAAAAGAAATCGAGTTCCATACATAATAGCATCGAACGTACTTTCACAGGAATAAAGAATTTCATTGGTATTTTAAACCGGTTTTGTTTTATTTAAAAAAAACTTTTGTAGCGCTCTTATTGAAAAACCCGTTATTTATTTATTTTAATCAACCTATCTGTTTTCATATATACATATATGGCTTACCCAATTAGGCAAAATTATAGTTGAGTAAATAATCCTTTAGCCGTTTTGTACTTCTTTTGGAGTGTGAATGTTGGTTTCTATGCATTTCTACAAATATACACGCTGAAAATTTTACCTTGTGTGGATGCAAATATAGTATACTTGTGACCAAACACATTGTGTTTGCTATTCAATACAACATCTTTAGGACACAATGACTAATATGATATAATTTATATATTTGTAACCCAAATATGAATTTGTTTGTTGAAAACTGCTGAAAACACTGGTGTCTGTCACAATAAAGAAACAAAAAGCAGCAGATATTCAATTCACCAAATCAATGCTTGCAAACATGTACATGCTTCCTGCCAAATGTTGTTGGGGCCGTTATTTTTAAGCGTGAACCACCTCTGTTGTCATTAGTTTCGGAACTTATATCTAAATTGGAGTTAAGAGATGTGATTTCTACTGCCAACTAATTTCAGCAAATTATCGGCGGAATAAATCGTTGGCAAAGTCATTTGTGTCATTCTGGATTATGAAAAATGCTTTAGGTGTGTAATGCTGTGGCGATATATCAGTTGTATAAAAACTGGTTAAAAGACTTGCAATAAACGGTGAAACTCGTGCTTCGAAAATTGCAATTATCCGACCGGAATTCGGTTAACCGATTAACCGGTTTTGGTTTTGATTACACTATTCATACTGGATACTGGTCCTTCTTAAGATGCATACAAAATGGAGATCATGTGCATCACCGTCTCATGGTTTGACCAAATGAAATTGGTCCTTGTAGGACTAATGAATATTGTAGAAATCTATCACAGTCGGAATATCACAACATATTAATTCCCACAACACTTGAAAAATTAAATAGTGATATGTATTATTAAACAGTTTGCTTTGGATATAAAATAAATGGTTTCCAATTACATCTCGTGAAAGAATTGGGGAGGGGTGTACGGAAAATGGCCCAAAGAAAAGTGAACCACAAAAAAAAATGAAAAAACACCCAAAATTTTTTCATACATTTTTGGGCCATATTTCATAAGAAATATCGCCCAAAAAAATGGGTTATAATATCAAAATTTTTGGGCTATTTTTCTCTATGACATGTGGCCCCAGTGAAAAATTACCCCAAACCCAAAATGAAAAATGACCCCAATATTTTGTACTACCTACAACAACACAAGTTTGGGCCTTTTACTTACGTGTTGTTGTCGATTGGGGTAATTTTTCACTGGGGCCACATTTCATGGAGCCTACAACAATTTTTGGGCGATTTTTAATTTTTTTTTGGGTGATTTTTCGTTATTTTTTTGGCGAAATTTCGTTTTTATTTGGGCCATTTTTCATTTTTTGGCCCATTTATTTTTTTTGGCGATTTTTCATTTATTTTTGTGGGCCATTTTTCTTTGGGCCATTTTTCATGCCGCCATTGGTGAGAGTTTCTCATAACCAGTGAGCTGTGCTCGTTCTACTTTTACCCTCACTGATTGGGACCTACAGCTTTACACCGGTTCCCAACGGTATTTTGAGAAGATTTCCGATCAAATGGTGGTTCCGCTTTCGAATAGTCGACAAAGGAGCCATCAAAATGGTTCATAAGGTGGTTTCACTACAAATGGATGCAACAGGTCGTCAACAGGGGCGCACGTAGGGAAAAGTCCTTATCTTATCTTTTAAAAAATTTAAGGTTGAATTTCATAGTGTTGGCATGGATCGAACATATGTTTGCAATGATATATATGTCTTTTATACGAAATGGAATAAAAAAAGCTGTCCCATTGTTTGAGGTATAGCTAATAGTGATGTGCCGCTCCGCATATTTTAAGAACCGGTTCCGTGAAGAACCGTGTATTTAGACCCGAATTTCGTTAAAACTTTGACGTAATTTTCTGTTTTTGCATATACAAAATTGGCGCGAATCAGGTTCGATCCTTTATAATAATCTGTACAATAGTGGCATTTCCCAGCATTAAGCAGCACCAATATAAGTCGTAATTTGTAAGGTCCTCACTGACGGTGGCGTGAAATGGACACTCTTGTATGATAATGTGTACGAGAACTTGTATGAGAACGTGGGTGCAACCCCGCCCTAACCACCATTTATTTCTTTCGACGACGCTCACCTCACTTAGAAATGGCGACACAATATAATAATTAATCAAGGAAAAAATTATCAATGTCCAACTGTTCAGATTCGGTGTAAAACTGTTTGTCTAAAACCGCACACCTCACTGATTTTAAGAATAATTAAAGCCCACTGCCTAGTTTAGCACTTATCAAGGTCTCACATTGGAGAACGCGCAATCGTGCGATCTCTTTAACAATCTTGATTTTCCTGCGAATGCCATTTGGAATCTTTTTTAGTTAAAAGCTTAAAGCAACAATTTCGATTTCAAATTTTAGATTTGTTATTCAGTCACACCAACCATTTATTGTAACACAGCCACGTGATCCTTCCAGCGGAGTATTGGTCAACCTATTACACTGCTTCGTTCTGATATATCTACGAATACCTATCCCTCTGATATATTTCTATTCAATCTTGTTAAATAATCTAAAAAATGCAGCCTGCATCTTGAACGACATAACTTCGTGGATATCAGGAGATAAGTTACATAGCTCCTATAGTTTTCTATTATATCTCTATATTTTTCACAGTATTATCTCATTCCACGTGTTTTTTTGAGACAACCAAGCCTTCTGCATCATATAGCAAAACAGGATATATAAGATGCATTATTCTCTTAATAATAATGAGAAGCAATTCATTCGCCATAAACGTTACACGCGAATATCGGCATCATTTGAAACAAGTACTGTACGAGTTGTATACCGACGACGATATCGATATCAATTACTTTAAGTATCACTAGGTACACAAAGAAGTTCCCACAGTAAGTCGAATCATGGGGCTACAAAACTAGTTTGTTAGATAGTTCTTTGCAATTAGATAGTTCTTAGCATCAAGGAATATAGTTCCCAAAACTGAAGAGGGGTAAATAGTCCACCCATACCTAAACATCCACTACTATACACATTTATTAAGCAATCATGACAAGGTCCTTAATATTAATACTGGCCGCTATCTTTGTCCATCTCTAGAAGATAAAACGATAAGAATTTATTTGTAATTGTTTTCAACGAAAATTTTTCTGTTTCCAACATTTTTTCAAACATTCTCAATAGCCATCTCCTACTATGCCTTTCAGACGAAAGCTAATTTAATTTCCTGTCATTCGTTCAAACCACAAAAATGAACAATCTTTAACACACAAATGTACGCGTACACACACATATGCTGTCATATCTTGCAGGATATGTAGAAGGAGAAAGAAATAAAATAAAGAGAGGAAAAAAACGAAACCTCTTTCAAATATAAACGGAAACGGATGTTGTCGAGGAGACGGATGTTGTCATACACATATATATCCTTCATACACATGCACATATACCGAGGCAAAAACATCCGAAATAATAAATTATAAATAAACGACAACAACAACAGCAACAGCCACAAGGACAACATCAGCAACAACACCGATGAAAGCAACTGCAAACCACAAATGTAAAATGACTCCAATACACCTTCGCTCGTATATATACCTTGCACAACTCGCAGCGAGTCACTCATGTACAGGACGAAACGTTGGAATTTGAAAATATTTTCGAAAGAATTACTCCTTACAATACCAACAGCATTAAAGTGAGGTTAAGTGCACGTACTTAAATGTGTCGTCTCCAAATTACTACTATTTAACTCCAACCATTTCCACCACCCCTTTTAATGTTTTGAATAATCCTTAGATTCAGCCAATGAATGTATGTCTCATGATGCTTTTGTATGGTGTGGCTCGTTTTTAAGTGAAATACTTATGCCAGGATTCTAAAGTGACTAACCCCATTAGGGCTAAAAATGTGTCATATTTGGGGCAGAGCTGACAGTTGCAAATTGAGTTAATTTTGTTGTTGAATGAGAATTACCTGTTTCTTTTTTGTCAGATTTATGTTTATTATTTAGTAGACAGTAAATAAATTTTAAATATGTTCCGGAAGTTAAAAAAGCGTTTCCGGATGTGTACGATGTTGAAGTAAGGAAGAGCCTATAATGAGTCGTTTTCTGAAACGAATGTATCTTTTTGAATCCCTGCTAGAGTCTAGAGAGGTTAAATATGTTTCAATATGAAATACCGCCCTTGTTGTTGGAATAAATGACTTTCGAGTTTGGGTGGTACTCAGGGATTTTCGATTTATACCAAATCGCATATAAAAATTGCATATAAAGTTGGTATATATACGATTGACGATCTTACCAATGGTACCAATTTAGGCACAATAGTAAACATCATTTCCTCAATTATCTCTTACTACAACGAAAATCAACTATTTTTCACATAGAAAAATGTATCAGAACTTGAAAGTCTGTGGTATGAACTCCACATAGATTATTATACTAAAACCTTCCCAGCTTGTGAATAAACAGAGAGGTGAAATATGTTTGAATATAAATAAATGTTATCCTTCGCTGCTAGTGAACTGACAAGGTCACCCTTCCAACATCTTTTAAGGAGCATGACATTCTAAAAGACTTTCGTATCCTTTTCTATTTCGGTGAGATATTCATACTCCCTATATTCCAACCGTGGCCACCGGTGGTGCAATGGTTAGTGTGCGCGGCTCTTGTACATGAGATCCTGGGTTCGAACCCTGCTCTAACCACCTTAAAATTTCTTTCGGCGGCGGTCATCTCGCATAGTGGCGGCGACACTATCGAGTATATAGCCATGGAAAAGCTTCTCAAAAATACCGTTCGGAATCGGTGTAAAACTGTAGGTCCCAATCAGCGTGTGAAAACTGGAAAGCGCACAGCTCAGTGATTGTGAGAAGTTCGCCCCTGTCCCTTCATGGGATGTAATGGGAAACCATTTATTTTATTTTTTATATTCCAACCACCTTGATCGATGGACCTTCTCGTACACGCTGAAAAATTTGTCTTTTTTTGTTGTTTGGATCCAAATATGACGTTTTGTAGCTTGTCGCAAATATACTATAATTGTGTCCAAACACATTGTGTTTGCTATTCAATATAACATGTTTGGAACACAATGACTAATAGGTTAAAATATATGTATTTGTGACCCAAATGTGGAATTGTTTGTTGAAAACCGCTGAAGACAAAAACGTGAAAGACATCAAAGAAACAAAAATCACCAGAGCTTTTATTCCCGTAAACAAAGGTTGCAATCATGGACATGGTTCCTGCTATATGTTACTGGGGCCGTTGTTTTTTCTGCGTGTAGTAGGCAGTGAAGGGACTGTCTGCCTAATATTAATCTTACCTTATAAAGTTTTTGATTGAACAAGATACAGGATCTTCTCTTAATCCTGATGGCTTGATATAAGGTTCCCAAAATATGGCATTAAAGGAAACCTTCCAAGCATTTCACATTCGCGTTCCCGTCATCTAAGAGGCACGATGAAACCCTTGCAGAAAAAGGTTTCCCTGAACATCACATATTCCTTTTAGTTCCACCTAATAAAAGAAAACAATGCTGTTGCTGACAAAGAAGGACGTTACTATCTAATATGTTCCTTGTGTTTCTTTAGGAGGCTCGATGGAAGAACTTACAAAAGACGGAGCTTACATTTATCTACACACATTTTTGTTGTGCTCATTTAGAAGGCCTGTTGGAAAGACGTCCTAAATAAGACAGTGTAATTATTTTTTTTTGGTTCAAGATTTTTATTTCCTAAATTGCAGTTCATGTTTGTTTTCTCTCTCCGTTTAGGGAAAAATTGCAATTTGCGCGGATGGGGCATGAACTCACATTCGCTATACAATCGTTTCGCTGTTTGTGAAGCATCGTCTTCAGTAGTGTCTAACCAGTTAACCCACCGCAGTGTGTAGTCACTTTTTTTCGCAACAGCATGTCGGGATAATGCAACGGCCGTCGGTGGTGCAATAGTAGTGTGGGCGGCTCTTGTCCATTCGAACTTGGGTTCGATCCCCGCTCTGACCACCTTAAATTTCTATCGTCGGCGGTCACTTCGTGTCAACGACACTATCGAATAGTTAGCCATGATAAAGCTTCTCAAGATATCGTTCGGAAGCTGTAGGTCCAAATCAGTGACCTACAATCAAAGCTGTAGGTCCAAATCAGTGAGTGCAAAACTAGAATGCGCACAGATCACTGCTCTCCCTAATCCCTTCATGGAATGTAACGGGAAACCATTTTTTTATATCGGGCTAACTCCCAACACAAGGCAGTGGTCTTCTAAAGTATCAAACATTCTCACTACCTGTCTCTACAATATACTTTGGAAAATGATGTTGTTGCAGGCAGTGAACAAGGAGACTTTCGAATACCATGCCCTTTTCATTGTCATAGATGAAATTCGAAAATAAACAAGCTAAGATTAAAACTCGTATCATTCTCATTCATTACAATTTGATAGGAATCATTTCTGCGATTCTTAGTGCATCACAGTAAAATTCGGTTGAGGAAGCCGAATTAGCCGGAACCGAATATAGAGTTTATCTCAACCAAACCAGAAGTTGTCGCAGCCGTATTAGAGGTTGCCACAACCAACTTAGAGGTTATCACAGCCGACTTGGGAGATGTCACATCTGCATTAGAGGCTGTCACAGCCCACTAAGAGGTTGTCTCAACCGAATTAAAGGTTATCATAACCGATTCAAAGGTTATCACAATCGAATAAAGATAGTGTCAGATAGTTTTTGTTTTCAGCGATTTTCAAAAAGTAAAGCCACATTTGGGTGACACATACATATACTAATCATTGTGTATCCAACATGTAATATTGAATAGCAAACACAATGTGTTTGGACACAAGTATACTATATTTGTGACTAACTGCAAACACGTAATATTTACATCCAAATAACAACAGAAACACCGATTTTTGGCGTGTGGTCCTGAGGCAATATTTCTGTTAGAGCACAGTAAGACAATCAGTTATGAATGATACACAGCCATTTGATCCCTAAATCTTTTATTGCGCTATGAAAAACGAACCCCCAAAGAAGAATCATTCTCCATCACGATACCCATAGCTCACATATAAGTACATCTGCTCAAACAAATGTATATCCGACCAGCAAAAACAGTGATATGTTGAGTCATCCGCCTTGCATTTCCGATATGGCATTCCGCCTATTCCCGCATATTAACAACAAATTGCTTGGGCAACATTTTCGACGCTTGTATAAGCGGCTGAAGAGTTCAACATTCGCGTTTTGGAGCTACCTCATTCAGAGTGGCCAATGTGTTTTGGAAATTGGTTCAAACGTATGGAAATGTTTTTTGATCTTCATGGAGAATCTTTTGAAAAACCATATAACCATTTTCGATCATCAATATTTGCTTTTTCATTACCAGGCCAGAAATATAAATAGACACCCTCGTACTTAACCACAAAACACAGAACAGAATGTCTTTGCAAGGTGTTTAAAGTATAGAAAAATCAATTAGAGCATTGAATTTTGCTACATATTTAACACCTTCATTATACATTCGGTTGGAAGACCTTCTAAGAGGGCGTCTAAAGACATTCACTTGGAAGGCGTTATATACCAGCTTCTGTTTGATGGATGACTCTAGGATCTTGACATGCAATGGCGTCCCATATAGGAGAAGATGGAATGAGCTTCCATCACAGTAAAACAAGACAGCGAAACATTCAAGCAGCGTGTCCAATTATGATTATATGTTTTCTATGTCTATATGATAGCTTCCAAGGGAGGATTTTTACTGGACCATCTTTCAGAAGGGTATGTTCTGTTGGAGGCCAAGTATACAGTATACAGGAAGTAATATTACTTCCCATGAAGGAATTTGGGTGAGCTTAACACAACCAGTGAGCTGTGCGCTTTCTAGTTTTACACTCACTTGAGGTGACCGCCGCCGAAAGAAATTTAAGGTGGTCAGACTTGGGATAGAACCCAGGATCTCATGTACAAGAGACGCGCACCCGAACCATGGCACCACCAACGGCCTGCATGTTTCCATTTTGATTTATTAAAATAAATATTTGGGATACTGAAAAGAGTATTTGGATAATACAGCGGTACCATGCCTTGCAGTTCTTCATTTCCGTCGAAAAGGAATTTAGGCGGCCATTTGGTGGCACTTCCCCGAGTAGATGGACTATTATGTAGTGGGTAAACATGTTTGCCAACTTTGGAGGCATCGCACGAAGACCGTACCATCGACATCCTTATGTTCGGGTTCAGCACACAATCGCGACGTCAACTAAAGCAAATCCGAGCGTTTCGTCTCGAAACATATCGCCTCAAATTGGAGTTAGCTGACGGTCATTACATCGGATAATTGATGATAACTTAAATTTTTCTCCGTACAAAGTCTAAAGTACAAACAAGTTAACCCCTCTGGATTTGCCAATTCGGCTGGAATTTTTCCCAAAATATAATTTAAATGACCGTAGAAGACAACAGTATAATAAATTGATTTTTTATGTTTGATGAGACCCAGTTTGATATAAACAGCAATGCAAACAAACAAAATAGTCATATGTAGAGTGAATCTAATCCCGAAATAGTCCATGAGACCGAACTGAACTCACAACGAGTCTCTGTATGGTGCGCAGTTTCATCAAGGTGCATTTTGGGACCAAACTTCTTTGAAGAAAACGGTGTAAGAGCAGCTGTCACTGAGGACAGTTATTTAAATATGTTGATACAGTGTTTGTTGCGCTGACATCTATAGGCATCTGTCAAAGTGAACACGTCCGAACAACACACAGCGTTAACATTACACACGTGGTTGTTGTACAACAATAGTCTCTGCCTGAAAATAAGTATGATGTTATTGATGTAGCGGCAGCGAACAAACAAGCAGTTCTTCGTCGCCAAAGAAGTATTGAATAGTATAGAGAACTCATGGAACGAACTGCATGACTCAAAAGCACTGGCGACATCTGGCGAATGATTCAAAACGTATTACTTTCTTTTTGTCATAACTTGGTATATTCATAATTTTGATGTGAAACATTGATGCCTTTTGAAATATATATGCTTTTTGTATTGTTTTTTGTAATAACATTGTCGAAATGTTGCATTTATATTGAAATATTCTATAAAGAGTTATGGCGGAACTGCACCGAAAAATTTCAAAGAAATTAATTCCGGAAACTTCACTTTCCACTGGTCCCAAGGTCAACTGAATTAACAGCACCAGACTTCTTTTTCTGGGGTCATATCAAGCCAGAGGTATACAAAACTAAACCAAGGAATTTGGCTGAATTGAAGCAGTTAAAAGAATAATTGAAGCGATCCGGACTTCGACCGTTCAGTCCGCACTGCATAATTTTCTGATCAGGTGTCGCATATGCGTGTATGAGCATGGAGGTCGTTTACGGCCTATCGTCTTAAAAAACAAATTTCTACATAAAATTAAATTGAATTTTCTATATAATAGGAGAAAATAAATGAAGTTCATTGAATAAAGAAAAAGTTATTTGAATTTCATATTGTAGCACAATTGGTATTTGACGATTTAGAATTTACCGGATAAGGGGTCGATGAAGACGCAGTTGTACCAATCATCAAAAAACCTCGTTAATTGAAATCCAATTGATTTCAATCTTGAATCTTCCAACAATTGTTTAAAACACACACGTATGGAAAAATTTCGTTAAGTCCGTAAAACGTAAAACAAAAAATTCTGTTACATCCATAAAACGTAAAAACAATTTTCTACATAAAATGAAATTGAATTTTGTATAAAATGGGAAAAAATAAATGAAATCCATTAATTAAAAAAAGTTATTTGAATTTCTTACTATAGCACAATTGGTGCGCCACCCTGTATATTTAACGATTTAGAATTTACCGGACAAGGCGAAAGGGGTCGATAAAGACGCAGTTGTAGCAATCATCCAAAAACCTCGTTAATTCACATCCAATTGATTTCAATCTTGAATCTACCAATACTTCCTTAAAACACGCACGCAAGGTAAAATCTCGTTACGCCCAACCGAAATCTCAAAAAATTTAATTTCATTTGAGAAATACCATAGCGGCAATTAAAAATTTCTTGAAACAAAAAACTAATTTCTTTTGTGATAAATACAAAAACTGTTTTCGAGAGCCGAAAGATGTTTACATCAAACGATATATGGTCACTTTATACTCAGAAAGTCGTTCGCGGGAATCGGAAAACATTTCCATTAACTGTCCTTTCGTTTACCGCAATCGTGTTCTGCTACCTTCAAACACAATACAACTTTTAGGGGAAGCGACAAATTTAAACTCAATTGCTTCCAACATTGAATCTCGCCATAATACTTTCAATCACATTTACCAAAAATATTGACGACTACATTTGACGGTTTTTGTAATTTAAAAAAAAAAAATTTACAACGAGTTATCCTATATTACAAACGCTCTCATCTTCCTTCCAAACAGTGTATGCTTGTAATTCTTATCGTACAAGGTTCGTATGATTTAAAATGTCTGCGGAAATAAACTCATTAGTTTTGTATTAAAGTATCTCACATACACAAGCTTATCGCCTTCCCCATTTCCCCTTCCACTCTACCATCTAGCTTTATTGTATATGTGTAATTGTCTTCAACGATATTCTGTCAAGGATTCCGTGATTTACTTCTTCCCTCTTAATGTCCGCCCCAGTTACAGAAAGTCGACGCACAGTTTTCATAAGATTTTCTAATTTTAATTCATTCAACCTTGTCTCACTTTTGCCAGGGAATTATACATATAGTTACCATAAAGTTATTACGTTGACAACTTTCGTAGTTGCCAGCAACTATTTGTTGTGCATGAGAGGGCTGGGGGAGTAAACCTCCAATTTGTTGTTGAAAGCGGAAATACATTACTAAATTTTGTGCTATCAACCAACTATGTACATCCAACCACACTCCTTAACGAGCTATAACAAGGCAAAGTGTTGCTTGCTGATCACATTGCATTGTTGTCTCAAATTTGAAGTAGATGTGAAAACAAAAAAGGATTTCCCAATACAAATTCAAGGATAATTAAATGTAAATACAATGTAAAAGTAAATTATGTGTAACTGAAATTCTTGTTCCATATTTAAGATGAGAATAGAATAAACATTTTAAATATCTACAGACATTTGAGCCACTCAGAGGGGAATTGGTCTAACTTCACAAAACAAAAGGTAGAGATGGAACAGATGTTTGGGACTTTTGTGTTTTCTAATACACAACTGGTGCAAGACTCAAAAATAGTTGATGTTTTCACCTTTATTTTGGTGACTTGAGTAGGAAACTATTAAGATACTTTAGTTCTAATAGCACTGAAATATAAAACTTATTAAATTATGGAGTTAGATCAATTGACGTCTGAGTCGCTGATGAATGATCCGGAAGGGTTGAATAGTGTTTATGTTTGGCCTGTGCACTCGACGTTTGCGAATGATTGTCAAATATTGTATTCCCTTTCTAAAACATTTGTGAACCCTTAAGAGTCTATTAACTGAGGAGTTTAGAGATTACAAAACTGAAGCGGCATTAAAATCCCTAAAAATGTATATAATGGCACTGCTATAAAATATTTTCAATTGACGTCAGCATGCCGGCCCTAAAGGCCAGGTATTAACCCTACACGGAAAAAAATCCTTGCATAAAACCTATGATAAATCTTCATCAATTGTTCGTCATTTAATTGATGACAAATTTCATCAACTGAATGAAACGGTGTACTCCTGAAAATGTGTCGTTTGAATATTGTGCGTTTTTTTCAAATTTTTTGGCTTCATTGAATTGACGATCTTTTTGATCGGCGTATAGGGACTAAATCTATCAAAGTCAGATTTTATGCTGCTGCTAAAACTAGATTTTATGCTGCTGCTAAAACCAGATTTTCTGCGACTGCGAAAGAGAATAATGACGTGTTAAACAAAAATGAGCGAGCAAGAGAGCAATGAAAGAGTGGTGCGGCAGGGGGAGGCAAACGAAATTGTGTCTATAGCGTATGTATTACCATAATAATGTGTATATGTACATGTGTCTGTTGCTATTGTTGAACGGAGATATAAAGCATAGCTATGCAAAATTTTATTTGCAAGACCGGCTTGCGCAGTCGACGTTATGGTGACACACTAATACGTCAGCTATTTCGTACAAAGTATGTGTGATGTTGTGTGTTTGGCTGTTTCGTTGCTGTTGATATGGCAAACATGTGCTTATGTGACACACGTATACGTCAGCTACTTTGGACAAAGTATGTGTGATGTTGTGTGTTTGGTTGTTTCGTTGTTGTTGCTATGACCAAACAAAGCGAGTCATTTGATGTTCAGCATTGCCCGGTGTATACAAAAACAAGTAGAAACGGTGTTAAGTTCGGCCGGGCCTAAGCTTTTATACCCTCCACCATGACAATTTACACTCACAGTCTCCACTCTTTGCATTCCCTTAACAGTTATTATTTTAGATACCCCCGCCTACACCCACCATCCACACAAATACTCCACGCCACAGCAAGCACAAATAAATCACCAACATATCAGTAGTAGTAGTAGTTGTTGTTGTTGGTGTTGTAGTTTTTTTTAATTACAGTGAAAGGTAAGTCCAATAAAATGTTGGTGCGGAGCACACTCAGAGCAAAGAGAGTAATGACGTATTATACGTATATAAAAATGAGATAGCAAGAGAGCAACGACAGTTTTGTGAACTTGTGTAGCGTATGTACGAATATAAGAATGTATGTATGTATATACAAGTGTCTGTTGCTTTGCATTCTTTGACTTTTGTGGGAATAAAACAAAAAGTATTGAGCAAGAAAATAATGACACATGTGCTTGCACTGGGTCTTTAAATAATTTTAAGTATTAATATTATTTAATTGTAACGTCATCATATGATTGAACGCTGGTTTTATACCCTCCGCTGTAAGTGATAGAGGGTATATATCAGTTTGTCATTCTGATTGTAACATATAATAAGGCTTTGCGACCCCATAAAGTAAATATATTCTTGATCCTTATAACAACCGGAGTCGATATGGCCATGTCCGTCTGTTGAAAACATTCTCACGACTTCAATCGGCGATAACGGGGTTTGGTTTTTGGCCAGAATGTTCCTCGTATTCCTGAGCAGTTTGGTATTGAAAATCAGCGAAATTGGCCCATTGGAAAAAATTTTATGATTGGAAACGTAAAAAAACTCATAAAATTTTCACATTAATTTTTGTAGTTTTATACTAAACTACTCCTTTTGCCGTGTGGTGAATTTCCATGTTGAAAATCTTTGTTGTTCTTTATAATAGGTAAGTACTTTAGAATGTTTGGATCTACTTTCATGTGTTCATACATTTATATGAATTTTGTCACACTACATCTAAGGTCGCTGTGGCCTGATGGGTAAAGGGTTGCGCGTTGGAGTCTGAGGGTTGTTGGTTCAACTCTCGCCCAGCTTGTTTTTTTTTTTTTTAACAGTTCTTCAAAAAATGCTTTTTTATTTTTAAGCTTATTTTTATTTTTTTTAATTTTTATTTTCTTAAAAATGGTTGAAAATCTTTGTTGTTCTTTATAATAGGTAAGTACTTTAGAATGTTTAGATGTACTTTTATGTGTTCATACGTCACTGTGGCCTGATGGGTAAAGGGTTGCGCGTTGGAGTCTGAGGGTTGTTGGTTTAACTCTCGTCCCAGCTCTTTTTTTTATTTTAAGCTTATTTTTATGTTTTTTGAAAAAGTACTTTTTCTTAAAAAAGGTCCTTTTTAAAATTTAATATTTTGCTGGTTAACACTAAGGTGGAGGGTATCAAAGATTCGGCACAGCCGAATTTAACACTTTTACTTGTTTATTTTCCAATGTAACATTTACGAATGTGTTCATAGAAATGGAACAGGTACCGTGTAGCAAAAAGGTGTTAACACACCGCCCGTGAGTTCGAACACTCATTGGATTTTTTTAAATAAAACAAAACAATGAAATTCTTTATTCCTGTGAAAGTACGTTAGATGCCATTATGTATGGAACTCGATTTCTTTTGCATGGCCACTACGGGGGCGCTTGCAGAAGTCCAGACGCTGAACCCAATTTTCGACGGTTTTCAAGCATAAATCGGCCGATACTGCTGCAATTTTACGTTCGATATTCGAACGAAGTTCATGAATCGTCGCTGGCTTGTTGGCATAGACCATAGACTTCACGTAGCCCCACAGGAAATAATCTAACGCCGTCAAACCGCACGACAGAGGCGGCCAATCGACTGGGCCATTTCGTGAGATAATACGTTCACCAAACTTGGTTTCCAATAAATTTATTGTGGCATTCGCTGTGTGGCTTGTGGCGCCGTCCTGTTGGAACCACATGTCCTCCAAGTCCATATTATCCCATTGGGGCCAAAAATATTCGGTTATCATTGAACGGTAGTGATTCGCATTCACAGTAATGTGCCGGTCTTGATCATCACGGAAGAAGTACGGCCCAATGACGCCGCCGGCCCATAAACCGCACCAAACCGTAATTTTTTCGTAATGCAATGACGACTCATGGATTACGTGTGGATTGCTGTCTGACCAATAACGCATATTTTGCTTATTGACGAAGCCATTCAGCCAGAAGTGACCCTCATCGCTGAAGATGATTTTATGTTGGTCAAGCGGCTTCAGTTCTTGCGTCAATGTGATCTTGTAACGACGTAGGCCAAGACCTTTTCGCAAAATTCGCCACAACGACGTCACAGAGATGCCCATTGCTTGAGAACTACGTGTGAGAGACACATTTGGGCTTTCTTGAACTGAAGCCTCAGCGGCAGCAATATTATCGACAGTACGGGCACTTCTTTGTCTCAATGGCACGGGAACATTTTGTGCTGTGCCTGTGGATTCAAAGAGCCTGGCTACACATTGACAACCAATTTACATCAAAAATCATGATAAATTTACATCAAATTGATGACAAAATCTACAACAAATTGAAGACAACCTTACATCTAGTTGACGAAAAATGTATAGCAAATTGACGAAAGATTACATCAAAATGGTCAAAAATTTACTTCAATTTGGTGACAAACTTCCATCAAATTGTTGAAAAATTTATTTCAACTTGATGTAACGTTGGCATTGAATCAAATATGGATGAAAGATTGACGAAATGTTCTTCATCAATACAACGAAATGTGTCGTAGATTCAAAAATGAGGAAAAGTTTTTATCAAATTGATGAAGGGATTCCTAAATTTGATGAAGATTTTGGTTAATGTATGAGAAATTCATACTACAAGCTTACAAGTCATATACATTTTTCGAATTGAAAAATGGTTGGTTTTTTGTGGGAAATAATAGACATTTCAGTTCAACACACACTCACTGGCATGACTAGTTTCGAACTCCGTGACAAGTTCATCATCAGATGCCTAACTACTGTGCCTGAATTGATACCATCGGTTCGACAAATTCTGATTCTGTAATTCATATATGCGAATTAGTATCGATCGAAGATCCCTGAGTATCAACATCACTGAAAGGCCTATTTTTCTTTCAGTGTAGTAATAGAAGTTAGTGCTGGGCAGTTGTAACAAGATGCGGCTAGTAGGCCTGCTCTCTCACGCAACATGTCTTGCGTTATGGCGCAGAGTCCTTGGTCATGTCGCATGCTGATGAATTATCATTGGGAGCCATCGAGAGGAAAATGCTCCGAAAAGTATATGGTTTAATGATAGAAAACGCCGAGTATCGACGACGGATGAACCACGAGCTGTATAATCTGTATCTCGACATCGACGTAGTTATGCGTATCAAAATACCCGGGCTAGGCCATAACAGTAGAATGGATTATAGTGAACCAGTGTTATTCAAAGACCTACTCGAGGGACATCGAAATATAGGATGAACAAGTTATCGCTGGAAAGATCAGGTGGAATACTGCCTGCTAGAGCTTGGTGTTACCAACTGGATGATAAAGGCTGAAGATCTAGCGGGTTGGAGAAACATGTTGTCCTCATTTGGAAAGGCCCTTGGCCGCTCTGAGTTGTTTGGGGCCACCTATGTAACTAAGTTAGTAATGTTTAGACATTGTTCGTCTTTGCGCTATATATGAGATGGGTCAGTAGTCAGACGCGCGAACTTGCAGTGTTAGTTCCCCGGTTCAACTCCCATCCCATGGAAAACATAAGTTAGGTTAGGTTTGGTTGATAAAAAGGGGTTCACATTCATCGCCAGATCCGCCCATGCTATCGCGTACACTTAAGGCTGGCCATCGGTCCGTTCCTCGCCCATATCCTAAATAAGTATTCTTCATTTCAGGAACTGGCGTAGTTCCTCAGTTTTCTCCAGTTGACGCCCGTCAGAAGTGGTAGGTCATATATTGTGTACTCCATAGGGAGTGCTTTATTGTTTCAGCTTCCTCCATAAGTCCCCACACATGCCTAATTCTGTGAACCCAATTCGGTGTAGGTATGCTCGCAAACCGGAGTGCCCACTAGGTACTCCCATCATCATACTCAGTTCAGCTTTGGGTTCCTCAGGAAGTTTGTCGGTCATCACTCTATTTGACCTGTGTCTTCATAGGATGTAATAATACTGACTCCAGTGCGCTTGTAAAATCGGAACTATCCCGCAATTATAGGTTTGAGCTGGCAATGACTAAGGTATTATCGAGAGTCTTTGCGGCGCATATCCCGGCGTATAAAACTCTTTTGGCGTTGAACGCGTATATCAGCACAGATTGTTACAAATACTTCCCTTAACTCAAAAGCATATTCACTAGCATAGCGTATACATTGAACCCTACTCGTGTAACATGCAACATCATGGTGCACGTTGATTTCTTCAAAGTGGGTGCGCCTGTAATGATGAAGCTGGTGCGAAAATTGTGTCCAAGATTTATGCTGAGAAGGTGAATTGGCGAGCGAGTCAGCACTACAACTTAGGACATTGTAATATTCGACTTAAACACATGGTGCATCAGGCCACCAAAAGAGCTAGGGAAATTGCCATATCTTGGGGGATAGGCCGCTTTCGGATGTGATGAAGGGGATTCAGGAGAAAATCTGGGATGGTTGGACAACAGATTAAGAAAAGAAGGCAAGGGGGGAATGATACTTACTACAAGATTTTCAAAACTACGAGGAAAACCCCCTGGTTCCATGATACAACACTGGATCCCAAAAGTACGAAAAAGTACAACTGCCCACGGAGGAGTGTTGCCAAGCCAAGACTAGTGTTCCCAGAAGAGTGTTGTCAAGCCAATTCGAGTGTTCTTAAGGAGTGAAGCAGCTGATGTTATATTTGTAAATTAAAGATTTATAAAGAGACTGACTTCGAACTGCAGAAAATGGTAAACTATTCTGTTCTTATTTCGAAAGGTTTGGTGGATGCAAGCGAAAGTCTCGGGAAATAATTGAGATTACCTCACAACCACTTTACAAAGGTACATGACCCATGGAAGGCTTAGGTTGCCCGTGTCAAAAAGAATCGATGGTACCTATTTTACAACAAAAAGCATGTTTCTGGTTGAAAAATAATAACCCTCTATAGGGTTGGGTTATAATCGAAGGACAACTAAACTTCAGATTCCAGGAAACTCAAATGTGCTTAGGCTACTCTAGTATTACGTGCTTGTCTTGTCATATATTCCAGCTTATTGGACGATGCTACAAATGTGGGCGTAAATAAAATATATACTATTTTTGTATAGTAATATAACTAAATATAAATATAACTATTTTTGTTCAGTACCAAAAACATGTCAATTTCATTGGTAGAGTCAACAAATGCTCACTAACTCTTTCCGTACAGTTACGATGAAAATTATTTTTACTGGCTTGGAATGATTTTACTGAGAATTATTTGAACAAAAATTCGACACATGTGGTGGATTTTAATTGCTTATTTAATATTGGCTATCGTTTAATTCATCCTGAGCATTTGGTAAATATTAAACGAAAAATATTGAATTTATATCAAAATGTTCGATAACAGTCGGTTATTCATCCTACATAAATTCCCAAACTACCTGTATTTATTTACCAATGAAACCAACAAGAAAGGATTCATGCACACGATACACACATACTCAAATACTTACGGGTACATACTTCCTATACCAAAAACAACCATGCACACAAATGAACATTGTATGCACACACGTACAAATTGTATAAGTGAATGTGTAAGTGCAGGTGTGTGAGTTCGTTAAGTTTTGTTTATTTTTGGCATTTTGGTATATTGAGTTTTGTTTTCTTTTTTTTTCTCGTTGTGTTTGTTTGATGGTTCTCTTTAATGGCTCTTCAGCTGCCTCTATTGCTGCTGGTCTTCTACGAATACCCATGTGTGTATTTGAAAATGTTGCATATTTTTGGGAGACGTCTTCTACCTTATACTTTTTCTTGAATTCATATTTTTGTTGCTGTGTTGAGTGGCTACGAACCATCATATGGTGGGTGTCTGGTAAAGCTTTATTGAATAGCTTTCCTTTTTTTGCTCCAGAAGAAAAGAAGTTTTTGCAAATTGAAATCATTTAGTGGATTTATGTGCAAGTGTTTGAGTGCGTGTGTGAGTGTGTGTGAGTGGGTGTATGTGTGTGTACGTGTTGGTATAAAATTCACTTTGTCTTGTTAACTCTTTCATGGTCAGTGGGAGCCAATTTTGGCTTTATGCCTTTTAGTTGGCCATTAATTTAACGCAATAATATGAAATGAATTTAATCAAAATTAATTTGCTATAAATTAGTGTTAATTGTTTTGGTTAAAATGCAACTATCACGAGATGAATGATTTAGCAACGATAAAACGAATGGCAGTCGGTGGGGCAATGGTCAGTTTGCGCGGCTCTTGTATATGAGATCCTGGGTTCGAACCATGCACTGACCACCTTCAAATTTCTTTCGGCGGCGGTCACCTCGCATAGTGACGGCGACACTATCGAGTATATAGCCATGAAAAAGCTTCTCAAAATACCGTTCGGAATCGGTGTAAAACTGTAGGTCAGTGAGTGAAAACTGGAAAGGGCACAGCTCTGTGGTTGTGAGAAGTTCTCCCCGGTGCCTTCATGGGATGTAATGGGAAACCATTTAAACTAATAGCATTTATTAAAGAAAGGATGAAGTTTTAAACTCTCAATTTATATTCAGACTTCGGTTTGTAGACTAACACTGTAGCAACAGGCTTTCGTAAAATGAAGAATCTATTGTTTTCGGGTTGTTAGGAAGTTAGTAACACATAACTACTTCGGCCCGTTAGTTGATAAAAAACACTAAATCCTGCACAATAGTTCCCACCAAAGACAATAATGAATTAGGACAACAAGCTGCTGCATACGATATCTACATCCAACTCCTCTAGCTGTTGTTGCAGCTGAGAATCGTTTTAGAAAATCTTTGTGCATATCATTGGAATTCCGGTCCTTATCATTATTATTTACGAAAATTCACCAAAAAGTAACCCATGCAAAAAAAGCAAAAGTAGCCAGTTAAACACCAAAAAACCAACATGCAGGGTGACGCTGTTTTCAGTTGCAATGCACAACTATTTTTCACTCCATTTTCGAAGGAAGATACTTCGTGTGAAACAACGAAACAGTAATAATAAGAATTTACTAAAATGTTCAAGAAATACGTAAGTCACGTGGCTACGCTGCTATCAGTTGTCACTTGAACCATAAAGAGGTTGCATAGGTAAAAAAGGAAGAGCAGACTGCCTTCTATGAGAACAGGAGAATTCAGTCATCGCATTTGTTACACCCTGCTCGTTGGGGTAAAGACCAACAAAGACCAATGGCCGTTGGTAGTGCGATAGTTAGTGGGAGCGCCTCTTGTACATGAAAACCTTAATTCGATCCCTGCTCTTTCCACCCTAAGTTTCTTTCGGCGGCGGTCAACTCGCAAAGTCACGGCGACTCTATCGATTATTTCGCCATGAAAAAGGTTCTCAAAATACCGTTCGGAACTGGTGTAAAACTGTAGGGCGTATCAGGGAGTATAACACTAGGAAGCGTACCCCATCCAGGCCAGGTTATCAGAATGAATGAAGATGAGCCAGCACGAAAGGTTTTCGATACTGTACCCGATGGAAGCAGGAAAAGAGGACGACCAAGACTGCGCTGGAAAGACCAGGCAGAAGAATCTTTCCGTATCATTGGTGTTACCAACTGGCGGGAAAAGATGAAGGAAAGAGCCAGTTGGAAGAATATGTTGAAATTTGTTTAATTAATATGTGTAAGACCTCGGACCTCATGAGGTTGTAAAATAGTCATTAAAAGTAAAGTACGTACAGCTCACTGTTGTGAGAAGATCTCCCCAATTCCTTCATGGAATGTAATGGAAAACCATTTATTTATTTATTTATATTATTGTTTATTTAATGGCATAAACGGCTGCAGTTTTCACAAGAATTCATTAAAGCAGGAGGATTCATCGTGAGATCTCTTCAACATCTTTGTGGAGATAACAGTTTAAGAGGTTACAGTTGACACATCTACTTGTTAATAGCAAGAGAAGCAATGACGCAGACAAGAAGACAGTTAAAAATTTTGATCTCTTAAATCTCTTAATAGATGTGGTGGTATAAAGCTTGCAGTTTACACAAATATTCATTAAACTTTTTAGTAGAAATCAAAAAGACCCCTTTATGGTTTGTTTTGTTTTAATTCCCATTCTTATTTGACAGCACCCCATAATAAAAATCAGAATTTTGTTTACACACAGACGAGCACGCAAGAGCCAATGAAATGTAACTATATACGATACTATGCTTTTTCATTTCTAGGTTGATTCTTTTTATTTACCAAAGCTGTAGATTTTCGAAGGATAAGCAAAGTTTTTACAATATGTTCTCGATATGGTTAACAACTGAAAGAGGAAAATCTCTGTATTCCTAAATAATTTCCAGCTTTTTTTCAGCCAAAACAAAAAATGTAACAAATATCCTTCAGTGTCATATCCAATGTGTCGAACTATACTTTTTGTAACACATTTATTAAAGGATATTTTTTTTATTTTAACCAAAACTCGACGACATTTCGACATCATAGAACAAGTATAAATATTTTCAAGGTCCTGGGAATCTTTTGAAAGTGTAAAGTATTTTCTTTTCTTTAAAGTACTAATTGTTTGACAAGAGATTGTTGGAAGCGTAAATTAAGCTGTTGCTACCGAACTTAGTCCACACAACTTAAATTCGGTTGACACTACAAATTACATGAGGTGTCAGGGGACACCCGGTTGAAACGAACTTCCTTTCGCTATATATTATGTAATAGTTAGTTCCAACACGCCTAAGGAGACCGTTGAAAAATATGAAAATTTAAATGGATTTTTAAGAAAAGATACTTTTTGTAAAATGATAAACTTTTTAAAGAAAAATTTTTTTTTATAGGATGCATTTTTTAAAAAAATATATATTGTTACGAATTTCCTTATTCGTCCTTTTTGCGTTGTTTTATTCCCAATAATAAAACAAGGTTCGTTTTAAATTACGATAATTACAACGGTTTAACTTCCTTTTTATTTTACTTATATAGTACAACAGTTGACTTTATTTATACCACTTTAATAAGTCTTATATTTTACTATCAATTCGCGTTGCTCACTTTACCGGGTTTAATCACAAACTGAACTCTCCATTCCAAAGACCTCCGCTATTTATACCAACTCACCATACTCAAATGAAGGTATATCTAGCGAATTCAAGAACCTTCTAGACATTGTTGTTGTTGCTTATATTTGTAGAACAATCTCGAATGGCGCAGAATTATCTTTACTGAGGTGAATACTTTCAGGCGCAGCACTAACCGCCTGTTATTTACATACTGTTAGTAGAGTCATTAACAGCAAGCAAAAGCTTTTACTTATTCGTAACAATATTTTTAGGTCCTTTATGTAAGAATATGTAATTCTGTTATTAAAAGCTAATATTTTTTAAGGAAAGATAATATTTTTATGAAGAAGTATTTTCTATAAGAAAAAGCCATAAGAGTATAATTTTTTTTAAATAGAAGTAATTTTTTTAAGAGCAGGTACTTTTTAAAAAAGTGGTTATTTTTTTTTAGAAAATATACTTATTTTCAGAAAGGCTACTTGTCTCAATGAGAGGAAGTACAAGCTATTATTTTATTTTTAAGAAAAGGTACTTTTAAGAAAAGGAATTTTTGTAAGAAAAGGTAGTTTTTTAAGAAAAAGTATTTTTTTGAAGAAATGGTTTTTTTTAAGAAACTGAAATTTTTTTACAATTGGTCCTTTTTGCAAGACTAGGTACATTTTTAGAAGTAGGTACTTCTCTCAAGAAAAGTAATTTTGTTTCACAGAAAAATGTACTCTTTATAGAAATTGTAGTTTTTTAAGAAAAGGCAATTTGTTGTAAGAAAATTTAATTTTTTAAGTAAAGGTACTTATTTAAAAAATACTTTTAAAAAATACTTTCTCTAAGGAATGGTACTTCTTTTAGATAAGGTATGTCTTTTAAGAAAATGTACTTTATACTTTTTTGTTGGTGAGAAAATTAACTTTTTTAATAAAAGGCATTTATTTTAGAAAAAGTTATTTTTGACGTAGAATACGTCTTGCCTTACGGTATGAGGAGTCATGTCAGGTTTTTATTGTAGTAATCTTTTTTTCATTGAATTTGAGGAAACGGCTAGATGAATTTTTTTAAATTTTTTGTTGTAGGTAAATGAAGATGTTATCTTTCGTTTGATATACATTTCATATTGGTTGATATATTTCTAGTATTTTAATTTCTCAAATGAAAATTGTTTAAACACATACACTCAAACATATGTGTGGTGTTTGGTTGAGTGTTTTTGGTTGCTCAACATTGCTTAGGAACATGTATCTAGTAAAAAGTGAAACAAATAGTAAGCTAACGTAATAAAGCTTTTTTGCGAAAGCTTCAATAAAGCTGTTGTAACATTAATTTTGAATTGTAAAGCGTAAAGGTTTCACACAACGCTCGAATGCTAATGCGAAGACTCGATAAGGTAAACCTTTTTTAATATTAGGGCGGCCCTCTCAACATTCGCAGAACTTATTTCAATAAAAATATTAATTAAAATACATAAATTAAATTAAGTTTAAAAAAATTTAACATAATATTTTTTTTTTTAAACGGACTTGAATCAAATGCCGTTGGTAAATATAAAAATTACAGCAGACAGTTGTCCGAGGCCTTCGGCCACGGACTGTCCCTGCAGGCTGTGTCAGAGACACGGCCATTAAGTTTAACGTAGAATACGCCATCCGATAAGACAGAAAACATATATAACAATAAATGATAAATAATATAAGCAAATGAATTTATTGTTATATATGTTTTCTGTCTTATCGGATGGCGTATTCTACGTTAAACTTAATGGCCGTGTCTCTGACACAGCCTGCAGGGACAGTCCGTGGCCGAAGGCATCGGACAACTGTCTGCTGTAATTTTTTTAAAACATCTTTCACTTTGGCTTTTCTAAATATACTTTTAATTGGGTTCAAAACTACAATATATACTAAACTAGCTGCACTTGGCAAACTTCGTTTTACTTTCAAAATTATTTTGTTCCATTATGTTTGCGGTAAATGAATAGACCTGCTGGCGTTCCGACACGGGATAATGCCACGTTTAATTGACAATGGGCAAACAAAAATGTAGTTGCTTGGAATATTATGAAGAAGACTGTAAAATAACTATTTGTTGATTTGTTTAAGAAGCTTCTCGTTATACTATAATAGCTTCGCTACCTCTGAATTGTAATTTTAATGATTTATTATTTTTTCTCTACTTATTCAAGTTCTCTAGGATATACAATATTTCTAGATTTGTCATCTGCTGCAACTATATATAAGTTCGAAGGCTGACCCACGCGTGAACATGCAACATATATTGTCCGTGGGAAAAACACAGATTTGTCAAATTTAAGCCACAGATTTGAAGTGACTGCCCCTGCACTATATTAATGGTCATCGTAAATGCCAACCGAATCGGAAACTGAAGTCTTTTGAAATCATTGGGCATGTCTGTAGGTATCATGGGAATGCGTGGAATCAGGGCATCAGTTCCTTTATAATTTCCAGTTATTATAGTAGGTTATTCTGCATTTTCTTAAAAAATTCATTTTTGGGATAAAGATATTTAGGATGCTCTCGAAACTGAACTGAATGATATTCATATTCATTCGTACCTGTACCATTCGTTTCTTAGCTTCATAGTCTTATAGCCGTATTTTCATAGCCGTTGGTTTGGTTTTCCCCAAAAACTAATTTGCATCATATCAGTAGTATATATATGTACCGAACCTCACATTCCTACACTGTATCAAACTGTTGTACGTACACCAGGCAGTTGTGAACATATTTCAATGTATCTGAAAAGATATGTGGCAGATTTGATTCAATTTTTTTTTTTAAGCTAGAAGCACTGAATTTTTAAAAAACGAATCGGCCATATATTTTTTGAGATATATTGAAGTATGTGCTCAAGTGCCCTGTGTACGGACAATTGTTTGATATAGTATACTTTATGTAACAGTCAAATATTGATGTGTGTGGGCAGCGCCACGGCTCTTTTTTCTAACTTGCTTCCAAATAGCTTGTTCGTATCTGTAGGCGTACTGTAACATACTGTGAAATTTTCAGGACGATCATACTATTATTATGACTGCTACAACGGTTTCTTTTAGAAGGTGCCCCTTCCACCTTGACTGTAATTCATACATATATACCAAATCTCATCTTCATACCTCTGATAGTTCATGAGATATAGCGATTTTAAAATTCAAATTGTATGGGCGGTGCCACGCCCTTTTATCCAATCGCTACCAAGTATATCCAAGGTCATCAGTACCACACTGTGAAATTTTCATAATAATCGATGTATTAGAAAAGCAGTCAGAGCGATTTTCGGAAACGTGGCGTCACAGCGCCCATTTCTACATTGGCTGCCATTCATACTACACCAACAGCATATATACCAAATCTCATCTTCTTACCTCTGAGAGTTCATGAGATACATCCATTTTAAATTTCCTTTATCCAACCACTTCCAAATATAGCCAAGGACTGGCAGCAGGTCATCAGTACCTCATTGTGAAATTTTCATAACAATCGGTCTATTAGAAAATGCGTCAGAGCGATTTTTTAAAAAGGGGTGCGGCACAGCCCGCTTGCTGTTATTCGAACTGCACAAATAACTTATATGCCAAATATTATATTCACACCTCTGATAAAGGGTTTTTCAACAGAGACGCTACAAAAGTAAATCGATAGGGACAGCAAACGACGCCATATTTTTTCCCGCTCTTTTGACATTTCTCTTCAGTAAGGTTTGCCATTTCATCATGGAAAGATATACGAGCCAACAACGAGTCGAAATTATTAAAATTTACTACCGAAATTTGGAGTCAGTGGCCTCAACTTTAAGAGCGCTACGTCCAATTTATGGTCGTCATAATCGTCCTACCAGATCAACAATTGAGCGCCTAGTGGAAAATCCATAGGCACAGTACAAAATGCTCCCGTGCCAGTGAGACAAAGAAGTGCCCGTAGTGTCGAGAATATTGCTGCCACTGAGGCTTCAGTTCAAGAAGGCCCAAATGTGTCTCTCACACATCGTTCTCAAGCGTTAGGCATCTCTATGACGTCGTTGTGGCGAATTTTGCGAAAAAATCTTGGCCTACATCCTTACAAGATCAAATTGACGCAAGAACTGAAGCCGCTTGAGCAACAACTTGAAAATGATTCGGATTTTCATCGGAAAATCATCTTCAGCGCTGAGGCTCATTTCTGGCTGAATGGCTGCGTCAATCTAGACACAAACCAAAACAAAAGTACCCAATATAGTAGACAACACTGTTACTAAAATAATAAAGTTATTTAATTTATTTTCATTTAGCCCAAATCCCGCAAAGTGCGATAATGAACTTCATTCCAAAGTAAATGATTTCCCATGAAGGAATTGGGACCTACAGTTTTTACACCAATTCTGAACGGTATTTTGAGAAGCTTTTTCAGGGCTAGATACTCGATAGTGTCGGCGTCAATAAGCGACATGACCCCCGCCGAAATAACTTTTAAGATGGTCAGAGCAGGGATTGAACCCAGGATCTCATGTTCAAGAGTCAAAGACAACATTCGGTCGCTCCGTAATTGTTATAGGTTGTTCAGTTCATATCCAATTGTGTATATTGGTTCAACCAAATAAAACTGCTACATTTTTGTTAGCAACAACTAAATTTGGAATCAATTCGGTTGCAACAACTGAATTTGGAATCAATTCGGTTGCAACAACCGAATCTAGAAGCAATTCGGTTGCAACAAACGAATCTGGAATGAATTCGGTAGCATTAACGGATATTGATACGATTTCTAGTGCAACAACCTATAATTTGATTGTGAGAAACTTTAGTTTGGTTTTGGTGACCTCTACTGTGTTTGCAATAACCTCTAAATTCGATTGTGGCAACCCACAAAATCTGTTACGGCTAATTCGGTAGGCTTAACCGATTTTTTCTGTCGGTGTACGGTTATAATTTATAGGCTCTCAACATTCACGTGTATATCGACTATTTCGATTGGGTACTGTCGCAGAGTTTATTAAACACTAATCTCTTAGGACTATGCCTAATGTTCTTGACAAATAACAAAAAGCCTGTCCCGAAGAGTTGATATCAACACTATAACGAATGTTTCGGGTACGATAATTTTAACATTAAGGCCTAATTTTTGAGTGGAAAATCATCTTTGATCAACGATGAAACTTTATTTAAACTCTGAATTAATTTTTTAAGATAATAGTTGACTGCTGTATAAACAGCACAAGTGCGGCATTTAAACTATGATCAAGTGACCATATGATTTTGACAGATAACAATAAGAAGAAGAACTTAATTTCTGCTCAAATATTCTAAAATTTCTTAAATATTTTGTATTTTGTCACCTCACTTTTCTTTTACCAATGGCGTCAGCTTGATGTATTGTAACGATTATCCGATAAATGTATGAATACCGGATATTTTTCCTAGCATTTGCCAATGTTGCCACATGGTAGTAAGATTATTTGACAAAATTTGAGAAGGCATTCAGACCGCCGTTTATCGCGACCAGGTTAGCCATAACCTTATTCTCTAATCTTTGCCGTTTACACCACCCAATTTTAGATTAAATTTACATTTCATGTGGCAACCCCGTGCTTATTAGATTTTAGATTAAATTTACATTTCATGTGGCAACTCCGTGCTTAGACAAACTCCGCGTTAGGACAAAATTATCGAAGACGGCGACAGAATAGAAAATTAAGTTGACGGCTATTGGGTTTTCTAGTTTTGTACAGATTTGGAATGTTGCTAAAATAACTGAACCTTTAAAATTGGATCAGTGGGCCAAATCGGGCGAGTTGATAACATCGGCTCAAAGTTTAAACCAAGAAGAACTATTTATATCGGCGGCGGCGTGAGCTTCAAAAAAGTTTTGGTAGTGGCAACGCGTTAAAAAATTTTCCATCCGGTTCCGACTGTCAAAGAGTTGATTTTTTGTGTATGTTTTTATTATGGTTGCATTTTTTGAGCAACTATCAGTGTTGCATCAAATTTTAAAGTGCAAGTACACCAGTTTAAAATGAGGTTACAAATTAAACTTCAGTTTCCACAGATTAAAATTGTACGAGTAATCTTCTGGGTTAGCGCGGGTTAACGGAGTTAACCTTCGAAATGCGTTAATCTTGTTTGGTGTAAGTGCTGTATAAAGTCAGATCAAATATAAATCAAAGTCAACTGATTACCAATTTAACCAGTTAAAAATTTGCCGTAAGTGGGAAGAAGAATGGGAAGACTGAAACGCACACTGTCTCTTCTAACATTTATGCCACGTGGATGTTGGAAACCATTATGACCTTAATGTAGTACAAGATCCCAACGGCAGCCTGAAGTAAAAATACATTATCTAACGAATTGATCTCTCGTCAAAAGTTAATTAATTTATTTATTTATTAGCAGGAATACCTTCACTTTTACTATCCGGCCACCTAAATCAAATCTCAATACGTTGTTAAAATCATAAATAAATCTCAACCTAAATTCGAAATTCTACACAACAAAATATACAAAAACATACAAACATCTACTGCTCTAGTATCTAAGTAAATAAATTCTATCCATTTCGAGCCCTACATTTCTCAACTTCAAATTAAAACTGGACAGAGAAAGACAAAAAAACACAACACAATTTCAAATCTTTCAAATCAACGGTGGTACTGGTTCGTTCATAGCCAAACCAACTAACTCTGCCATATTTCAAATTGTTGCATGCAAACTGTGCATTCATCTCAAAACTTCACAATGCACTGTTTCCTATTCATAATAGGTTCAGGACATTTGTATCAGAGGCAGTAGAAGCAACAAAACACACATACATACGTACTTTGTACAGAGGCTAAATGTGTATCAATATTTCGTTCGGTTAGAATTTTGACAGAGTTGTACCGGGAGAGTGGGCAAAGAACGAAGGACGTACAAAGCCATAAATTTGATTTTTCCATTACAAAACGAAATATCTCTTTTTTCTCAATCAGGACGAGGAGGATTTCCATTTAAGCATAGAGCGATGCTGTGGGTGTTTGCGAGTGTATCCTGAAAAGTTAAGGGCATTTTACTGTTATTGTTTCTGGAGGTTCTTTAGTAGCGTTACGGGTTTTGTCAAGGCGGAAATTTGAATTTGGTGTCTCTTTGATTTTCATATGTTTCCTATAGGCATGAACTTTTAGCTCTTGTTGTTATTGTTGTTGCTTGCCTTAGACAGCCGACAGTCATCTTGCTTGGCTGGTACTCAGCCCCAACAACTGTATCCTGACTACATTGCCTCGTCATCCTGCCTTAGCTGTAGGCAATCATAATTTAAAAATTATTATTTTTGTGCTAACCAAAGCTATATTTTATTGCATTATCCCAAGCAAGGGAGAAAGACAATTCCATCTGTGTGTATTTTCCGAGAACATTTCACACAAAAGGGCCCTCCGAGATTCTCTGTATGTGACATGTATTCTCCTAAGTTATGTACCAATGAGTGTGTTGGTGTTTGCGTCTCTGTGTGTGTGTGCGTGTGTGTAGAGTGCAAATGTGTCTGGAAAGCTATAAAGGGCATACAAGTATGTTTGGCCTTTTCTGGCACTTCCTTTCGAATGGGATACAGTGATTTGGAGCAATACTTTCTAGTTTTCTTTAATCAAAAATAAATTTTAACTCTGACATTGACATGCACATATACATTTGGGTCAATGGCTAATCGAATTGTTTGGGACATAACCTTTAATAGTCTTGAACCTTTTCTGAGGTAGCTGACAGATTCAAATTCAATATTTATTGTAAACTATTTGAAAAATCGAAATATACCCAACAAATGTTTAGAGAATAAAATGTTGTATTTTACAAAGATTTGGTTAAGGAAGTTTTCAAATATCGCTCTCGAAGCGGAGTTCATTTCATTAAACACTTCGAGTAGTACGTTATGTGTGGCTATTACATATTCAGCCATACAGCGTAACATTCAAATTAAGACATTGCTGTTGATCAACGGGAATATTGTAGCTTCTTACAGGTTCCACCTTAAGGTTTATCTTGCTCATCATATGTCAGCTTCAGAAGAATCTTTTAGAAACTGGGCTCGTCTTGCATAATGCGAAAAGTTTTAGCGCAATCGAATCATTTGAAGTCACTTCAAAACTGTTTGCTTGAACTTTCATTATGAATTATATAGAACTAATGCTGAAATTGTTTTCAGTTGGCCTTTTAAGGCAGAATTCCCGAGCGCCATTTGGTAACACAGTGCAACACGAAAAAAAATAACCATATACGGACACCACTACGTGATAAAAGACTAAAAAAAAAAGACCCGTGTCTCCCAATTTTTCCCAAAGTCATGCACTTCTTTTTTTATGGGCCGCCAAAGATTTGGGGTCTCGGTATCATTTTCTCAGGCTCATATCTTGCAAACCGTTCAGAATTTCGATTTACTCTTTGAGGCGATTTACTCTTTAATGCCTCGATGTGAGCGTCGTGTCGCTTTTATATTGTGTGCAGCGTCCCTAGTTGCGGGTGCTGAGCTTACTGCATTGCCTGTGCTGCTGCTGTCGGTGCATGATCGCGTGATACCTAAGCGCTAACTAAACGGTGTTAACCCTTGGTTTGTCCAACCTTTGGTTCTGGCCAGGCATATTTCATTTTTTCCTACCTATGGACCTGAACAGGAGAAAAAGGTAAAAAAAATGAAATTTAAAAATTTTCGGCAAATTTTTCACTTTTGCGTGCTACCTAAACAGTGTTAAGAATCATCTCTAGGAAGTTTATATGTTCTAGAAATTTGTTTACTGAGATCTTAGGTAAATTTTTGTAGTTGATTGTTTCCTTGAATTTTGAACGGTTTGCTACCTATGGACCTGAAGTTTTTTGCGATTTTGATCTGGAAGGTGAAGTTTTTTTGATTTTATATGTTCACAATTTTTGTTCTTTATGACAAGGGCTACAACTCAGAGAGTAAATAGAAATTCTGAACGGTTTGCAAGATATGAGCCTGAGAAAATGATCACATTTTTACGAAAATGATACCGAGGCCCCAAATCTTTGGCGGCCCATGAAAAAAAAGTGCATGACTTTGGGAAAAATTGGGAAACACGGGTCCTTTTTTTTAGTCTTTTATCACGTGGTGGTGTCCGTATATGGTTATTTTGCCATGACTTAAAAAATTACACACAGTGTAATTTATTTTTTCTTTCAATTCCTCACTATTTAGCATTTAAAGGTGTCATATCTTTCTGTTGATGTTTCGTTACATGCATTGGTAACTATCAGCTTTTGTTGCCACTGTGCGCAGCATCACCATGTTAGAAAGGATTCTGTAATTCTGCTTCCACTTCTTTCATCTCAGTCATTTAAGATAAAAGTTCTTGAAATGCTGTTCCTATATCTTCACGCACTTGATACATTGGGAATTTGTAGTCTACACTGAAAGAGAAACGCTTCGTCGCATGGATGAAACATTTTCGTTTATGTTTTTACGTTGCTATAGTTAAAAGTGTCGTATATCCGATAATTTGGTAGTCACTGCAACGAAAAATTTCATACATGAATTCTTTGACAAATTTTCATTTCATTGCTGCAACAACATACTTTTCGTTCCTGCAACAAACTGGGTTAAAATTTAAAAAAACAGTAAAGGAATGAGTTTTCAAATACTCGTAATAGGTGTACCTCTTACTTTTTATAGTTAAGTTTTACTATTTATTTATTTTAAGGATTTGTCAACATTTAAAGTTGACGAAACAATTTCGTCATTGCAACGAAACTAATTTTTATGAAGATAAAAGGATAAAAGTAGGTGAAAAAATGAGCGATCGTAAAAAGAGGCAAACAAGAGAAAATGGTGAGCGTGAGTGGTGGGTCACGTACTCATCTTAAATCAGTTCCATTGCAACAACCTAAAGACATATTTCTCCACCGGAATAATTTAAATACATTTTCTAAAACAGGCTAATTTTTTTATACTTAGTAATAATCTTTAATTGTGAAAACTAAATTGTGTGAATTTATGTGTTTTGCTGTGATCGTTTGTGTAACTTGCGAATCTATAGATCAAATAGATAAATAAACAGTATGCAAGGAGCAACATGACAGCAAAGACAGTGATGCATCGATAGCAGAAAAACTTCAAAACTTTAATTTTTCGCAATTGGAGGATGCGACAACCCTGTCAACAGGGAGGACTTCGACCGCTACCCCGAAATATGTAGCTCAACATTTGTGTGTGTGTGGATGCGCAAGACGGTACAAATCGCAACAGAATGTTCGTGTTTTAACCATAATTCAGTAGCGGTTGTTTCCTTGTATTAATATTCGGATTTGAAGTCAATGAAAACGAAGAAGCCAAAGTTACAAAGTGTTTCAAGTACGACGAACATAAAAAATAACAACTTAACGTACAATGAAATTAATCCGATCGAAATATTCAGAATTTCGTTAAAATAAATAAAAGAGTAGGAGAAGGGAGTTATGGCGCTACAATTGAATGACAAAACCCTCAACACAACAACAATGGCATGATTTAAGAAAACAGTGATGCGGTTCGCATAGGGGAGTAGAGCTTATGTTCATGGTAAGTACAGACATCGATATGGAAATATCTTAATTATAAATCTTAATAATAAATTCCTCATATTTGTCTTTAAACGCAGCACCTGAATAAGACGGCCACAATAACACTCAACCCGTCGACTACCACAATCTTCTCCAGACGAGAGTTTCAAAATCGAATAGATTTAATATATTTATGTAATTGAGACCATTTTCGAAACAAAAATTCAATTTTTTTTATCAAAACACCTGCAATGTAATACTAACAGAGTATTAATGTACAATTGTCAATAAATATTTTCAAACACACTTCAAAACATTCATTACAACAATGAAACTAAATCATTGTAGTAATGAACACAATTCATTGCACCAATGAAAAAAAATGCATTGTAGCAATGAAACAAATTCATTGCTGTAATGAAACAAATTCATTGCAGCAAAGAAATAAATTCATCGCAAGAAAGATACGTATTCGTTGCAGAAATGAAACAAATTCATTGCAGCAATGAAACCAGTTCGTTGCAATAATGAAGTAAATTCATTGCAGCAACAACCATACTTTTATCCCAATAACGAAAAATTTGCAGTTGATGAACACATTTTCATAGCGTGAATGAAACTGTACGTTAGCTCACTTTCGATGACAAAAGTTGTTGGGGTGATGAACATTTTCATCCCTGTGACGATGCTTTTCCGTTCAGTGTACGTTGTAACTTTGTGCAGCGTCGCCATGATAGAAGGTACTGTTAGCTTATCGCAGTGCAATATTCTACGTAATGTCACAATTTACCGCTTGAATATTTTTCGCAAAAAAACAGCAATCGCAGGACTTGAATTCGTTTGAAAGGTTTATTGAATTGTCCATACACGAATAAAATCAATTTTGAATCTGTTTGCCCTCGTGTCCTTACAGCTGAGGCTTAATACAATGCAGGTTCTTATTACAGACCAATTTGTAACTTAGTAATTTAGAAAAGATCAAACCGAATTAAAAGTTTTGGCCCATATATCCTTAACCACAATTTAGTTCCCATTTATACAGATCAGTATTAAAAACCATTTCAGCGCATACAGAACTTAAGTTTCCTCAACAGATTTAATCAGTAAAAGGCTTAATCAGTTGACACTCTAAGTGAGTCTCAGAGAGTGGGATGTGGCTCTAAATTCGGCGAAAAGCGAGCTCGAAATCTTTACCAGGAAGGAGAAGGTTCCGTATATTTAGCCATTGTATCTAAGTATTAGAGAGAGATTTCCCCAAGCGATAATGTGAGATATCTAGGTGTGATTCTCGACAGAAAGCTAAACTTTAAGCCAAACACTATGGATAGTAGTGATGTGCGGTTCCGCTTATTTTAAGAGCCGCTACTGTCGAGTCCTGTTCCGAGAAGAACCGGGTGTTTGGAACGTTTCCGGTTCTACACAAATTGCTGTCCCAAAGAGCCTTAAGTGAAATATCTTATTATAAGAATATAAAATTTAATAAAAAAAAACACATTTTGGTACCTCCACCCACATTTGTTTTTTGGAAACGAGTCATTTTATTTAGTTTTAAGGTTTTTTTTTCAGTTCCTGTAGAATCGTTTTTCGGTCCTTATGGAACCGGTTTCGGTTTTTTGCAACAAATTTTTCGGTCCTTAAGGATCCGTTTTTCGTTCATTTGGACCCGTCTTTCGGTTTTAGCAAACCCCGGTCCGGTCGGTTCTTGAAAAAAACCGGTTATACTGAACCGGTTCCTCAATTCTGTGCATCATTAATGGATAGGATCTGTACTCTATATATACTGCTGATGTTCGCTCCATATTGCTCTACCCTATAGTCGTTTGGTGTCGGCCGACCGTGGTGCAATGGTTTGTGTGCACAGTTCTTGTACATGACAACGTGAGTTGGATTCCTGCTCTGACCGCCTTGCATTTCTTTCGACGATGGTCACCGCGCTAATTGATGGCGACACAATCGAGAACTTTGCCATGAAAAATCTTCGCAAAATTCCTTTCGCGACCAGTGCAAAACCGTAGCTCCCAATCAATGTGTCAAAAACCAGAAAGCGCACAGATCACTGATTGTGCGAGGGTCTCTACAGTCCCTTCATGGTAAGTTGTGGGAGTAAATAATGGTCTCCCATTACATTCCATGAAGGTATTGGGCGTTTTAGTTTCTCATGAACTAACTGCGACCTACAGTTTTACACCGGATCCGAACGGTATTTTGAGAAGCTTAGTACTCCATAGTGTCGCCTTCACCAATTGATGTGACATTCGTAGAAAGAAATGTAAGGAGATCAAAGCAGACGTCCACTGTTATGGGAAACAAGTATTTATTTTATTTATAATAGTCGTTTGGGGGCCCGAACACGAGAAATGCACATAACTAAGCCAGTTTAAAAAAAAATCGAGAAAATGGCACTGGTGTGTATTAATGGTATCTTTGACAAACCCCCGACCGAGGGTATGGAATTCTT
This sequence comes from Phaonia tiefii, assembly GCA_963931995.1. Lineage (NCBI taxonomy): Eukaryota > Metazoa > Arthropoda > Insecta > Diptera > Muscidae > Phaonia > Phaonia tiefii. Next base: position 334,257,428 of record OZ008368.1, on the reverse strand, counting down.
CTTCACCGGACTTTGCTAGATTTGATGAGAAGGCAAATACCTGCAACGTCGACCATATGGTAATGATTTGAAATGATCTCCTGCAATCTACAACAGAAGTGGATTTCATGACACCCACTTCTACCTTTGAGAGAAAGCTGTCCAATTTTATTAGGGACAAGCAGGATTCGAAGGGATGCATTCTACGCTGATAGCTAATCACTCGATGGCAAATCGGCATCTCGAGTCTATTCTACAAAAAATAAATGGTTTCCCATTACATCCCATTAAGGAATCGGGGAGAATTGCTCACAACCAGTGAGCTGTGTGCTTTCTAGTTCCGAACGGTATTTTTCAGAAGCATTATCCGTCACTATCCGAGGTGACCGCCGTCAAAAGAAATTTTAAGGTGGTCAGAGCACGGATCGAACCCAGGATCTCAAGTACAAGAGTCGTGCACACTACCCATTACACCACCGACTGTACATTTTTTTATTGTAATTCAAAAAATATCAATTGAAATTCGTAATTTCAGAACTTTCAATTCAGAACTACCAATTCAAATTCAGAAAATACCAATTGAAATTTCGAATTTTTGTTTGAAAATCAGAAAGTATCAATTGAAATTCAGAAAAATCAATTGAAATGCAGTAAAGTCAAATTAAATTTCAAAAATATTAATTGAAATTCACAAACAAAATATTTGAAATTCAGAAGATATCGATAGAAATTCGGAAAACCTAAATTGAAAATCGAACAAATTTCAATTGAAGTTTCATTTCATTATAAACATCAGTATACATTTAAATGGATATTTTCTGAATTTTATTCGATGTCTTCTGAACTTAAATTGATATTTTCTGAATTTTACTTGACACTTTCTCAATTTCGTAGGTGGTGCAATTGTACTGTGCAGCTATTGTACATGAGAACATGCGGTCACCTCGCATATGACGACGACACTATCGAGGATTTAGCCATGAAAAAGCTTCTCAAAATACCTTTCGGAACCGGTTTAAAGCTGTTGGTCCCAATCAGGGAGTTTAAACTAGAAAGCGCACAGCTCACTGGTTGTAAGACACTCTCCCCAATTCCTTAATGGAATGTAATGGGAAAGCATTTTTCTTTTTTGATGTGTTAACATCTATAGGCACGAGTAGGACATTCTATCAGCGTGAACAAATGCAAACAACACACAGCGTTAGCAACACATTCGTGGTTGTTGTACAGCAATAGTCTCCGCCTGAAAATAAGTATGAAGGTATTGATGTAGAGCCAGCGAACAAACAAGCAGGTTGCCGTTGCCAAAGAGTATTGAATAGTATAGAGAACTCATTCAACGAATTGTATGACTCAAAAGCACTGCTGACATCTGGCGAATGATTCAAAACGGATTGCTCTATTTTTGTCATAACTTGGTGCATTCATAATTATGATGTGAAACGTTGATAATTTTTGAAACATTTATGCTTTTTGTACTGTTATATGTAATAACATTGTCGAAATGGTGCATTTATATTGAAGTATTCTATAAAGAGAATAAAACTCGTTTATGCCCTTGTACTCAGACTCTCTACATGAGAGCGGAAAATGAGTGCAATAAGTTCTCTATACTATACACTGCTTTTTCTCGTCGCTCTGTTTATGACAAAACAAAAACAATTATTTCAGTGAGCTAAATATTGCTTTATTTATTTGAACAATATTACATCTAATGTTAAAGCAGATGTAAGCAAAACGAAAGTGCAATAGCAAAAGAGCCTTCAGCACAAAAACTATTCTCTTTTTGTTTTCTAATGTAACATTTACTAATATGTTCATACACGCAAAGAAAAAATCGTTTATTGCTCGGTTGCCGCAATAGTACTTTGATTGATTTGAATTAGTTTATTAATCGCAAGCGTTCATGTAGTTCTCATAAATAAACTCATATATCGCAAAGGTATATCATATTGTTGCAAACGAATTCTCGTTTGCATCACACGCGTACAAAATTACATTTGCGTTAACTGAAATTAGCCATTTTACCAATGAGAGCACAGATTACGAAGAACGAAAATTCCTCTCATTCTTTCACTTTATACAAAGTCTTATCCACTCGTTTGGCATACACTCTCACGCATACACATTAAAGTGATCGCGCACTCTAATGCTTCTACCTTGTCAATATATCTAGGATCGACAATTGACGCGTTGTAGTTTGCTGCGCTTTTAGTTGTTATTTGAATGCAAGACGAGACAGACGTTTAAGTAGAGAGTGAAAAAACAGAAAAAAATTCCAACTTTTTTTAAAATCAACTGTATGGGTAAGTCCGAAGTCGTAAAAGTTGGAAATTTAAACAAAAAAGAGCTTATGGAAGCCAGAAATAAAAGTTTTAATTACAACTCGGTTGCTGTAACCAAAAGAACAGTCATTGGAACCGTTTTTCACTTCACGTAAATGTTTTTTCAGCTCTAATTTTTCATAACTCGTTTACTGCAAACGTTTTTCAGTTCTCGCAAACGTTTTTTTAGTTAAGAGCAATTAGAACTCGGTTGCTGTAAGCGAAAAAACAGTTGGCGGGACCGTTTTTTGTTTCTCGCTAAGGTTATTTCGGCTTATATTTTTCATAACTCGTTTTCTGCATAATTTTTCAGTTCTCCCAAACGAAATGACACGTATGGATTAACAGAAGTTCGTTTCACCCAACTACAGTCTGAGATTTCGTTTGGGAGGAACGAGTTTTTTCTTTGCGAGTTTTTTTTTCGAACAGCTACCGTGTAACAAAAAGGTGTTAACACATCGCCCGTGAGTTCGAACACTCATTGACTTTTTAGGAAAAGTAAGTCTAAATATTGTAACTATTGATTCTGTATTAAAACGTCATATATTGCAGAAACTGTCGGAATTTAGCAGCAACAGTACAAGCAGATGTCCACAGTTCAGTTTTCATGATTGGTCGATTGAGATGTTCGCCATCGTCTTTTTATAGAAAGGTTTAGGAACTAAATCGACAGACACAACTGGTCAAATCCCTTATAGCCGGGATTTCTGAAATGGATCCCATATAAATTATTTACTCCCTTAATAGTTATCTGTGAGAAAAGTACAAAATTAATAGCCAAAAATTTCAAATTTTAGTTATGTCAGTAACTAAGTTTGTTTGTGATAACCTCTAGCTGGGCTGTGACAATCTCTACTTCGGTTGTGACAACCTCTACTTTGGCAGAGACAACCTCTAGTATGGTTGTGACAACCTCTTAATTCGGTTATGGCCAATTCGACTGCCTCAATGGGGTTTTTCTGTGAGGGTATCATTGAAATCCGTCACAATCACATCTTCATCATCGGAATTCGCAAACAGCATCTGGGGTTTGTTAGTGATAGTTTTCGTAGAGTTTTCTGCAGCTTTTCTTGTAATTCACTTGGATAAGATATTGACGAGATCGAACGATATACTGACGTCTTGGCTGAGACGTCCCTTGGTAAGAATGGGTTCAGGACAAAAGCTTGAGGTATATAAACAATTAATGTGGTCTTTAAAGTGTTTATACTGCTTGAAGACATCTAGTACCATCGATACTTACCACATTATCTAGTAACTGACTAACAACGATAATGAGGACAATACAATTAATTCCGTCTATTTCAGCCTCCTTAACCACTGTCCCATCAAGATTCTAACTACATACTTAGCATATTTTCACTGACATCGTAATGCAAACGAAATTTATCTGTATCCGTGTATCTCCCTGCTATCTCACTGGCTCAGACATTTCTGCGACGATAAGAGTGTCATTCAATATAATGTTAGTAAGACGACAACTCGGCCCAGAGCAGTCAGTGTTTTGAGCACTCGCAACTAATTTATGTTGTGCGAATGTTTCACATATACAATTTTGCATACAAAGATTTTAAATGAGGGAGCACAGGAAAAAAAAACACCACTCTCATGCCAGGAGGTAGGCGAGAACGTGGCGAAAAACATAAACGAAAAGCGAAAAACGATAAATTTCATATGTACTCATATATTATTACAGTCACTGCTGCTCATCGTTAGCATTTCATTTCATTTCATTTTTTGTTTTTTACGTTACTGAGATCTCGGTAACACATAAAATATGAATTGAAAAATTCTTCATTTATTTCATTTCATTTCCCTACATTTTCATTCTACTCTACATAGAAGAGTCATGTAGAAATTATATGAAAATTTATACTTTTCGAGAACAACAAAAAAAGTCACACTCACTTCTCATCCTCTTCTCCTACCTCTTCCTCTTCTTCTCGTGTTATAGTGCGTAGTGATGCACCTAAAAAATCTGCTAGGAAGGAGAAATCCTTAACGATTCTCCAGCAGAGGGAGACAAACCAATTGAGGTGTGAGTTATGGTTTTTGTATAGAATTTATTATGCTGACGAATGGTTTTCATTTAAACCCAGCAAATGTTGAGAGTCTAAAGGGTGGCCAAATTATAGAAATGGATGATTTATTTTCGAGCAGTTCAAGCAAAAAAAAAAAAGTCAAGTGTCTACAGGAAGACATTATCCTTCAGCGAGCCTGACTCTGAAGCCAGAGATTCGTTTAGCACTCCTCGATGGAATAATAAATTTGTTAAACTCTGACGATGGTTTTTACTTTTGGGCTGTGTATGTTTGTACTTAAACACTCATAAAGGCCAAAGGAGAAAATAACCGATTTCCTCCTGTACCAAACAAAAAAAAACTCAATCAATTTCAGTCCTTCCATTCGGTAGTTCGGTAGCTCGGCGTGAATGTACTCGTATTGATAAATGACTTTTACATTTTTTATTTTTATGATTCACTGATTTACGTTGAAAACGCATTTGGTCCAGCCACAGGAAAGGGCAGGGATAATATGATATCGGTAGCAAAGCTGAACGATGGTTAAGGTAGTGGCAGCAACATTTTGTTGCATGTATCTTTACTATATCCCGGGACATGCATGATGCATTATGTTAATCCCTTTGCAATTTAATTAAAAACAAATTTCATCCTGCTCATCCTTTGCAGGAATGTGTTTGGATTGCGAGAGAAAAAAACAACAAAATACAAAAGAGACTTAAAACAACAAGCATTTAAGTTTGATTGTAGGGAGGGTTATATCGAATAATAAGTTCTCTATATACAGCGAATATTTGTGTCCTTCCAGTTTTAGAAAACCTTAAACGCATGCAATCCGGGAAATGTTGCAGTTCTTGGTGTACAAATTCCATTAATTAGATTTCTTGGTGGTACTCCTGATTCTAAGAACACAGATACAACTGCTACATAAAAAACGGTTTGTTAACAGAAGTGATTAGAATCTAATTCTGTCCAACTTCAGTTGCAATTCCCCACAAACACATACACTTCGATCCGCACCTTACAAACGAATACAAACACAAGTGCCATCTTGGGTAAACTTTAGCACGTCGTCGAACTGATTGGCGAAATGTGTTATATTCGTTATTTAAGGTCCCTGACCCCCAGGGTTGTTTAAGACCGGATAAGTAAGTACGTATTGGCTTAATACTAAATTCCTTGGTTGGGTTAGGTTAGTTTACGGACATGCATCCACTAGAGATCCTAAGATCTTAGCAGATGCTCCTGTTGGAGGCCAGTTGGCCCATAGTATTCGTACATTAGAAGAAGCGTAAGAGATAGATAGAAAGAAGAAATATATAAAGATTCGATGTTAGGTGAAGAGCGGAGTGAGGGGATTTAGATGGGTGTTAAGGGGTTCCAGGTATAGCTGGGGTGATCACCCATCCCCCTTATGCCGCATCCAACGTAGCCTCCTCAGAAATGCTAGCACTTCCACGATGTCAATGTTGACAAGGGTATGCAGCCCTACTAATATCGGCCCCGAGGTACCGCGTTATTCTATAACACAAGGCTGGACATTGAGAGCAGAGGTGCTCCACTGTCTCAATCCCTCACATAAGCGTCACATAAGCCCTATTCACCTCATCACATAAGCGGCAGAAGTCGTCTTCTCCGGTGAATACGCGCACATCACAGTGTCTCGTCCTTGGTATATATCGTATAACCGTTTTCCATTACATCCCATGAAGGCATTGGGGAGAGCTTCTCACAATCAGTTAGCTGTGCACTTTCTAATCTGTCACTCACTAATTTGGACTTACAGTTTTTACACCGATTCCGAACGGTATTTTTAGAAACTTTTCATGGCTAAATACTCGATAGTGTCGCCGTTACTATTCGAGATGACCGCCGCCGAAAGAAATTTGTAAGGTGGTCAGAGCAGCGATCGAACCGAGGGCCTCATGTACAAGAGGCGCGCACACTACCCATTGCACCACAGACGTCCTTGGTGTATACCTTCGTTGTTAGACCTCGTTCGGGTTGCGCCCTTACAAAGATCGCTTTATTCAAAAAAAAATCGATATCACACTAGGAACTTATATTTTTATCATATCGACATGTTCCCGGCAGAATGTCTTAAGCGACATATTTGGCGACAATGACTTTTTTCCATATTCACAAAATTTATGCCAAGCTCAGCGCTATTATATTAACAGATTTATGTGTTTTTCACAGATTTTTTAGGTGTTAAACAGATTTCCACTTTTTTTCTGATAAAAACAGATTTTGTAAAATGTTATCACAATGTGGTTTTTCATAATTTGTATATAACGTAGAAATTATAGAACAATCAAGAAATGCCGTGAAACAGAAAAGTTTGAGTGAAACTTATCATATCGATGGTTACTGTCTCTCGGACCCAAGTATGCATTGTCAAATACAATGACAAAAGTCCCTTTATTCAAATGCATCGCCGAAGGGGAAGAGTGCATACAGACAATTGGTAACATAGAAGAGCAGGAGAAGAGCGAAGTTGGTTGGTTTGATCGATGACCACCTCTACTAACCAAAATTGGACATGAAGGATAAGATTATTTTAGGCACAATGACATGAATGACATTCTGTGACAGTGAATGACATTCTGATCATGAGCCCTGAAAAAGGGGGAAAGACAGTTGCGATATGCGATGAAGATGGGGATTCGACGTCTACAGGAGAAAAATAACTAGTAAAAATAACTAATACTAGTGGATAAATTAGTCTTGACGCGCCCACGAGGAAGAAATTTAGGACGAGAAGATCTACAGCCCCCAGAATCTATGGTTTGCCGAAAATGCATAAAGAGGGGAATCCTTTAAGGCTTATTTGCTCATCCATAAATACTCTTGGTTATGCACTTTGCAAATTTGTGGTTGAAATACTCAAAAATGTGACGAGAACCTCTGAATATAATGTTAAGGACGCAATTGATTCAAAATCCCGGATAAAAAACTTGAAAATAGACCAAGACGAAATATTAGTATCTTTTGATGTGGTCAATCTTTTTCCAAGAATACCCATGAATTTGCAGATTACATGACTATACCACAGGGTATTCTTATAGAATTACTATCGTTTTGTATCAAGCATACACGTTATTTTAAATATGAGGATAGATTTTATGAATAAAGAAAGGGCATGCTTATGGGTCCTTCAGCGTCATCGATAATGGCGGACATTGTAATGGAGGGATTACTTGACACGACGCTCAATACATTAACGAGGAAATCGAAAATTAAAACTAAATATGTGGATGATATATTTGTAACCATTGGGAAATCTGAGGTGGAGGACACGAGGAAGACGCACAATTCTTTCAATCGACAATATCAATTTACAGTTGAAGAGGAAAGGGGCCAACAATTACTATACCTTGATTGCAAAGTTATAATACAAGATGGAAATTTAACAGTTGATTGGTATTAAAAGCCTACAGGACTCTCGGAAAGAATCAAATATTCAAACATTTATGAGAGGAAGAAATACCATTTAGCTCCAAAGTCTAACTTTACCCTAAATCGAATTTTTAGTAGGACTAAGTCGAGAATCGATACGGATGACAAGCCAAATGTGGTGTACGAAATCAAGTGCTACGGAGACAAAGCCAACATATGCCAGAAGGTATATGTTGGTACTACGATGAATAAACTGAAGACTACAATTTTATCATACAAATCGGACCAAAAGGCTCATTATAAGCCTTTAGAACAAAAACAGCACCCGCAACCCACTGTACGTTAACTGGGCATAGGCCAACCTTTGACGAAGTGAAAATTCTAACTGAAGAGAAGATTTACTCACGACGTCTCTTTCAGGAAATGCTACATATTATTGACGTTCCATCTGAGAAAAGACTTAACTACAAGCACGATACAGACTAATGTGCACAAGTTTATAGACATACAATTGACAAATTTAGGCGTAGAACTGAAAGTAGTTGATAAAAGATTGCAGCGAAGTCTAGTCGTATACTTTTTGTTATCTGATAATGTAATTATGTGCATAAATATTATTGTGATTTCCTACTCAATAACTTATGTTTCATAAAATCTTTGTGATTTTCTTATATTAGATCCTTGAAAATGAAATAATGGAAACGAAATTAATTGTGATAAATGGAAATTTATACAACTTCGTCTTCTTTTTTTACATACCTATGACCTCAAGCCGATACTAAAATTGAAAAACATAATAATAGGAAAGGTCAATTATAAATACAACTTATTTTAATATTCAGTAAAAACAGATTTTTTTTCAGAAAAAAAGATTTTTTTGTAAAAAGGTACAGATTTTTTTGAAAAATATATAATAACACTGGTCAAGCTCCACATTTCGATATACAGAGAATGTCCTTTGCATAACCACGTCATGAGTTATTAAGCAAATGAAATGGTAATAACCGAAAAAATAATATAAATCAACTACTTGACAGAAAGTTTTTTTCGTTTCCTGGACAATTTCCAATTTTGTCGCTTAATACATTCTGCCGGGAACGTGTCGATATACTTATTCTCAATCAATGTGGTCTTTACTTTTATTTGCTTTTACTTTTATTGATCATCTACAAGGTATTCAGGACACGAGTTTGGCAAAACTTGGATAACATATTTTCCCAATCGGTTCAACTCTTCGCATTTTCTCACGCCAAACTGTCGCCGAGGCTCTTCGAGCTAAGCCTTGGTCACCTTATTCTTTGGCTTACTTTGAGTGTATCTTCGAATACCTCACAAACTGGATCAATTCAATTCATAATCTAGCCAAAGTTCCTCTTAACTGCATCCCTGCCGACATATAAGCAATGTAGCTGCACGCTGAAAAAACGACCTGTGTAACATACTCTCCCAAACACATTATCCAGAAACCATGTATGTATATATTTGGAACACATTCAAAATATTCATACATTTCCCAGTCCCAAACTCAATGATATTTAAGTGCAAACATCAGCATGTTTACATGCAATCTTTAAATCGTTTACGTGGAACCATATGCGTGTTTCGTCCCAAGCGTCCATATTCTTAAGTGAGAGCATTCCTGTGTTTCTCCCAAACCTCCATAAACTCGCGTACAAGTATATGCGTACTTCCTCCCAAACACTCGGTTAGTAACGCTGAAACATATGCATGTTTCGTCCCCAACATAATAATGTTTAGAAACAAAGTATTTTTTGACTTCAAAATATATACATATGTTTACCAATTTTCCAATATAAATCTATATTTTTGACCAATTACTAACATACTTTTGGCCAGATTTTGTCGAAACGAAAATACATACTCACATTCTTAAACCTCTGTTTAAAAAAAGTACAGTTTCATACAAAAAGTACATTTTCTTAAAAAAGTAAATTTCATGCAACAAATTCCATTTTCTTAAAATACTAAATTTTTTTTAAAGAAAACCTTTTTTGTGAAACAAAACAACTTTTCCTGACCTACTCCTTAAAATTTCTTGAAAAAAGCACCAATTCTAAAAAAAATCCCAATTGTTTTAAAAAAAACCTTTTCTTCAAAATAATAAATTCTTCAAAAAAAAAAAAAAATTTCTTCCCCACACATCTCTTTTCTTAAAAGTACCTTTTCTTAATAATAAAGTAATACATTTTCTTTAATTTTCTTGAGATCAGGGACCTTACAAAACGAAGATAACATATTTCGCCAACCATTTCGATCTTTTGCCTTATGTCTCCCGTTGGCAATACCAAGTGTACGCAGGGATTCGTCAACCTGTTCACTCCAGCGAAGTCTCGGTTTTCCTATTTCTCGTCTTCCTTCGTGTTCGGTTTCGAAAACCCTTCGTGCTGGTTCGTCTTCATCCATTCTACTGACATGGCCTAGCCAGCGCAATCGCGTTATTTCGGGATAAATCCCATACAGCTCATGGTTCATGCGTCACCGGAAGTCGCCGTTGTGCACTATAGGCCCATACATTTTCCGGAGTATTTTTCTCTCGAAGCCTCCTACAGATGTTTCGTCTACTTGCGATAGGACTCAGGATTCTGCGCCATACAGCGAAACAGGTTGAATGAGAGTCTGGTACAGCTGGACCCTTGTCACCGAGAGAGGGCTTTATCTCTAAAGTGCTTGCTTAGCCCAAAATAACATACATTCGCAAGCGCAATTCCCCGCTTGTTCTCAGGGCTGACGTTGTTGTTTTTGTTTATGACAGATCCGAGGTATATAAAATCATCCACCACCTCGAAATTATAAAGGTTATCAGCGTTCACGCATTGGTATAATCGCGTGGAGGCTCTGCTCGTTGAAACCATTAATTTTGTCTTGTCCTCATTTACTTTCTGACCAAAAACACCGCAGTAACTTCTCAAATTGGGTGCCCAATGATATATATCATCATCAGCTGATAATGCTTTTATTCATGTTCACTGCAGCTTTTCTCATAATTATCTCCATTAAGATGTTAAAGAGATCGCACGATAGGGTGTCGCCTAGTCTGGGGCCTCGCTTAGTTTCGGAAGGTACGGTAAGATCCTTACCAACTTTCACTGCGGGTTTGGTGTTCGTCAGGGGCATCCTGCAAAGGCTTTTTATTTTTGCAGGAATACTAAGCTATATTGCTTCGTAGAGTTTCTCCTGTATCGGGATATCGAAGACCGCCTTATAATCGACAAATAGATGATAGGTGTCGATTTGTTTTTCATGGGTCTTCTCCAGAATTTGGCGTAGCGTGACAATCTGGTCGGTTGTCGATTTTCCAGGCCTAAAGCCACACTGGTACGGTCCAATCAGGTCAGAGATAATCGGATTTAGTCGTTCGCACATTATGCTTGATAGAACCTTATATGCTATGGATAAAAGGCTTATTCCACGTTAGTTGGCACAGAGACTCGGGTCACCTTTTTTAAATACGGGACACAGTACACTGAAACTCCAATCCCCGTGTATGCATTCATCTAACCAAATTTGGATAATGAGCTGATGCATGCACCTTATCAGCTCATCGCCACCGGTAATTCATTGGCTCTTCCGGCTTTGTTATTTTTAATCGACATCGTCGTCCAAATTATGATCGGTTGTCTCGTCATTGTATATCTCAGGTACCAATAGCGCAGTGAAATGTTTCCTCCATATTCCCAACATACTATGTACATCTGCGATGAGATTTCCTTCCTTTTCTTTACAGAAGGGGCCCTCAACCATGTTCATTAGTTCCGTTTTTGACTTTTTAGTAAATTTTTCGGGCTTCGTTCTTCCTTCTGTATGTCTGAATTTTCTCACTCTCGCGCTTTCTCCATGCCGTTTCTTTTGCCTACAGAGACGGTTTACCTCCTTTCTTTTATCCCTATACCTCTCAATTGCAGCTCGCGTTGCCTGAAGCATTGCCATGTGTGCAGCGTTCTTTTCATCATTTGCAATGCGACACTCTTCATCGTACCATGGTTCGTTGCGGAGCAGATTTTCGAAACCAAGTACGGTTGTTGCGGCAGTTTTTGTAGAGTCGGAAATGGGTTTCTACTGCGCATCTGGATCGTCATCTACCTCTGGTAATTGCAGCTTTCCGATGTCCAGCTTCCTCTGCCTCTGGCTTCGAACGATTTTCGCTCTACTTAATCTTGTGCGAACCTTTGCTGCTACTAGGTAGTGATGAGAATCGATGTTAGCTCCTCAGATCACTCGTACGTCCATTACACTGGATGAGTGTCTTCCATCAATTACCACGTGATCAATTTGGTTCTTCGTTCTTTAAAGGGGGGATACCCAAGTAGCCTTGTGGATGTCTTTATGTTGGAATCTTGTACAACTAATGACCGTTATTTTGCCGCGGCAAAGCCAATCAGTCTCATATCTTTGTCGGAACTGTCAGCATGTAGACTGAAATTGCCAATAGTTAGATGAAACACATTCTCCCTGCCTACTTTGGCATTAAAATCTCCTAGTACAATCTTAATGTCATGGCCAGCGCAGCGGTCATATGTTTCCTCTAGGAGCTAAAATAGCAAATTTCTAAAAATAAGTAAGTTTTCTTAAAAAAATAAAATTTTTCTAAAAAGAGTACCACTTCTTTAAAAAGTACCTGTTTTTAAATAAAGTACTTCTTTGTAAAAAAAAAAATTCATTCTCCCATTTACAGAAAGTACTTCTGCTTAAAAATAGTACCTTTTTAAAAAAAATATTAGCCTTTAATAAAAGAAGTACGTCTCGTTAAAAAATTACCTTTTCGGGAAAATATAATATATATTCTTACAAAAGGACCTAAAAATATATAAAAAAAATTTATTTTATAAAAAAAAATTTTCTTAGAAAAAGTTTTTCATTTTACAAAAAGTATCTTTTCTTAACCTTCGCCTTACCAAAGGTTTTTATGTTCATCGTTTACCAATACCCACCGGGGTGGCCGGCACTTCTATGCATATGCGATATACATATAGGCGATCAAGCCTGTATAGCCACATAAAGCGAAGAATGTTATTGTTTTAACCTTATGAGAGGCTACATCTTTTCGTTAATGCAGTCGATCACAAAAAAAAACAACAACTTCATATCTTTCTCTTTTCTGTTATGCCATTTACTAACGGTAATTCAGATATATATTTACATACATATGATGTGAAACGTATTCATAGCGATGCAGATTTTCGATATAATTTAGAATTTAGTTGTAATGTGAGAACGTTGGCAAGTGGTCGCGTAATATTTAAACATGAGTGGTGAAAACAATTTGTAATATCTTTCTGCTATTGCCATTTCAAGGTATGTATTTTATAAATTCTATTTTTATATTTTCAAAGTTTAAACAACTATTGTAATTTATGTTGTAAAAGGCTATCCCATGACGATAGAGAAGCATATTTTCTTCGATTAATTGACGCTGAATCAGATGTGGATGAGACTGCAAATTTGTTTGGGGATGGTGATGAAGACGAGGACTATATGCCTAGTGGCGAAGCCGAAGAATTTGACGTGAAACAGGGGCCTTGCGAAGTTGAGGTAAACGATGAAATTGATTGTGATTATAACGATGAATAGAGAAATGAAAATCCGACGTCGTCGTGTACTAATAATTCCTATTACGAGGCTAAAGATAGTGTGAAATGGTTCAAGGATGTGCCACATATAAATCGCCGACGTTCGACAAATATTATTCGCGAAAAACTTTATAAGGCCCCTAATCCAATCACTAAAAACATGTCCGGGGTTGATACATTCAACTGCATTCTCAGTGCCGCTGTTAGAATTTAATTCGAAGATTTTCAAACAAAAAAGCCGAAGCCGTTTGCAACAAATGGAATTCTGAAAACACCGAAAAACCAGAACGTACATGGGATCCAATTACAAACGAGGAATTATCAGCATTTTTTGGCATTTCGCTAATAATGGGCAGCCACAAGTCTTCTCAGGGCCCCTTGCAGAGCTATGGAAAAAAAATAATATCCTCTGTACCGTGCAACCATGTCACGTAACAGATTTACGGAAATTTTGCGTTTCCTTCGATTTGACTGGCATGCTACGAGAGTAGTTCGACAGCAGGAAGACAAGGTTGCAGCTATCAGAGATGTCTTCGAGATAATAAATAAATACCAATTTAAAATCGTATTATAGACCTCATGAATCAATTACCGTGGAATAGCAATTATTCGGATTTCGGGGTCGAACACGTTTCACGCAGTCCATGCCGTCCAAGCCAGCCAAATATGGTATCAAAATCTGGTGGGCGTGTGATTGAAATACCTATTATCCACTTCAAGGGCAAATCTACACTGGCAAAGTAAACAATGTAAGGGACATTAACCAAGGTGAGCGTGTTGTAAAGGATCTAGTCGGAATGTACAAAAACACTGGAAGAAATGTCACTATGGATAATTTTCACTTGGAAATTATCCGTTGTAGGCACATTAAAAAAAAACAAGAGGTATGTTCCAAAAGAATTCAAGCCGTCCAAAAGCCGCGAAGTCCAATCAAGTATATTCGGGTTCTCCGAAAATGTTACGTTGGTTTCCTCTGTCCCAGCCAAAAACAAAGCAGTTGTTTTGTTGTCCACTATGCATAATGATAAAACTGTTTCTGGTCCACAAAATAAACCACAAATAATTCTATATTACAACAAGACCAAGGGTGGTGTGGACACCATGGACAAAATGTTGTCACAGTATTCCACAAAACGAGTAACATTACGCCGGCCATTAGCAATATTTTTTAATATTTTGGATACGGCGGCCCTTGCTTCATTCATAATATACAATGAAAATTTTGGAGAAAGATCTGTAATGCGATCGCAGCGAAAGCAGTTCCTTGAGAGCCTTGGTGAAGACCTATGTCGTCCTCTTATATTGACGAGGTCTAAAATACCACATGTCATTGGAAGATTTGCAATCCGATCAGCCATTGAATTCATTTTAGGTAAAAACTATGAAAAACCAAAAGAATTTATAACAAAGATTTACTTTTCCGGTGAACCAGTTACCGCTAGCGACCTGGATGATACTTTTGAAGCCGATGAAACTTCGGAAAGGGATGCAACTGGCCGCATCAAAATAAAAGGATAATGCTATATATGCTACTTTTCTAAACAAAGAAGAAATACCCGACAAGTTTGCGTTAGGTGCAAGATGCCCATTTGTGCAGAGCATAGTGCCAGTCAAACTAAATGTGAAAAATGCACCTAAGGCTCATCAGCATAATTGAATGAAATGATATAATTACAAAAGTGAAATAAATTACAACTGAAATAACTGTTATAAAATTAAATTTTTCTTAGGTTTTCCTAAAGGGTAACCCGGGTGGGTATTGGTAAACCACGAAATAAAATTGAAAAAAGTTAAAAAAATCTTTAAAAACTATAAAACTTCTATCATAGTTTTGCTAAATTCTAAAGAAGTCAACAATTTGTTCAGTGAGTCAAAATTTCATCTAGATCGGAGCAAAATTAATAAAGTTATTAAAGAAATAAAACCGAAATGGTCACCCGGGTGGTTATTGGTAAGGCGAAGGATAAAGATCCATTTAAATTATCGTATTTTCCAACGGGCGCATTGGACGTGTTGGAACTAACTAGTACATAATATTTAGCGAAAGGAACTTCGTTCCTACCAGGTCCAGCGGACACCCATGTAATTTGTATCATGATTTTGATGAATCAATTCATGAGTCGTGACAGTTTACATTCGTAGGTAGAAATCTGTTCCAATTTGGTTCTTCGAGCCTTTGCTGTATTTTCATTCCATTTTTAATAAATGGATGTATCAGTATTGACGGTTTAAAGTCATCGATTTGATATTACTACAATGTGATCATTCAACATCTTAATGGAGATAATAATGATAAAAGCTGCATTAATACGAACAAGACCATTAACAGGAAAAGCCATATGTTGATGGCGTATGCTGACGACATAGACATCATTGGGCTAAATTTGTTAGAGGTTACTGCAGTATTTTCAAGAATCGAAAAGGAATCAAAGAAGGTGGATGTTGCTGTTAATGAGGGAAAGACAAAATTGATGGTGTCAACGACTAGAGGAACCTCTCGACTTGGTCCGCACTTGAACATTGACAACCGATTTGAGTTTGAAGTGGTAGATGAATTTGTCTACCTTGGATCCGCCGTCAATAAGGACAAAAACGTCAGCCTGGAGATAGATAAGAGAATTGTGCTTGCAAATAAATGCTATTTTGGGCTCAGCAAACAGTTTAGGAACAAAGCCCTCTCTCGACGGAGAAAAGTCCAACTACATCAGACTCTCATTTTGCCTGTCTTGACATATGGCTCCGAAACTTGGATCATATCGCAAGCGGATGAAAAACACCTGGGAGTCTTCGAGAGAAAAATTCTCCGTAAAATATATGGTCCTGTTAGGGAAAACGGCGAGTACCGACGTCGCTGGAACGCATAATCGAATCAAATTGGGCCAATTGTGTTGGCTAAGCCATGTTATCAGAATGGATGAAGATGAGCCAGCGCGAAAGGTTTTCGATAACGTACCCGATGGAAGCAGGAAAAGAGGATGATCAAGACTCCGCTGGAAAGATCAGGCCGAAGAATCCCTCCGTATCCTTGGTATTACCAACTGGCGAGAAAAGGCGAAGGATACAGACAGTTGGAATAATATATTGAAATTTGTTTAAAAATGTTTCATAGACCTGATATTAATCTAAACTTTCTAACCGGAATTAAACATTATCATTGTATTAAAGAAATATATTACATTGATATTATAAACCGTTGCATTGATGTAATGAAATATAGTCATATAGTCTATGAACATGTTTCATTGATGCTATGACCATGTTCCATTAATTCAATGAACATGTTTCATTGATGGTATGAACATGTTTCGTTGAAGGTCTGAATATGTTTCATTGATTGTATGAACATATTTCATTGATGGTATAACACGTTTCATTGACGGTATGAACATGTTTCATTGATGGTATGAACAGGCTTCGTTGATGATATGAATGTTTCATTGATGTCATAACACGTTTCACTGGAGTTAGAGGGAATCCCTATTTTAGGAGTTATTGGCCTCCAAAGTTCGACCTTTTTGTGGCACGATTTTTTTCGACGATTGTTAGGTTTTCTGGGACGGGGCCAGGGAGAGGAATATCTTTGTTGCAAATTTTGGGTTTCGGAATTTTTTGATTTTTGTGAAAATTTACCCATACAAAAGTGTATCTGCGTGGACCCGTTTTATGGACCTTATGGGTCGCCATAGGTCCGGCCGACAAAATAATTTGGTTTTTGAAATCCCCTTATTTTGCTCGATTTTGGGTTTTTTTAATTGGCGCGGGATTCTGCATTTCAGCCTTTTATATTTTTCTTATTTATTCCTTATCTCATACTGAAACTCACATATTGTGTCACAAATACTATACATACTACATACATAAATAATACATAAATACATACATTTATACAAAGCGTACCTACATACATATTGTCCTTTAACCAAATTAAAGAATCGTTCAAAATGAATGAAATGGTACATTATATCAGAGAAAGATGTTTTATCATTGCGTTTTTAGACAAAATATTTTAAAATTCAATAAAATGTGTGTAATGTAAAGGATGGCCTATTTAATAGATTCTACTTTACAATGTCGATAAAATGTCTGCAATTTTTCTCTATAGTTTCCCATATTTATATGAAAAACATACTTTATTCCATCAATGAAAAAGGTTTCTTAGCATTAATAATGGCCCACAAATTCAAAAACTGTAGCAATGAAGGACTTCATTGAAGTAATGTAACATTCATAGCATCAAATAAACATTTCATTGCATCAATGTAAACCCTTTAATGTAACCCATTCATTGATGCTATGAAGCGTTTTTCTTTCAGTCTATGTGTCAGACGTCTGACCTCATGAGGTTGTAATATAGTCAAAAGAAATAAAGATCATTCAAACGCTTCATGTTTTTATTCCATTTTTAACGAATAGATTTCTGAGAAGTGATAGTTTGAACTTAAGGTATTACTACAATGTGGACCTTCGAGCGCTTACTTTATTTTTACAATGTTTTTCTTACTTTAGTTTTACAATATCGTCCTTCGAGCTGTTATAGAAAGTTATTCAATTTCTAACGACTCGATTCATGGGCAGTGCCATTTTAAGTTCATGGATAGGATTTTAGTATTATATGGTCCTTCGAGCCCTTGTTTTATATTACTCAATTTATATCAACCGTTTCATGAGTAGTTTATTATTTGCATTTTCATGAGATGTTTTTTATTCAGATTTTTCTTGAACTTCTTTGTAAATTGTGCAGATTCCAATGTGTTTCAAAATGAATGACAAATTTAAATGACCATCATTTGGGAAATTCAGGATATAAAACGGCAAACGGTTGTTCAAGTAGTTAATTTTATTTTTACAATTTCAACGGTAGAAAATTCTTTACGCACATACACACACATGCGGCCACAAAGTGTACACACAAATACATACAAAGTGTGTAGCTCACATTTCACATCCTTTCGGTTTCAACACCCATACACACAACAACAACAGTTTTCTGATTGTATTCACGTGTCAATGGATGTGTATGTTTGTGTGGGTGTATGAGTGCATATGTGTGAGTGTGTGCTTAAAACTTTAATCCTTTTTGTCTGTTCTGAATACAAACACACATTCCTCGACATCGTCGCATATGAGTACCTTAACTTACAAACACATGGAGACAATTAAAAATCCATTAATTTACTAGTAAATATAGGCCCAAGGAGGATGATGAACAGTATTGGAAGTAAAAGCTAAAAGGATGATGCATTGGCTACTATCCCATTAATACCCTTTCTTGGTATTATTATTATTATTATTGTTACTGCAATGAATAATGCATTCATTAAATTTATCCAAAAGAGAGCGATTAATCTGGCATATGTATGTAGAGGGTGGACAGACCTTAAAAAGTTTATGACTTTATTTCAAGCACCACATTAACCCTCTTGCCACACAACCACACATTTTCCCAAGGAACATCACAAAAAGAGTAAAGTGGGAGACCAATGTCTGAATGCAGGTCTTTCTGGAATGAATATGTTTGATCCCTTTGACATTACTTGAGTATAGCGGCTGTATGGCAGTTGGATTATGGCGAAACAATATTCATTCAAATGGCTTGAAAATGTCATTTATAGGACAGACTAAATCTTACGATTGCAATTATTTTTTTATTAAAAATAGTTTATTTTTTGTAGTAAGGGAAAAAAGTGCACAGAAGTGCAACGGAGTCCTCAAGGACTTAAATTATGTTGTTTTGAATTGGACACAGTAGCACATTTTCGTTGCAACTTTGACCAATGTGGGCTTAAGGACTGCAGAATCCGAACTACTTTCTTGGTCTTGTCAATCCCCAGGGCAACATTCTAATTGCACTATATCATGAGCTTGGTTTTGGGAGAGTGGCACAATGATAGTGGGCGCGGCTCTTGTACATGAGAGCGTGGGTTCGATCCCTACTCTGACCACCTAAAATTTCCTTCGACGGCGGTCACGTCGCCTATCAAGTACTTAGCCATGAAACAGCTTCTCAAAATACCGTCCGGAACCGGTGTAAAATTGTAGGTCCCTATCAGTAAGTGTAAAACTAAAACGCGCACAGCTCAGTGTTTGTGAGGAGCTCTCCCTAAACCCTTCATGGGATGTAACGGGAAACCATTTATTTCTTTTATGAAACTAATAATAACGGGTTTTTCAATAAGAGCGCTACAAAAGTTTTTTTAAATAAAACAAACCCAGTTTTAGATACCAATGAAATTCTTTATTCCTGTGAAAGTACATTGTCATTATGTATGGAACTCGATTTCTTTTGCATGGCCACCACGGGCACTCTTGCAGAAGTCCAGACGCTGAACCTAATTTTCGACGGTTTTCACGTATAAATCGGCCGATACTGCTGCAATTTCACGTTCGATATTCGTACGAAGTTCATCAATCGTCGCTGGCTTGTTGGCATAGACCACAGACTTGACGTAGCCCCACAGGAAATAATCGAACGGCGTCAAATCGCACGACCGAGGCGGCAAATCGACTGGGCCATTTCGTGAGATAACACGTTCACCAAACTTGGTTTCCAATAAATTGATTGTGGCATTCGCTGTGTGGCTTGTGGCGCCGTCCTGTTGGAACCACATGTCCTGCAAGTCCATATTATCCTCTTGGGGCCAAAAATATTCGGTTATCATTGAATGGTAGCGATTCGCATTCACAGTAATGTGCCGGTCTTGATCAGCACGGAAGAAGTACGGCCAAATGACGCCGCTGGCCCATAAACCGCACCAAACCGTAATTTTTTCGGGATGCAATGATGACTCACGGATTACGTGTGGATTGCTGTCTGACCAATAACGCATATTTTGCTTATTGACGAAGCCAGTCAGCCAGAATGAAATTCAGAAACTGGACGTAGCGCTCTTAAAGTCTAGGCCACTGACTCCAAATTTCGGGAGTAAATTTTGATAATTTCAACTCGTTGTTGGCTCGAATATCTTTCTATGATGAAATGGCAAACCTTACTGAAGAGAAATGTCAAAAGAGCGGGAAAAAATATGGCGTCGTTTGCTGTCCCTATCGATTTCCTTTTGTAGCGTCTCTGTTGAAAAACCCTTTATTATAAACTGTTTGCTATTTTTGCATCGGATTTGCTTTAAACATTGCATTAATGAAAAAATCTATATGCGCTCAGTAATGACAAAAAATTTAACGCAGAAAAAACTGGTCGTCTATTTGACGAGAACTCGCCGTCGTTTTGACGAGGGATGACTGTGTAGAGTTACCGATCTTTGTCCTCTTACAAGAACTACATGGTAGAACTACCAGATCAAACCATTGGAAATTAACGACAACTGCATTAATATATCAGTTAAACATTTTTAAACGAATCTAAAATGTGTCAGACCTGCTAACATAATTTTTGAGTCAAGTGTCATATACTGGGTTACACTTATGTAGACTAGGTAAGAATGAATTTGTATGCTTTTGCTGCAGTCTGCTGCATATTTCAGGATAACTGTGCTTATATCTGCACTTGCACAACAATTAATGTCAATTGCTCTGTAGAAAAGCAATTTAAAAACGCCGACTCCCACAAACAATTAAAATCTTTATGAATTTACTCAAATACTTTATATTCTATACTGTTAAGAGAGATATGTAAGCGAGAAAATTAGCCAGGCCTTCACATAAAAAATATTTTGAAATTTTATTTTGTATACTAGAAAATTGTCATCTCTTAGACGAGACAATTATTATCCCTTCCACGAGACAATTGTCTGGTCTTACGCAGGCCAATTGTCATATCTTACGCAAAACAATTGCCACCTCCTCCGTTTTAATTATATCAAAACCTGTTTAGATTTTTGAACTGATCGAATTCTGAACATGATTAT
This sequence comes from Phaonia tiefii, assembly GCA_963931995.1. NCBI lineage: Eukaryota > Metazoa > Arthropoda > Insecta > Diptera > Muscidae > Phaonia > Phaonia tiefii. The sequence continues at coordinate 334,236,255 of OZ008368.1, read as the reverse complement.
GAACCAATGGTGCGAATCTGAGTATTTTCGCACCCAGTCAGTGATCTTAAATTTGGTTTTAGTCAAAATGGAATTAGACCCATTGTCTGGTAATGCACTTTACACTACAACATCCCTTTCTCCGACACATTAAGATAGCACCTACGTTACAGTTTATCGAACAAGTTATAAAGTTTATATACGGTTTTCCAATTTGGGTGATAGGATTTCTAAGTGACGTTTCGGCAATTTGTGTTATGTCATGATCTGTCATTTTTCTTTCATTGTATTGAATAAAGTTTAGCATTTCATGGTGGAGAGGTATACGCAAGGACAACGTTTATAAATTATTATCAAAATAATCGTTCTCCAATTGCAACTTTTCGCGCGCTTTTGGCATTTTATAGTCGTAATAATCGTCCACGTGTGCTCGCTGTTTGTCGAACTATTGGAAATTACGAGCGTACATTTTCTTTACGCAGTGTTCAAGTGCAGACATAAGACAAAGAACCGCTCGAAGTAATGCAAATATTGCTGTCGTTCAGGCAAGTGTTGCTGAAGACCGCAGTTTAACGATTCCAGGACGTTGTCAGCAATTAAGACGGTCTCAAACCACAACCTGACGGACTTTGAGCATGCATTTGGGCTTGCATCCATATAAAATTGTTATCACTCAAGATCTGAAGCCACTGGACTATGGTAAACGTCATGAATTTGTTGATTTTCTATTCGATTCAATTATTTCAAGAAATTGTGACAATAAATGGCCTCCAAGAAGTTGTGATTTAACACCATTATACTATTTCTTGTGGGCTTATTGGGAGTCATTGGTCTTTAGCAATAAACGAGACTCTCTTCAAACTTTACAAGTCAATATTGAACGTATTGAACATACGACTTGATTTAGTGGAAAAAGTTCTCGAAAATTGGGTTCATTGAATTCGTTCCTGCAAAAGAAGACGTTTTATTCAGAACTTAATTCACTCGAATTGGAAACCCCTTTATACACCTTTTAGGATGAGGTAATATACTTAACAATTACTTGGGAGAAAAGGTGTACCGTATAGAAGGAAACGTATTAGACCCTATCTATCTTTTGGCCAAATTTGATTTCTTACGACGGTCGAGCAATGCCCACCTGCGAGTCTGTTAGCAGGTGAACACGTTAGCAGCCCTAGATATTTAATTAAATAAAACAAAATGGTTTCCCATTACATCCCATGAAGGAATGGGGGAGAGCTTCTCACAACCAGTGAGCAGGGAGCTTTCTAGTTTTATACTCACTGATTGGGACCTACAGATTTACACCGGATCCGAACGGTATTTTGCGAAGCTTTTTCATGGCTAAATACTCGATAGTGTCGCCGTCACTATGCGAGGTGAACGCTGCCGAAACAAATTTTTTAACGTGGTTAGAGCAGGGATCGAACCCAGGATCTGAGCTGCGCACACTAACCATTGCACCACCGATGGCCATATATCTTTACCGATCACAGAGATATTTTGGGGTTGAACGTGGTCGTTGTTGCCACACCCCATCTCACATCTCCTAATTCTATGGATCAAAATTGGTAAAATATCATGATTCTTGTAAAACTTGTTTTCCAATAGAGGCGATTAACTTCAACTCCGATGTCGGTAAAACTTCTATATAAGAATACTTAGCTATAGATAATTGGAGAACTTACCACTCCTATTCTGGTACCACCCATCTAAATGCTGCGAAGCCAGTCATCTTTTCGATACGTTTGCTACTGGTCTTAAACAAATCTGGTGCTTTACTACATTTCGTCAAGTACCAGTCACCCACGGAAAATGGTTAATTTTGTAACGTTCTCAAAATAACGTTCGGAGTCGGTGTAAAACTGTGGGTCCTCATCAGTGTTTGTAAAACTAGGACGCACACAGTGCACTGGTTGGGAGAGGCTCTCCTCAAGCCATTCATGGGATGTAACGGGAAACCATTTTTTTTAATATTATAAAACACCAATCAGTTATTATAATCAACGATTTTGGAACTCAACTCTGGTACTTCCCATGGTTGGTTGGTGGTAGGTTGAAAAGGCTGCAAGGCAGCACGCTGTCTAGCACACTTAGGTTACAGAAGCCTATTGTGATAAATGCAGTTTCCTCTATAGCAACTATTGACTAGTCGTCCAGCCAATTTGCCCTTTCAATTCATTTGTCTATAAGACCTACAGGAATATCCTGTAGGGCTACGGTGCTAAGTAAATGTGTTCCGAATATCCTACTTCTCAGTCCTGCCAGAGCAGGGCAATCCAAGAGAATGTGTTTCGTCGTTTCCTCGTCCTTTTCCATGCAGCATCTACAAAGAGTAGAGTTTCTATGACCCAATCTCAGGGCGTGTTTTCCTACAAGACATTGTCCCGTAATTATTCTTATCATTGTGGATGATCTGCCTCTCGGCAAGTTAACTAGCTGCCTAGTCCTCTTCCTGTCCACCTGTGGCCAGAGGACCCTGGCTTGTTTGCAAGTTGAAGAAAGTCTCCACTTGTCCTTGAACATATTATCGGCCCACTGCCTGATCTGCAAACGGCAGGTAGAGATTGACATACTAACACCTTCTTTTGCCGGAAGAACCTGTGCCGTAGTACCCTGTCTAGCTAACGCACCCGCTACGCCATTGCCTGGAATGTCGGTATATCCCGGTACCCAGATGAGCCTGATGTCAAAATACTCTGCCATCACTCTAAGTGATGAGTGGCATCCTTTCACCGTCAAGGACGTAGCAAACATGGCTTCCCAAGGATTTTATGGCGGCCTGGCTGTCTGTGTAGATAAATATTCTCCGGAGGGTTGTGACACTAATTTTCAGTAGTTCAGCAACCTCCAGTATGGCGGTAATTTCCGCCTGAAATACACTACAGTGATCAGGCAGCTTGAAGGAGATATTTACATTTAGGTCCGGTGAATGGACCCCACAGCCTACTTGCTCGTCCAACTTTGATCTTACTTACGGGGGGTCATGGACCTTACAAAATGGAGATAACATATTTCGCCCACCAGTTCGATCTTCTGGATTCGTCAACTTGATCCCTCCAGCGGAGTCTTGGTCTTCCCATTTTTTGTCGTCCTTCGAGTTCGGTTTCGAAAACCCTTCGCGCTGGTTCGTCTTCATCCAACCTACTGACATGGCCTAGCCAGAGCAATCGCGCCATCTTGATCCGCTTAACCATGTTAATGTCAGGATAAAGCTTATAGATCTCATGATTCATGCGTCGCCGATACTCGCCGTTGTGCACTATAGGGTCATAAATTTTCCGGAGTATTTTCCCCGCGAAGACTCCCACAGATGTTCCGCCTGCTTGCGATAGGACCCAGGATTCTGCGCCATAAAACAAGACAGGTTGAATGAGAGTCTTGTACAGCTGGACCTTTGTCACTCGAGAGAGGGCTTTATCTCCAAAGTGCTTGCTTAGCCCAAAATAACATCCATTCGCAAGCACAATTCTCCCCTTGATCTCAAGGCTGACGTTGTTGTTTTTATTTACGGCAGGACCGAGGTATATAACTTCGTCCACTACCTCAAAGTTATAACGGTTATCAACGTTCACGCTTTGGTCTAATCGCGTGGAGGCCCTGTGCGTTGAAACCATTAATTTTGTCTTGTCCTCATTTACCATCAGACCCACTTTTGCTGACTCTTTCTCAATTCTCGAAAAAACCGCAGTAACTTCTCTATTTGTGCGCCCTATGATATCTATATCATCAGAATACGCGAGCAGCATGTGACTTTTGCTGCTGATGGTTTTATTCATGTTGACTGCAGCTTTTCTCATAATGATGTCCATTAAGATGTTAAAGAGATCGCACGATAGGGTGTCGCCTTGCCTGAGGCTGCGCTTAGTTTCGAAAGGTTCGGTAAGATCCTTACCAACTTTCACTGCGGATTTGATGTTCGTCAAGGTCATCCAGCAAAGGCGTGTGAGATTTGCAGGAATACCAAGCTCAGACATTGCTTCATAGAGTTTCTCCCGTATAGGACTATCGAAAGCCGCTTTATAATCGACAAATATATGACATGTGTCGATTTGTCTCCCGTGTGTCCTCTCCAGAATTTGGCGTAGCGTGAAAATCTGGTCAGTTGTCGATTTTCCAGGCCCAAAGCCACACTGGTATGATCCAATCAGGTCAGCGATAATTGGTCCCAGTCCCCCGCTCATTATACTCGACAGAACTTTATATGCCATGGATAAAAGGTTCATCCCACGGTAGTTGGCACAGATACTCGGGTCACCCATTTTAAATATGGGATCTAACCAAATTTTGCTAATGATGCATGCACCTTATCAGCTCATCGCCGCAAGCCCTAAACACCTCCGCCGGTAATCCATCGGCTCCGGCGGCTTTGTTGTTCTTGAGCCGGGCAATAGCTGTTCTGACCTCGTCTTGATTAGGAAGGGGGCAATCGACGTCGTCGTCCATATTGTGATCGATTGTCCCATCGTAATCGGATATCTCAGGTACTAGTAGCGCGGAGAAATGCTCTCTCTATATTCCAACGAGATTTCCGTCCTTGTCCTTACAGAAGGGGGCCCTGAACCATGTCCATCAGTTCCGTTCCCAACTCTCCGGCAGAATTCTCGGGCCTAGTTCCCCCTTCTGTATGTCCCAATTTTCCCACACTCGCGCTTTCCCCACTGCCGTTTCCTACGCCCAAAGAGACGGTTTACCCCTTTTCCCTTCCCCCTATACCCCTAAGTTGCAGCTCGCGTTGCAACTGACTGAAGCGTTACCATACGTGCAGCATTCGTTTCGTCATTTGCAATGCGACACTCTTCATCGTACCATGGTTCATCGCGAAGCGGTTTCCCGAAACCAAGTACGGTTGTCGCGGCAGTTTCCATAGAGTCGGAAATGGGTTTCCACTGCGCATCAGGATCGTCATCGGGAGGGGGTGGGTTCTGTGCCAAACGTTGCGAGAGCCTCCCCGAGTAGGCTGTGGCTACCTCTGGTAATTGCAGCTTTCCGATGTCCAGCTTCCCCTGCGAATGGTTTCGTACGATTTTCGCCCTACTCAATCCTGTGCGAAACTTTGCTGCCACCAGGTAGTGATCAGAATAGATGTTAGCTCATCTGATCACCCGTAAGTCCGTTACACTGGATGAGTGCCTTCCATCAATTACCACGTGATCAATTTGGCCCCCAGTTCCTTGATCAGGGTATACTTTGATCTATCCATGAAAAATCTGATACTACTGGTTTCCCCTTCCAATGACTTTTCTCAGGTATTCCTGTTCGGAATAGAAGTCCTTAGATTTGTCGCTGATAGAAGGTAGGGGATACAGTAGTGCGTTTTTATGGGAATAGAGTTGATCCGGTGTAGTAATTCAGCGTGTCCGGAATGCCCCGATATCAAAACGCCACAATCTCTGATTCTCACCAGGGATGTAGCGACTGCCGATTCGGCCAAGATATCAGATGTTCAGGATAGGACTAAATGCAGTCCCATCCACTTAAAAAAATGTCTTCACAAATATTATGAAATTCTACAGGCTGATTCAGTCACGACTGCACAAATTTCACCAGCGTATTCCTTGGATCATTTCATGAGACTATGTCCATCTGCGACCATCCGCGAAAATGCAAGAGGGCGAAATGTACTAGGGTACTAGGGTAAAATTGCTAAGTTCTGAACCAGTGGTCGGATTTTTTTGTCGGATTTTTTTTATCGTGGCAAATCTACAGGGGCCGTTTCTTCAGCGTGTACGACACGTTTTCATAGATATAATAAACTCTGTCAACGATTTTTAATTCCTCTTTATGCTCCCTGACAAACGGTTAATCTGTCCCAAATAGTCATTAGCGATTGTTCTGAATGAAGCTATAAAAAAGTTATTGATGCTACTTATAATGAAATCTCTAACTGCAATGAGAATTGTCTAGCACACAATTGCTTAAAACAAAATTCTGGCACTCCAATTCCAAATACTGGAAAATAATATTCCCATTCTTTTAATGAGGAATATTTTATGAAATTTGTTTATGAATGCATTTCGTAACGTCGTAAATTTTTATTAAAGTCATTCATAATATTTATGTATGTATGTCAAATTTTATAGAATTAATGAGGCAGTTTTAATAACGAATATTTCATAAATAACAAAACAAAAACAACCCACCGTATTTAGAAATATACGATTTTGCCACGCTCATCTTTATATCCGCCAGAAAAGTGCTGGGCGGACAAGTGACTGAAAGATACGATACATCCTGAAAGTCAAAATAAATCCCAATATTTTGCCACTCGGCTATTGAAGAAGCCGAAGAAGAATGCTGAACGGCAGCTAAACAGTTGTTTTTCACATAGTCTCTTGTAAATTGTGACGATTTTCTTTACGCACATTATTCAGTGGAGATTTTTTCTTAAGTGTCTTCAATGTTAGGTACTTACAGCTAGCAATGGTTCTGTTTCCTGTCGAGATACTTGCCTGGATACCAGCTTCAAACCTGATTTTGGTGTTGAAGGAGAAGAGATTCAAGCAAGATGTTGGTCTTTTCGGTTGGATTTAAAGCGGTTGGACTCCTTCCTTTGTAAGTCTTTCCATAGATTTCAACATTTTTGTAGAATCCCAGCACGGTTTTGTGACTTCGACAAATTTGCCGCGCAATTGCCCGATAAGAATATTCTTGCGAATGATAAACATCGATTTTGCCTCTTTCCGCTGTGTTCAAAATACTTGTCTTGCCCAGTTTTCAGTAATGTTTGTTAGAAAGTAATATTTTTCTATTACTAATTGTTTTAAATACAAATCAATTGCGACTTCGTAAAAAAAATTTCAAATTGAAAACTGGTTCTAATCATATGAACGGAAAAATTTTTTTTTTTTTGCTTTTTTGGAGAAGGACCTATATAATGCTGTTGCTTTCAACTTTATGGTTGTTGTTGTTATTTTCGTAATTTTTAGAAAATGTCCTTTCCTGTGGTATACACATTTTGGCTGTTGACAACAAATTTAAAAGGATATGGTCTACTAAAACCACAAATTTCAGTGGTTCTAATCATCTGATCGAGAGTGTGTGTCCTTTATTTATTTAAACACTCTAGTTCACTCCACATTAATTGCCGTGAGTTCAAACTGAAGGTGGAAAATGGAATGCAACTGTCAGGCCTGGGCTGGAAATAAAGGCCTGGGGAAAGGCTATTCTACAAATGTTTCTGCCCTCTGGAATATGTCTGTTGGCGTGTACGTGTGAGTACCTGTTTTTTATAAGTCCAAGTATTTTCATTTACTCAACAAACATACCAAGCTTAAGAGTATGTGGGTGTGTGGCAACAGTGTGCGCCGGCCGTGTTAGCTTTTAAACAACAACAAAAAAAAACCTCATTACAAATTTGTAAAAAGGAGGGAAGACTGAATATTTTTGATGTGTTAACATCTACAAGCGCGGGTACGGCCTAAATTCACAAAGTTAATCCATCCACACACAGTTTGTCCTACTGCGGTCACACAGATTGTCAGACTGCGATCACACAGATTATCCGACTGCGATCACACATTGTTTGCCGTTAAACTCCTCCCAAACGGTTGTACCGATTTGTATGAAATTTTGTGTGCATATGGGGTAGGTCTCAGAATCGGCCAGCATCTACTTTTCATACCCCTAGATGATAAGGGTGGCCCACCCCTATATAGAACACAGATTTGTCCGACTGCGAAACACAGAGTGTCAGACTGCAAAAAAAAACCCACACTGATGAAGCGGCAGCGAATAGTTGTATTGTGTGGGTGCGGAGCACTCTCAGACCAAAGAGAATAATGACGTGGTTCTACATATAGAAAAATTAGATAGCAAGAGAGCAAGAAAATTGTGTGAACTTGTGGAGCATATGTACGAACATAACAATGTGTGTATGTGTCTGTTGCTTTGCATTATCTTTATTTTTTCTGGGAATAAAACAAAAAGGATTCAGCAAGAAAATTATGACACATATGCTTGCACTGGTCTTTAAATAATTGTAAGTATTAATATTATTCAAATGTAACGTCATCATATGATTGAACGCTGCTTTTTTTTATTTTCCAATGTAACATTTACGAATGTGTTCATAGAAATCGAACAGCTACCGTGTAACAAAAAGGTGTTAACACACCTTGAGTTCGAACACTCATTGAATTTTTTTTTAGACTACGATACAATGATTTAATAGAGTAGATATAGAGTACCGAATTAGCAAAAATTGCGGACTGAAAACCACTCATTCTGAATTGATATAGAGTACCAACTTTTACAGCTGATACTTCTTAGAAACCATCCTGTGTCGATACTTCTCAAAGTAAAACAAGTCGGAGGACCTCCTTCCAAACAAGGTCTAGTGCTGCCAGTCTCACATCTCACTTACTTTTTTCGGAGCTGACACCAATTGAGCCAGGCCTTGAGACCGGCTTGCGCCGCGACATAGAGGAGGATGTGCTAACATCTCCTTTCGGATCTGAATGTATACTAATGCTAGGGCATCCACAACATATTTCCATTTAGCCTTCAGTATGGTTCCGTCTGTGGTTCAATGTGGCCGTCGTTGGTGCAATGGTTAGTGTACCTGCTCTGACCACCTTAAATTCCTTTCGGCGGCGGTCACCTCGCATAGTGACGGTGACACTATCGAATATTTAGCCATAAAAAACCTTCTCAAAATACCATTCGGAAACGGCATGAAAACTATATATCCCAATAAGTGAGTATACAACTAGAAAGCGAACAGCTCCTGGTTCTGAGAAGCGCTCCCCAATGCCTTCACACAGAGAAGATATTCGTTGTCACAACTATATTTACAGCCAACTAAATTTTGACGGTTCCTTGGACTATCAATTATTGTGTTCAGTATCACCAAATAGTGTGCATATCAATTGATTTTTAATTCAATTTTGGTTGCAAGATGTGAAATATTTAGTTGAAGCTACAGCAACAATAAATAAATGTGATCTGTCAATCGAGTTTTAGGTGTAGCAATCAAAATATCCTGTAGAGGTGAATATTCTATTTGCTGGATCTACGAAAAATTTAAAAAGTAATTTTTTTATTTTGGCGATTTTTTTAAAACAAATTATTTCATGCGAATTGGAACACTTTGTGAGAAACCCTTGGAAACTCGCAAAAATTTATTATTTTTTGTCTTGGACCAGTCGTTTTCGAGATATAAAAATTTTTTTCTAAATTTTTCCTATTTTCGATCAAAAAAAGGGTATGGGTTACCAAGGGTATCATATGGATGTTTAAGTTAATTTGTGTCATTCACAATAATAGTTCATCCAGCCAAGTGCCCACCATTGTTTGCATGTGTTTGTGAAGGCGTCAAAAGTGCCGTCAGATTCAACGATTGTGTTTAAAAGTCTCACTTCACCTCAATTTATAAAAATATAAATGACCTTTTGATTTCGTAAAGAAAAATATGTGTCAAACATTTTTTTTGTCCAAAGCATATCAAATTCTGGGTCTATGCGCCGTAAAATGTGAACAGTATACTGACCATATTATTCGGTGGATGACATCTATACACTTTATTGTTTTTTCACAAATTTGTTTATCACTTTCAGTTCAAAGTAATAGTTTTTCTGTAAAGTCCTCGTGTAACATTCCAATATATGTAGTTTATCTTTAACATCAAAGCCTCTTGTAAAAAATCGAATACATAACTTTGTAACAAGTGTTTTTGTGATAGAAACTAAATTCTGATTACAGTGACTAATATTTGAACACGAATTCTAATATTGTACTTTTTATTAGTGTATCACCTATTTCAGATGAATGAGGTTTTAGAAATACTCAAATTGGTTAATACAACTAAAGTTCGGTAGTAGCAACTCGTATTTAGAAAGACCTATGTTTAGACTATCGGGGACCTATGTTAAGTCAATCGGGGGAGCTCTCCCCGATTGCGTCATGGGATGTAATGGGAAACCATTTATTTATATATTTATGTTTATACGAGTAGAGTACAAATTGTTACGAATTTTTCTATTCATCCTTATTGCGTAGTTTCGTTCCCAATAATAAAACAAGCTTCGTTTTAAATTACGATAATTACAACGGTTTAACTTCCTTTTATTTTATTTATATAGCACAACAGTTTACTTTATTTACACCACTTTAATAAGTCTTATATTTTACTATCAAATCGCGTTGCTTTCTTTCCGGCGGTTAATCACAAACTGAACTCTACGTTCCAAAGACCTTAGGTGTTTATACAAACTAACCATACTGAAATGTAGTTATCTCTAGCAAATTCAAGAACCTCCTAGTCATTGTTGTTAGTTATCTTTGTAGAATCATCTCGAATAGTGGAGAATTAGCTTAACTGAGGCGAATTCATTGTACTGGTTTAGCGAGCTGGTATGTTGCTACAGTGCATACTTTCAGGCGCAGCTTTAATCGCCCTGATATTTACATACTGTTTGTCTGGTAATTAGGAGTAAGTAAAAGTTTTCACTTATTCGTAACAATATATCTCTGCCGAAAAGTAAACACGACTTATGTTCACTTGAAACTTTTTTAGGTGAGCGTCTTTAGGAGGTACTTTCCGTGACTAGTTGTGACTTTTAATTAGAAATGTAAACAATATCTGGTGTATGGCTCCCTGGCTCCCTCTTTGACACAGATATACAAACTTCGCCTTTCATCAGAATTATCAATTTACTAAGAAATCAAAAACATATCAACTAGAATGACGAAAGTTTGTATCTGCTCCCAACATCCTGATGATGTCTTTGGGTGAAAGGCAAGGTATCGTTAAAATGTAGAACAAATACTGAAACCGGAAACATCCGCGTCTTGAGCTTGACTTATTTATGTATTTATTTGAAACTCAGCCCTTTTTAAATAGGATACAGCCGGTAAATATTTTCAACAACGTTATAATAATTAAGACTTAATGCATACTTACATAAAAATCTAAAAAAAAAAATAATAAAGACATAAAAATGGTTTAGAAATATTTTATGAAACTTTCGTGTCATATATTAATTTCATTAACCCATTGAAATTGGTCTTTGACCGAAAATAAATACAGAAATTCGTAATATTTATGACGGAAATTACAATATTTAGGAAAAAAAAGTTTACTCTAATAACTGCCTTAAATCTGGTTATATTCTCCTTCATATTACATGTACATCTAACTGGCAGTTGGACATCCGGCATCGATTTCTATTGTCCCTATATGCGGTGAGATATCGGGGTGAGCTAGATCTTCCCGCATTTTAGTTAGGAAGTTGGATTGTGGAGACGTGGTTTTTTTTCGTCGATCAGACAAAAAGGAGCTACATTTAATTCGGCTTAATTTCATTCATTTGGTGTACATTGGGTATTTTTGGAACGAAGTTCTTTATCGCACGTTGCGGGATGGGGGCTAAATTTTGAACAATTCTTTTTACCTACTTTATTACAACCCATTATTATCAACTATATTAGGTACTTTTTGGTTTGGTTTAGTTTAAAGGGAAGTTTTATAGGTGAGGCCTGTTTATTACATATTGTAGTTTTGAACCCAATAAAAATAAATTTAGAAAATCCATAGTTAAAGACTGGCAAATCCATGAAGTACAACTCTGAGCATGGAATTATATTTGGCAGCACTCTTACTCTTACACTCGTTGTTTTGGTTTGGTTTGTGTCTAGACTAACATAAAAATAAAATAAATGGTTTTCCGTTACATCCCATGAAGGGATTAGGGAGAGCTTCTCACAAACCACTGAGCTGTGCGCATTCTAATTTTACACTCACTGATTGGGACCTACAGCTTTACACCGGTTCCGAACGGTATTTTGGGAAGCTTTTTCATGGCTACTAACATATTGGGGATATTTCTTGTTTTACGTGAAATATTATAGATGGAGCCTGTTTATTACATATTGTAGTTTTTAACCGAATAAAAAGTAAATATAGAAAAGCCAAAGTGAAAGAAGTTTAAAAAGAATAAAATTTTCTTATATAAGTGCGTTTTCTAAAAAAAAGTCAATTTTCTCAATAAAAATACCTATTCATATTCATAAACAGAGTTTCTTAACAAATTACCCTATCTCAAAGAAGTACCTTTGCTTAAAAAAGTAAATTTTCTTACAAACAGTCCCTTATCATAAAAAAGTAATTTTTTATATAAGTACCTTTTCTCAAAAAACTACATTATCTTACAACAAATTTCATTTTCTTAAAAAACTAAATTTTCTTTAAATAGTACCTTGTTTGTAAAACAAAATAACTTTTCTTGAAAAAAGTTCCTGCTATTTTTTGAAAAAAAAGCTTCTCTTTAAAACAAAGTCCTTCTCTTACAAAAGGTACATTTTCTAACAAAAATTCCTTTTCTTAAAAGTATTCTTTCTTAAAAATAAAATAATACCTTTTCTTTTCTTTTCTTGAGATATGTAGCCTTCCGGAAAATAAGTAAACTTTCTTAAAAAAATAATCTTTTCCTAAAAAGAGTACCACTTCTTTAAAAAGTATCTGTTCTTAAAAAAAATACTTCTTTGTAAAAAAAGTGCATACTCTTAGGCTTTTTCTTACAAAAAAAACATAAGCTTTTAATAAAAGAAGTACCTCTCATCAAAGAAAGGACCTTTTCGGGAAAATATAATAAATATTCTTACAAAAGGGACCGAAAAATATACTCTTATTAAAAAAATAAATAAAGAATTTCTTAAAAAAAGTTTATCATTTTATAAAAAGTATATTTTCCTAAAGATCCATTTAAATTACAATATTTTTCAACAGGTACCTTAGGTGTGTTGAAACTAACTAGTACATAATGTATAGCGAAAGGAACTTCGCTCCACTCGGGTGTCCCTGACACCTCATGTAATTTTTATATTTGATTTTGGGTCCCTTACCTTTCTAGGTGAATTCTGATTACGAATAATTCCCTCAGATTTTGTTCATTTTAACTCTGAAAATTTAAACTTCCTTCATTTCAATTTCGGACCAACACCAACATTCTTTTAACCACTGTCCACCATGAGTGTACGCAATATTTTGTTGTTGTTATTTACCATTTGCTTACGCACACACATTTAACAGCTTGAAGTAATTCCCACAGTAAACGCAGAACAAAGGCAAGGAGCGCACCAGCAAATTCCGCTGATACTCAAGTGGTACTTTGCAAGGACTACACGTGGCCACTCTACATTACAATTGTGCAAGTCGGTCGACGAGGTTCCCGGAAAATACCCGACGTGAACAAAACTACGTTGCCAGCCATTATTGGCAGGATGAAAAGAGTATTTACTCAGAGGTGTCTTTGTGTGGGTGCCTTTTGTTTTTTTTTTAATGAACAACAAATATGAATGTCCTTGTAGTCGTCAGTTGTGTTCACAACAATCCCGGCGCGTGTGATTGTGTATGAACAACTGACCAACAAATACAAATAAATCATATTAAAATGATTAACAATAATAACTACAACAACAAGCAGGAATACAATTGTATAAAAATTTATTTAACACTTAAGCCAATGAATGAATTCATAACCGAATAACAGAGTCAATAAATACTATTTTCAAAATTAATGGGCAATTCTTTTCGAACTGTGCATGTTATTGCATTTGTATTCGAGTGTATTTGTTGTGAATGTGTATGTGTATATGTGAGTATGTGTGCGTGTGTGTGTCAGTGACTACAATAAATTGGAAATTGTTAAATAGTTTGGACAGAACGTTTTTTCGCTTGAAATAAATTTAAGTTTTTATTGGAATTTTCTTTTTGATTTTTTTTTCATATTTCTGAATGCGCTCTTGATGTTGATACTGTAGTCCACTTAAGTAACTCCAGAGGCAGTTGTGAACAAGTGTGCAATGTGTGATGAGGAGGTTGATTGGCGTTTCAAAGGTTGAACTGTTGTGAAAAAACTGTAAATAAAATTTAATTTATTATACATTTTTTCATAAACACACTTAATATTTAATCGTATGCCACAGTGCGAGGGGATTGGTGGGAAGGTTTTACAAAAAAAAAATATCCGTCACTCAGGTTTATATATCTGTACATATCTTTTATATATTCACTGAAAGTTTAACAGTTTAGGGAGATATAGCGATAACGTACAGCCATAGTTAGCAGGCATTAAAAAACCCTTATAAAAACCCCTTCGAACCGGTGTAAAACTGTAGGTACAAATCATTGGAAGTAATGGAAAAATATTTGATATTATTTTGCAAAAAAAAATTAATTTCATGTATTAATTTACTGGTTGGCTATGACACTTCCTTGATTTAAATCCTCGTGATTCTATCTTTTTATAAAAACAAAAAAAATTACTGACTGTTAAGAGAGCCAACTGGAAATAAGTGATTATTTTTAAAATGGCTTCTACACGCTGAAAAATCTGTATTATTTTGTTGTTTGGGTGCAAATATAACGTGTTTGTAGCTTGTGGCAAATATACTATACTTCTGCCCAAACACACTGTGTTTGCTTTTCAATATAACATGTTTGAAACACAACGATTAATAACACTGTGTGTAATTTTTTAAGTCGTGGAAATATAACCATATACCGATACCACTACGTGATACAAGACCAAAAAAAAAGACCCGTGTCACCCAGTTTTGCCCAAAGTCATGCACTTTTTTTATGGGTCCCCAAAGATTTTGGGCCTCGGTGTCATTTTTGCAAAAAATGTGATCATTTTTTAAGGGTCATATCTTGCAAACCGTTCGGAATTTTGATTTTGTTCTCTGAGGGGAAAGTTGTAGCTCTTGTCATAAAGAACAAAAATTGTGAACACTCAAAAAAGTGATCATTTTGTCAGGCTCATATCTTGCAAATCGTGCGGAAGTTTTTTAGATTTTATATATTCACAATTTTTGTTCTTTATGACAAGAGCTACAACTTTTCCTCAAAGAGTGAATCAAAATTCCGAATGGTTTGCAAGATATGAGCCTGACAAAATGATATTTTTTTTGCAAAAATTACACTGAAGCCACAAATTTTTGCGGGCCCAATAAAAAAAAGTACATGACTTTGGGCAAAACTGGGAGACACGGGGCTTTTTTTTTGCTCTTTCATCACGTAGTGGTGTTCGTAATTGGTTATATTTTCATTACTTAAAAAATTACACGCAATGAAATTAAAAAATTGTCGGGAAATTTTTCACTTTGGCAGCTACCTAAAGGCTTCCTTAGCGCTACCTAAACGGTATTAAGAATCATTCCCAAGAAGTTTATATGTTCTAGAAAGATGTTTGCTGAGATCTTAGGTACATTCTTGTAGTTGGTTGTTTCCTTGAATTTTGAAGGGTTTGCAACCTATGGACCTGAACAAGGGAAAAAAGGTAAAAAAATCGAATTTTTTATGGTTTTTGCGATTTTGATCTTGAAGATGAAGTTTTTTGATGTTATATCTTCACAATTTTTGTTCTTTATGACAAGAGCTACAACTTTCCCTCAGAGAGTAAGATACGATTTGTTAGACGGTAGCCTGAAAAAACAATCACTTTTTTGCAAAATGACCCCGAGGCCCCAAATCTTTGGGGGCCCATAAAAAAAGTGCATGACTTTGGGCAAAACTGGGAGACAAGGGTCTTTTTTCTGGTCATCTATCACGTAGTGGTGTCCGAATATGGTTATATTTTTTCGTGTTGCAATGTTGATTTGTTTGTTGAAAGCCGCTAAAAACAAAAATGAAACAGGCAACAGAGAAACAAAAAGGCAGCAGATCTTTAATTCATGAAACCAATGCATGCAAATATGTACATGTTTCCTGCAATACGTTGCTGGTGCTGGTTATTTTTTTCAGCGTGTAGATAAATCCCCATATCGAAACATGAAAAAAAATTTACTGGCCAACTTAGAAAGTTAAAAATTTAAGTGTGAAATAATTCAAAACTTTTGCCACAACATCAATTTTATCACAAATTTATCGACGAACCTTCAAATTTATCGATTTATTGCAAGCAGTTTTTGATTGCATCACTATCTTGGTGGGCAGAAATATTAGTTAACCTAGTAACGATTTGATAATCAATAGTGCAATAAATTGAAATCGTACCCAAAGTCTAAAAGCGAACCAACACAAATTTAACAACGTGATTGTCGATATTGCAATAGTTAGTCATCACGACTATTGTGGCAAAATTTTTTCCTTGTACTGCTCATGTCTTCAACGAAACTGCAAACATATTTATGGTTACAAGTTAACTAGCAAATGCCCGCTACTTCGCCCGCAAATATACAGGAATATATATGTATAAATGTATCTAGTGCAATTTCATCGCATTAGATTTGTATCTTTGAAAATATACTCTCGACGTTATTATCAATTTTCCTTTAAAAATTACAGCATTTACTATCGACATGTTTTCACATTCATCATTATAGCTCTCCGCCTTACATGAGAATAAATACTACTAGGATCGATTCTGGTTGTATGAAACTGTGAAATGAAAAAGAAAGTTTAATTTTCGCTTTCACCCAATTTGCCATATGAATTCGTTGCGAATTCGAGATGGATCCGTTCCTGAGGACACTTTTTCCGAAACGTATGAAATTGCTCTCGGAAAAGCGAATCGTTTTTTGTAAATTTTCGGATCCGTCTCGAACTCGTAACGTACTTCATATTCGAAACCGTTTCGGATTCGTTTTTTTGGAAGTAAAATGAATTCGAGACGGATCAAGCTAATCGCAATCTCACTGATTCGATTTTTATGTTGGCAAAATTGTACCACCTTGGGGACACACGCGCTGGAAAAAAACCCAAAAATGGCATCCTCTTTTGAATTGTTCACAGAATACAGTACAACTTGTCCGAAAGGGGGAAATCTATAAAAATTTTGTTCTTTTACAAATGCATATTTTATGGAATAGAAATTTGACGATTTTCAAATAGCTCCAGCATACTGTACGAGCAAAGTAGAGACGACCCAATAACACCAAGATGTCCTTTCATTTGAGTACCAACACTTACCTGTAAGTTCAGGGGCAATTTTTTCGATTTGTTGGGACTAGGCGCACTTTCACAGTTTTGGACAACTTGTTCTCAACTCAGGAGTTCAAGT
The DNA here is from genome assembly GCA_963931995.1 of Phaonia tiefii. Classification (NCBI taxonomy): domain Eukaryota; kingdom Metazoa; phylum Arthropoda; class Insecta; order Diptera; family Muscidae; genus Phaonia; species Phaonia tiefii. Next base: position 334,219,273 of record OZ008368.1, on the reverse strand, counting down.
CAATCAAAACTGCATGTTCAGTTTTATTTTCAGCGTGTGTCCCCAAGGTCATAAAATTCAGCCTTTATGTTTTTACGGACTTGCAACGAGTTCGAGATGGATCCGCCAATTCACAATTTCACAGATTCGCTTATTTATGATTTTACAGAATCGTAACGAGTTCGAGATGTCTCCGCCAAATCGCAATTTCACTAATTCGCTTTTTTATGTTTTTACGGAATCGTAACGAGTTCGAGACGGCTCCGCTAAATCACAATTTCACTAGTTCGCTTTTTTATGTTTTTACGGACTCGCAACGAGTTCGAGACGTAATCGTAATCTCACGGATTCGTCTTTTTATGTTTTTGCGGCCTCGTAACAGGTTCGAGACGGATCAGCCAAATAACAATTTCACTGATTCGCTTTTTTATGTTTTTACGGACTCGTAATGAGTTCGAGGTGGATCCGTCAAATCACAATTTCACTGATTCGTTTTTCTATTTTTTTATGGACTCGTAACGAGTTCGAGATGGATCCGTCAAATCATAATTTTACAGATTCGCTTTGTTATGTTTTTACTGAATCGTGATGAGTTCGAGATGGATCCGCCAAATCACAATTTCACTGATTCGCTTTTTTATGTTTTTACGGACTCGTAATGAGTTCGAGGTGGATCCGTCAAATCACGATTTCACTGATTCGCTTTTTTATGTTTTTACGGACTCGTAATGAGTTCGAGATGGATCCGTCAAATCACATTTTCACAGTTATGTTATGTTTTTACTGAATCGTGACGAGTTCGAGATGGATCCGCCAAATCACAATATCACTGATTCCCTTTATTATGTTTTACGGACTCATAACGATTTCGAAACGAATTTAAGAACTCACATTTCGCTTTTTTATGATTTTACGGACTCGTTACGAGTTCGAAATGAATCCGTTTTTGTGCACATTGAGCACCCTGTGTTTTCACAAATACCTATTTGGTTATTCCCGTTTCTGTTACGGAAAATGTGTTTCTTACCCATTGTCCCATGAAACTTTTGTAACCCTATCACTGAAATTTCGCTGCAAGTGTTAAGCGAACCGCAGGCTCGTCATTCATGAGCATGAGCGTGGTTGATAACTTTTTATCTACCTGATGAATTTTAAAAAATATTACCAAAAAATTTTGTGAACATGATAGTGATGCGAACAACTTCGATTACACTTTTATTTGGTATCAAGAATGGCGGTAAACCGACACTAAACATCAACTATAGCTGGTGTTCATGCTCATGAATGACAAGTCTGTGGTTCGCTTTATTCTCGACGAGCACTCGGTTGCCTAAACCACTATGTGTGGAGTTGATTGAATCTATAAATAAATGATTATTGCAAGTTTGCTTAAACTTCTTACTTATCGTCTGCAAGATTCACATGCTCCTCTAAGTTTTTAATAATTATTTCTTTTAATTTTCGCTGAAACGCTTTCCTTTTCTTACAGTCTCCATGTTCTTTCACATTCAAATAGTTTGTGTAACTTATTTTTTTCATATAAAAACATTTTGTCAATTATTTACACACAGCTGCACAAAACGCGAATCGCAAATGCCGTATTACTGTGAAAAAATTCCGTTTCGTTCCACTTGCTTTTTCATGTGATACCACGTTAACATTTTTTTTAATTTTTCACGGAACGCGAATCACAATTGTTTTGAAAATATGAAAAACCTTTTCATTTCACAGTGTCACAGACCGAGAATTGACACACGGGTCGGTCACCCTTTAAAAAAAATTCCCAAAGTCGAGAACAAAAATTAAAGATCACCTCGAGACAATTTAAGAAACAAAAAATTTGATTTCCGAACCCGTGGAAAACAGCCAAAATAGTTTATTTATGGTAGTTTTTTTGTTTGTGGCTGGATCGTAACATGCAAGACATCGTTGTATAGGCCCTGACGTGTGCTACATTTGTCCTATAGACGTCGATGACGTACGACATCATTTTCTACTGAAGCCCTCATTTAATGCAATTTCTACCCCTAAAGTTTAAAAATATTTTTTTATACGAGGGCGGATCAATAAGTCCGTGACTTTTTAAATGAAACACAGTTTTTTTTCCAAAAAAAATATTTTCCAACATAATCTCCTTTTAGCACAATACACTTAGATCAACGTTCCTCCAATTTTTGTATCCCTTCCAAAAAATAGGATTTTTCGAGGTCCATAAAATATGCATTTATTTTATCAATAATTTCATCGCTGGAGCTAACCATTTCGTTAGGTTTGGAAATAGGAAATAGTCACTGGGGGCTAAATCCGGAGAATATGGCGGATGTGGTACCAATTTGTAGCCCAATTCATTGGAATTTTGCCATTGAGACGACACACGTATGCACCGGTACGCTTAGGGTCAATTGAGAGCAAACGCGGTAGACAGCTTTCTTAAACCCAACTGATCATTTGAAATCGAAACCACACTGCCATATGAAATGCCTATGACATCAACAATCTCACGCACTTTAACACTTCTTCTCTTCTCTTCTTTTTGATCCGCCTCGTAGGATTAAAGCCCCTTAAACACCAAGAACAGTTTGCTTTGGAAGTATAAAGTTTTATTCAAAAGCAAAAAAGTTACGAATGACAAGATATATTTGCAGCATTAATACTAATATTTTTTCATGTTGTTTACATTATTACCGAAAATTATTGCATACTTCTTGGCGCTATCGGAAAAATTTTTAAATACAAATTATTGCATACATTTTAGCGCAAATTGTTGCATATTTTTAAGCGTAGCTTTAGTGTGGATTTTCCGAATTTTGTTTGCTATCGTAGCCGCCGAGGTGAAAATGTGATTCATCGGAAAAGGTGATATTTCGGTAAATATGCTCATCTTGTGCCAAGCGATCCTCAGCCCATTCAGCGAAGCGGAAACGCATCAAATGGTTTTTATGGACAATTCTGCACAACGAAGTGCGTGAAATGTTCAATTGCTGCGAACGGTGGCGAGTTGGTGTTGATAGATGTTCGAGCACACTTTCAGCTACAGCGGCAAAATTTCCCACTGAATGCTCTGGAAGAGTCCGTACATGAGTTTTTTGTCCAATAAGGACTCGAATTGGTGAACTCGCATAGCAAATTGATCCATAGTTTTGGTTGAAGGCACTCTAGTTCTATTGAATTTATTTAGTAGTTTTCTCGCAGTTTGAGTTGAAGACTCAAAAACTTGGATCAAAGTTTTTAATATTTCCCAATTTACTTCAAGTGTAAAGCGGCACACTCCTCAAGTTTCTAATATTTAACTAATAATCTTTCAATTCACAAGTGTCAAATTGGCCATCCCCTTCGAAATAGCGGGGGCTTTAATTTCCAAATTGTACAAATCCCACCCTTTATAATATTTAATTAACTTCAAATAAGTTCTCTTTACTTTTCTTGTATGCCAAAATTTATTTCAAACAGCAAATGCAATATATGTAAATACTACAATAATAATTTATTTTTATCAAGAACATATTATATTTGTCGTCAACTACAATGTGTCCACTTGCAAACACAGTGTGTTTGTTTGTAAATATAGTATTTGTAAGTTATAAACACAATATGTTTCGTGCCAATTTTGATATATAAATATGTATTTCGAATCCTAGTATTTATTATTTTCAAAGAACACACTTTGTTTATCACGAACATATTACACTTGAAGTGAACGATAAAGTATTTTTTGACAACCATAGTATGGTTGCTGGTAAAAATATTTTTTTAAGTCGTAAGCATACTATGCTTCACGCGAATTTTTATATATTTAGTTAATTTATAAGTCAGTTAGTTTATGCCAACTGTCTTTCTATTAGCACATACAATATATGAATTTCCTTCCAATAATAAAATTAGATACTCACGAACATTTCATATTTGACGTGAATTAATATGTAGCCACTGGCAAATATATTAAGTTTGCCGACAAAAGTACTGTTTGTGTGTTAGAAACACATTACGATTGATGGAAATTTCTGCATATATATTTAGTTAATTGTGGCCGTCGGTGGTGCAATGGTAGTGTGCGCGGCTCTTGTGCATGAAAACGTGTGTTCGATTCTGACCTCCTCCTCTGACCCCCTTAAATTTCTTTCTTTTCGGTGACCGCACCTCGTTTAGTGAGTGCGACAGTATCAAGTATTTAGCCATGAAAAAGATTCTCAAAAATACCGTTCGGAACCCGTGTAAAACTAACGGTTCCAATGAGTGAGTGTAAAATTAGAACGCCCATAGGGCACTTGTTTGTGAGAAGCTCTTGCTAATCCCTGCATGGAATGTTACGAGAAACCATTCTTCTTCTATTTATTTAATTTATAATAATTTTATTTCACTGTTATTTTAACTGAAATTTTTTCCCCGAGCGAATTCAGTGTATTTGTTCCCAAGACTACAATAATTTTAGTACAAATATATTACATTTGATGTGAACTAAAGTGTAGCCAGTGGCCAATATCTTATATGTTTTTCTAATTATATTATTTGTCAATTATATTCATATCATATTTCACGTGAAATATAATCAATTTACCTCAGTTGGGGACGTGGAACTGACCGAGCAGATATCAATTTATTTTATCCACTCCCTTGAGAGCAAAGAAATCTAGCTAGCTAGATTGAGAAGGCGAAACGAAAGAGCAACCTGATTTGCTACGCGATCACTGATGCATCTCTGCACGCTGAATAATCTGTCGTTTTTGTGGCTCGGTCGCAAATATATCGTGTTTGTTTTAGAGCTTGTCGCAAATATAATATACTTGTGTGCAATTACTAGTGTGCGCGGCTCTTGTACATGAGAACGTGGGTTCGATCCCTGCTCAGACCACCTTACATTTCATTCTACCATGGTCACCTCGCTTAGTGATGGCGACAGTATCGAGTACTTAGCCATGAAAGTGCTTCTCATAATACCGTTCGGAGCCGGAGTAAAACTGTAGGTCCCAATCAGTGAGTGTAAAACTAGAAAGCGCACATCTCACTGATTGTGAGAAGCTCTCCCCAATTCCTTCATGGGCTGTTAAGGGACACCATTTTTTTTTTTTGTGTCCAAACACATTGTGTTTGCTGTTCAATATTACATGCTTGAGACACAATGATTAATATGTTATAATATATGTGTTTGTGACCTAAATATATCTGTGTTGGTGATATAAATACTTGTATTTGTTTCACTGTTTATGCTCTCTCGAGAACAAGAGAATAAAAGAAGGACAACGAGAGAGTCTACCTTGTAAGTGTGCTTCTGTATTTTAGCATTATTCTCTCAGTCACTGATTCATAAATATCCCTGAATCTGTATGTAAACTGCAGATGAAGTCAATGTTGCTTATTTTGGCTGATGTATTGCGTTTTAGTTTCATGTATTCAGTCATCAATTGTTAATCGGACAGAGAATATCATAAGCTCTTGATCAGGGAAAAATAATAAACAAGGGCTGGGTCATTTAAATGGTTTGTGATGTTGCTTTGTTTTTTGTGTATGTTTTTCGTATACGTGTATGTGTGTTACCAAAATGAGAAACTACTTTTGAAGGAATAAGCTGGAAGGGGCAACTACACGAAGCCCTTTGTCTGTCCGAACCTTCAATAAGAAAATCGAAACGGCGGGCCATTTGTAAAATATAATAAAAAAGCACACAAATAACACTTTGCAACAAAATGAAAAAAAGTTGATCAACCAGAAATGTCAACCAACCTTATTTTTTTTTTAAATTTCTTGTTTTTCAAAATGGTGCGATCATTTTTATTGAATTTTCTAGGGATTCCCTTTTCTGGAAATTTGTCTTAAAAAAATTACCTGCAAAGACATGAATGTTTGTGGTGTGTTCCAAACACATATATTATTACTGCAGAATATGTATGGGAGAATATATTACAGATGCCGTTTTTTTTAGCGCCTGGGTAAATAGGTGATCCTCTCACTGAATCTCTTCGGACTAGTGGGCATATTATTTCGTCTTTTGAAGGCGGATAAACCAACACCACTGGATTATTAACCATTGTCTGAGTTGAAGCTAATCATATGTACCAGAAAACCGGTTATGAAGAAATATTATTATAATTTATTATTATAATATAATACTATTTTTTAAATAATATTTTTTACTCGAACAAAAACATAAATGGGCCAAATTAATTATATGACAATTATAATTTGTAGTTTAATTTGAATTACATTTCAAAATGCAAATTCAACAAAATTTCAATACCATTGGCAATTTCATATTCCTTTATATCTGGCAATTTTGGTTTTCAAATATTTTATACAGTACAGGTTTATGAATTTGAAACTGCTATGAGGCAATACCTATCAAAGCCACAAACCTTTACATATAAAATACCTTAAAAGCAGAATTGCCAGCAGTCAAAGAAATTCAAATTTCCATATTTCATTATATTTGGCATCCGATTCCACAACCCGCATTTGCATTGCCTGAACAAACACAAATTCAAAATTTTATAATTCTCATTGCGAACAATGGTAATTCTTTTGCATTTGCATTAGATAAAGTTATGCAAATTAAAATCCAATGCAAATTAAAAAAGCCCATGTATGAACAAAAACCTAAGCGAACGAAATTCAGTAACTCACATTCGACTCCAATTGGGTTTCTCTAAGTCAAAATTTTCGTTCGCCTGTTTGTTCGAAATAAAGAAACCAACTTTTGTTCCGAAAAGTTTTGAAAAATTGTATGTTTTCAATCTACTTGAATCAACAAGATTGTGAAACCCAAATCAACTTTCTTTCGTCTAGTATACAAACGAAAGCCTTCGTTCAAAATAGGGAAACTGGCTGTAAATGTGGGGGCGTGATCACAATGCGGCGTCAATCAATCCCAAACTAAGTTTGGGTAAAAAATAGACACAAATGCAATTGTGATCTTTAAAGATTCTTCCAGTTATCGTGTTGAACAGACAGCCAGACAGACGGGCATGACTCAATCGTCTTAAAAGTCTTAAAAATAATTTCGTCCAAAAATACTAATGCTCCATATGACTCCTTCTATGCGTTACATTTATTCACGTATTAACTGATATATTCCCCCATACCCTATGAGAGAGGGAATAATAAATGGCAGTTAGTCCAGGTTCACCGAAAAACCCAAAATTGCTAAAATCAAATAATTGCAATTCTATGAATAACATTTTTGAATTTCAAATATTCATTTCTGTAAATTGAAGAAAAAATTCTTGAAATCAAAATACTTTGTTTTCTATATTTTCAAATTATATGATTTTACAACAAAATATTTTTGCTTAATCAGCTAAATGTTTCACAGTTAGTTCAAATAAAAAACTTATTCAATGAATTAGTAAAATCAATTCAAACTTTAGAATTTTTAACAACATCATATTTATTGAAATTTTATCTCGAAATATTTGATTTTTCAAATATTTCTTTAATTTTCTTTAATTTGACTAATTTTAATGTTTGTTATCGTTGAATTTACAAAATTTATGAATAATATTACTAATTGGAATTCATTAATCCACACATAAAATTAATTAAACCAAGGAATGTTTTTGTTGAATCAAAGATTGACAAATATAATTCTTTGAAAATAAGAATTAAAAATTTTTAATATTTACAAATGTTTTCTTGAAGAAAATGAATTAATTTTCAGTTTTAACAAAAACCGTACGATGGAAAACAACAAATCTTGTTTTGTTTTATCAGATAGACTATTTCTATGACTGAAAATTCTACTAAAAATTCACTGAAATCGGACGCGACATTGTGCGATACATAGATTTTTTTTCTGTGTACATCTGAAACTATAAAATGAGAACTTTCCAACAGATGCCTCGTTGCAACTCCATCCAGCTAACCACAATCATTCCGCATGCAGGAATGCCACCTCAAATTGTTATTATATTGGATCCAACTTTCTTCTCTCATTTACACATGTACACAATTTTATAATAAAAAGTATCCGTACACATTAATACAGTTATTTTTATTTAAAATCTGTTGGATTATTATTGTTACATAATCAATTTAAATGTCGGATTTGTTTTACTGCATGTTGCTATGCGAGTGCAATAATATTTATATGATTTTTTACATTTTATTATTACGATTTATATCGTTGTCTTTTTAATAAATGTGGTAGTAAAAGTAACCAAAGGCACAGTAAACAAATCCAATAGCTGGTATTTTACATTATTATTGCTCGCCATATGGAACCATCCCTACCATCACAGTAGTAAAGTGAATACAAGGTATAAAGTACATGGCAACCATAACAACTACAAAAATGGAAGATTTATGTTTGACTCATATTCACAAATAAATCCCATCCATGTACAGGCTCGAGTAGATGAATGTGACTGCGATTGTGAGCGTATGAATATTTAATGAAAATCATTTTGAATCAATAGAGAATTACACAGGTATTAACATTATAATATTGTTATTATTCCATGTAACGTCAAGCAAACAAAAAACTGTGTATAATAAATTGATGCATTCAAACTTTGTACAAAGTCAGTTAGAGGGATTACAAATGACGAAGGTCGTCATAGCTTGATGGCGAAACAGACAAAAGTGTCACATTACTCATGTGTCCTAACAAATCATAGTTGGTGCTTGTAAATCTAGTACTATTTAAGTTGAATGACTGAACAAGTGTTGACTTGGAGGCACATTTGGTAAGGAAAGTGAGGCTTTATAGGTTTTAATTTGAAACGCTAAAAGAAACAAAACTCAATGAATTGGTTTCTAAACGTAAGGGTTTAAAATTTCCACCAAATTGTAGAATAATATGTTTTTCGATAGTATTAAAAAGTATGCATCAATTTTCGCTAAAAAGTATGCAATAATTTTGATTCAAAAAAAAATCAATGAGTGTTCGAACTCACAGACGAGCTGTTAGTCCCAATCCACACACGGAATCTTTTGTCGCCGGCGACTCGAGTTCGTTGGAGAGAGAGGGACGACGTAAGTACCCCTCTTCTTATTTCTCGCCTCCCTCTCACACGAACTCGTGTCTCCGGCGACAAAAGGTTCCGTGTGTTAATTGGGACTTAGCACCTTTTTGTTACACGGTACCTCTTGGATTTCTATGAACACATTAATAAATGTTACATTGGAAAATAAAAAAAGAATAGTTTCTGTGCTGAAGACTCTTTTGCTATTGCACTTTCTTTTTGGAATGAAGTTCCTTATCGCACGTTGCGGGATAGTTTTTTTAACTACTTTATTACAACCCATTACTATCAACTGTATTGGGTACTTTTGGTTTGGTTTGCTTTAAAGCGAAGTTTTCTAGATGGAGCCTGTATATTACATATTGTAGGTTTGAACCCAATAAAAAGTAAATTTCGAAAAGCCAAAGTGATAGAGTGGCAAATACATGAAATACAACCCTGAGCATGGAATTAAATTTGGCAGCATACTTACTTTTACACTCTTACTTTTGGTTTAATTTGTGTCTAGACTAACATATCGGGAATATTTTTTGTTTAATGGGAAATTTTCTAGGTGGAGCCTGTATATTACATATTGTAGTTTTGCGCCGAATAAAAAGGAAATTTAGGAAAGCTGAAGTGAAAGAAGTATAAAAAATAAAATTTTCTTAAGTAAGTGCGTTTTCTTAAAAAAAGTAAATTTTCTCAAAAAAAAATACCTATTGGTATTCTTAAACAATCTGTCTTTACTTAAAAAAATACTTTATCTAAAAGAAGTACCTTTCCTTAAAAAAGTCAATTTTCTTACAAAAAGTACCTTTTCTTACAAAAAGTATATTTTTTTAATAGTACATTAAAAGTACATTATCTTACAACAAATTGCCTTTTCTTAAAAAACCACATTTTCTTTAAAGAGCACCTTTTGTGTAAAACAAAATAACTTTTCTTGAGATACATATCTACTCTTAAAATTGTACATGTTCTCTCGTAAAAAAAAGCGTTTCTTCAAAAAAAATATACCTTCTCTTAAAAAATACCTTTTCTTACAAAAATTCTTTTTCTTAAAAGTACGTTTTCTTAAAAAAAATAATACATTTTCTTTTCTTTTCTTCAGATAAGTAGTCTTTCTGAAAATAAACAAATTTTGTTAAAAAAATAACCTTTAACAAAAAGTACCACTTCTTAAAAAAGTACCTGTTCTTAAAAAGTACTACTTTGTAAAAAAAATCATACTCTTAGGCTTTATCCTCCAGAAAGCACTTCTTACTAAAAATGGTAAAAAAAACATTAGATTTTAGTAAAAGAAGTACCTCTCATAAAAGAAAAGACCATTTCCGGACCTAAAATATACTTCTTTTAAAAAAATACTTTCAATAAATGAAAAAAATTCTTAAAAAAAAAATATCATTTTACAAAATCGATGTTTTCTTAAAGATCCATTTAAAATACAGTGTTTTTCAACAGGCCCCTTAGGCTTGTTGGAACTAACTAGTACATAATATATAGCGAAATTAACTTCGTTCCAATCGGGTGTCCCTTGAAACCTCATGTAATTTTTCTTACATCTGCTTTAACGTTAGACATAATATTGTTCAAATAAATAAAGCAATATTTAGCTCCCTGAAATAAGTGTTTTTGTTTTGTCTGCTTGTTTGAATGCTGGCATACATATGAAAAAAAATACAATATTTAGCTCACCGAAATAATTGTTTTTGGTTTTTCATAAACAGAGCGACGAAAAAAAGTGTTGAATAGTATAGAGAACTTATTGCACTCTTTACCGCTATCATGTAGAAAGTTTGAGTAAAAGAGCTTAAACGAGTGTTATTCTCTTTATAGAATATTTGAATATAAATGCACCATATCGACAATGTTATTACATAAAACGATACAAAAAGCATAACTGTTTCAAAAGGCATCAATGTTTCACATCAAAATTATGAATGGACCAAGTTATGACAAAAATAGAGTAATATGCTTTGAATCATTTGCCAGATGTCGGAGTGCTTTTGAGTCATACAATTCGTTCCATGAGTTCTCTATACTATTCAATACTCTTTGGCGATGACCAGCTTGTTTATTCGCTGCCGCTGCATCAATACCATCAGAATTTTGCTCAAAAAGCGGGATTTTATATTTTTAACAAATGAGTTAACATTTAAATAAATAAAAATATAGAATTTAGAAATATTATGATGTTGATTCTTGACCTTTAGTATTATCTCTCTTTAAGTATTTTGGCTTGAGGTGACAAAATTCGACTGTTTTTTCAAGATTTATTAAATTTTCCCAATATTTCGATTAACATCGCTAATCATCCCCAGGGTTCTATATAAAAAATATTTAACATTAATAAAATATTGATCACAAACCGACTGCCAATAATTACATGCATTATAACACTGCGTGTTTTATTTTTTAAGTCATGGAAATATAACCATATACGGACTCCACCACGTGATAAAAGACCAAGGTTTTGCCCAAAGTCATGAACTTTTTTTTTATGGGCCCCCAAAAATTTGGGGCCTCGGTGTCATTCTTGCAAAATAGTGATCATTTTGTCAGGCTCATATCTTGCAAATCGTTCCAAATTTTGATTTACTCTCTGAGGGAAGGTTGTAGCTCTTGTCATAGAGAACAAAAATTGTAAACAGATAAAATCAAAAGAACTTCATCTTCAAGGTCAAAACCTCAAAAAAACTTTAAAAAAATCAATTTGTTTTTACCTTTTTTCACGTTCATAGGTAGCAAACCGTCCAAAATTCAAGGAAACAATTAACTACAAAAATGTACCTAAGATCTCAGTGAACAACTTTGTAGAACATCTAAACTGCCTAGGAATGATTCTTAACACCGTTTACTTCAACATTGGGATACTATGCTATCTCACCGACCGCAGCAGCACAGGCAAAGCCGTAAGCTCAGCACATGCAACAACAGACGCAGCACACAATATAAGAATCATTACTAGGAAGTTCAGAGGTTCTAGCAAGTTGTTTATTGAGATCTTAAACAGTGAAAAAAGTTTAAAAAAAATACAATTTTTAAAGGTTTTGACGATTTTGACTTTGAAGTTGAAGTTTTTTGATCTTACATTTTGTTCTGTATGATAAGAGCTACAACTTTCCCTCAGAAAGTAAATCAAAATTCCGAACGGTTTGCAAGATATGAGCCTGACAAAATGATAAATTTTTTGCAAACATGGCACCAAAGCCCAAAATCTTTGGGGGCCCCATAAAACAAATGTATGACTTTGGGCAAAACTGGGAGACAAGGGTCTTTTTTTATTTGGTCTTTTATCAGGTAGTGGTGTCCGTATATGGTTAAGCTTTTTCGTGTTGCACTGTGTAAATCACAAAAAATAAATTACTAGTACACACTGTCCAAGCTTTCGTCAGCTATTGTCTGTTTTCTCTCTGTTTGTTTATTGTGTATCGATATATTTGAGCGCATCGGTCAGTGTCGGTCTTGTAATTGAGTCTTTTCTCTGAGAGAACGTTAATTATGTGGAGCATTTCGATAGTAAATCGTCGAAACTAATTGGTCTCCTCCGCTAAAATGTCAACGTCGTCAAAGTTAGGATTATGACCCGTCGTAGAATAGTGGACCGCTAATGCCGTTTCTATTACATAGGTTCATTGGTGGCCGTTAAATCTGATCCGTGGGAAGACAGTCTTGTCTTCAATTTCGTCATCGCGGTGCCAACGTACACCTTTTGGTATACATCAGTCTTGTTTCCGTTGCATTCTATTCGACATACAATATTAGACATATCCCATTCCGTCGCCTTGGTTTTTGTCCGGCCAAATAACCCGTCAGGGAATTGTGTGTTCGCAACACCAACTCATTTGACCCTTTGCCATAAATATCGGAATGATTCAGTCCCTCAGAATAACCAGGTATATAAGTCAGGGATTTTTAAGTTTTCGGCGGGGTTTCGTCCGGTTGACCCTGTCCTCGTTGTCCTGTGTCCTATTCCGATCCAGTAGGCCATTTATTGTTCTGGCTGGGAAATCATTTCCACGAAGAATATTCTTTATTCTCCTTTTAGTCTCCACATGAAACTCCTTATCACTGATCCCCAGAACTCTATTCACGAAATTTGTCGCGGTATTGATAATAGCACCCCCAGGGTGCTCGAAATTGAAGTCAATTAGCCCTACGTACGCTGTAGTCCCCAGGTACCAACCAAGTTTGAGCAACTTGCCTTGTCGAATTACGACAGAGCCGACTGGTATTCTGCCAACTTCAGCCTCAATATTGTTAATTAGGTCTTCCAAGGTGTAGGGACGGTTGGTATACACATCGTACACATGATACATTCGCTGCTGTTCTCAATGAAGTTATCCAATTTACAATTGATTGCCGTGCAGGAACACTTCCGCATAGGGGAGCAGCGAATTGTAAACGAAAATCACGCTGCACTGCAATGATCGAGTGCGCATTTGAGAAATACGCTTCAACACAAAATGACCTCTCCTCACGTGTCCAATGCATGATGGCAACTGAAAGGCAGACGAATACAAATCTCCCGTCAGCCACTATAAGACACGCACACTCTCCACTCTCTTCGACCAACAGTGCCGCCAGGGCCTGCAGTGCAAAAAAACCAAGTACCGCGCTCCACCCTGTAGCTTCCACGCCATCATATCAGCCCTCAGTGGTGAAGCTGGTGACCCCATAGGCATACCTCTTCCGTGCCCATAAAATTTGTGCCCGTATGCGGAATATCCCGTCCTCTCCACGCACAATTCCTGCAGTTCAATGAACAAGTCCCGTGGTATTCGTGTAAATGCCACAGTATACTCCATTGCCCCTCCCCCGTCTAAATAGCCAAATGTATCGGTATTCTTGGGAACAGAGACACCACGTTGAATGACACCAATATTCCGTAATTATCTATTCCGATATTCTCAATTTTCCATTTAAAATCAATCGCATCCTCCAACTTATATCCGGAATTCTTCAGCAAATTATCAAGTATACTGAAGTATACTTACAAAGTCCGTAGCCTGGTGAGTTGATCGCCGAGCATAATGGTATAAGGAGGTTTCCATCCTTATGGAGTATGGGGAGACCGTACACCCCAGGTGGTGCGGCAACCCCGTTGGTCAGTCTATTCTTCTCCGCCAAATTTAGAAATTCCCGATCACATAATGCAAACACCAATATGTCGTGCCCAGTCCCTAAGGTGCTCGTCGGGTCTCTTCATCACCCCAACAATTTTTGTCATCGAAAGTGAGCTAACGTAACGTTTCATTCGCGCTATGTAAATGTTTTCATCAACTGCAAATTGCTCGTTACTGTGGTGAAAGTATGGTTGTTGCTTGCTGCAATGAATTTGCTTCATTATTGCAACGAATTTGTTACGTTGCTGCTATGAATTTGTTTCATTGTTGCAATGAATAGGTATCGTTCCGGCAAGGAATTTGCTTCATTGCAGTTATGAATTTGATTCATTAGTGCGACGAATTTGAGTCATTGTTGTAATAAATATATTTCACTACCGCAATGATTTTGTTTCATTGCTGCAATGAATGTTTTGAAGTGTGTTTGAAATTATTTATTAACAATTGTACATAAATGTAATGTTAGTATTACATTGCAGGTGTTTTGATAAAAATTTTTTGAATTTTTGTTTTCGAGAGTCAATTAGCTAAATAGATTATATTCATTCCATATTTACCACTTTCGATTGTTGCAGTGGAACTGAGATAAGATGTTTACGTGACCCACCACTCACGCTCACCATTTTCTCTTGCTGGCCTCTTTTTACGCTCGCCCATTTTTTCGACTGTTTCTCTCTCTATACCATCGTAAAAATAAGTTTCGTTACAACAACGAAACTGTTTCGTCAACTAAAAATATTGAAACCCCCAAAATAAATATATGTGACCTGGTCTACGAAAAGGGAGCTTACGTGCGAAAACTAGTTTTCTGTGAAAAAGCTGTTAAAAGTAAGCAACTCGTTTCGTCAGTTTCTCATTATCTCGTTAATTGTTCTCCGCGCCGGACGTCCAGTAAGTGTTGTTGTTGGTCCAGTAAGTGTTGTTGTTGGTCGGAATATTATTATAGTTCATCGTGTAAGTTGCTAGTGTGGAACATTTAAAAAAGTAACACTGAAGAAGTGACGTTTACTGTTTCTGTTGATTATCGTCTTCTCATTTCGCATGAAACGAAACATGAGTGTTGATGAGGAGTTCAGTGCCGTATACGGACAATATTTCCATGAAAACGATGATGAAAACTATGAAGAGAGCGATGATGATGAAGACGAAGTATGTGTATCTCAGGCAGAAGATGATACCGAACAAACTTTTGTTAACATGGACCTGTATGTTGTTGATGTAAAGGAGGAGGAGCTGGTAACAAAATTTCTGTCAAAAGATTGTTGTAATAATGAATGCCATACACTGATACCACGGGAAATGATCGAGAGTACGCGGAGAGATGACGATGTCGAAAAATTAACTTGATTTAGTGATACTAAGTCACATCGAAGCTGGAATTATGAGTAACGAAAAGCTAGAAAGTGTATACGCAAAGCTTGCTGGGCGGAAGAAATATGGACAGAGACAGGATACAGAAGTTATGAGGCATAGAATTAAATTTACCTTCTACAGAGTACCTGTTTGTCGTTCGTTTTTCCTTTTTGTACATGCCTGTACGACGAAGCGTTACGAAAATTTAGTACGTTTTTTTCACGCACAGGGTGTAACAGTGCGCCAACACGGACTGGCAAATAAACCGAGTACACATCCAAAGTCATTTAAACCGGCTGACATCGAAAAAGCTGTTAAATTCATCGAGTCTATAGCCGATTTAATGGCTCTTCCACTGCCCGGACGACTCCCAAAATTTAAGGATTTTCGGATAATGAAACTGCCATCCAGCGAGACAAAGTCCTCAATTTATCGAAAATACATTTCTTCACTCGGCGATGACGAATTGAAGATGAGTAATTACAGTTTTCGACGGATATGGTCCAAATACATACCCCATGTTACAGTTATGAAACCAGCGGATGATCTCTGCGATGTCTG
Organism: Phaonia tiefii; assembly: GCA_963931995.1. Lineage (NCBI taxonomy): Eukaryota > Metazoa > Arthropoda > Insecta > Diptera > Muscidae > Phaonia > Phaonia tiefii. The sequence goes on along the minus strand of OZ008368.1, from coordinate 334,203,318 downwards.
CCGTGGTAAGTAGCTCATTATTTTCTCATTTTATAGTTGTATCAAACATTGAGATTAAATTCAGTATTTTTTCTTTTAATAGGAAACACAATATCGATTGCGCAAGGCAAAGGTGTTACTGACACTGATCGCGAACAGAAGCTTAATCAATTTCTTGATCACCTCCACCGAGCCCGAAATCAACGAGAATATTATCAAAGTTGGTGTAGAAATACTGACCCTACAGCAGTCGTTCTGTCATTTGATTTTGCCCAAACCGTTCACTACCCTGTCAGTCCACAACAACCTGGTACAGCATACTTCAAAGCAACCACGAAGTGCGGAGTCATCGGAATTACAGACGCAAAACAAAAAGTCGAATTTCAAACTGAATCATAGGAACTCAAATTGCTCGCCTTTACAGGATCTTACTTATTTTTTTTTTTACAGTACAATTACATGATAGACGAAAAAGATGACGTTGGTAAAGGACCTAACTGTGTTGTGAGCATCCTGCATTATCACCTGCAAACCTACTGTAAAGACATTGAAACACTCGTTCTTTTCTGTGACAATTGAGTTGGGCAGAATAAGAATAACACTGTACTATCATATCTGCAATGGTGTTTGGCTCGGGGTCTTAACAAAACTATTTTATTCAATTTTCTACTTACCGGGCACACTAAGTTCGCGCCTGATCGTTACTTCGGTATTTTCAAAAGTAAGTATGCCGTCAGTAACATCGACCCGTATGCAGATTTACTGCAGTGTGTCGAGACATCATCACCTGGGGGTTATAATAAAGCTGTATCGGCTGAAAAAGTCGTCTGGTATGAATGGGACAGCTATTTTAAACCACTGTACAAGTCACTTGTTGGAATAACGCAATTCCATCATTTCATAATCTCTACAGATTGTGTAAAAACAAAGCAATTCGCAGACAGTGAAGAAGTGCAGTCCTTTAAGCTTCTGTTAAAACCTAACGATCCTGAAATGCCGAAAGTTATACAACCACCCGGTTTATCTTTGGAACGTCAGTGGTACATCTTTCACAATCTTCGCAGCTTAGTTTCGGATATATCTAAAGTAGATATTGTGGCTCCATTGCCGAAAGATTTGCCATCGAAGAAACGGAAGGCAAAAACTAGTGAAGATGTTCTCAAACCAGACGAGGAACCAGGTCCATCTTCCTCAGGATCAACACGTAAAAAGATCTCAAGGAAAACGACAACAAAGAAAAATACATAAACTACTCAGCATTATTATTTTTGGCCCATAATACGTTTTTCTACTGTATAATCATGTCTTTATAGCTTATAATTCAATGTATTTTGTTCATTACCAATAAATTATATTTTGTCGTATTTTTACTCTTCTTTCTCTACATTTTTAGTACACTTCTAAGCAAGTTAGGATTTTCTGCTTTTCACCACGTGAAAAAGCATCTCATCTTCCATCCGAATCAACCAAAAAGTGAAAATTGATTTTTTGACACCTAAGCCCCCTTTCCGTAGACCAGGTCACATTTAAGAAATATAAACTATAAAAAGTAAGAGATAAACCAAATATCAGTAGTTTAAAACTCATACGTTTACATTTTTCTAATTTTCAACACATTTTTTGAGAAAATTCAAATTAAATAAAATTGTTGCAGGAACGACAAGTAAGTTGTTGCAGCACCGAAACGAAAAATTGTCAAAGAAGTCAAGTATGAAATTTTTCGTTACAGCGACTACCAAGTTGTCGGATATACTACACTTTTCACTATAACAACGTATAAACATTAACGAAAATATTTCATCCATGCGACGAAGCGACTTTCTTTCCGTGTATGTAGAAATAACCCTCAAAATATTGTCCATCCTTGATACGTAATTTCCTCTGTACATTGCCACTGTTCATTTTGATCCAAAAATTCTCCCTCTGCCCCCACGACTCAACCCCGTTTTACTCAAGTGACCTTCCATGAGTGAAACTAATTCAGTTCTCGATATTCATCCACTGTCCGAATACAATCTTCTCCCCCTGTGACGATCCCAAAAAGCGGGAATATTTTCTTCGATCATCCTAGAGGTAATCACTCATTTTAGCTGCATTTGTACATCCATTTCAACAGTTGGTCCATACAATTGATTAAACTTAAAATATATTATTGTTTAGAGTGTCAGAACCATAGACTAATACTTATAGTAGACCTAATAATTCTCTCGCCACATTTATGACATGTGGCCTGGCGTAATATTTACGTTCGATGTCGAAAAGAATTGCTTTGCTAATACCAGATAGAGGCAATGGTTCAAGACAACGAACAAAATAACAACAACGGCATTTCGTTTTGTATGTTAAAATTATTGAGTTAAATACAAAAAAGTTTACAAGACATTTACATTTCACAGTTTTTCACCAAATCGACATGAACAATTAAAGTCAGAAGTTCTTGTAATTCCACCTGGTGTAATTCACTTTTCGTCAAACATCTCTCTATCACACCGACCGCATCAAGAAGATGTGAAAGGAAACGACAGATGAGCCAAATATTCTCTCTAGTATGATTTACTCTATGATCGGAACTGTCCCAAATATTTAAAGTTCACTTCTGCAAAACATTAAAAATTTACGGGTTAATGAGAATTTGGCAATTCCGGGAAATACGGCCGTCAAATTGTTTGATAACTAAATATACCCATAATGTGTCCCATGTCAAGGCAATAAAGTAAATACCCAAAATGTTAAGGTAACAGATACTGATTCATTCAGTTTCCTATCAATATTTAATGACGATTCTAATCAGTTTGATATGGCCATTAATAATATGAGGAATGTACAGCTGATATATCGTACAGACAGTAGTTGTATGACTTGTGCTGGTTTGGTTTGTGTAGCATTTTATTACAACTGTTTATACACTTAAGATTACGCTAAACGTTTATCACAAAATTTCCACTACGAGTATATAAGACAATAAATTACACGACCGATCCAGATTATACAAAAAAAAAAACGTCACATTCGATATGAACTCATCATATCTGAATAGGACATTTGTACATGATATTAATTTTCTGGACATCCTTTTCACTTAATCCAGTGCGTTGACCAATCTGAGCCTTTGCATCCAAAGGCACAATTGTATCCTCGCCATTGACGGAGAATGCACCGGGGCGATAATGCAAAACGCTGTCGTAATCGTAGCCCACATCAAAATCGGTTATAACCGTACTGCTGTACTTCTCGAAATTGAACTCTTTTCCAGGGATGACATTGTCATAGACGACCTGAATGTAATCATCTCGATGGGCATCACTTTGCTGATGATAAAATCCCAGGGCATGCATAAATTCATGGAGTATGGAACCAATGCGGAAGCAACCTTCTCCCAGGGGAAACACTTGCAAGTTCATCTGTTGTACTTTGGCCTTATAGCCAACAGCGGTGTAACAACCACCGGCATCGGAAGTTATGGCCAGGTAGTTGGGTTGACTGTTGTCGGCCTCTTGGAAACGTAAACAAGTACGCGTTTGTAAGATGGCAATGCCTTCGAGGATAGCATTACGATGCGCCAAATCTAAAGAGGGGGAAACAAATTAGGTAAAACGTATTTTCTTTTCATTATTTTCCTAAACCTACCGAAATCTCCAACAATTTTATAATACACAATACGATTTGGCCACCTCGCTGTTTCTGCAATTAAACCATTTCTACCTTGAGGCCGGTTGGATGCGCCCCCCGTCAAAAAACTAAACTGTTCGTCACTGAGCATCATATCGCCTTCGAAGTGACCGGCAGATTCTTCGGGATCCGAAATGGACAGCGGCAATGGAGCTGCCTTTGCCACTGCCAGAAAAATAAAAAGGAGCGCAAGACCGGGCGCTACCTTTTTGCGAAAACACATCGTTTTTGTTTGCGAACTAAATACAGACTAAGGTGAACTTTGTGAAATATTTAGTAGAAATGTTAATAAACACAAGTACGACAAGTATTACGAATTGGCCAGTACGAGAACGGAAAAGGCAAGTGCCGCACACGGGGAATTTTCCGGCTGTAGATAAGATTATTTCTCGTATTCACCACCCTACACTCTGATATCGGTGAGAAAACAAAAATAGCATAATAAAAATTGTATAAATAAAGTGATTAAAATTAAAATCGGTCAGTTATTATTAAAAAAAAATAATCCAAATGTTGTTATCTCGCATGGGTCAGAAACATATGGCCTTAATCTTTTTCAGGGATGCACTCATATGTTTATCCGACAAAAATACATAGTGGCAATGAATTCACCATTCATTCAATATTCAATTCCAACCATATTTGTGTCTTCCAAACGATTAAGTCTGGGCCAAATCTCTGTACTTATGTACTAAGCACAATGATTAATATCCTACGAACATTTAATGCAATTCCCGTTCACTACTTCTTATCTGTTTTCCGTACTCCGAGCATTTTGTGTAAAGTTACAACGACGTCAGACATTAGATTTCGTTGTCAAGATACCTGGATAGATAATTCATAAAACGACCATCTATTATTATGAATTCTCTACTAATCTAATGACATCGTAAAACAAATAGATTTGTAGAAAGAAGGATAAATGGAGGTGGAACTTTGTGTAGTTCAAATCAAAGACCATACGAATGTATGCAAACAGACACAGAAACAATAATTTGTATGTTAGGGTGACTGCGAATTATATTATCTGTAGGAGGAACATTTACATGGAAGGTAATAAATCACGCTACTGAAATTCGTCGAGCGCAACAAAGAAATTTATAAGAAAATTGCGCGATAACTTCCAGTGCAATTAATAATCTTTTTATTTGTTTCGTTAATACATACGTAACGTGTGCTTCTTTTGCTTAGATGGATCCTACGTAGGGGTTAGCTGTCAAACGAACTGTCAGACCGCGCTCACTTTTTGACATTTTTGATCAGTATACACTGCCAAATCATCACGAGTAAATTCATGCTTGAATAAAGCTGCCAAATTATCCAAATTTACTTTCAAAATCCGTCATCGTTCAAAAAATTTCCCAACGCGCAGCTTCTAGACGACTTCGTGATTTTTATGGCTCACATAATAGTCCATCTGAGCAACCTATCCATCGAACTGTAGATAGATTTCGGAACTCATCTATTTTAGGTCCCCACCCGAAATAAGATCATATTTTAGGAGTTATGGGCCTCCAAAATGTGGATATTTGGTGGGTTAGTATGTATTAAAATCCTTGTAATAAGACTTGTCTGACAGCATTTTTATATAATATGATGCAAACTAAACGAAAAAGAAATTAAATGAAAATTGTCGGTATCTCGCTTAGTTATCGAAATATCGGCCGTTGAAATTTTCAAAAGTTATCGGATATATTTTTTACATTTTCCGCAAAGAACTTATTTTTTCTCATATTAAGTCAGAAGATAAACGTGTAGAATTAAATAAAATTTTTCGATAACTACTTTAGTTATCGACTTATTAAAAAAATATATCAAAAATTTGATGTTGTTCCCAAAATATATATTTTTTTGAAAGGTGATCAAATATTAACGAAAAAATCAAAAAAATCGATAAGTCGCATAGTTATCGATTTGTGAAATGTTTGAAAATTTTTCACTCAAAACGCATTTTATTCAAAATAAAAAAATAAAATTAAACAACTGAAAATTTTCCATAACTTTCTTAGTTATCGAAATATTTTAGGTGAAAGTTAACTTTGTTAACTATCGAAATATTTGAGGCGACAATTAACTGACCAGTACTTTCTCCGTCAGTAATGTGAAAGTTTATCAATATTCCAGCCTAATTGCATTTCTTCAAAACCTGGGAAGTACACTCCATCTACTACGTTTGTTTTATAGGACACATATAAGGGTTTTGCAACAGAGACGCTACAAAAGTAAATCGATAGGGACAGCAAACGACGCCATATTTTTTCCCGCTCTTTTGACATTTTTCTTCAGTAAGGTTTGCCATTTCATCATGGAAAGATATACGAGCCAACAACGAGTCGAAATTATAAAAATTTACTACCGAAATTTGGAGTCAGTGGCCTCAACTATAAGAGCGCTGCGTCCAATTTTTGATGTGTTAACATCTATACGCGCGCCTCTAGGGCAGTAAACTATAAATTTAATACATACACAAGTGTTAGGTTTGGAAGAGTAAATCATCGTTTGTTTGTTCGTTGCTTGGCAGTCTGTATTGAAAGTGATTATTGGACGATTTTCATATAATTTTCCCACGCGATTTTCTCCGGAAATTCATAGCCGATTTTATTAATTTTTGGATTAAAACGCTAGTGCGGGTTTCAACGAAGAGTTTAAGCCAAAAATTAAGGCGATCCGATATCGGCGAGCCGAGATTTAAGTGTTTTAATTTGGAGTATTAATTTGGAGTAATATTAAAAAAGTGTTTTGTTGATCTTCGGTTTTGTCTTATCATCGTTTGTTTGTTCGTTGCTTGGCAGTCTGTATTGAAAGTGATTATTGGACGATTTTCATATAATTTTCCCACGCGATTTTCTCCGGAAATTCATAGCCGATTTTATTAATTTTTGGATTAAAAAGCTAGTGCGGGTTTCGACGAAGAGTTTAGGCCAAAAAATAAGGCGATCCGATATCGGCGAGCCGAGATTGAAGTGTTTTAATTTGGAGTATTAATTTGGAGTAATATTAAAAAAGTATTTTATGTTGATCTTCGGTTATATCGTACGAATATAACAATGTATGTATGTATGTACAAGTGTCTGTTGCTTTGCATTCTTTGACTTTTGTGGGAATAAAAAAAAAGTATTGAGCAAGAATATAATGACACATGTGCTTGCACTGGGTCTTTAAATAATTTTAAGTATTAATATTATTTAACTGTAACGTCATCATATGATTGAACGCAGTTTTTTATTTTCCAATGTAACATTTACGAATGTGTTCATAGAAATCGAACAGGTACCGTGTAGCAAAAAGGTGTTAACACATCGCCCGTGAGTTCGAACACTCATTGGATTTTTTTTTTTATGTCCGGTGAGACTCATTTCTGGCTGAATGGCTTCGTCAGGAATAAAGAATTTCATTGGTATCTAAAACCGGTTTTGTTTTATTTAAAAAAACTTTTGTAGCGCTCTTATTGAAAAACCCTTATAACATTTTTGGAAGCACCGAAGTACTTGCGCCTGAAAGGGCCCTACAGGCTTTAATGGATTGGGGTTTGATCCCTGAGGAAGGTGATTAATTTTCTTCTTTTCTTGGCGAAATCGGGCGAATTTTTTTAAACAATTTTTTGCCAAGAAAACCAGATAATTAATCACCTTCCCAAAGGATCAAACCCCAATCCATTACATTTTTCGCCATGAAAAAATTTAAAAAAATTTTAAAAAATTACATCAGGTGTCAGGGGATACCCGGTTCGAACGAAGTTCCTTTTGATATATATTTTGTACTAGTTAGTTCCAACACGCCTAATGCGGCTGTTGGAAAATACTATAATTTAAATGGATCTTTAAGAAAATATACTTTTTGTAAAACGATAAACTTTTTTTAAGAAATTTTTTATATTGAATGTTTTTTTTTTTATAAAATATATATTTTTATGTCCCTTTTGCAAGAATATGTATTATAATTTGCCAAAAAGGTGATTTCTTTAATGAGAGCTACCTTTTTAAGAAAAGGTACTATTTTTAAGAAGAAGTACTTTCTGTATCAAAAAGCCGTAAGGGTATGATATTTTTTACAAAGAAGTACTTTTTTTAAGAACAGGTACTTTTTAAAGAAGTGGTACTCTCTTTAGGAAAACGCAATTTTTTTAAGAAAATCTCGAGAAATGAAAAGAAATTATTTTATTTTTAAGAAAATGAATTTTTGTTAGAAAAGGTACTTTTTAGGAGAAGGTATTTTTTGAAGAAAAGGTTATTTTTTAAGAACTGGGAATTTTTTTTTTTAGAATTGGTCCTTTTTTCAAGAATATGCCCATTTCTAACAGTAGGCACTTATCTCAAGAAAAGTTAATTTGTTTCACAAAAATTTTACTTTTTAAAGAAAAGATAGTTTTTTAAGAAAAGAAAATATGTTGTGAGAAAATTTACTATTTTAAGACAAGGTAGGTACTTATTTAAAAAAAAATAATTTTTTTTAAGAAAAGTTATGTTTTATATGAAAATTCACTTTTTTAAGCAATGGTACTTCTTTAAGGTAAGGTATTTTTTTAAGAAAATGCACTGTGAATAGGTAGGCTTACCATACGTCCCGATTTGACCGGGATGGTCCCGGTTTGAGACCCCTGTCCTGGCGTCCCGGCCGGTCTGCATTAGCGTCCCGGTCAAACTTGAACAACACCGACACCCCGGCCGATAAGAAAATCAATTGAGCACAAACAACGATCTGGCGTAGAGAGGAGAATAATAGAGCGTACAGCTGAGAGCGTGGGTTTCATTAGAAAATGAGAGACCGTTTTGTTTTGATGGGTGTAAAGTCGATATATGAAACAGACAATCTATTAGTTGTTATGTAAGTAGTTGTGCACATGCAAGCATGTCTACCGCACGCGTCCATAATTAAGTCGTGTTGTGTTCAGTTTACGTCGTTACGTCATCGTCGCCCGCCTTAGCCCCTGGGGGTCGAACACGATCGGCTTTTCACGCGCACACAACACGACTATTAACGAAACGCAATACAAAGCGTAAGAAACTATAACTTTTAATCAGTTGTATGGTAGCTTTTACACAGATAGGTCGTTGTCGCATTTTTGTTTTTTTTTTTGATAAAACATCAACAAAGCATGTAATTCTCTATCAGCAAAGCACATAATTTTTTAACCACTACACACACATTTTTACAGCCTCCCTTGTGACGACCACTGGTCTATTGTATTGTTTTTTCGTCAGATATTTATCGTACGATTTTTCCTGCCTCAGCATGCCAAAACGAAATTGCACATTCACAAAAGAACTTGAAAATTACTATCCGTTTCTCAAAAAGCTCTGCGGCCATAACGACAAAGTGAAATGTCAACACTGTTTATCAGAATTTTCAATAGCACACGGTGGAAGAGCGGACATCAAGGACCATCTAAAGTGCTCGAAACACAAGGCCAGCGTAAGTGCCATTGCAAGCTTATCTACCATAACATCGTTTTTCAAAAATGCCGCACCCGCAGAAAATGAAATTTTCATTGCTGCTAAAGAAGCTACTTTTGCATTCCATACAGCAATGCACGATATAAGTTTTAAAACATCTGATTGCTCCTCAAAATTAATATCGAAGCTGTTTGAGCCCAAATTCGGGTCTGCGCGTACCAAGTGCGAAGCGATCCTCACAGGAGTGATCGCACCGATGGCAAGATATGAATTACACAACGAGCTAAAAAATGCAATTTTTTGACCATTTCAACAGATACATCAAACAGACATGATGTTAAATTGGCACCGATAGTTGTTAGGTACTTTGTTCCTGAGAGAGGTATATCTGTAAAGTTACTCGATTTTCGATCTGTCGCCGGAGAAACGTCTGAAATTCTGGCAAATCACATAATGTCGATAATCAAAAAACACGAAATAGAAAACAAGGTGGCTGCATTCTGTGGTGATAACTGTAATACGAATTTCGGAGGGGTAAACAGGCGAGGCACAGACAACGTCTATTCCAGGCTCAAGGAAGGTCTCGGCGTTAACATAAAAGGCATTGGTTGCAGCGCACACATCGTTCACAATACAATTCAACATGCAGTTGATGGTCTCCCTGTCGAAATAGAGGCTATCGTTGTAAAAATATACAAATATTTTTGTATATATACCGTACGCGTCACAAACTTAAAAGAGTTTTGTGAGACAGCTGGCATCGAGTACAAAAAATTAGTGAAACATGGAAATACAAGATTTCTGTCTTTATTACCAGCTGTGGAAAGAATCCTGCAGCTATACGAAGGCCTGAAATCTTATTTTCTTGCTCAAGTAAACTGCCCGCTCGCATTGCGACAGTTTTTCACAACAGAAATTGGAGCACTTTACTTTTGGTTTGTGCACGGACAGTTAAATGTATTCAACAAGACCGTTGAGTCTATGGAAAAGACTAACTCAACTGCGACAGATGTAGGTATGGAATTGGCAAAGTTAAAAACTAATCTCCTAAACAGGATGAAAAACAAATTTCTTCCACAAGCAGCTAAACAACTGTTAAATAAACTGAAAGATTCCATAAATGTCGAAAACTTCATGAGCAACGTTCACGCTTTTTATGAGCGCTGCATTTCGTATTTAGAATTGTGGGAACAGAGCTTCGACGGAGCTGAAGATTTTGAGTGGATCTGCTTGAAAAATGAGCTCAACTGGAGTGAAATCAAAAAAGCAGCAGGAAATATAAATAAAATGCAAAAACCTCAATCGAAAATCCAAATAATGATTGATGAGGTGACATTGGCAAAAGGTTTCTTCCAAAATTCTAATGAAGCTAGTTACTCCGACAAATGGGTCCAGCTATTCACCCATTTCCACAAGCAGCATATTGAGGTGCCAAATTTAAAAAAAAATTGTGGAGTTTGCTATGTGTCTACCTGGTACTTCAGCGCCAGTGGAAAGAATTTTTTCACAGATGAAAAAAATGTGGTCGGACGATCGGGGGAGGATGGAAGAATGCGTTGTGGATGCCTTGCTTACGTGCAAACTCAACTTCAACATGTCATGCAGTGAATTTTATGACAAAATTAAGCACGACAAAAAGATTCTGAAGAAAGTGCACTCTAGTGATAAATATAAAGCAAGCGTTGGCGAATAATAAAACTGGGCAAATTTTTAGTGTTGTTTGTATTAATTGTACTCTATCTCTATTTCTTTTTAATAAAAAATATATTAATATGTTTTCAGTTCTTAATAATTTTGATTGCATTTCAAATATGAAAAACACAAAACGAAAATGAGCCTCTTCCCCTTCTGCGTCCCGGTTTGGCTCTTCGTTATTATGGTAAGCCTATGAATGGGTATTTTTTTGATAGAATTTACTTTTTTTTAAGAAAATGCACTTATTTAAGCAAATGTCATTTCTTTCACTTTTTTGGCTTTTCAATTTGGCTTTTCTAAATTTACTTTTATTGGGTTCAAAACTACAATATATACTAAATATTGGTACAGGCTCCACTTGGAAAACTTCCCATTAAACAAGAAATTTCCCAACACATGTTAGTCAAGACACAAACCAAAGCAAAAGTACTCAATATAGTTGATAATAGTGGGTAGCATAATAGTGTTAAAACGTTTTCATTTAGCCCCCATCCCGCAACGTGCGATAAGGAACTTGGCTCCAATTAATTGAAAATTTGCGATAAATCGCAAATTGACATTTTGACATTTTCAAAAGTTATCGGATATATTGTTTTTAAATTTTCCCCAAACAAATTATATTTTCTGATAGTAAAGCAGAAGATAAATGTGTAATATTACATATGTTTTTTTGATAACTAGCTTAGATATTGACTTATCGAAATATATCAAAAATTTGATGTTGTTCCCAAAACATCAACTATATTGAAAGGTTATCGAGTTATCGATTTGTGAAATGTTTTAAAACTGGAATGTTTAAAAAATTTGGTTTTTAAATCCTTAAAATGTGTGGTTTAAATGTTCCTTCAAAATGTATTTTACGGAGAATCAGTAAATAAATTGAAACAAATGAAAATATTCGATAACTTTCTTAGTTATCGAAATATTTGGAGTGAAACTTAACTTTATTAAATATCGGAATAATAGAGGTAACAATTAACTGACCAGTACTTTCACTGTCAGTAATGTGAAAGTTGATTGAACATTACTTGTTAAGTCGATATAGTAAATCAATATTGGAGCCCAATTGCAGTTCTTCAAAATTCGGGGATGTACACTGCAACTACTACGTTTGTTTTAGTCGACACATATATAACAGTTTTGGAAGTACCTGTGCTTGAAAGGGCCCTACCTACAAGCTTTAATGGATTGGGGTTTGATCCTTAAGGAAGGTGGTTAATTTTCTGTTTTTCTTGGCGAAATCGGGCGACTTTTTTAAAATAGTAAAGAAATAAAGAAAATTAATCACCTTCCGTAGGAATCAATCCCCAATCCAAAAAATTTTTCGACACGAAAAAAATAAAGCAAATTTAAAAAAAAAAACCCGGGATTTTAATCATATAAAGATTTGATGTGATTAATTAATTAATTTTGAATGTTTTTCTTGGAAAAAAAATTAAATTAAAAGTCACTCGATTTTATCCAAATATTTTTTTATTTTTTTCGTGGCGAAAAATTTATTGGATTGGCGTTTGATCCTAAGGGAAGGTGATTAATTTTCTGGTTTCCTCGGCAAAAAATTATTTTAAAAAAATCGCGCCATTTTTTCAAATGAAATATTCATATGAAGATTTGTTTGGATAATTAATCCTTTTTTTACGTTTTTCTTGCAGAAAAATTATTTTAAAAAAGTGGCACGGTTTTTTTGAAACAATTTTTTGCCAAGAAAACCAGAAAATTAATCACCTTTCCTAGGGATCGAACGCCAATCCAATTTTTTTTAAACGTGATTTTTTTTAAACTAATTTGTTATTTTTTGTTTTGATTGATAACCGATTTACCAATAACTAAGTTATCGAAAATTGTTGTTTACTTTTATACCTTCAACATATGTTTGCGCAAAATGTAAAAAATACTTTCGATAACTTTCAACGGCCGACATTTCGATAATGAAGCGAGTTATCGAAAATTTTCATTTCATTTGTTTGCACGGTTGTTGATACTCAGAGGGCAATAACTCCTAAAATAGAATTTTCTTCAAATATTGGCATTTCACATTTTGTGCTTAAAATCGTTAGCTTTAGTCCCTTCTACCATTAGTTTTTTTTACTAAATAATAGGAATAAACCTACATTTCTTACCTACGCTCTAAAGCAGCCATCGGCACTCCATACCACTTGTGTGGACATTGAATTCACACCGACACTTGCGCTCTTTAGAAAACCACGCTCTTTTGCTTCGTTTTTTTGAATGTGCACAGAACAAAATTTTTCTTTCGTTTAGTCGTCCGCAAGACAGCGATGAAACAACATCATGTGCGCTGGTTGTGTATTTGTTTGTCTTGCATGCGGCAAAAAACAAGAACTCGTATGTTTGTATAATTTTTTTCAGTGCACAATATTTTCTCTCACCAACACACACTAATTTTTATTTTTGCCGACCGCTGCTTTAAAGCCAAGTGTCCACTATCGAGATTATTCGTAAAAAAGGACAAATCTCGTATAGAGAAGTGTATACATCCTACAGAGCGCTCTACATAAGCTTACTACAAACACTACGCGAGAGTTCTCTCGCCAAAAACTCTGCAGTGTATACACAATGTTTGTGAGGTAGAGCTCTATATATGCTGTACGCTCTATCATAACTAGTTGAGTTTTTTCTCTCTACAATAGAGCTGTTTTTATATTCAAACGTATTTACATTCTAATTTAGTATTGAAAAGTAGTGACGTTCCTTTCCATTTGTGTTCCGATTCTCGATCAAATGATATACTGATACTGAAACTTATGTCGTTTAAATAATTCAAACCGGCAATCTATCGCGACATCGAGCATCGGCTGCGAAGAAATCACGCGACGAATATAATTCCAGTTTGTTTATGTAAGTATTTGTTGTCTATATGTTTGTGTATAAGTTTGTCTAAATATGTCTCAGGGAGAGAAAGCGCTCTATCATGCGACTCTACTGTAGGGAAAAATGCAAAGAGCCAAACTGATCGCACATTCCGTACGTTAACAGCTGTTTGTATATGTCATACATAAAAAGCAAATTTGAAATGGAATTCAGCTATTTTTATTAACCCTGCTGTTAGATTAGAAAAAACTTACGAATCTTAGATTGAGGGACCATTTGGTCCATACTGCAATTTTCATCCAAAATAATAATTTTATCTTATTCTTTGTAACTATTTTGGTTCAAAAATTTCTAAAGCAAGTATTTGACATATCAAAAACATCCGCTAACATATCAAAAACATCTTCTAAATATTTGACATGAATTTACATTCGCTTGGTAATGAAAAAACTTACGAATCTTAGATTGAGGGACCATTTGGTCCATACTGGAATTTTCATCCAAAATAATAATTTTATCTTATCCTTTGTAACTATTTTGGTTCAATAATTTCTAAAGCAAGTATTTGACATATCAAAAACATCTTCTAAATATTTGACATGAATTTACATTCGCTTGGTAATGATAAAAATGTACTATTGACCAAATGGTCCTCTAATCTAAGATTCGTCATTTTGTATTTTTCTCAGTCCTGAATAAAGTTAGAAAATTTAATTTTCGCACATAACATTGTTTTATTAAAAGACCCCATTAGCAGAAAAATTTAGTCAGTATATATCACCGTTCCAAAGTTACAAGGGAAAACAGAAAAAATTTGGACCAAATGGTCCTAATCTAACAGCAGGGTTAATGTGCACGCACATCCCTTCCAATGCAAATTTAATAAATTTAAGGAACTTTAAATATTTCAATTTCTTATCCATTTTTCACCAAATAAGCACAAAATCTGAAATTGTTATAGTTTAGTAATTCAGAGATGCACACTGATGCATTTTTAATACTTTTCTCAATAAATTACACAAAAAGAAAAACGGGTGCAGTTTTGCATTCAAATTTTTGTGAACAAATTTCATATATTTACGAAACATGAGAACAAATAAAATGTCTGCAAACCTACCAATATTACAATTGATGTGCAACTATGGCTTAATAGTTTCAACTTCATGTAAGTACATTATAGTCACCTAAAAGTCTTTTCTGAGTTGGTTCAGAATTTGACAGGCTTCTCGTTCAGAATTGACAGTAGCTTAGGCCAACACATGCACATTATAGTTAGCCCTTTATGCTGTAGTATACACACTATAGGTAGGGTCTCTACAGTCTACGCTCTACCGAAAAAACTATATAGTGGACACTTACTTGGCTTAACTGACGCAATAACACAAACACGTCGATGGAATGTGCGTAGTGAAGAGAATATCGCCGCTGTAAACAAAAGTGTGGAATAAGATTCAAATTTATCGATTCGTGGAAAATTCTGCGAAAATATTTTGGCCTACCCGTAAAAGAACCAGCTGTTGCGGGAAATAAGCCTTGATACCATCGTGGTTCTTTCGTCGATTGGGCTCTAGATCAGTTGAAAACCGACCCAATGATTTATCGCAAAATTGTGTTCAGCGATGAGGCTCATTTTTGGCGTAAACGATTTGTTAATAAACAAAATTGAGACCAATCCACAACAGACCGTACCGACTCCATTACTGAAAAATGCACCGAAATCAAACCTACTGAATAATTAAAAATTGCGTTACGGTCAATGGAGATCAATACCGCACCATTATCACTGATGTTTTGTTTGAAAATATGAATGGCACTGATCCGGACGAGATATGGTTTCAACAGGATGGCGCTAGGTGCCATGCGGCCATCCCTACCATCGAATTATAGAAATCAAAGTTCGCCAAATTTTGACCTGCCAATTGGCCTCCAAAGTCGTGCGATTTTACACCTCTCGATTATTTTCGGTGGTGTTACGTGAAGCCACTGCTATATATTGATAAACCAGCAACAATCGATGCCTTGGAAATCACAATTGTTCGTATTTTCCGTGACATGCGGCCAGCAATGCTCGAAAGAGTGACCCAAAATTTTACTTTCAGAATGGGCTTCGCACACCGCCCATATTCCCATAATCATTTCCAAATATTAAGGAATAGCTCGGGGGCTTGGGCCCCCACTGAAATTACTTCTTCAATGGGTGGTTTTTGAATGTAGTGCTATTTTTCAACCTAAATATCAAGTTGGGCCCCCGGAAATAAAACCCTGCGTACGTTACTTATGCCACGTATTTGTCTTCCGAATAAAAAATATGTTTGGTGAAATTTTAATGTTTTGTGTTATATTTTACAAATTCAATTTTTATTGCGCCAAACAAAACACCCTTTATCCAGAATCACATTGTGTTTCTATATTGGGGACTCCACATTTTGCCTGACGGGATATTTAACTAGTAGCTGCCTTCCTCCGTTATAAAAAGTATCGTCGAAAAATTGGTAACTCTCAGGCCAAAAACGCAAACAAATGTTATAAGTAGCAGATCCTTCAGCTGAGAAGAAGTTCAGGGAATTCTTCTTCGTCTTCCTCATTTGTTCAAACTTTCTGTAGGTCATTTGCTTTGAAACAGTAAAATTTAAAGTTATTTTCTTGACTTTGGTATACATTTGTTTAATATTTAACACAACTATTAATTTTACCACACAAACTCTAAATGCCGTTGGCATTATCTTGTTGGGCGTTTTGTACCAATGCCTCCTCTATCTGGCACTATTGAAGTCATGCCTTGAAACATCCAACTTTTACATGCAACCGGACCTATGAAGTTCAAATTATTGAGAGCATAAACTTCGCTATTCTAATTTGCTCTCTGGATGTATCTTAACTTATCTCCCAATGTCGCTAAAAATCAACACCTGATTTTTCAAATACAATTCCCACGCTTGAACATAAATTTTCAAATACATATTCACGGTTTCCTCTTTATTATTTGAATAGAAAGGGGGTTTAGAGGAAGGATCGGACAAACTTTCCGGGACCTAGAGTCAACATAGTGAAGGAAGTAGAAATTTGTAAAAATACTCAAATTCCAGTTAATTCGTGTGGTATTAACTTCTCTGCATACACTTTGTATCTGTTAACTTTGCCACCAAGTCAATTTTTCCTGATCTGAAGACCAAAGGTGAAACGGTATGGGTTGTTTACTATACCTTAAACATAATCTAGGAAATTTTCACAAACAATTACGAGAACACCCTAATGCATGTACACACACATAAGTAGATAACAATAAAGTCGCACGTACTTTATACGTGTAAATACATGAGAACATTAGTAATATTTCCACAAATCTACGTTTCTCTACAGATAAGGTTAACACTTTATACACACACAGACGCATGTCATAGCATTGCATTATTAATTACTTGAACACGTTTGATTGTTATCTGCTTATGGGTTTTGGAGGAAATCATTAATAACATTTTGCACAAGTTAAACTACATTAGGGTGTTCAATACATACATACATGGTTTTCCCATTACATCCCATGAAGGGACTGGGGAGAACTTCTCACAATCACTGAGCTGTGCGCTTTCCAGTTTTCACTCACTGATTGGGACCTACAGTTTTACACCGATTCCGAACGGTAATTTGAGAAGCTTTTTCATGGCTAGATACTCGATAGTGTCGCCGTCACTATGCGAGGTGACCGCCGCCGAAAGAAAATTTGAAGGTGGTCAGAGCCGGGTTCGAACCCAGGATCTCATGTACAAGAGCCGCGCACACTAACCATTGCACCACCGACGGCCAGGGTGTTCAATAATTAACTAAAAATTATTGAATGTAGAAAATTATATTTTGGCTTTTTAAACCCTGGGGTCGATACCGCAAATGGATCGAGCAAACCTCCTCATAACAATAGGCAACGAAATTAAAAATAAAATTTGCCAGAACCAAACCTCGAAAATCAGCACGCACACAAATTTGAATGTTATAATTTAGATTCCTATATTTTAGCTATTTTTCAATGTTTACATTTAGCTTGTTGTTGATCGTAAAAATGTTAAAAAATTCTTAACCGATTGCTTGCTTTTGTCGGTTCTTTGACGGGATTAAAATATACTGAAGTTGACTTTTCGAAATAAACATACGGCCTGTTTCTCGATCTCGAATGAAATCTTTCCCTCATGTTCTAGTTACAAGAAAGTTGATTTTGGTTCCACAATATTGTCATTTCGAATTCCAAGTCGAATATTTCATAACCTTTTAGTACAAACGTCGTTTCTTCTATTTCGACTGCTCTGTCATTCGGGAACAAACGAACGAAATTTTCGCCCTAAAGGAAGCCATTTAAAGTCGAATGCGAGGGACTGGCATACGTTCCCTTCGGTTCTTAATCGAGATCGTATATATTTTTTATTTAAAAAATTATAATTTTTTCACTTTCAAATCCTTACGAAAAAAATAAATATATTAGTTTCAAAATTGTTACAAGTTAACAGGTCTATCTGATAGTGCTGAAGAAATTGAGCCAAAGTTTGTGAAAATACATTATCCATGTTATGGGGAGTTTATTCGATTTTGGACGTTTTTCCTATAACTCTGTTCCTGCTCCCTAAAGTGTTTTTCTAAATCAAAGCAGATAAACCTCAACATTTGCCAGCGAAATTTTAATAAAAGGAATATAACTTGCATACGGCTATAATCAATATTTGCGATGTTAAATTGGTTTTTAGAAAAATTAATTATAATTTTCTTGAGGATTTGAAAATGAAAAAATCTAATATTGTTAAAATTAAATTTTTTTGATGTGTTAACATCTATAGGGACGTGTAGGGCAATCTATCAAAGTGAACACATGCAAACAACAAAGAGCCTTAGCACCACATACGTGGTTGTTGTACAACAATAGTCTCTGTGTGAAAAGAAATATGATGGTATTGATGTTACGGCCTCGAACAAACAAGCAGTTCGTCATCACCAAAAAGTATTGAATTGTATAGAAAACTCATTGAACGAATTGTATGATTCAAAAGCACTGGTGACATCTGGCGAATGATTCAGAACGCATTACTCTCTTTTTGTCATAACTGGGTCCATTCCGAATTTTGATGTGAGACAATGATACCTTGTGAAACAGTTATGATTTTTATATTGTTTTATGTAAAAACATTGTGGATATGGTGCATTTATATTCAAATATTTTATAAAGAGAATAAGACTCGTTTATGGTTTTTTACTCAGACTCTCAACATGAGAGCGGAAAAAGAGTGCAATAAGTTCTCTATACTATTCAATACTTTATGTTGTCGCTCTGTTCATGACAAAACAAACACAATTTTTTAAATTAAATATTCCTTTTTAATCAGTTGTATGCCAGCATTCAACAAGCAGGTAGTCGTCGCTCAGTTTATTACAAAACAAAAACAATTATTTCAGTGAGCTAGATATTGCTTTATTTATTTTACAATATTACAATTTGTGTTAAAGCAGAACTATTCTATTCTGATGTTTATTATTTTTATTTTCCAATGTAACATTTACTAATGTGTTCATAGAAATCGAACAGGTACCGTGTAACACAAAGGCAATGACAACATTCGCAATATTTCCTAATAACAGTCAGCTTAATTTCCCTAGAATTTAGTTATAGAGTTAAACGACAATTTGAATTTTGCATAACAACAGACAGGCGAAATTTCACACTCTCCAACAACAACAGCCAGTCCCATTCCCGAACAGGTTACAGCACAGGTTACAACCGTAACAACAGCAAGTAAAATTTCCTAAGAATTTAAGTCTGCACAACTCTGCATTTCCTAATAATTAGGAATAGCCTTCTTAAAAATTTCAAATTTCGTGCTATTACGGTCCTTTCGGATGCACTGTATAAAACCAAAGGTATTGATAACGCAATAACCAGAATGCATAGCATAATTTAAATCGTGTGCTAACAGAAACGAGCCATTTATCCATCGCATACGAAGTCCTCTCCATCGTAATTTGCAAAAGACTAAAGCTGTTTGCTGTGGCTGTTGGTGGTGCAATGGTTACTGTGCGTGGCTCCTCTACATGAGAACGTCGGTTCGATCCTTGATCAGACCACCTTACATTTCTTTCGACGACGGTCACCTCGCAATAGTGATAATGACACTATCGAGTACATAGCAATGAAAAACTTCTCAAATCGGGATCGATGCAAAACTGTAGGTCCCAATCAGTGAGTGTAAAACTAAAAAGCGCATAGCTCACTGATTATGAGAAGCTCTCCCTAATCCCTCCATGGGATGTAATGGGAAACAATTTATTTTTTTAAGCCGTTTGTTGTTGACCTGATCGGAACTTATCAGTGCGGATTTAGGCCTGGAAAGTCAACTATCGACCAGATAGTCACATTTCGACAATTCCTGGCGAAAACCCACGGAAAACAAACCGACACCTACCACCTCTGTATAGATTATAAGGCTGAATGCGATAGCCCGATACGGAGAAACTGTTCCAAGCTATTCCGGAGCTTGGTATTCCTGCTAAGCTGACTCGCCATTTTAGAATGACACTGACCGACAGGAAATCCTCAGTAAAAGTTGGTTAAGATTTCAGCAAACCCTTTAGTACGATGCAAGGCCTCAGGCAGGGAGACAACCTATCATGCGATCTCTGCAACATACTAATTGAGATCATCGTGAGAAATGCTGCAGTGAACAGGAAACAAAACTATCAGCAGCAAAAGTCACACGCTTATCACGTACACTGATGATTTAGACATCATAGGGGAAATCTGCGAGAAGTTACTGCAGTATCTTGCGAGAATTGAGAAGGAAACAGCAAAAGTGGGTTTGCAACACACATAGGACAAATTACTTATACGACAATTATAAGTTTTAATATAATTTGAATTACCTCTCCGAATGGAAACTCAATAAAATTTGAATTCCATAGGCAATTGAAAATATTTTCAAAGCATTTCCTTCATATCTGACAGTTTTAGTTTTCGAATATTTTATACAGTACAGGTTTATGAATTTGAAAGTTCTACGAGGCAACACCTATCGAATCCACAAACCTCTACATATAAAGTTCTTTAAAACCAGAATTGCCAGCAGCCAAATGAATTGAAAATGGTAGAAAGCATTCCCATATTTCACTCCAATTCTCATCAGATTCCATGTTGCCTGAGCAAATGCAAATTCAAAATTGTATAATGGCCATTACGAACAATGGTAATTCTTTTGCATTTGCATTAGATAAAGTAATGCGAATTAAAAATCAATGCAAATTAAAAATGAGGACTAGACAAATTTAATGGTTTCGACTTGCAGAACATTCTTCCGATTGGATGAAAGGATGAACGTTGATAATTGTTGTAATTTCAAGGCAGTGGGCAAATTTATTTACGCCGGATCTGCCGTGAACATAGAACGTCAAATGGAAATCAAATCACCATAGAAATCAAATGGAGAATTATGCTGGCAAACAGCTCGTCAGAGATAAGACCTTCTCTCGAGAAATGAAGATCCAACTATATCAGATCTTCATACAACCTGTCCTGCTTTATGGCGAATATTCCTGAGTCTTATCGCATGCTGATGAAACATCATTAGAAGTCTTCGATTGAAAAATGCTACGAAAAGTGGATGGTCCTATAATAGAAAACGAAGAGTATCGCCGACGGATGAACCACGAGCTGTATAATCTGTATCCCGGTATCGACGCAGTTATGCGTATCAAAATGGCGCATTTACGCTGGCTAGGCCACATCAGTAGTAGAATGGATCAGAATGAACCAGTGGGAAAGGTATTCGAAGTTGTACACGAACGAAATCAAAAATAAGACGAGCAAGACTTCGCTGGCAAGGCCAGGTTGAATGTTACCAGCGAGAGCCTGTTGTTGCCAGCAGTTGAAGAAACGCTGAAGATTGGAAAAATATGTTCTCCTCATTTTTTAAGGCCCATGGACCCTCTGGGCTGTTTGTGGCCACCTAAGTAAGTAAGTAGGTAAATATTTGTTAAAATGTGTTATATTTAAATTGATTTTTATAATGAAGAAAATTGAACTAGTGAACAAATAGAAGAAAGCCCAATCGTTAAATTAAAGAATATGTTTTGGAATTATTATTTATAAATTAGGAAGGAGAAGTATGGATGATTGAGATTTAGAAATGCTACAAAAAATATTACATCAAAATTTTGAAAATATATTTTTGTGTCTGTGTTCGTTAGACACGTCGTTTTATTTTACGATGTTAAAATGATTTTTTAAAAATCATTAATAATTTTCGTGAGGGTTTGAAATTAGTGTCAACAGGAAACTATTATTGCAAATGTGAATATCTTTTGAACCCGTCAACCGAATGAGAAAAGGATGGATTTATTAAAAATTTACAAATTAGTTTTCATTACGTTCTTTTCGCAAGCATTGTATAAACCCAATTGTTGATAACACAACAACCTAAATGCATAGCATAACTTAAGGCGTATGTTAACAGAAAAGAAAACTTTACTTTCATGACTATTTGTTCAAATGAGTTAGATGAAAAATGATTTTTATAATGAAGTAAATTGAACTAGTGAACAAATTGAAAACTAAACAATATATTTGTGTGCTAAAGAAGACGTAGAGCATGTGAGAAGTTGTTTTTTTAAATATTTTTTTTTATCGAATTCCCTTTGACGAGGTACGTACATACATAAGTACATGTTTGGACAATTCACAAGGTGTGTCGGAATTGTTGCATGTCGTAAAAGAATTAGTCAATTTTCTTATTTGATTTCGTCACAAAAATATTATGACTTATGGGGAGTACAACGATATGATAGAGCTTGTAATAATTAAAAGGTAATAAATAAAAGGTAAGTAAAAGGTAACAGGAGAAATTTAATATTTTTCGAGAAATTTAATGAAAGTAAACAGTAACATAGTGACGCACACGTTTACTCTGGTGACTAATTATGTAAAAAAACGATAATCAATTTATTACCAATTTGTCTGTAAATTCAGGGCCCTAATTGTGTATTACGATAATCGTCCAAACGATACTTATATGTCGCTAATGACACTTCATCTACCATTTTACAAACGTGCGTTCATAAAACTTCACTACCAACAAAACGATAAAGAATTCGGCATCGTGTCTGGGGTAACTAATCGATTAACCGTAGTTCGATTACTCGAACAATTTGTGTCAAACGTTTGCTCGAGTACTTTAAAATTACCGATTTCAAGTAGTAAATTAATCGAATAATTTATACTGATTAATCGAATAAATCGAAAAAACAATAAATTAGTATAGTATTATAATAAACATGTTTTTAAATGTATAATCCAACAGGATCCACAACATCTCGACTTATTTCCACTTAATATATTTCATGGCCGTCGGTGGTGCAACGGTTAGTATGCACGGCTCTTGTGCATGAGAACGTGGGTTCGATCCCTGCTCTGACCACCTTAAATTTCTTTCGACGGCGGTCACCTCGCTTATTGACGGCGACACTATCGAGTGCTTAGCCATGGAAAGCTTCTCAAAATACCGTTCGGAACCGGTATAAAATTGTACATCCCAATCAGTGCGTGTAAAAATGGAACGCGCACAGCTCACTGGTGTGTGAGGAGCTCTCCCTAATCCCTTCATGGGATGTAACGGGAAACCATTTATTATTTTTTTATTTCAAAATTCGCACGTATGAAATAATACTCGTAATCATATGATGTGAATATAAAATGTGCAATTAAACAGGTACTTAAAATTCGGGGGTCGGGGTTGTCTGTTTTTTTTTTTTTTTGAAGAGCTGCTAAAATACCGCAGCAATTTTTCTGTTTTATCCCTGGAAAAATTGTATGATGGAGTTACGATAGAAAATATCTTCTTTTAAATTGTTGATTTGAAAAAGTTGTTTATTGGTGATGCGTTGTAGTTGTGTTGAATATAAAATAGAAAGAGTTTTTATTTTATGATTGCCCCAAAGTTTCATCAATTTGTTGTTGAGGGGCGATATTCTTTATTAATTTTGATTGATTACACTGTGCAACAGTGGGTATCGGGCCTCAACCAAACCAACAAATTGTGAAAGTACATGGATGTTGTATCACAAAACCCCGCTCGGTTTTTCCCCTATACGTAACAATTTTTTTTACAGGCCAAAGAAAATTTTGGAGGTGGATCAGTGCCCTATTTCAGATTTTACTTCAATAAAACCTAAACGGCTTGAAATATTGCATTACAACCTTAGACAATATTGGAGCTATTATCCGGTATCACAATTCCCTCTAATATATTTCTAAGGAAAAGTACACTGTTAATCGAGAAATTGCACATATTTTATATGTTTTGACATTTCTTGCCTGACGGTAAATAAATTCCGATAGCTGTCTTCAAAAAAATTGTAGCTTACAAGTTTCTTGATAACTTTTCTGAATAATAAATATAAACAATTACTAATAAAAAACAATTACATATATTTAGAGCTCCATAATTGGTGTTGAAATGCAGCGTTTAACCATATTCTTTTACTATTCACCTATATGTATTCAATATTAAACAAATTACAAATTGTTATCTTCTATAAAGTTGTAGTGCTTAGTATACTTAACAATATTGTCAAATACACTAATGAACAAAAATGAACATAATGGATGAAACATTTTAATGTTTTGCATTGTTATAGTGAAAAGTGTCGGATATCCAAAAATTTGATAGTTGCTGCAACGAAAAATTTAATACTCGGCGTCTTTGACAATTTTTCAATCCGTTGAAGCAACAACTTACTTTTCCGTTCCTGCAAATATTTTATTTAATTTGAATTTTGTAGAAAAATAGTATGAAAATTAAATAAAAGTAAAGGCATGATATTTAAACTACTGATATTTGGTTTATCTCTTACTTTTGATAGTTTATATTTATTATTTATTTATTTTGGAGGTTTGTTACTATTTTCAGTTCACGAAACAAATTCGTTATTGAAACGAAACTAATTTGTATGAAGGTATAGAAGAGAAGCAGCCGAAAAAATGAGTGAGCGTAAAAGAGAAGCCAGGAAGAGACAAGGTGAGCGTGAGTGGTGGGTCATGTACACACTTTAAAACAGCTCCAATGCAACAACTGAAAGTGGTAGACATATTTCTCCGCCGGAATAATTTAAATAAATTTGTTAAAACAGACTAATTAGTTAGTTATACTTTGTGTAATCGAGAATCATTTGTGTAACTTGGGAATCTATAAATCAAATAGATAAATAAACAGAATGCAAGGAGCAACACGACAGCAAAGAAAGTGACGCATCGATAACAGAAAAACTACCCCGAAATATGTAACTGAACTTTTGTGTATGCGTTTTATT
The DNA here is from genome assembly GCA_963931995.1 of Phaonia tiefii. NCBI lineage: Eukaryota > Metazoa > Arthropoda > Insecta > Diptera > Muscidae > Phaonia > Phaonia tiefii. The sequence goes on along the minus strand of OZ008368.1, from coordinate 334,178,419 downwards.
CATAATTCGGTCGCGCCTGTTTCGTAGTGTTGGTGTTTGGATTCAGAAAAAAACGAAAGCCAGATACATTTGTGCAGGCAGTCGAAGTAAATGAAAACGAAGAAGTCAAAGAAGCAAAGTGTTTCAAGTACGACGAACATAAAAAAAAATCCAATGAGTGTACGAACTCATGGGCGTTGTGTTAACACCTTTTTGCTACACGGTACCTGTTCGATTTCTATGAACACATTCGTAAATGTTACATTGGAAAATAAAAGACAGCGTTCAATCATATGATGACGTTACAGTTAAATAATATTAATACTTAAAATTATTTAATGACCCAGTGCAAGCACATGTGTCATTATTTTCTTGCTCAATACTTTTTGTTTTATTCTCACAAAAGTCAAAGAATGCAAGGCAACAGACTCTTGTATATACATACATACATTGTTATATTCGTTGTCGTTTGCTCTCTTGCTATCTCATTGTTATATACGTATAATACGTCATTTCTCTCTTTGCTCTGAGAGTGCTCCGCACCCACATTTTATTGGACTTACCTATCACTATAATAAAAAAACAACAACACCAACAGCAACAACTACTACTACTGATTTGTTTGTGCTTGCTGTGTCGCGGAGTGTTTGTGTTGGTGGTGTATAGGGGGGGGTACCTAAAATAAAAACAACCAAACACACAATATCACACATACTTTGTCCGAAGTAGCTGACGTATACGTGTGTCACATAACCACATGTTTGCCATATCAACAGCAACGAAACAGCCAAACACACAACATCACACACACTTTGTACGAAGTAGCTGACGTATTAGTATGTCACCATAACGTCGACTGCGATGGTTTTAGCAGCAGCATAAAATCTGGTTTTAGCAGATTTTGACTTTGGTAGATTTAGTTAACACATCAAAAGAACAATTAAACGTGGAATCAAATGAATCCAATCGAAATTTTAACAAATTTGGTGAAAATAAATAAAAGAGCAGTTGAAGAAAATACTTACTGAGCGACAACTGGCTTAATGACGGAGAGATTTGGCGCTACAATTGTATATCAAAACCCTCAACACAACAACAATTGCATGATTTAACAAAACAATGATATTAAAGGAGTAGATCATAGGGGAGTAGAGCTTATGTTCATGGGAAGTAAAGACATTAATATGTAAATATCTTAAATAGAAATCTTAACAATAAATTCCTCGTACATGTTTTTAATTGCAGGACCTGAATATGACGGCCACAATAACACTCAACCACTCGACTACCACAATCTTCTCCAGACGAGTGTTTCAACATGGAATGAATATAATCTATTTAGCAAATAGATTTTGTGAAAACAAAAATTCAAAAAATTGTTATCAAAACACCTACAATGTAATACAAACAGTATATTTATGTACAATTGTCAATAAATAATTTCAAACACACTTCAAAACATACAATGTAGCAATGAAACAAGATCATTGTAGTAATGAAACAAATTCATTGCAAGAATGACTCAAATTCGTTGCACCAATGAAACAAATTCATTGAATTTGTTCATTGCTGCAATGAATTTTCTTCATGAAGAACATTCATTGCGGTAATAACACAAATTTATTGTAGCAATTAAATAAATTCCTTTCCAGAACTATACTTATCATTGCAAAAATGAGTCAAATTCATTGCAGAAAAGAAACAAATTCGTTGCAATATTGAAGCAAATTCATTGCACCAACAATCGTACTTTCACAACAGTAACGAACAATTTGCAGTTGACGAACACATTTTCATACCGGGAATGAAGCGTAACGTTAGCTCACTTTCGATGACAAAAGTTGTTGGGGTGATGAATATTTTCATATATTGAATGCTTTTCCGTTCAGTGTACTGTCACATAACTTGCATTAAAAAATTGCATTTTGTGTGTGCTATATGTCCTAAGTGAAATGGATTTGATTTTAATTACCTAATATTAAAATTTTTTTTTCAGTTTATTGTTTGTTTTGGAGATTAGAAAAGAATTAAGTAATTTTGTCATTTTGAGATGTAAAGACTTAAGCGTGCCCTTATGGGAATTAAGTATTTGGCACTGCTTTGATAAAAATAATTTAAGAAACAATCGATGGCTTTGTTGCCGGAACACAATGAATAATGTGTGTATCGCCATCCAAATGGGGGTAATTTTTGACCCAATTCCGTCAGGTGAAACACATTTAATTTCTTGTCATACTACTAAGCACATTTTGTCAAAAATTATAATGACAAAGACTAAACTAATAATTATAATATAAGTAGAAATCTATACACTCCAGATAAAGAGTTCCGATTTTCATTGACGATCGTTTGATGAATTTATATTAAATATTAATATGATTTATATGTTTGATGTGTTATCATCTATATGCGCGAGTAGGGCAATCTATCAAAGTGAACACATACAAACAACACACAGTATGATGGTATTGATGTACGAGCAGCGAACAAACAAGCAGGTTGTCGTTGCCGAAGGGTATTGTATAGTATAGAGAACTCAAGGAGCGAATTGTATGACACATCTGGCGCATGATTCAAAACGTTCTACTCTCTTTGTGTCAAAACTTGGTCCATTCATAATTTTGATGTGAAACATTGATGCCTTTCGAAATGTTTTTTTTTTGTATTGTTTTATGTAATAACATTGTCGAAATGGTGCATTTATATTGAAATATTCTATAAAGAGAATGCAACTCGTTTATGCGCATCAGACTCTCTATCTGAGAGCGGAAAAAGAGTGCAATAAGTTCTCTAGACCATAAAATACTTTTTGTGGTCCCTCTGTTTATGAAAAACAAAATCAATTCTTTCAGTGAGCAAAATATTGATTCATTTATTTTAACAATATTACATCGAATGTTAAAGCAGATGTAAGAAAAAGGAAAGTGCAATAGCAAAAGAGCCATCAGCACAAAAACTATTCTTTTGACGTAGAATACGTCTTACCTTACGGTATGAGGAGTCATGTCAGGTTTTATTGTTGTAATCTTTATTTCATTGAATTTGAGGAAACGGCTAGATGAATTTTTTTAAAATTTATTTTGTAGGTAAATGAAGATGTTATCTTTCGTTTGGTATACCTGTTATAGAAATCGAACAGGTACCGTGTAACAAAACGGTGTTAGCACATCGCCCGTGAGTTCGAACACTCATTGACTTTTTTTATTAAATTTTTCTATGTTCCTGCTATATTTCATTCTTATTTTTCTATTAATTTCATCAATTTCAGAGGAGTAAAACTATTTGGGTGGTGCAATGGTTAGTGTGCGTGACTCTTGTACATGAGAACGTGGGTTCGATCCCTGCTCAGATCACCTTACATTTCTTTTCGCTGCAAAACTGTAGGTCTCAATCAGTAAGTGTAAAACTGGAAAGCGCACAACTCATTGATAGTGAGAAGCTCTCCCCAATCCCTTCATGGGATGTTATGGTTCATGTATGAGAAAATTCACACTACAAGCCTACAAGGTCAGGAACATTTTTCTAAGTGAAATGGTTGATTTTTGTTGGAAATAATAGACAATTCAGTTCAACACACACTCACTGGCACGACTTGTTTGGAACTCCGTGACAAGTTCATCATCAGATGCCTAACTACTGTGCCTGAATTGATACCATCGGTTGATCATCAATCGTCTATACATGAACTCAATTATGCAATTTGCATGTGCGAATTAGTATCCATCGAAGATCCCTAAGTAGCAACATCACTGAAAGGCCTATAATTCCAACAACAAGAACAGACAGCTTTCTCCACCATGATCTTCTTTTCCTAATGCGTTCTCGCACTGTTGCAGTGCTTTGAGGTGAGTTTTTGATCTATATCACAGAGTTGTATTTTTCCGTGGTAAAGCTATACTTATAATATTAAATATGAGAGGTACCAGAATGGGCGTGGCAATCTCGCCTATTTTCGTCAGGTAAGTAGACATTTACAGATTACACTGTGAGACAAAATTAGATTTTTTCAAAATGATGGGGTTCTGACAACGGATTCTGGTAGAAAGGTCTTAAAAAAAGTACAAGTGTATCGGCGATTTTCCAGATCTGATCAGAATTAGGTTGAGGCCGGGTCAAAGTTTCCGGACCTCGCAACTTTGCTGCAACATATCGGCATGCAAAATTGTGTGTTCCTTACTTCTGAGGTACAAAATATGTTCAGAAGGTTTATAGAAATGATTCAGTTAAACATTTTTGTGGAACAAATTAACCCTATAACTTGCACGTATAACCATAATTTTTACTTTTTTTTGAAAACACCTAATGTGGCAACAATTCGAAGAATGATCAAACAATTATTCGAAACTAGACATTGTCCGGCCGTCGGTGGTGGAGTGGCTCTTGTACATGAGATCCTGGGTTCGAACCCTGCTCTGACCACCTTAAAATTTCTTTCAGCGGCGGTCACCTCGCATAGTGACGGCGACACTATCGAGTATATAGCCATGAAAAAGCTTCTCAAAATACCGTTCGGAATCGGTGTAAAACTGTAGGTCCCAATCAGTGAGTGAAAACTGGAAAGCGCACAGCTCAGTGATTGTGAGAAGTTCTCCCCTGTCCCTTCATGGGATGTAATGGGAAACCATTTATTATTATTAGACATTGACTCTTCCGGTAGACGACGTATCCGTCGGTTCAACTCACTCAGGAGCTCAGACCATGCACAGCGCCGGCAATTAGTTCTATGGGCGACGGACCAAAGAATAGCGATTGCCGATTTTTCGAAACAAATCAGCTTCACCAATGAGGCACAGTACCATCTGACTGGGTTCGTCATTAAACAGAATTGTCGAATAAAAAAAAATTCGAATTTGATGATTAAAAAATCCGCATGTGATCCATGAGAAAGAAATTCATCCATAACGAGCTACCGTCTGGTGCGGGTTTTTTCAGGCACGGTGATTGGACCTTACCTCTTTGAAAATGAGGCAGAAAATTCAGTGACTGTGAATTTAATTTGTTACAAGGTCCTGATAACGGGGTTCTTGTTTCCTTAACTTGACGGTATGGATCTGGACGACATGTGGTTACAGCAGGACGGCGCCACCTGCCACATCGTCCTTGAAAGAGTAGATTTCTAAGAGTAGCGATTTTTCCACTGAATCATGTTCCGAAATTCTGATGTCAGCTAACCACCAAGATCATGCATTTTAACGCCGTGTGATTTCTTTCATTGGGGTTTTGTGAAATTCCTGGTCTATGCAAATAAACCACAAACAATTTCTGAGCGCATATACGCTGAAAAAACCGGCCTCTGTAATATATTCTCCCAAACATATTCTGCAGGGGCCATGTATATATTTGAAACACACCTCAAACATTTTTATGATTGCAAGTCCCAAACTCAGGTATATTTATATGCAAACATTAGCATGTTTACAGACAAATATGTATGCTTTTACGTGGAAACATATGTGTGCTTCATCCCAAACATCCATATACTTACGTGGAAGCATTCGCGTGTTTCCCCCAAACTTCCATATACTCACGTGGAAACATATGCGTATTTTCTATCAAACATAATAATATTTAGAAACGAATTATTCTTTCTTTCTTCATTAAAATAAATAATTAATACAAAAAATTAAAAACATTTAAATTACCCCTTTTGCATTCAATCATTACTTTTTTTTAATGAAATGAGAATCTGCTGTTCTTCTGCTTCTCCTTCCTTGTCTCCTTCTTGTTCCCCACGTTTTCGTTTAGGGTGTATTAATTACACTACACCACAAATTTTCAAAAATTCTCATATCTCATATTTGTTAACCGATTTTTATTTTATTTTTATCAAATGAAAGAGAATTAAATAAACTTTTCAAAAGTGAACCAGCTATTGAAATTCGTCGAAAAACCAAAGAGTTGTGCTTAATAAAAGTCTATAATCATAGCAAATTTGTTGAAAAACTATTAGTAAATAGGTAAAATTTTCGCTTTTTGATCTATTTTAATTTCCTGTTTAAATGCATTATATTTTGTTTAAAACAGGCGTAAACATGTCTCTAAAAATACGCTTCCTTCATTCTCATTTGGATGTTTTTGCAAATAATCTTGGTGATGAAAGTGACGAACACGGTGAAAGTTTTGATCAAGAAATTAAGCCAATGGAATCGCGCTACCACGGGTATTGGAACGATGCGATAATGGGCGATTTTTGTTGGTTTCTTGTCCGAGAAACGGATAATAATGCGAAGCGGAAAAAAAATCGTCATCAAAACATTTTTAGTTTACAATGAATAAAAACAGTTTTTTTTTGCTAAATTGCGAATAACTCAGTCATTTTGCCAGCAATTTTAATCAATAGAAACTCAAAATGTTCGTTACAAAATAAACTATCGATCTGCAGGGCGAAATATGAAGAATATCTTCGTTTTATGTTACAACAAATTATGTAAATGTTGGTAAATAGGTAAAAATGCCGAAAATTTACACAAATTGTGGACTTTGATTAAGAATAACTCTTTTGTTTTTCGACAAATTTCAATAACTTGCTCACTTTAGAAAAGATTATTTATTTAATTCTCTTTCATTTGCTAAAAATAAAATAAAAGTCTGTTAAGCAATATTGAATATATTACATAAAAAATAAAGTTATCTTGTAACCAAAAAAAAAAAACGGTAATTTTGCAATATTTCAAAAACTTTTCTACTTTTGAACAATCTGACTTCATATTTCGATTCAGCGGAACATTCTACGTAGAAATAATGTTTCAAATGTCGAGGATTTTTTTGTGATGTAGTGTTACTTGTGATTTTTTTTTATATTTCACAAATGGTCCGCCATTCCTGTATTTTCAGTAGAGGCTCGGGCAGAAAAAGGGATTCACGTTTTTGCCCTTTCCAGTGTCTTTTCTCAAAATCGTTTCTCACTTTGGTAGCACAAATACATATATGTATGTGACCTGCTCCACGAAAAGGGACCTCTGCGCCGAAAAAATTTTTTTTTTACTTTTGAGTGATTCTTATAGGAAAAAAACGCTCTTTCAAATGCCGCAAACCGCAAGTTTCTATGTCTTTTAGTTTTTTTTACAAATCACCTGTAAACATGAACATAATTAATGAAAAAATTGAAAAATGTGATATAAACAGATAATATATATAATATTTGAAATTTAAAAAAAGTTCAATATCAAAGGTACAAAATTACAAAAATATCAAAATTTTACTCTTTTTTACTCCTAACACGCAGAGAGTCGAAATACATCGCCAGATGATCAGGTTGAAGGAACAGTTGCGTAACCATGCGCTAAACACGGAAAAACGAAGCGCTTTTTTTAAACGCGTTTTTCTCAATAACTTCTTTTCGGCGCAGAGGTCCCTTTTCGTGGAGCAAGTCACATATACAAAACAGATACACAAAAACCAAAGTAACATCACAAACCATTTCACCGTCTGAGCCTTCGTTAATTCTGTTTTCACTGATCAAGCGCTTTGACATCCTCTGTCCGATGAACCATTGACGACTGAATGCATGAAATTAAAACGCAATGCATCAGCCTAAATAAGAAACACAGACTTCATCCGCAATTTACACGCACATTCAGGAATATGCATGAATCACTGACTGAGAGAATAATGCAAAATTACAGATTCACATACAAGATAGGCACTCTCGTTGTCCCTCTTTTATTCTCTTGCTCTCGAGAGAGCATAAACAGTCGCAAACACATATATCATAACATATTAATAATTGTGACTCAAGCATGTAATATTGAATAGCACACACAATGCGTTTGGGCACAAGTATATTATATTTGCGACAAGCTCCAAGCACATGTTATATTTGCATCCAAACAACAAAACACGTCAGATTTTTCAGCGTGTAGGGAGTAAAATCTCATGGGTCTTCAAAAACGATATTTCAAACTTACTCGGAAAAATCCTACTTTACAATGCCATAAAATTATCACTGATCAGACGAAAAATATGCGTAGTATTCTAAAATTAAATTTATTGAGACACCCTTTCATAGACCCGGAAAGTACAAGGAAGTCTTCTCCAACATTGATAGCTAGATTTATTGGAAATAACACTGAATATTAAAAAAAATTACATGAGGTGTCAGGGGACACCCGGTTGGAACGAAGTTCCTTTCGCCATATTATATACTAGTTAGTTCCACCACGCCTAAGACGCTTGTTGAAAAATACTGTAATTTAAATGGGTCTTTACCAAAAAATACTCTTGTAAAATGATAAACTTTGTTTAAGAAATTTTGTAATTATTGAATGTGTTTTTTTAAAAAATAAAATTCGTAGGTCCCATTTTTAAGAATATGTATTATATTTCCCCGTAAAGGCCCTCTCTTTGATGAGAGGTACTTCTTATATTAAAAGCTAATGTTTTTATGTAAGAAAAAGCCTAAGAGTATGAATTTTTTTACAAAGAAATACTTTTTTTAAGAACAGGTACTTTTTAGAGAAGTGGTACTCTTTTAGGAAAATTTACTTTTTGCCAGGAAGGCTACTTATCTCAAGAAAACAAAAGGTATTATTTTATTTTTAAGAAAGGGTACTTTAAGAAAAGGAATTTTTGTAAGAAAATGTATTTTTTGTAAGAGAATGTATTTTTTTTTCCAGAAAAGCTTTTTTTACGAAAGAACAGGTACAATTTTAGGAGTAGGTACTTATCTCAAGAAAAGTTATTTTGTTTTACAAAAAAGGTAATCTTTAAAGAAAGGGTAGTTTTTTAAGAGACGTACTGGTATACGTTGGTATACGATAATGTACTTTTTTAAGAAAAGCTACTTATTTAAAAAATTAATTTTTTAAGAAAATTTACGTTTTGTAAGAAAATTTACTTTTGTAAGCAAAGGTACTTCTTTAAGATAAGGTATTTTGTTTAGTAAAAGTGCTTTGTTTAAGAATATGAAGAGGTATTTTTTTTTGAAAACATTTTCTTTTTTTTAGGAAACGCACTTATTTAGGAAAAAGTTATTTGTTTAAACTTCTTTCACTTTGGCTTTTCTAAATTTACTTTTTATTCGGTTCAAACTACAATATGCAATAAACTGGCTCCACCTAGAAAGTTTCCCATTAAACAAAATGTTTATGTTAGTCTAGACACAAACCAAAAGTATGAGTGTAAGAGTAAGTGTGCTACCAAATCTAATTCAGGGTTGTACTTCATGGATTTGCCAGTCTTGCGATTTGGCTTTTCTAAATTTACTTGTTATTGGGTTCAAAACTACAATATGTAATACACAAGCGCCGCCTAGAAACCTTCCCTTTACAACAAACCAAACCAAAAGTACCCAATATAGTTGATAATAATGGGTTGTAATAAAGTAGTTAGACAAATTTTATTCAAATTTTTTCATTTCGCCCCCATCCTGCAACGTGCGGTAATTCGTTCCAATAATTCAGAATGATCTCCGGCACAACGTGTGCCACCTGCGTCGCATTATCCAAACCTTGACCAATAATTTTGATTTGATTTGATTTCTCCACAGACTTGCTTTTTTAGGGGGTTCCAATCCAATTGCCTTTACATATACACAGTTTCCTCTTACTAAAAGCTACACCACCCAATACCATTTCTCTCCCATTCATTCTTAACGCGAGAATATGTGTTAACGCGTTAATCCCTTGACAATTTCCACGTACTACCAATGTTATTTTCCATGTAATTTTATTTCGAAAACGAGACCAAGATTTCCCGATGCGATAACAAAATCATTTCATTGCTCTAGAGTTGCCAGTAATTACTACCCACCCCACTAAACTAAACACAATTTACACTCGACAAATTCAAGTCAGCCATGTACAAGTCAATTAAGAGAGCAGTTTAAGAGAAACACTTAAGTTATGAAAGAAACTACAAATGGGAATCCTATCGTGATTATAACGATTAGATACTATAAATTAATTCACACTTAAAGAATTATATGGGCACCAGAGGCCCGTTCCATTAAATATCTTAAAAATACCCAGATCGCTGGTGGATTGAATTTTGCGATTACATGCCAGTCGAACAATAAATCATAGTTATCAATGCGGATCTGATAAGAATGGCAAAGAATTAAGCGATGGCTGCTGGTTCGATAGAATATTGGCCATAGTTTAGTTGAATTGGTGAAAGATCTGCAAACGGTCATGAAATTCTACGGTACATTGGTCATTGTTGCCACCCTGGTGGCCTCATCATGGACTTTACCAACCCCAGTGCGCGTTGAACAGGATCCTGAGCTAACAGCTGGCTATGTGGAGGGTGATATGGTCCTGGACATCAACTCACGCAATGGCCTACGTGATGAAGTCTACAAATGGCCGGATAATATTGTGTACTACAAGTTCTTTACAGAGTTCGGTATGTTAATGCAGTACAGTCAAACATGAGTCATTTGAAATTGTTTGAAACTGTCCCTCTATTTTAGATGCACCCCATCACAATCACATTCTGCGTGGTATGCAAATTATTGAAGACGTCTCCTGCATTCGCTTCAAGGAGGCCAACGAGAATACTACGACGTTTGTCAACATCACCGGTTTTAATGGTGGGTGTTATTCCAGTGTTGGATATTTGAATCAAGGCGCTCAAACGTACAATTTGCAAATCTATCCCTTGGACGAGGGCTGTTTCCGTTTGGGCACCGTGGTTCATGAGTTCTTGCACACCTTGGGCTTCTATCATATGCAAAGTGCTGCCAATCGTAATGACTACGTACGCATTGCCGAGGAGAATATCCTTGAGGGTACCCTACACAATTTTAATATGTACAACAGCAGCGTAGTAGATGATTACGATGAGGAATATGATTATGGCAGTGTTTTGCACTACTCGGCCTATTCCTTCACAGCCAATGGAGAGATGACCATTATACCATTGAAAGAAGAAGAGGCAGCGGGTGTAATGGGCCAGAGACGTGGCATGAGTAAGAGTGATATAAATAAACTTAATGTAAAGTATCGTTGTCCTGTAAAGGTATAAATTTTACATGTAAATACAAGAATTGAGAATTTGTTGGTTTTTCTGAATTTCAAAAAAGTGATTAGATATAGGGGTATTTTTTTCGTAACCTATATCGGTGAACATCAACTGTTTCGAAAAAAAAACGCCTACACGTTGAGTATATTCAACTTGGCTTCATCCAATAATTCTTAATTTTTATTTGACAATTTGGTTACTTAGAAGTCAAAAGTAAAAGAAAATGCTAAAGAACACAATATAATATATGAGGTGGTTGTTTTGCATTCACATTGCAGCAGTATTTCTACACTTCTCATTTCGAGTAAATTAAATACTGATTATTGTATTGAAAATAAGACTTTGGATCAGGGGTTTAACCCATTAGAGGCCAAACAGAAACTACAAGGAAAATTTTTAAAAGTTGCTTATTTATTTATTACTAGCAATACAAAAAGGCAGAGAAAGGAAAAAAATTTAAAAAAAAATAATTTTCAGGATATTACAGCGGTGTACCCATATTGGCACAATGGCCAGTTATTAGTGAAAACTGGTAAATCAAGTTTTACCAATGCAAAGTGTTTCCTTTCATTTTTGCAACCCCATCGGCTTCTGTTGTGGCAGATGACACAACGCACACGCTTTGGAAGCTTTTTAGGAATGTAATCGACACCCTCGATATTTGATGACCGAGGGCGAGCAGAGTGTCTTTGGGGTGATTGTTTTGGGTAAAACCTAGGTATACTTCGCCGAAATAGTATCTGATCCATGGATCTTCTTTAGAATGCAAATGCAAGCACCACGCATTTGATATGACCATGTCAATCACATACGTGAATAAAACCCGACACCATTTTCCCCATGGATGCTAATCCTATACGACGACTGTTGAGAGACAATTTAGCTGGGCTAGCAATTTCCGCTGGATCTTGAATAAAGTACACAATGTCTTCGTAATTTGTGTTTATTGAGAACAAGTTGTACTTATATTAAAATTCCTATAAATGAATTCAATTAGGAATTTTAATCTAAAAATGTATAAGACCTGGATTACATACTTTTTACTGCGAAACCGCTAGCAAATTTATAACTTTAATATATTAGTGCAAATCCCTTAAGACCGCGTACTACAGCAATCTTTTAAGTTACTTTTAACAATGGGACGCTTCTTGACAAGCTAATATGCTTCGTTAAATTAAGTTTTAATAAAGTGACAGATAGGAAAATCATTTATACAGTACGCAATAATATTATGTGTTGGGCAAATTCATCATAAAGTAGGTGGCGGTAACAACGACATTTATTGATCCATTTCATGTTATTTCATTTATTGATCCATTTCCGAACGTGATTTTTTCCTCATCTCCTTTGGATTTGGTAGTGGACAATTTTTCATGCTATTTTCTGGGATGTTTCCTACATCACGGTAACCTAAATGACGTAAATCGTTCAGTAGGTAACAACGTGTGAAAAAGTTATCAAAAGAGACTTTGTGATTGGCAGGGTTCGTATTCAAACTTTTTAGCAGAATTTTGACAAGCCTAGTACCGAATGGGTCAATAACAGAAGTAGTTGATTTACCACAATAAATTTCAAAACAGAATCAACATCCAGACGAACTTGCTGCAATCCAATTTTTGTAACCAAAATGAACAGGTTTGCCTCGAAAAAATTGTTTTGCTGAATGACGGTTCTTTAAATCTGTTCCTGGACATAGGTTTTGATCCTACTCCTACTCCAATGTCTTCATTTACAGACCAATACATATTTTCCCTTGGCAGTTTGTGGTAACCAGATAAAATCAGTATTCCAAAGAAAATCTTTAATTCTGCAACAGTTGTTTCGATTATTGTGACTCACGTATAATTAGGAAAAGTCGACAATCATTGTACGAACTTCTTCGTCAAAAAACTATTCAAATATTTGAATAGGTGACAAGTCTTTCAATTCTTCTCTTACTTGATTCTCAGCTACCAACCAATCGCATAAGACTTGAAAAAAATTGGAGTATACTTTCGCCAAGCCGGAACTTTCAATGCTGATCTATTTGGTACAATACTAAGCTCCTCAGAACGTGGCGTATTGGTTCTAATTGGGGCCCGTGTGGCAGACAGCGGCTCATCATCACTGCTATTTTCAGAATCCTCAACAGTAATAATATTATGGAGAAATATTTCAACTTCTCCAGGAATTCATCAGTAAAAACGCTAGGTTCTGGTGGAATTATGGTTAAATCATACTCCAAGTCATCGCCGCTATCTTCAGCTATCATATCGGGCCACGCAGTTTGATACCCCCCATACAAAGTGACCAGTAGCTCTTTTTGACCCAATTGAATTAACCAATTTTGAGACAATTTTTTAATTATATGTATGAGCCAAAGCACTGTGCGACGCTTCCTCCCAACAAACTATCAAATCTGTTCGAAACGTGTGTAAAGTTACGAAATTTTTTCGCAAATCGTTGTCATATGAGTTGCCACATTGTAGGAATGTTTTAAAACGGACTGCTTGCCTTATTGCTTATTGCCTTATTGACTGACTTATTGATCCGCCCTCTATTAAAAACTTATTGATCCGCCCTCTATTGAATTAAAATGTTCGAGCGTTAGGTCTATTTTATATGATTTTATTCTTCAATATCGGAAAGACAAACACAATTATTAATTTAAAATAATTTAATGAAATTAAAAATTAAATATAAATTTTTAATTAATAATTGTGCTTATTTTTCTGACCATACTACCCAATGGGTAGCGAAATATTGAAACATTGATTAATTTAAAATAAACACTCGAACATTTTAATTTTAAATATAATACGAAAGGTCGAGTAAATCACCACGTTTTAAAAAATATAGATCATATTCCCATTTGGAATGCGTGTTTAATATAAAATTTAAAAGCTTTATTCAAATTCGAATTAAATTGAATTAAAATCGAAAATCGTGTTCATATTTGAAAAGGATTTTCATGTATTAAAATCTTATTAAGTTTAAAACGTTTAGTTACCAAATCATTGTAAAAATGAAAAAAATATTTGAAAAGTTTAATTAATTCCTAATTAATTTTTAATAAATTCTAATTCAAATCATAAAATCATTTTGAAAAAAAATTGTTGGTATATGTCATTTAGATCATATTTCAATATGGAAATCATGTCTTTTAATTCCAAAATTTGACTAAAATTCGAAAATCATATCATTGATTATTAATTTTTTTAAAGATATTAACACAACTTAAGTAAAATCCGATTAACCGGTTAACCGACGTCATATAAGCGGTTTCCAGTTTACTCGAAAATTTTGTTTTTTAAAAAACCGGCAGACGGTTAATAGCAAGAAACCGGTTAAACGGTTTCCCCGGTTTTTTGGTGTCGGTTTTGGACATTCTAGCTACAATCCAGTATTATCAACTATATTGGGTACTTTTGTTTTGGTTTGTGTCTAGACTATCATATGTTGGACAATTTCGTGTTTATGGAAAGTTTTCTAGGTGGAGCCTGTAACCAATATATATTGTAATTTTTAACCCCATAAAAAGTAAATTTAGAAAACCCAAAGTAAAAGAAGTTTAAAAAAGAATATTTTCTTAAATAATAGCCTGTTATTAAAAATAAGTAAATTTTCTCAAAAAAATACCTATTCATATTCTTAAACAAACTACCTTTCCTTAAAAAAATGCCTTATCTTAAAGAAGTACCTTTGCTCAAAAACAGGTGATTTTCTTAAAGAAAGTACTTTTTTTATTAAAAAAGTAATTTTTTTTAAATAAGTACATTTTCTTAACAAAGTACATTTTCTTACAACAAATTGCATTTTCTTAAAAAAACTAGCTTTTCTTTAAAAAGTACCTTATTTTGTGAACTAAAATAACTTTTCTTGAGATAAGTAGCTACTCTTATAAATGTACATTGTCTTGAAAAGGGAGAAATTTTAAAAAAATCCCATTTTTTAAATGAAACCTTTTCTTCAAAAAAATACCTTCTCTCAAAAAAAATACATTTTCTTACAAAAATTCCTTTTCCTAAAAATAATAATTAATGAGTTATATCTTTACTTATAATCAGTTCCATACTGCAAAATAAGACTTTCAGTCTTGTGTATGGAGCAATACAAACAAATAAATTGAAAATTGAAATTGAAATTGAATCTTTTCTTAGAAATAAAATAATACCTCTTCTTTTATTATCTTGAGATAAGTGCCTTTTCTGAAAATAAGCAAATTTTCTTAAAAAAAACCATTTCCTAAAAATAGTACCACTTCTTTAAAAAGTACCTGTTCTTAAAAAAGTACTCTTTGTAAAAAAAATTCATACTTTTATGAGGTTTTTTTTAAAAAAGTACTTCTTCTTAAAATAGTACCGTTTATTTAAAAAAAAAAAACATTAGCTTTTAATAAAAGAAGGACCTTTTCGGTAAAATATAATATATATTATTACAAAAAGGACATACAAATTTATTTTTTTCTATACATTCTATTAAATAAACATTCGATAAAAATAAAATTTTTTCTTAACAAAGTTTATCATATTAAATCAATAAATAATCTGTATTCTCTGAAAGATCCATTTAAATTATCGTATTGTTGGAACTGACCATATTATGTACTAGTTAGTTCCAACACGAAAGCGAAATTAACTTCGTTCCAACCGGTTGTCCACTGACACCGCAGTTAATTTTTTTTAAGTTAGGAAACTTTTGTAGTTAAGGTGTGATATGTAAAACAAGTGTGAACAGACACGTGATCTCTCTTGAATAGATTCTCTAAATTTTCAACAAAAATTAACAAGCAACTCCTACTGTTAAGGTAATACCCACCACAGCTCGGTGGATAGTCCCGCGACTTGGCAATCATGGTGCCAGAGTTCGGCTCCATTTCAGGGAAAGTGTAACTACTAAAATAAAACTAATAAATCACTTCAGCAATTACAATTCAAATCAGATCAAAACAAGTAATAATGGATAAGTAGATTTGAACAATTTTAAAATTTCGTTTACATCAATGGACACAACTTTTACAACAAACGATTATTTATTTGGGGAACGTTTTAATCGTGGAAGGCAATGATGCGGATGAACGAAGAGATTCTGAGCGCGTGACGTATGTTTGCGCACAGTTAATCAATTTGCGTTAGAAGAAAATTATTTGGTAAACGTTTCAACTATTGCGGTCAACGTTGGATAATGTAGCAAACGAAATATTTGTCAAGCAATAGTGTTTTTTTTATGCCAAAAGACTTTCAAACGTTAAAACGGACAGAAAATTTTTTGAAAGTGATCAGAAAGAAATTTTTTTGAAAGTGATCAGAGCAGGGTTCGAACACAGGACAAGAGCCACGAACACTAACCATTGCACCACCGACGGATAAGCAGAGCGACAGTGGTACGAAACCAGCCTTCTAGAAAGCTGAACATCAGAAAGCAATTTACAAAGATATCCACGGCCTATGCAGAGAAGCTCACTCAGATACTGGCGCAGAAGGTGCCACCGCGTCATGATCCTGCAGCGGAGTGGAAGCACATTGTAACGACGCTTTTTCCTCTTTCAAGCTAGGATTCGCTCAGGGGTATCCAGAGTCCGTTACATAAAATTTAGATCGAGAGAGAGAATAATCAGTAGTTCGTGTTTGGTGGCTGTTTATTTCACTGTAATGACCTTAAACTAATTTACAATTTATACGTGTTTAATGCACACTCTACGATATTTCACTGGGATAATCTTCTGGGGTTGCTAAGCCTTGTAGGATCTTCGGCGGGTTGCGCTGTAGTTGAACATTGTATATACAGGAGTTACAGACGGCTGGCATGAAATCTGGTGGTATTTCGTGGAAAGGCTCTTTCGAACGGCAGTTGCTTTGGTGAAACAGACGACGAGGACCCTCCAGGGGTACGGGAGTACGTTGTCTTTTGCTGCAAAACGATGCTAAGCCTGAGGCTCTTTCGAACGGCAGCTGATTTGGTGAAACAGACGACGGGTACACCGTAGTCGATGTTTGTGACTTGAAATGCTGGAGGTCCCTTCAGGGATACAGCAGTATGTTGTCTTCGGCTACAAGACG
Organism: Phaonia tiefii; assembly: GCA_963931995.1. Lineage (NCBI taxonomy): Eukaryota > Metazoa > Arthropoda > Insecta > Diptera > Muscidae > Phaonia > Phaonia tiefii. The sequence goes on along the minus strand of OZ008368.1, from coordinate 334,161,440 downwards.
ATGGTGGGCCTGACTGTTTTGCTAGGGCGGCCAAATCCACCTTCTTCTGAAAAGAGACCAGGCAAAGTATCCTCAGGATACCCAAATCGGATTCCCTGAGGCAGGGTGTCCTCAATCGAATACACAGGACTTATCGCTATCAAGGCACTACCCCAATTTCCTTCAGGCAGGGTGTCCTCGAACAAGTATCCAAACAGAATCACTACAGGGTTAAATAAAAAGATAACAAGAACTAGGCTACCAAGCAAGATATCGTCAGGATACCCTCAAGCAGGGTGCCCCCGATCGAGTATGCTGAACTTATTGCTGTCTAGACACTAGCTCGGCTTCCCTCAAGGAGAGTGTCACCGAACAAGTAACCAAACACGATCACTATAAAACCAGAACTACTATTGTACTAAGCTACAAGCTACTGTGACTACAAATACCTACGACATGTTAGGGTCGCCGGCTATCCAATGACTGACTTGTTTGATCTATGGGCGCCCCTTTATATGGTCCAGCAATGGGAGTGTGTGTGTTTATGGTTTGCGAGTGACACATATACTGTCGTTCAGTGGTTTGTGTGGCCCAGCTGTTCTCATTCAGCTTTTGGCTTATGTCAATCTCAGCTGATCGTAGTGAGTTCATCAGAGTTGCATAAAAGAGGTCTAAAATACGCTATTTAATAAAAGGGAGCTTTATATGTAGAGCAAAATAACTCCATATATAACTGTGTGATGTGGATGGAAACAAGTTTCCCACTCTCTGAAATCTGTTGCAGAGACGATAGTTGGTTAAATTTTCCGGCTTAAGAATATCAAAACCGCTGGTGTTGATGGAGTACCGGCTGAGCCCGTTAAACCTGGCGGCGGTGAGTTGGAAAGGTGCATGCATCAGCTTGTATGCAAAATCTGGCTAGACTAATTCATACCCGACGATTGGAGCCTTAGCATATGTATAAACTACAAGTTGTTATATGTACAAATTATCTTGGAATAAGCCTTTTATCCATCGCATACAAGGTCATCTCGAGTGTTATGTGCTACAGACTAAAACCGTTTGTTGCAGATATGATCGGACCTTATCAGTGCGGCTATAGGCCCGGAATGTCAACTACAGACCAGATATTCACATTACGACAAATCCTGGAGGAAACCTACGAAAAACAAATCGTCACCTACAACCGCCGCCTTCGATAGCCCGATACCGGGAAAACTGTACCAAGCTATGTCGGAGATTGGTATTCCTGCTAAGCTGACACGCCTTTTAGAATAATATTAACCTACACGAAATTTTCAGCAAAGATTGGTAAAGATCTGACAGAACTATTTAGTAAGAAGCGAGGCACCTCAGGCAGGGCGACAACTTATCATGCGATCTCTTCAACATATTGATTGAGATCATCGTGGGAAAAGGTGCAGTCAAAACGAATAAAACGATCAACAGCAAAAGCCACCTGCTGCTTACACCCCAGTTGGCGAAATCTTCGAAAAGTTGCTGGAGTCTAATCGACAATTGAGAAGGAATAACCATACGTGGGTGTGGTAGTAAACGAGGACAATACAAACTTAATGGTTTCGACAAACAGAATATCCACCCGATTGTATGAATGGGTGAACATTGATAACCGTTATAATTTTGAGGTAAATGACGAATTTATTTACCTCGGAACTGCCGTGAACAGAGGCAATAACGTCAGCCTGGAAAACAAACGTAGAATTGTGTTTGCACGCAGGTGTAACTTCGTGTTAAGCAAGCTCTTCAGAGATATGACCCTCTTTCATGAAACGGAGATCCAACTATATCAGACTCTCATACAACTTGGCTTAGAAAACTGGGTGATATCGCATGCTGATGAAACATAAGTGGGAGTCTTCGAGAGAAGAATGCTCCGAAAAATATATGGTCCTATAATAGAAAACGGCGAGTATCGACGACGGGTGAAGCACGAGCTGTGTAATCTGTAGCCCGACATTGACGTAGTTGTGCGTATCAAAATATGGCGTTTACTCTGGCTGGGCTATGTCAGTCGAATGGATAGAGTGAACCAGTGCGAGGTGTATTTGAAGATGTACTCGAACGATATCGAAAAACAGGACGACCAAGACTTCGCTGGAACGACCAGGTGGCATATAGCCTGCGAGAGCTTAGTGTTAGCAACTGGAGGAAAAAGGCGAAGACCGACCGGTTGGAGTAACATGCTGTCCTCATTTTGTAAGGCCCGTGACCCCTCTTAATTTTGAAAGATATTATTTCCAGCGGTCCGTTTGCAGGACCCATCGATATCGATAGTGTCCGATAAAACTCCACGAGCTAATTTGGCAGTAAAAATACATTGTTAGAACACGGAAGGAAACTGCCAACGAGCTTCAAGATGAGAATGTATATAAGAATAGTCAATGTATTAGAAGAGAAACCTGTACCAAAATTCGGAATCGTGAACGCCTACTCAATAGGCGTAGATGATCCGACACACCAATATTGAAAACACAATTAAACTCAGACTACGGTATAGGTACGTAGAGCGGGAGTATATTCTTGGTTCCGATTACAACAGCTGTCTGAACGATACAGCGAAACACACCGAAAAAGCTCCAAATAGAGGTAACTTCCGTAATTCGTATATTCAATAAAAAAAAGCTGAGAAGGAACAAAATCAGGAGTCGTGCATGTTTTAAAGCTTATGATGGCACGGAGATAACTTCACCAGATCAACATGTGGAAAGATGGCGTGAATAACACAGTGCAAAACATAAAATGCAAACTCCTTTAAGTGTGAAATTTTTCGAACTACTTATTGAAACTAACAAACTCCTGTTTGGTTTTGCCTGTTTAGCTGATGTTCGGATTGTATGGCCTCAAGTACATTTTGGCTAAAACTTAACTTTCCCAAAGAACATGCAGTTTTTCCCGGCTATATCTCGGAAACAAATTGTAATTTTGTTTTCCTGTCTTCGGCACAATTGTAGCTATAGACTAGGAGAAAAAAAAGTGTGAAATGAACTAACGCCAAAAACTGCGACTAGTGTCTCAAAATTACAAAAATGTGCTCAAAATTACAAATGAAGTGCATAGCAAGAAAAGCGAATTTCATGACTTTTTGATGTGTAAACATCTATAGCGGCGTATAGGGACTAATTCTATCAAAGTCAAAAACCAGATTTTATGCTGCTGCTAAAGCCAGATTTTCTGCGACTGCGAAAGAGGGGTGTGGCAGGGGTGAGGCAAACTAAATTGTGTCTATAGCGTATGTATTAACATAATAGTGTGTGTATGTACATGTGTCTGTTGCTGTTGTTGAACGGAGATATAAAGCATAGCCACGCAAAATTTCATTTGTAAGCTTGCGCAGTCGACGTTATGGTGTCATACTAATACGTCAGCTACTTCGTACAAAGTATGTGTGATGTTGTGTGTTTGGCTGTTTCGTTGCTGTTGATATGGCAAACATGTGGTTATGTTTGCCCACCTAATCGACTAAACGAGCTGAGCGATTCCATCAGGTCACAATGCCTATGGAAAATTGGTACAAAGGAATAAAGCTGGATGCATTCCTGGCAGAAGTTTGTTGGTGGAGTCATAAGGTATCGCAATATCAAGATGAAGATGCAGGCATCGAATTCGCGGAGGACGACAGAGTTGAAGGACACACCGAAAGAGATATGGCATTGAATGTGCTATCAAGTCCTGATGATGCTGATGGTTCAGGTCCATGATCTAACTAAGTCCAACTAAAAACCAAGATCATGAACTTCATAGGCTCTACCGAGGGCATTAACTTCGACGGATATTGATTAATTTATGCGTGTTGCTACATTTCTCGAATATTCCATGTATAATAGAGCTGGAAAATTAATAAAATATTTTATTTTGCTGGAAATAAAGTTAAAAGAGAGACCTTTGTGGATTGGTTACGAGATATGACTTAAAAATTTTAGGTTTCGTGTGAAAAAGCGATTTAATTCCACAGATTGGCAGTTATGGGCCTAAAATAGTGAAAAAGATAGAAAAAATTACAATTGTTCGACATTTTTAAATTTCTTAGACACTAGATGCAGCTTTCTGGGGTTAGTTTATTTTATCCTAGTCTAGAGCTACAATTGCACCGAAGACAGGAAAACAAAATTCCAATTTGTTTCCGAGATATAGCCGATAGAAAAATTGCATGTTCTTCGGAAAAATTAAGTTTTAGCCACAATATACATTAGGCCAGGCCATTAAATCCGAACAGCAGCTGAACTATCAAAACTCAAATAGGACTTTGTTGGATTCGATAAGTGCTCCGAGAAATTTTACATGAGAAGGAGTTTGCACTCGATGACTTCAAATGTTAAAAACGAGAGTACTTCATGGAGTTCGGATCAAGCAGTCATGAGAGACGGTCGTTCTGCTCATAACTATTACAACTTTGTGATTACTGTGACGGTTCTAGCTATTGTATTATTTCCTAAACTGAGTTATCATTATTACAAGTGGACTGTGTTTAAAAAGTGGTGAAAACAACAAAAATTACCAATTAATTTGGTTACAAAAATGTATGAGCTTAATGCTCAAAACTCTAAATTACCAGAAATTGCAAACATTACATGTGAGAATGAGAGAAAACGAAAAAATTCCACAATGAGTGAAAAGACACAGAATAAACATGTAAAGAGTAATTACTACGCATTACTTGACATTGATAACGACTTTGAGTGCGATCAAGAATCGCTTTCTCAATTTACACAACACTTGCATTCGCAAGTAAACACAAAAACAAATGAGATAACATCTAACTCAAATATAAGCTCTCCTATAGAGCAAACATCATCTGCAAACACAAACAATAATTCTGCACATAGAGCAAATCCGCAAAACAATGTAAACAATGATCAAAACAAACGTGAAAAAATACCACCAATAAATATATATAATGTAGACCCCAATGAACTAATATCATTTATTAAAAATGGTCTAAAAATCTGTGACTTTAAAATTAAGGATTTAAATTATAAATCCAATAGAATCACTCTGTATTTAAATACATTGCCTAACTATGCTCGCGTCAAAAATCATTTACAAAAGACGAATACCAACTTCTATACCTATACACCAAAATGTCTCAAAAATAAGACAGTTCTCTTAAAAGGTATCAGTTCCGATACAGATGTCGACTCAATATTAAACGAACTACGGAGATATGAAAACGATGATTTGAAATTTGTGAAAGTTAGTCAATTTTATACTACCAAATCTAAGAAGGAAGGGTACAAACTTTCTTCGTTTATAGTTCAGTTAACTCCTGATAGCGATACTCGCCAACTAAAAACCATTAAAGGTATTTTATACCGCTGCATACATTGGGAAGCTTTACGAAAACCCGAAATCCAGCAATGCAGAAAATGCCAGGGCTTTTTTCATAGCGCATCCAACTGCTACCGGCAACCCAGATGTGTAAAGTGCAACCAAACACATGAGATTGGGAAATGTTCCATTACTAACGTGACTGTAGACGAACGTGATAAACCATTTTGTGTGTTATGCAACAAATTTGGTCATCCAGCATCTTATAAAGGATGCGAAAAACACAAAGAACTGCAAAACAAAGTCAAACAGAGAAGAACACTACTAAAGCAAAATCCTCGCGTCAACCCATCCAATGTCAACCCTAATATAAGCTACGCAAACATTTTAAGATCAGATGCACCCCTACCTGCTGCAAACGATGCTCGTAACAACTTTAACCCCTTACTTTCAGATCTTAAAAATACTCTAATAAATTTATCAAATCAATTAATTAATCTAGAGAAACAGCTTCAATTGCAATCTGCCAGAATAGATACCCTATTTTCATTTATTGACGTGTAATGACTTTGAATAATAACTTACACAATACTATCCCAAAAACATTGAGTATTATTCAAATAAATGTAAATTCATTGATAAGATTAGATAGACGTTATGAATTAATGAACTTCTTAAATACTAAAAACCCAGACGTAGTGCTTTTAAATGAAACTAAACTTAACAGCAAGCATAAGTTATTTTTTGAAAAATACCACATAGTGAGAAAGGATAGAAGGAATGCGAAGTGTGGAGGTGGCACAGCCATCCTAATAAAAAAGGAAATTAGGTATGAAATGTACTATAATAGTACAACTAACTCATTTAAATATTTAGAAACATGCATACTAAAAATTCCAACCAATTCGAATGAGATTATGTACATAATATCAGCATATTACCCATCAGGCAATAATGACGCACATTTCAAAACTGAAATTTCTAAGCTGTTCGACTCCTTAAACTTGGACTCTCCAAATAATTATTACATTTTGGCAGGAGATCTAAATGCTAAACATAAAGACTGGGGTAACCCTGTCGACAATCACAAAGGTACAATTTTGAAAACTTGGCTGTTGGAAAATGATATTAGATTTAAGTGTAAACTTTACGCGTCTGACTCTCCTTCATTTCCACGTAGTGGCTCCTACTTAGATATATGTTTGGCAGATCTGCGCATATATATTCTAAGACAAAATGATTCGATAAATTGTCTTTCTACATTACCGTATGACAGTGACCATAATGCTGTACAGATAGTTGCCTCTAAAAACATTGATAAAGAGCCTTTCCTTTTTATGAAAAATATAGAGAAAGTAAATCTTAACTACAGGAAGACAAATTGGAGATCATTTCAAAATAAAATAATTAATATTCTTGATATGTATAACTATGTACCAGGAGATATGAATATTTCGAACGATGATATTGATATACACTTGGAAAGACTTAACACTATTATAATTTCTGCTATTGAGCAAACGGTACCAAAATTTGAGAACAAGGATCAGTTTTACAAGTTCACTTCTCCTATTATCAGAAGACTGCAAAACGAGAAATGTAAACTACTTTCAACTATTAAACGACACAATAGACTGCAAATAATTTTACCATATGGGTATCTTATGATACAAAAATGCAAACTAAAACTAATCCGAAAACTAATTCAGGAAATCCTCATATTATCAGTAAACAAGCACCATAATGACAGACTAACTAGCTTAAGTGCCAGGGACCCATTACAAATGTTTTCTAAAGCAAGAAAACAATATAACACTTATGATTCACAAGAAATTGAAACTATACGTATTTCACAATCTGATGTTTGTCTTCTCGAAAAAGTTAATATCAATCCACAAATGTTGGAGATAGAAAACACTTCTGGTAAATTTCTCGTAAAGGACAAATCTCAAATTCTTGACACCGTGGGTGCATACCTAGAACCCATTTATGCGTATAAGGATATTGATACGGAAAATACCGTACACAGAGAAGTCATGGAAAGTTTCACTAGATTTTTAGAAGAAAAATCAACATTTGACAACAGTCCAATCCATATTTCAAACTTCTCGGATATCGCAACGACAAATATAATGAATAATGAATATCTCATCAGTAATGACGAGATAATTTATATATTCAGAAGCTTGAAGGGAAAACTATCTTCTGGAATTGACAATATCCCAAACATAGTTCTTAAAAATCTACCAGAAAAATTAATTTTCATATATCGCCAACTTTTCAACAATATTATCAAAAACTCGCACTTTCCACAAGCTTGGAAAATTGGTAAAATTGTCACGTTACCTAAGAAAGATAAGGATTCAAGAGACCCAAAAAATCTTCGTGCCATAACTCTTCTTCCAAACATTAGTAAGATTTTCGAAGTTTGTATTAACACCAGAATAATTAAATTATTAGATAAACACGGTATAGTGAACGATAACCAGTTTGGTTTTAAATACAACCATTCCACAATCCATGCCACGCACACGCTTGTCTCTAATATACATTGGAATTTTAATAGAAATTTATACACAGGAGCTTGCTTTATTTTATAAATTACGAAAATACAATTTTTCATTCCACCTTATGGTTCTTCTATATAATATGTTAAGCGAAAGATATTTTGTAGTATGCAATCGAAGTGGAACAAGATCGAAAAAGTTTCGCATAGTAAATGGTCTTCAGCAAGGAACAGTCAATGCGCCAATACTATTCAACATATATATTCATGAACTCCTAACCATTGTCGAAGATTCAATCGGATTCGCGGATGACATTATAGTATTTCACCCTGATGATAATATAGGAAAGATAAATGAGAACCTTCAGAATAAATTTAATGAGGTTGTAAAATATTCTACGAACTGGAATATGAATATTAACTACGACAAGTGTGAGACAATACTTTTTCGACCTCCTGTTGGCAAGTGCAAATATAACATTAGAAAATATTGGAGGACATTTGGTATAAAATCTCCAATTACTGGTCAAACCATTCCAAACAAAGAAGTGGTTAAATATTTAGGCATACAATTAGATAAATTTCTTTACTTCAACGATCATTTTAAAACCCAAATACCTAAGGCTAGAAGAGCATTTTTCAAATATAAAGCACTATTCTTTTCAAAATACATAACACCGCAAGTGAAAATATTATTCTACAAGGCACTAGTCCGACCAATATTAACCTATGGATGTCCCAAATGGTTCAATATTTCGCCATCTTACATGGAGATGATTAGAAAGTTTGAAAGAAAATGCCTACGTGCTTGTACCTCCCTATACAGGTCAACTGAGAGCAATTACACAAAATACATTTCCAACAAAAGACTTTATAAGTCGGCAAATATAATACGAATTGATAATTTCATAGTTAAATTAATCAGGAACCACATCGCCAAGAGCACTCAATGCTGCTCGAATAATATGATCAAAGCCCCTTATTACACTAATGACGAATATATTCGTAAAACTTTAGTAACAGGCCATGTACCCCCAGAAGCCTTTATCTATCTCGATCAAAAGGAGTTTATACAAGATGAAAATGGTATACCCATTTTTTATCACTTATATAGAAGAGCGAATGTGAAAGCTTTCAACAGTGACCTGTTAATGAACAACGACACAAGATTCGATACTAGCGTATCAAATAAAGATTTCATTGAAAGGTGCAAAATAAATAAAAATATATATTGGTGGATTAACAGTTAAACCAAATTTCCTTTTTTACTTACCCAAACTAGCTTTTATTTTCCTTAGATAATAAAGTAATGTTTTTTGTAATTTTTTCATCACACAACTCAAATATCCTGTAACATAGGGCCTACATATGTAACATATCCTGATATTTAAACGATAAGCAAAATTATAATATTATATATTAAATGTACTTGAGTTCCCGATTACAGGGCTATGTATTATACCACTATATTATACAATCTATTTTTGTTTATTTATAGTACCAACAGGTATGCGTAAATTATCCAAAATAAACAACAACAAAAAAAAAAAACGAGAGTACGTCATCGACAGTATACTCACGTCGCAAGTCTACTAGGGATATTCAAACGGAACTCCTGTCCTGAACTGAGATAGGAAGAATACTGGGAAAAATTAAAGATCACAAATCTTTTGGCCGTGATAGCATTCCAGCGGCGCTGTTAAATAATATGGTACGTCAACGGTAGCAGATGTCACTACGCCTCTTTTCAGGTCTGAATTCGTACGAGGTGGAAAGAGGGAATGTGTATCACTATCCTGAATACTGTGCAAGAAGTGGAGACATATGAAACTGTTAAATGCAATACGCAATACAATGGCGACCCTTACGCTGGCTACACAAGTTACAGCCTGTAGTTAGAACCTAACATCTACAGCCAAAGTCACGATGTCGAACGTTAACGTTCGCTTTCTTTCTATGCGACAAACAGCTGATTTGGGAGTCACTAATAAGAAACTGAAAACATATACAATTCAGTACCAAATCGTACCCCATTTACACCCTCTCCAACAAACTCCAAGTGAACGAAGCCCGTCACTCATTTTCGTTTCAAAAAGCGACTCACTATCTTTCGACTTGTCGTTCGCCTGGTTTTACGTGTGTTTATGTGTGGTTGTTGTTCAAAGCAATAACATGAAGTTGATGTTCGCCATTTAATTTCGGAGAGAGAGACAGGGAAGAGTACGAGGAACCAGTATCTGCAGGTGCTGCAAAATTGGCGTTTTTGTGCTGAAATAGAAATATACAGGGTGATTCAGGAAGTTCCGGACAAATTTCTCCAGCGTATTCCTTGGCTCATTTCATGAAGAAAAGTCCACTAGGACCATGTCCGAAAATGCAAGGGTGCGAAATGGCAGCGGGTTCAAAATTTTCGAGTTGGTGGTCGGAGGGTAGTAGGGTAAAGTTGCTAACTTCTGAGCCAGTGGTCGGATTTTTTGATGTGTTAACATCTATAGGCGCGGGTACGGCCTAAATTCACAAAGTGAATACATTCAGACACAATTTGTCCGACAGCGATCACAGAGATTGTCCGACAGCGATCACACATTGTTTGCCGCTAAACTCCTCCGAAACGGCTGAACCGATTTGTATGAAATTTTGTGTGCATTCCATACCAACATCTGGTTTTCATACCCCTAAATGATAAGGGTGACCCACCCCTATATAGAACACAGATTGTCAGACTGCGAAAAAAAAACCCACTGATGTAGCAGCTGCGAATAGTTTTCTTGTGTGGGTGCGGAGCACTCTCAGAGCAAAGAGAATATTGACGTGGTTATACGTATATAAAAATGAGATAGCAAGAGAGCAATTCTTTGCATTCCCTTTGTTTTTTGTGGGTATAAAATAAAAAGTATTAAGCAAGAAAATAATGGAATTTTTTGTACTTTTAAGTGTTATTAAGTATTAATATTATTTAAATGAAACGCCATCATATGAGTGAACGACTTTTTAAATTCTTTATATTAACTTCACCTGTCTGTATGTATGTACATATGTATGTATGCCGAAAAAAAATTGGATTGATTTTTAGCCGTTTTCCCGTGATCCAATCAAGCTGAAACTTCGCAGGCAAACTAATGGCGGCGACAAAAACTAACTGTCAAAATATGACTGGAGAAAGGGGTGTGGTACCTCCCATACAAATTAAAAATCCATAATTTCTGCTCCTGTTAACGGTATTTGAACAAAATTGGGTATGTTGGTTACGTGTACATATTATAAGATCTGCTGCAAATTTGGGCGGGATTGGACAAAGGGGCGTGGTCATATATAAAGAATTTATAGTCACAAACTGTTTTTTACGGGTTGGTTTTTTATTATTGTGAAAGGGAAGTCCAATAAAATGTGGGTGCGGAGCACTCTCAGAGCAAAGAGAACAATGAAGTATTATACGTAATAAAAATGAGATAGCAAGAGAGCAACGAAAATTTTGTGAACTCCTGTAGCGTATGGAAGAACATAAAAATGTATGTATGGTCATGTGCCTGTTGCATTCCATTCTCTTTTTTTTTGTGGGAATAAAACAAAAAGTTTTAAGCATGAAAATAATGACACACGGGCTTGCACTTGTCTTTAAATAATTGTAAGTATTAATATTTTTTAAATGTCACGTCATCGTGTGATTGAACGCTGTTTTCTATTTTCCAATGTAACATTTACAAATGTGTTCATAGAAATCGAACAGGTAGCGTGTTAACACATCGCCCGTGAGTTCGAACACACATTGGACTTTTTTGTTTCTGGGCTTGTTGGAATGGTATTTAAGATGCCTTTCAGAATCAATAAAAAAGATGTAGAAAAAAGTCAAATCGCCGAGATACAGAGCCTTCGGGAAAAAATGGAAAAAAAATTCTCATAACCTCAATTTGCTCAGCCAGATGGCAGGTAACTTATGTTTTTTTCTGTCTGTTGAAAGATAGCCATACCTTTCCAAAATGAGCTAAACGAAGCGCAGAGATCTTACCGTTCCAAAGTTATGACCATTTTACTGAAATGCAAAAATGCTTGTTTTTGTTTTTGGAAGCGAAATAACAGAACACATTTATTTGTTTTTGAAAATTAACTCCTTTAAGATTTTATTTTATTGACACTGGCTCAGATGTTAGCAACTTTATCCGAAATTTTTGAACCCGCTGCCATTTCGCACTCTTGCATTTTCGGACATGGTCCTAGTGGACTTTTCTTCATGAAATGAGCCAAGGAATACGCTGGAGATATTTGTCCGGAACTTCCTGAATCACCCTGTATTTTAATAACAAATTTATTATAATGACATTAAGCGTGTTTTGGTTACACCGCTTGCTTATATAATCCCTTGATTTGTATGAAGCACTTAGCGACGTGAATCATTTTCGCTAAGTTGAACCATTCTGCACTCCTTGCAATTTGACCCAACATCATAATTTGTTTAAAAATACGACATATGTGGCAGAAATTTATTATTCTATTTTTTTACCACAACAAAAAAATACATAAAAGTAAAATAGAGAATCACTTGACTAATTCACTATCTATCACTGTATAGAAATCTAATAATTATCATTTCGTTTCATGGAAAAAATTAGAAACATAAGAATATATTAGTTATTTTTGTTGAAGTTTGAATACAAACTGACTTACATAACTGACATACAGATTTTGGGTTTTTAGGTTTTACTATCTCTTATTTGGTAGGACACTCGGCGGAACTGTTCTTAGAATGTGCGAATATGAATTTTCAATGTTTTACAACTTGAGTATGGTTTACAACTTTAATGGGCGATTAACAACGTCACAACATCTATTTATGCAAAATTTGTTCTTTTACGGTATTACCTGCAGCCTCAGCAGATAAATCCTACACCTGAAAGTTATATTAGGATTTCAAGCTGCATTTATATCATTCATGTGTCGTGCAATCAAATCAATGTTTTGCCACCTGGTTATTTGAATAAATAGTTTTTCTTATTTGGAAAGAAACATAAATGTTGGTGCTAATCCGTGATATAATATTTTTCGTAGGCCCAGGGTTGTTCGTTAAAATTTGATTTTCTTGAGCCTACCAGCTTGAAGCCTTGGGTTCTCTTGCCAAAGAGCACTATGATGTTTCCATAAATATGAAATAGGGTTGCAGTATTCTCTGTTGATTTGATCCTCCAGAATCACGCCTTCAATACTTTCGCTTGACGAAGAGTATTGATCATTTCCTTCATCATCATTTGCCAACAAAATTTCGTTCTCATCACACAAAACTTCAACTAAACTATGTCCATCGAGTGGCTAAGCAGTGGACGAATCCATTCTAGCTTTTGATGACCAGCTGTTGTTTTACTAAGGACAATAATGACTATCAGGGTTGAATTTTGTTGAAACAGACATGTTCATATTAGAGTTAGAGAGAAGAATCAACACTTGACTAACGAAAGACCAAGCCTAAAAAATGTGGCCGTCGGTGGTGCAATGGTTAGTGTGCGCGCCTCTTTTACATGAGATCCCGGGTTCGATCCCTGGTCAGACCACCTTAAATTTCTTTCGGCGGCGGTCACCTCGCATAGCGAAGGCGGCACTATCGAGTATTTAGCCATGAAAAAACTTCTCAAAATACTTTCTCAAATATTTTATTTATAAGCCTAAGAAGCACTCTAGTTAGGCATTATAAAAAATATACAAAAATAGTATCAAAATAAATGTAGCATAGATGTATACGAGTATACGAGTATATACGTATATATTCCTATTACATCCCATGAAGGGACAACCAGTGATCATGCGCTTTATAGTTTTACACTGATTGATTGGGACCTACAGTTATTATACAGAATTTGGAGAAGCCTTTTCATGACTAAAGACTCGATAGTGTCAAGGTCACTAAGCCAGGTGGCGATCGTCGAATGAACTGGAAGGTGGGCAACGCAGGGATCGAACCCACGTACTCATGTACAAGAGTCGCCCCCATACCATTGCACTACCAACAGCCATAAATACCAATAATCTATCATACTGATTATGCAGAAATCCAAATGAAGCAGGTGGTTGAATATCGATCCGGTTTCGGAAATATGTTATCCTCATTTTGTAAGGCCGTTGATCTCTCTGGGTTGTTTGAGGTTACATAAGAAAGGTGGTTGTATGGGAAACTTCATCTGTAACAATGGTTGATACGACATTAGGCGTGGTGTTCCCAAATTATAGAATTAGCGTTAAAGAGTTCAACTGTTTCCTATTTCCCGAACGCAAACTCATTCAAATTGGTAACAAAAATATTTAAATATAGCATAACTAATCGTAGTTACCTTTGGGTCAAATTGACCAACAGGACAATAGATGTATATATTTTAAATATTTGCATGCAGAGAAAACCCGAAAATAACTAACTACGTCATTTTCTTTCCAAACCATAGTTTACTACGCCGTTGAGGATATCGTAAAGTTTCAGCTTGATAACTTGTAATTCAGAAACAAAAATTGCATTTAAAATATACAATGGGTCATTTTGACCAAAGGAGTGCAGAAGCGCTATGAAAAATTATTTTTGACATCATTTACCGTTTTCAACCCTTTTTCATATTTTCGAATAAATTCACTTATCGCTAAATAACCGTTTTCTTTGCAACTTATCAAGCGATAATCGCTTGCTTGTAACCAAAACATGCCTATTATTTGAATGCCTCACAAGCCAAATCGATTAACTCCATCAAAATATACCTGTAGAAACTTAAATTTTCGCTGGGTTTTCAAATTCCACGTTCATTGTAAATGCAAACTGACATTATATATTACTTCACTACAGCAGTATCTATTATATAGTTAAATTCAAAATGAACTGGGTACATTAGTTTAACCCACAGACACTAACATACCAAAATTTTGGGAAAGTGGAGTTAATCGATTTGGCAACTGACACATTCATTTATGTCCATTGTGTTTCTTCCATTGAATTCTATGTAGATTGTTTTTATTTCAAACTTTTATTTGATTTCCAGCTATGTGACAGCCAAAAGACAACTGCCTTGTTTTGACATTTTCGTTCGCCTAGCCAACAGCGAAAATAGTTAGTGGCTTCCGATTTAGTAAACACACAACGACACAATAGCATTTAAAGCCAGGGATAAGAACGAAAGTGAGTGACTGGCTTTCGTTCGCTTAGGTTTTCTTTCGAGATCGTGACTTTGGCTGTTAGATATTCATACAACCTTTATTACAACTTCAACTCGTGTAGAACTGTCAAAGGTTGTGCTGTGGAGGAGCATATTGTTTGGAATGAGCAGGCGGGTTTCAGGCCAGGGGTCTGATATTATGATATCACTGAGTTTCTGCCATAAGGCACACCATCCATGTCTTGGTCATCGCATTCGCAGGGTTCATCCGATAACTTGCCACTATTGTACTATTGTACTGTTACATTAAACATATCCTTCAAATCCTTAATTAAACACCGGACCCTTCCGCTTCACTTAGCATTTAAAATGAGTTAACAATCACATGAGCTCTGAAAAATATTAAAATTCAACATTCTCATTTAACAGCAAAAATACAAATGAAAGTGTTGTCTATCACAATCAGTCGTTCCATTCGGATTCTGCCTCTCCTTCGAAACCGTACCTTCCTTTGCACCTACAACAAATGTTAATTATTTTTTCCTCTTTTCGTTAAGTTTTCCCAAACAACAAACAAAAGTGTCTGTTTTTATTGTTCGCTTCATTTGTTAAAAATATATACAAAAAAAAAACATCCACAACAATGGAAGGAATCAAGGTTTTTGAGTCATCTATGTGGGCAAACAAAGGAAACACACCCAGAGAGAGGGTATGAGAGAGAGTCATAGTACGAGAAGGTGGATGTACCGAGGAAGGTATTTGCTTTTTCCCGAGACACTTTTAAATGCGTTTTTTGTTGTTGTTTTGAATGACTTCCGTTTCCGTTTTACAGGTAAAGTTGTGGTATCCCTATGCCGTTCTTTTGTTCTGCATTAATGGGAAAATGTAACGAGAATAGGAAAACGCATACTGACACACACCCAACACAAAGTAAATGTTATGATATCCTTGTGAACAAACATTGTCCCGATTTATAGGAATTATGAGGACATTACAGTTTGGATTGAATAGAAACTTTAGAATTGTCTTAATTAAAGTTTATTAAACAATATTATTAAATTTAATTTAAGGGGGAATTTATAAAAAATTATATTTTCAGGGAATTTATAAAATTTTCTCTTAAATGCACTTTTTTCGATATTTAGATTTTAAAGGGAGTTTATTGTATTCAAAGTCAAATGGGATTTATTAAATTTTCGTTTAAAAATATTTATTAAAATTCCTTTTAAATAAAATGAAGCTTTCAAATAAAATTTATTTTAAATAAAATTTCGAAAATTTCCATTTAAAGGAAATTTCCTAAATTTATATTAAAGAGGATTTATTAAGTTTCGTTGCATAATTAATTTATTATAAAGAACATTTTTCAAATTTAATTTTCAATGTTGTTTATAAAACTTATATATAAAGAAGATTTATTAGATTTCCTTTTACAGAGAATTTATTAAATTTCATTGTGAAAGAAGTTGTGTAGATTTTCTTTTAAAAAGAATTTTTTAAGTTTCTTTTAAATTGGTATTTATAAAAGTTGCACTTAAAGAGGATGTCTTAAGTACACTTAGAAAAAAAATACAAGTGTCCTTAAACTTCTTTAGATCCATCTACACTGCGGTTCACTTATTTAAAGGCACTAAAAATCCCATATTCAGCAGCCTGTATCTTTTGGAATTTGAAACCGATTGCAGAATTTGAAAATGGAAATGCAAGCTAGACATCTTGAGATATAAAAAAAATCATGACAATAGTAGGTTTTTTTTACTAAAAAGCTTTTTTTGAGCAATTTATAAAAAAAGTCCAAAAATGTGCTATTTTTTTTGGTTCACTTGAATAAAGGCACTTCATTATTTTAACTGTACGATTCATAACCAGCAAAACTCCTTTAATTTCATAACCAGGTACCCGGGTACCCGAAGTAGGTTGTTTTGCGTTTATTGAAATAAAATAATATTTTCCTGTAAATATTTTTGTTGTTGATTATATTTTGCGTTCTCAACTGTACAAATTTGATATTTGGAAAAAAAACTGGTTTCTGTTCGTATATAAGTCAAGACAAAGCGGCGCCAATTCGCGATATTTGGATAATGCTCAATGCAAATCTTGCCAGATATTATGTGCCATCAGAATATTTGACCATTGATGAACAATTATATCCATACCGTGGTAGAACCAAATTTACACAATATATACCCTCGAAGCCAGCAAAATATGGCATAAAAGTATGGTGGATTTGCGATGCCAAAAACTCATATCCACTTCATGGCCAAATATATACTGGCAAACAAGAAACTGGTCGTGAAGTTGGTGTTAGCGAAAGAGTGGTGAGAGATTTAGTTGGGCCATCCTACGGTAGCGGACGAAATATCACCATGGATAATTTTTTTACGACGCTGCCGTTGGCTAGGCAACTAAAAGTAGAAAAGCTCATTACCCGTTGAACGAATTGCTGGCGCTTTCCATGGTCTGCTGATATGAGCTCTTGGGTAAGCTGAATTTTCTACACAGGAAGGTGGAGCTTTTTTGTCAAAATTCGCTGCGTAGTGCTTCGTGAAATTTGAAATTTTAGAGAACGGTGCCGATTGCTGTTTCTTGTTGTTACTGTTCTTCAAGACCCGCTTGGTATTCGGCAATTCAGCCTTAATATATTATTTTTAAAGAAAATTTAGAGATTTTATTAAATTTTCTTGTAAACGGAATTTTTGATTTCCTTTTAAATTGTATTTATTCTGTTAATATTTAGTGAGGATTTATTAAATATCTTTTGAATTTAATGTTAGTAATTTACCTTTTAAAGGGTATTTATTTACTTGATAAATAAAGTTGGTTCAAAACTCCATTTATACGGAAATTCATTACTTTATATACAACGACAATGTATCAAATTTCCATTGACAAGAATTTTTTCAATTTTCAGTTTAAAGAGAATTTACTAAATTTACTTTAAAATTAACTTTTTTTGGAACGAAGTTCCTTACCGCACGTTGCGGGTTGGGGTTAAATGAAAAAATTGTAAACAACTTTTTTTAACTACTTTATTACAACCCATTATTATCAATTATATTGAGTACTTTTGGTTTGGGTTGGTTTAATGGGAAGTTTTCCACGTGGAGCCTGTGTACTACATATTTTAGTTTCGAACCCAATAAAAAGTAAATTTAGAAAAGCCGAAGTGCAAGACTGGCAAGTACATGGAATACAACCCTGGGCATGAAATTACATTTGGCAGCACCCTTACTCTTACACTCGTACTTTTGGTTTGAGTCTACACTAACATATCGGGGGATATTTTTTGATGTGTTAACATCTATACGCGCGCCTCTAGGGCAGTAAACTATAAATTTAATACATACGCAAGTGTTAGGTTTGGAAGAGTAAATCATCGTTTGTTTGTTCGTTGCTTGGCAGTCGGTATTGAAAGTGATTATTGGGCGATTTTCATATAATTTTCCCACGCAATTTTCTCCGGAAATTCATAGCCGATTTTATTAATTTTTGGATTAAAAAGCTAGTGC
Organism: Phaonia tiefii; assembly: GCA_963931995.1. Taxonomy (NCBI): domain Eukaryota; kingdom Metazoa; phylum Arthropoda; class Insecta; order Diptera; family Muscidae; genus Phaonia; species Phaonia tiefii. Next base: position 334,143,042 of record OZ008368.1, on the reverse strand, counting down.
CGGTTTCGACGGAGAGTTTAGGCCAAAAATTAAGGCGATCCGATATCGGCGACCCGAGATTTAAGTGTTTTAATTTGGAGTATTAATTTGGAGTAATATTAAAAAAGTGTTTTATGTTGATCTTCGGTTTTGTCTTATCATCGTTTGTTTGTTCGTTGCTTGGCAGTCGGTATTGAAAGTGATTATTGGGCGATTTTCATATAATTTTCCCACGCAATTTTCTCCGGAAATTCATAGCCGATTTTATTAATTTTTGGATTAAAAAGCTAGTGCGGGTTTCGACGGAGAGTTTAGGCCAAAAATTAAGGCGATCCGATATCGGCGAGCCGAGATTGAAGTGTTTTAATTTGGAGTATTAATTTGGAGTAATATTAAAAAAGTATTTTATGTTGATCTTCGGTTATATCGTACGAATATAACAATGTATGTATGTATGTACAAGTGTCTGTTGCTTTGCATTCTTTGACTTTTGTGGGAATAAAACAAAAAGTATTGAGCAAGAAAATAATGACACATGTGCTTGCACTGGGTCTTTAAATAATTTTAAGTATTAATATTATTTAACTGTAACGTCATCATATGATTGAACGCTGTTTTTTATTTTCCAATGTAACATTTACGATTGTGTTCATAGAAATCGAACAGGTACAGTGTAGCAACAAGGTGTTAACACATCGCCCGTGAGTTCGAACACTCATTGGATTTTTTTTTTTAATGGAAATCTTTCTATTTGGGGCCTGTTTATTACATATTGTAGTTTTGAACCGAATAAAAAGTAAATTTAGAAAGTAAATTTAAAAAAAGTAAATTTTCTCAAAAAAAAAAAATACCTATTGATATTCTTAAACAATCTACCCATACTTAAAAAAATACCTTATCTTAAAGAAACAAGCAATCACAAAAAAAGTACATTTTCTTAAAAAAAGTAATTTTTCTAAATAAGTACATTTTCTTAAAAATTTACATTATATTACAACATATTCCATTTTCTTAAAAAACTACCTTTTCTTTAAAGAGTAAATTTTTTGTAAAACAAAATAACTTTTCTTGAGATAAGTACGTACTCTTAAAATTTTACATATTCTTTAGCAAAAAAAAAACATTTCTTCAAAAAAAAATATACCTTCTCTTAAAACAAATGCCTTTTCTTACAAAAATTCCTTTTCTTAAAAATAGCTTTTCTCAAAAATAAAATAATACATTCTCTTTTCTTTTATTGAGATAAGTAGCCTTTCTGAAAATAAGTAATTTTTCTTAAAAAAATAACCTTTTCCTAAAAAGAGTACCACTTCTTTAAAAAGTACTTGTTCTTAAAAAAAATACTTCTTTGTAAAAAAATGCATACTCTTAGGCTTTTTATACCCTCACCAATAGGCTGGGGGTATACAGGGTGATTCAGGCAGTTCCGGACAAATTTCTCCAGCGTATTCCTTGGCTCAGTTCATGAAGAAAAGTCCAATAGGACCATGTCCGAAAATTCAAGGGTGCGAAATGGCAGCTGGTTCAAAATTTTCGGATTGGCGGTCGGAGGGTAGTATGGTAAAGTTGCTAACTTCTGAGCCAGTGGTCGGATTTTTTTGTTTTTGGGCTTGTTGGAAAGGCCTTTAAGAGGTCTTTCAGAATCGAAAAAAAACAAAGTATGAAAAAGTCAAATCGCCGAGATACAGAGATTGGAACGGTAAGACCTCTGGGTTTCGTTTAGGCCATTTTCGAAAGGTAAGAGGTATGGCTATCTTTCAACAGAAAAAAATATAAGTTACCTGCCACCTGGCTGATCAAATTGAGGTTATGTGAATTTTTTTTCCATTTTTTTCCGAAAGCTTTGTATCTCGGCGATTTGACTTTTTTCTACTATTGATTTTTCTATTTTTCTATTGATTCTAAAAGTCCTCTTAAAGATCTTTCCAACAAGCCCAAAAACAAAAAAATCCGACCACTGGCTCAGAATTTAGCAACTTTACCCTACTACCCTCCGACCAACAATCCCAAAATTTTGAACCCGCTGCCATTTCGCACCCTTGCATTTTCGGACATGGCCCTAGTGGACTTTTCTTCATGAAATGAGCCAAGGAATACGCTGGAGAAATTTGTCCGGAACTTCCTGATTCACCCTGTATATCATTTAATACGTAAAAAGATGTAACTCATAGAAGGAGCCATATTAGACCCTTAGTATCTTCGGACGAAATTCGTTTTAGAACTTTCTAAGACGTTTGAGCCATGTCCGTCCGTCTGTCTGTCTGGCTGGCTGGTCAACACGATAACTGCCGTAAATCGTTACAGATCACAATGAAATTTTGTCAGTGACTATTATTTGCCAATATTGAGTTTGGGATTGAAAATGGGCGTTGTTACCACGCCCCTACTGGTACAAATCGACACATTTAGTACAAAATCGTATTTCTTTCAAACCTTTCTTCTGGTAGATGTGATTAGCTGTGATTCGCTTTAATAATCTGTAAATGCCTACTTAACTGCAGGAAATGGGCGAGATTGTCACGCCCATTCTGGTACCTTCCATACAAAACAGAGTGCTCGTCCGGGTTGTCAATCCGATAAATCGCGTGAAACACTTCCGACCTTAATGAAATTAGGTATAAGGCTTCACGTTATCAAACGCCAATCACCGATTAAAACAATGGTGAGTTTGCCACGCCCATTGTGGTACCTACCACACAAAAGTTGTTCGGCAATCTGGTTGTTCAGCACGAGAAGTCCCGCAAAACCGAACCAATCTTTATGAAAGTTTGTACTAGTCAATATTTAGTCAAATAAAGCTCTCCTATAGAAAATGAGCTGTTTTGCCACACCCATTCCCATATAAAAGTTGGGCGGATGACCGGTTGATCGATTCGATAATTCTCTTGAACTACAACCAATTTTAAAATAATTCCGTACCAGGCAATATTTTGCTAACAGCTGTGTAATTATTTACTGACTATTGTGCCAGGCCCAGTTTCGTACCTCCCATACAAAAATTGGGCGTATTTGCGGTTTGCCGACTCGATATCTCCAATATATCATAACCGATCTTAATAAAATTTGATACTGAAAAAAATTTTGGCAACAACTAGCCATGCCCATTTTTGTACCTCGCATATAAGTATTGGGAGGGAGACAAACTAATTTGGGTATTCAATAATATTTAGCGCAATTTCAATCTGGTATAGAATATGGTCACTTTTAAGTATGGGCGTTTATATTTAACAGAACTCCCACGCAATGGATGACTTAGGGTGAGGATATGATTAAGTCGGTTCACCCTACTGAAACTTATGTACTAGTTCTTACAGAAGCACTTCTTTTCTAAAAAAAAACATTAGCTTTTAACCCTCGGAGGTATAACCAGGTCTGTGCAGACTTTTTGCATATAAAAGTGTGTATAACTTTTTTGTTTCTTATGTTAGAGACAAATCCGTCCATGTAATCCTGGAGCAATAATCTCCGAACACAATGAGCGAAAAATCAGAGCGACTGTGGATCCGGGGTTACAAATATTTTGGTCCAAACGGTATAACCAGGTCTGGGGGCAGGTGTTAAAAACCGTTTTTAAGTGGGATTTTGTGGAGAAAATGTATATAAAATGTACATATTGAATAGAGCGCAAACAAAATATTAGAATATCAGCAAAATTTTAAGTCTAAAATTTAAGTATTAATAAAATTGCGTAAATAGCTACCTAAGATGTATAAAAATGCGTTTTTATTGTTAATTTTGTCGTTTTCCTAGCATAAAATGCATTATAGGACACTCGACTATACATTTCCATACAAATCCAATGTAGGTCTGCACAGACCTGGTTATACCGTTTAGCGACAAAAAACCCTTATACCTCCAAGGGTTAATAAATGAAGTACCTCCCATTAAAGAAAGAACCTTTTCGGGAAAATATAATACATATTCTTACAAATGGGTCTAAAAATTTCCTTTTTTAAAAAAAATACATAAATATATATAAACAATTTCTTAAAAAATATTATCGTTTTACAAAAAGTATCTTTTCTTAAAGATCCATTTAAATTATAGTATTTTTCAATAGGCGCCTTAGGCGTGGTGGAACTAACTTGTACATAATATATAGCGAAAGGAACTTCGTTCCAATCGGGTGTCCCCTGACACCTCATGTATTTTTTATCTTTAAATATTTCATGCGGTTCCAATGTATACGGATTTTCAAGCTGTGCAAAGACACAAAATGTACAAAATTTTCATTGAAACCTTCTTAGAGTAACAATAAAGAAAATATTGAAACAATTCGGGAAATTTAACATGATATTTTCACAAGTCTTGCATAAAATGTAAGCTGGCTGTTTACATATGTCGTTTGCAACAATATTAGACGTAACTTTATCTTTAACTTCTTGTGCTTCTTTGTCCTTACAACTTTGTATATTAAAACTTGTTGTCATCTTCCAAGATTTTATAAAATATTTATACAACTTGTCTTAAGCTGTGAAAACTTCATCCAAAGTTCTTGTATCTTTACTTAAGATTTCGTTAGAGTTACAACTTTCCTACGAAGTCATACTCACGCGCGCTCCTTCTGTCATATAAACTATTAAAAATGCATTTAAAATTAATTAAATATTCGCTCTTAATACTCGATTTATTTTCATCGTAATTTGCCATCCAATTTGCCAGGACTTGTGAAATGGAATGGAATTCATTAAGTAGGTATGTCCCCGCCAACCAGCTGACGAAATGTCGTTTAAAGGCAAACATTTGTGCTAGCTGGAAATGATTTTCAGTTCAACCATTAAAGCTGCCAAAGATTGTGGTGGAGAGGGGGAGGCATTTAAATTAAATAAAAAGCAGTTCGCCACACTTTACATTTCCAATCGAATGTATTATTAATTAAAAATTGTGTATTAGAGAACTTTGTTATTTCATTCCTCTCCTGCCTTTAGATGTAACTGTATTCGTCATTGGTCCTTTGCCTTACGCTGTTTTTCTTGTGCTAGAAAATATCCAATAATCTCTTTGTGACTAAATTTCTAACACGACAAGAGAGACAAAGTTTTTCATTTCCTTAAACAAACAACCGACTAGAAATTGGAGTGACAGCAAAAAAATATTCAAGTATGATGCCATGCGATGCGAAGCGATGTGACGGTGTTGATCGACTGTAGCATCAAGAGGTGACCTGATGGTGGACCAGAAGTTGCAGCTTTGAAAATGCATAAAATTAAGATTGGTCTTCAGTTTGAGCGAGCAATATTTGGGGAAGAAAAAGTTACGTTATACTAAGGAATATTCAGAGCAGTATACGCCGAGAAAAAGGCCCCTGCAACATATTGCAGGAAACATGTACATGTTTGCAAGCATTGTTTTTATGAATTGAAGATCTGCAGCTTTTGTTTCCATGTTGTGTGTCACGTTTTTTTTTGCAGCAATTTTCAACAAACAAAGCCAGATTTGGGTAACGAAAACGTATATTATAACCTACTAATCCATCTTGCTTGAAATAGGTAATATTAAGTAGCAACCACAATGTGTTAGGACACAAGTATACTATATTTGGCAATAGCTACAAACACTCTATATCTGCATTCAAACAACAAAAATTATACAAAAAAAAACCAACGAAATTATATTTTTTAACAGTAAATAGAATTTAAAATTTAACAATAATATAGCGTAGATATCAATTGAAAGTGACAACTTCCAGTTAATATTAAGGAAATGACAATAAAAATAAATATTATCCATTTCCTACACGCTTAAAAATCTGTCTTTGTTTGTTGTTTGAATGCAAATATAAAGTGTGTTTGGAGCTTACTTACTTATCCGGTCTCGGACAACCCCGGGGGGTCAGGGAACTTACAAAACGAAGATAACATATTTCGCCAACCAGTTCGATCTTTGCTTTATCTCTCCAGTTGGCAATACCAAGTGTACGCAGGGACTCGTCAACCTGATCCCTCCTGCGGAGTCTTGGTCTTCCTATTTTTCGTCTTCCTTCGAGTTCGGTTTCGAAAACCCTTCGCGCTGGTTCATCTTCATCCATTCTACTGACACGACGTAGCCAGCGCAATCGCGTTATCTTGATCCGCTTAACTATGTCAATGTCAGGATAAAGCTCATACATCTCTTGGTTCATGCGTCGCCGATACTCGCCGTTGTGCACTATAGGGCCATAAATTTTTCGGAGTATTTTTCTCTCGAAGACTCCTACAGATGTTTCGTCTGCTTGCGATAGGACCCAGGATTCTGCGCCATAAAGCAAGACAGGTTGAATGAGAGTCTGGTACTGCTGGACTTTTGTTACTCGAAGGAGGGCTTTATCTCTAAAGTGCTTGCTTAGCCCAAAATAACATCTATTCGCAAGCACAATTCTCCGCTTGATCTCAAGGCTGACGTTGTTGTTTTTGTTTACATCAGATCCGAGGTATATAAATTCGTCCACTACCTCGAAGTTATAACGGTTATCAACGTTCACGCTTTGGTCTAATCGCGTGGAGGCCCTGTTCGTTGAAACCATTAATTTTGTCTTGTCCTCATTCACCGTCAGACCCACTTTTGCTGACTCCTTCTCAATTCTCGAAAAAACCACAGTAACTTCTCTAATTGTGCGCCCAATGATATCTATATCATCAGCATACGCGAGCAGCATGTGACTTTTGCTGCTGATGGTTTTATTCATATTGACTGCAGCTTTTCTCATAATGATCTCCATTAAGATGTTAAATAGATCGCACGATAGGGTGTCGCCTTCCCTGAGGCCTCGCTTAGTTTCGAAAGGTTCGGTAAGATCCTCACCAACTTTCACTGTGGATTTGGTGTTCGTCAAGGTCATCCTGCAAAGGCGTATGAGTTTTGCAGGAATACCAAGCTCAGACATTGCTTCATAGAGTTTCTCCCGTATCGGACTATCAAAGGTTTGTTCGATTTGTCGATTTGTTCTTCATGTGTCTTCTCCAGGATTTGGCTTAGCGTGAAAATCTGGTCAGTTGTCGATTTTCCAGGCCTAAAGCCACACTGGTATGGTCCAATCAGGTCAGCGATAATTGGTTTTAGTCTTTCGCACATAATACTTGATAGAACCTTATATGCTATGGATAAAAGGCTTATTCCACGGTAGTTGGCACAAATAATCGGGTTACCTTTTTTAAATATGGGACATAGTACACTGAGACTCCAATCGCCGGGCATGCATTCATCTAACCAAATTTTGCTAATGAGCTGATGCATGCACCTTACCAGCTCATCGCCGCCACCCTTAAAGAGCTCCGCTGGTAATCCATCGGCTCCTGCGGCTTTGTTGTTCTTAAGCCGGGCAATAGCTGTTCTGACCTCGCCTTTGTTAGGAGGGGGGCAATCGACGTCGTCGTCCATATTGTGATCGATTGTCCCATCGTCATCGGATATCTCAGGTACTAGTAGCGCGGAGAAATGCTCTCTCCATATTCCCAACATGCTCTGCACATCTGCGACGAGATTTCCGTCCTTGTCTTTACAGAAGGGGGGCCCTGAACCATGTCCATTAGTTCCGTTTTTAACTTTTTGGTAGAATTTTCGGGCTTCGTTCTTCCTTCTGTATGTCTCAATTTTCTCACTCTCGCGCTTTCTCCACTGCCGTTTCTTACGCCTAAAGAGACGGTTTACCTCGTTTCTCTTCTCCCTATACCGCTCAGTTGCAGCTCGCGTTGCAATTGACTGAAGCATTACCATACGTGCAGCGTTCTTTTCGTCATTTTCTATGCGACACTCTTCATCGTACCACGGTTTATTGCGAAGCGGTTTTTCGAAACTAAGTACGGTTGTTGCGGCAGTTTTTATAGAGTCGGAAATGGGTTTCCACTGCGCATCAGGATCGTCATCGGGAGGGGGTGGGTTCTGTGCCAAAAGTTGCGAGAGCTTCCTTGAGTAGGCTGTGGCTACCTCTGGTAATTGCAGCTTTCCGATGTCCAGCTTCCTCTGCGTCTGGTTTCGTACGATTTTCGCTCTACTGAATCTTGTGCGAACCTTTGCTGCTACCAGGTAGTGATCAGAATCGATGTGAGCTCCTCTGATCACTCGTACGTCCATTACACTGGATGAGTGCCTTCTATCTATTACCACGTGATCAATTTGGTTCTTCGTTCTTAGATCAGGGGATACCCAACTAGCCCTGTGGATGTCTTTATGCTGGAATCTTGTGCCACTAATGACCATGTTTTTTGCCGCGGCAAGTCAATCAGTGTCATACCGTTGTCGGAACTGTCAGCATGAAGACCGAAATTGCCAATAGTTGGATTAAACACATTCTCCCTTCCTACTTTGGCATTAAAATCTCCTAGTACAATCTTAAAGTCATGGCCAGGGCAGCGGTCATACGTTTCCTCTAGGAGCTCATAGAATATGTCTTTGGCATCATCATCTTTCTCTTCTGTCGGGGCATGCACACAAATTAGGGAAATATAAAAATATTTCGCTTTTATGCGGATTGGGGCTATTCGTTCACTCACAGGATGATGTCGCAGTCTTTTGCCAACTACAAATCCACAACCAAATTCATGTTTTTTTTCATGGCAACTGTAGTATATATCGTGTTTGGAGCTTGTCGCGCATATAATATACTTGTGTCCAAACACATTATGTTTCCTATTCAATATTGCATGTTTGAAACACAATGATTAATATGCTATAAAATATGTGTTTGCGACCCAAATGTATTTATGTTTGTGATTCAAATACAGCTGGGTTGGTTGCAGTTTATGCTCTCTCGAGAGCAATAGACTAAAAGAGGGACAACGAGAGGGTCTATCTTGTAAGTGTGGATCTGTATTTTTGCATTATTCTCTCAGTCAGTGAGTAATAAATATTCCAGAATGTGCGTGTAAATTGCAAATGAAGTCAGTGCTTTTTATTTTGGCTGATGTATTGTGTTTTAGTTTCATGTATTCAGTAGTCAATTCTTCGTCGCACAGAGGATATCAAAAGCGCTTGATCAGTGAATAAAGAATAAACGAAGGCTCGGACGGTTAAATGGTTTGTGATGTTACTTCGGTTTTTGGGTATGTGTTTCGTATATATCATTTGTATGCGTGCTACCAAAGTGAGATACGATTTTCAGGAAAGAAACTGGAAAGGGCAACAACGTGAAGCCCTTTTGTCTGTCCGAGCCCTTACTGAGAAAATCCTAACGGCGGTGCATTTGGGAAAATTAATTAATCCACTTTTGGCTTGCATGAACTTGATTTGTATATAAATATCTTGTTTGTGTAATAACGCATAGTGATAACCTACGCATATCTGAAACCTTCTGCAAACAAAAACGTAAGGGACAACGAAGAAAGGAGAAGCAAAAGAGCAGCAGATTCTCATTTCATAAAAAAAAACAAATAATGCATTCAAGGCAAATAAATGTAAAAAAGGCCATTTTAAATATTTTGTATTAATTATTTATAAATGTGGATTCATATTGTTAGAACTAATTATAATAAATAATACATACATCGAATATTCGAATCGAAGAACAATTCGTTCCTAAATATTATTATGTTTGGGAGGAAATTCGCATATGTTTCCACGTAAGTATATATAGGTTTGGGGAAACACGCGAATGCGTCCACGTAAGTATGTGGATGCTTGGGTGATGAATGCATATGTTTCCATGTAAAAGCATGCATGTTTGTCAGTAAACATGATACTGTTTGCATTTAAATACAAGTAAGTTTGGGACTTGCAAACATATGAATGTTTTTAATGTGTTCCAAATATATACATGGTTCTTGCAGAATATGTTTGCGAAAATATGTTAGAGAACCCTTATTTTCAAGCGTGTATTACAAAATTATCCTTTAAAGCATTTAAAATTTAAATATTAAATTATTAAACTTGGAATGTTCTTTTTTAATATTCCGGTTCAAGATCAATAACTATTAAATAGTGTTTTTTTATAGAACAAGTACATTTTAATAGAAAATATTCACAAATATATATTGTGAAATTGATTATTATAAAGGATGGTTGGGAATATTGATACATATTTCAATACCCACCAAGGCATATCATCAGTTCCCTTCTCCACAAGTACGAGGGCGGTCCCAAAACTAGCCGACCTAACAAAGAAGAAACACAAAAGTTGGAATTTTTTTTTTCAATATAATCTCATTTTAGTTGGGTACACAATGTTCCAGCGATATTCAATAACTTTGATACCGTATTTATAGTAAGAACTGTCAAGCTCCTTCACCGCAAACTCCATCTCTTCCTTGTGTGCAAATCTTTTACCGCCGAGCCGTTTTTTCAAGTTTGGAAATAGAAAATAGTCCAAGGGAGCTAAATCTGGCAAATAAGGTACGTGACGAAGCATTTCTAACTTTAATTCATTAATTTTGGCCATAGCAATAATTGGCGTGTGAACTGGAGCATTGTATTGATGAAACAGCAATTTTTCGTACGCCAAAAGTAGCACAATTTCATCACTTAAACGCTATAATAAACTAGCATAATACTCGCCGTTGATGGTTTTTCCTTTCTGAAGAGAATCAATAAAATTTATCCCATGCGCATCGCAAAAATCAGATGCCATGGCCTTGCCTGCAGATGGAACTGTCTTCGTCTTCTTTGGACACGATTCTCCCCTTCCAGTTCACTGCTTTGACGGTTCCTTTGTATCAGCTGTGAAGAGCTGGGCCCATGTCTCAGCCATGGTTTCAAATCCACGCAAAATTCGTCTTTATTGCGGTGAAACACCGCCATATAGTCCACTGAAACACCTTGGCGACGCTGTTTCCGCCCTATTGAAAACAAGCGCGCAAGCGCTTCTTGCGCACAGCTTTCTCATCTTCAAATCTTCGGTCTGTATACGATGCATAGCACTTTTTCAAATGCCTATCATTCCCGTCAGCTTACGCACCTTCAGCCGACGATCATCCAGTACCATTTTGTGGATTTTCTTAATTGTGTCTAGAGTGGACACTTGACACCTCGTACAGCCTCGTTTAAGCTCTGCTACTCAATATTTTACAGCCGTAAACGAAGGCGCAGACTCCCCCAGGGTAGAACATAGATCGGCTTTAATATTGCTTGGACTGTGATTTTTCAGATGTAACTATTGGATTCCATAACGGTGCCCAATTTTCAATGAGATCGTTTACTTTTCATGGTTCAAATAAAAGTACTAAACAATGTGGCTCCTTGGAACTTAAAACATATGTTTTATAAGGTTGCCACTTTTCACAAAAATATTTTTTTTAACTACTGGCACGATCAGATCGGCTAGTATTGGGACCGCCCTCGTATATAGGTATATCATCACACATTAGGCGTGTTTTCGTTACAAGCTAGCGATTATCGCTTGCTTGTTAGTAACCAAAACGCCAAACTAGCGATAATTTATTATAATACTAGCTGACTCGGCAGACGTTGTCCTGCATAATATTTCAAGCGATTTGTATGGGAGGTACCACGCCCCTTTGTCCAATTGCACCGAATAGTAAATCTAAACCACCCAGGTCGCCACCCAAACGCATACAAAATAATTTATTTAAATCGGTCCAGAAGTTTAAGAGGAGTTCAGTCACAAACACACGTGCAGTAGAATTATATACTATATAAAGATATATAATCGTCTTGCTCTAATGCATGGTTTGTTGTTATTCTTGAATATGTGTATATTCTTCTAATTGTTTTTGGCTCACAATGACGATATCCAACACTGTTTTTCTGATTTTTTTCATACTGGCAAATTTTTGCCTATTTCAACCGGAAATATATATAATCGAATTGCTCTAACGCATGGCTTGTAGATATTATTGCAAATGTTTATACTTTTGTGCTTAACGATAACGCTATCCAAATGGAGTCTCCAAAAAACCGAAATTTTTTGGAAACCGAGTTTCGGTTTGTTCGAAAAATCAATTTTTCAAGAAACCGGTTTTCGGTTTGTTCGAAAAGTAAATTTTTCAAGAAACCGGTTTTCAGCTTTTTATTTTGGCAAAAGCCGGTGGTTCCGGTTTTTTCCGGTTTTTTGCTTTAAATTAATTCACTCATGTAGAACTTATAATACATTGGTTTAACAACCATTTCTATTCTTATTCATGTTGTAAACTCAAAATTTCAGCTTAGAACTGAAACGGAAGCGGTAACTTCAAGTACCGCTTAATATCGCTTATCTCTCCATACAAAATAAGTGATAATCTAAGCAAGCGGTGTAAAAAAACACGTCTAGTATTATAATTGAAGAATAAAAATTTCCATTACATTTTAGAAAGGAAAAAGTAATACTGAATTTTTTTATTGGATACTGGAAATATTATTATTGCCGCTACTTCCGAAATCATTCACATCTTTCTTATCTGGCAACACTTCTTAATTTTTATTGTTCGTATGAAAAAATCAAACAGTTTCTGAAAATATAGAAAAAAAAAAATAGGATACCCCCGTGCCTCGCAGATTTTCCACATCAAATCAGTTACGTCTTAGACAATCAAATCAAAAGATGGTGTTTGTTCATCCAGTTATGAAAAGTGTGTTTTAGCTACACCGCTTTTTTATATTATTACTTATTTTGTATGGAGACCTAAGCGATGTTAAGCAGCACTTGAAATTACCGCTTTCATTTCAGTTTTAACCAGGAATAAAATTACCAGTTTGAAAAAAAACAGAAAATTAGAATTGGATATCGTTATTGTGATTTCAAAGACAATGAAAAGAATATAGACATTTGCAACAATTACTACAACCCATGCGTTCGAGCAAGACGATTATATATATTTCCGGTTTAAACAGGCACAGCGTTGCCAGCATCAAAAAATCAGAAAATCTCCTGTTATGTCCTAAATTGGGTAGTGTATCATCGAAAGGGTATTGGGGTGCTAATCTTGCGAATTTCGGGCAATGGCAGAGTAAGCGTTCCACCATTCACTTGCACTGATGTTTTACCCTCGCCCATAAGGACGGGGTATATAATTTAATACGGAAAAAAATTTATCGCATGGAAGGAACTACATATATCGACGTGTATTGTGTAGTGCATAATTTCATAAAGATTGGTTCGGTTATGCGGGGCTTCTTGTGCCGAACAAACAGCTTTTGTACGGGAAGTACAAAAAGGCGCGTGGCATAATCACCCATGTCTTAATTTCTGATTGGCGTTTGATGACGTGAAGCCTTATATATAAATTCATTAAGGTCGGAAGTGTTCCACGCGATTTATCGGATTGACATCCCAGACGACCCCAAGTTTTTGCATGAGAAGTAACAGAATGGAAGTGGCAATCTCGGCCATTTTATCCAGTTAAGTAGACATTTACAGATTATTAACCAATGTTTGAGTTGAAGCTAATCACATATAGCAGGAAAAAATTTTAGAAGAATAGTTATGTTATCCTGAATACGTTGATTTGTAGGGGGGAGGGCTATCAGAATGGGAGATGTCTAAACGTAAAATTGCAATCCCAATCTAAGATTGAACAAATAGTAGTCACTCATAAAAATTTGGCCAGCCAGGCAGACGGATAGACGGATATGGATCAATCATCTTAAAAAGTCGGAAAGCGAATTTCGTCCAAAGATACTATGTGTATAAGATGGCTCCTTACATGCGTGTTTATATGATATACCCCATCCCTTGTTGGAATAGTCTTCTATTTGGAGTAAGTTCTTCAAAAGCCTTCCAATTGGATTATATACCTGAGAGCCCCCAGAATATACCGACTCAACTGTTTATGACGCAAGGAAGGCGACTCCGGCCATTTTCGCATCCACTCTAAAATATAAAAATATTTACGGGTTTGGATTTTAAGTTAGTTAACCTACACTAATCAAATTCATTACTAAATTCTGCAATTTTAAGATGTTAAAGAGATCGTCCAATTAGGTATCAACACCTTGATTGCATTCTCGCCTGATCTCAAGTAGTCTTCCGAAATCTTGATTAATTTTTGAGAACGATTTGTTATTTATCAGTGAATTTCTGGAAAAATATATAAACGGTTAAGAGAACGCAAAGCTAAATGTCATCTGTGTTTTGAGTTCTAGCTTGGTATCATCAAATTTTTTAAGATCCAAACCTATTTGCCCTAACAACTAGAAATCAATCAATGGAAATTTCCCAACCATTAGAAGTTGAAGAGATTTCCCCATCAAATGTCCCCTAACTGGAGTAAACAGGTAGGTCCATTTATACTAAGTAGCTTAAAATGAGACAAGAAAATGCTGCAGATGTTTCAGGAGAAACTCGTAGATTAGAAATAACTTAATGAAAGCTAACATATATATAGTTGTAATCAACCAACAGCTGATTACTTATATAGGGGTTCGTTTGATGTCTTTTGGAGGTTTTCCAGAAACTCACGTAGTATATATGTATTTGGTCTTTTAACCAGTTAGCAGGACTATAATCAAATCCCTGAAATTCTCTCTGCATTTTACCAATTGCCTGTATACTTCTTCACCTTCTTAGCGCTTTTATTATTACTACCACTACACAGAATGGCTCAAAATGTATCACTCCATCGGAAGGTGCTATAACTTTTGCAAATGGCCACACCTATCAGATTTGTTTTGATAGTTGTGAAGCAAAGAGATACAGAATACACGTCGACAAGTCTTAGCACGCTATACTCGCGAAGAACATGGAACATTCGTGACTTAGTCCGTTTGTTGATATAAATGTCCCGACTCAACTGCTTATTACGGCAACGAAGCAGATTCTCGACATTTTCGTATCCAGTTCAATAAACAAACATATTTATAGGTTAGAATGCTGGTGCGAGACCTGTCTCAAAACTAGCCGACATGACGTATAGATGGTGCCAGTAGTTTGAAAAAAAATATTTTGGTGAAAAGTGGCAACCTTACAAAACATATGTTTTAAGTTTCAAGTCGCCACATTGTTTAGTATTTTTATTTGAGCCATCAAAAGTAAACATGGAAAAAATTGGTCACCGTTATGAAGTTCAATATTTCAATTGAAAGGTCTCAGTCCAAGCAATATTAAGCCCGATCTTGATTCTACTCTGGGGGAGTCCGCTCCTTCATTTCCGACTGTAAAATATTGGATAGCAGAGCTTAAATGAGGCCGTACGAGCTGCTAAGACGAACAACTTAGTGGTCGAACAATTGCGGTGTCCACGCCAGACGCGGATAAGAAAATCGTCAAAGTGGTATTGGATGATGGTCGGCTGAAGGTGCGTTAGCTAGCTGAAATGAAAAAAAAATGGTTTCCCATTACATCCCATGAAGGGACAGGGGAGAGCTTCTCACAATCACTGAGCTGTGCGCTTTCCAGTTTTCACTCACTGATTGGGACCTACAGTTTTACACCGATTCCGAACGGTATTTTGAGATGTTTTTTCATGACTAAATACTGGATAGTGTCGCCGTCATTATGCGAGGTGACCACCGCCGAAAGAAATTGAAGGTGGTCAGAGCAGGGATGGAACCCAGGATCTCATGTACAAGAGCCGCGCACACTACCCATTGCACCACCGACGGCAATTTCAAAATGTGCTATAGATCGTGTATTGACCGAAGATTTGAAGATGTGAAAGCTGTGCGCAAGATGGGTGCCGCGTTTGCTTTCAATAGAGCAATGTAGTGCCATCAATTTCATGACGAGTTTTTATAATTTCTGGAACAAAACCGGGTACCATATAACTCTTGTGATAAATTAATGGTCTCACTTATTTGTTATTTTTATTTCCCCGATATAGTGGCGGTTTTCCAGCTCTGTCTCTACTTAAACATTCATCTTCTAGAATAGTTCATTTGCAACAGGTTATAATGAAGACACCACATATTTTCAACTTGTAGAATCTCTTGCCTTTTGCTTCCAGTAATGTTAATCTGATCCATCCAGTTATCTTCGGGTTGTCTTATTTTATGTCTTCCTTCGAGGTTTTCCTGCTGTTCCCATTTTGTTCATTCATTCCCCCCTAAGCGATAAATGTTATTATTCCCTGCAGTTCACGTTACAACTGGCTGCAACATTGCCATATGTATGTAGAGACTACTTTGAGTCCAGGCTCCAATACCTGTTGAGGATTTCTTTGCTTGTTGCCTTTCGTTATAAAATTATCTAACATATTGTACCTTTCTTCATCCGCATCCATATCCATTAGTATCAACTTCTAACCTGACGCTTGCAATGTGGGCTACAAATGACAACGCTTAGAAAATCTCGTAGCAGACTAAATCTCACTTCCACATTGCAGGATGTAGGTGGAAAATGGCGATTGTAAAAAATAACAGAAAAGGACTCAGACTCTAAAACTCAATAATATTTTTCACACAGACCAAAAAGTAATTTTAATTTTTGTTAGAAAAAGAAGCAAAAACAGCATGGAGCAGGAAATAATTCTGCCTCGTAGGTTACATTTTGTTCAACCAGAAATACTTGATCACACAGACGCACAGATACTCCAGGAACAAGGACATCTGCTATTGGAAAAGCAAGGAATACTACTGCGAATGCTATCGAGGACTAGGCGGCACAGGCAATGGCAGTGGCAGTGGTAATAACGAATGGCAACCAAACGCCAGCAGTCGTCATAGCCACAAATCTTTAATGAAGTGCAAATGGCAAAATGTGACAGTCACAGTTTAATTATCAATGAGCGAACGCCAAATGTCGAAGCTATTGACTTTTCGCCAAATAAAAATGGCAAAAACAAGCGACAATTCTAAAAGTACTAGAGGAAATAAAAAAAAATATGATTTTCATCCAGGACAAATGGAGTGAGGGAGGGAGGTCAAATTGTCACACTCACACAGTGTTAAGTAAATAGAAAAAGTTTTGAAAAGAACCCATGAGCTGGCACAGCATAACAGTAAAAGGTAGTAGGGGCATTAGATCATGGAAGCAAATGTTCGAATGTAGTGATACCCAACGTGGGAGAGGAGTCTGTACGTTGTTTCAAAACAGCAACTAGTTAAAAGTCATTGCCACCACAAGAAGAGGCTAAATTTGGAAAGGAAGTTATCGATGCCCCATAATCATTTAAATGCCTGCAAAAACATATCGATAGCTCATTTATATCGAGAGTAAAGTATCGATAAACCAGGAATCGATATACCCGCTTTAACTGCAATATTTATCATTATTACTTTTAAACCTCAAAGATGTTAAAGAGATCGCAAATTTGACAATTGTCTTATACAAGGGCGTCTCAGTAAGAATGCACTTTTCATTCTAAAATAAAGACAAGTATTTTTCGAGATAACGGGTTTTTCAACAGAGACGCTACAAAAGTAAATCGAAGTAAATAAATCTTTTGACATTTCTCTTCAGTAAGGTTTGCCATTTCATCATGGAAAGATATACGAGCCAACAACGAGTCGAAATTATTAAAATTTACTACAGAAATTTGGAGTCAGTGGCCTCAACTTTATGACCGCTACGTCCAATTTATGGTAGTCATAATCGTCCTACCAAATCAACAATTGAGCGTCTAGTGGAAAAATTTCAATTCACAGGCACAGTACAAAAAGTTCCCGTGACAGTGAGAAAAAGAAGTGCACTGAGGCTTCAGTTCAGGAAAGCCCAACTGTGTCTATCACACGTCGTTCTTAAGCGTTGGGCATATCTGTCACGTAGTTGTGGCGAATTTTGCGAAAAGATCTTGGCCTACATCCTTACAAGATCAAATTGATGCAAGAACTGAAGCCGCTTGACTACCATAAGCGTCGTATGTTCGTGAATTGGGCTGAGCCACAACTTGAAAATGATTCGGATTTTCATCGCAAAATCATCTTCAGCGATGAGGCTCATTTCTGGCTGAATGGTTTGATCAATAAGCTAAATATGCGTTATTGGTCAGACAGCAATCCACACGTAATCCATGAGTCATCATTGCATCCCGAAAAAATTACGGTTTGGTGCGGTTTATGGGCCGGCGGCGTCATTGGGCCGTACTTCTTCCGTGATGATCAAGACCGGCACATGTTTCCAAGAGACCCAACAGTACATTGACGCACAATAGTCCTACTGTCCATATTCAGATCGGGTTTGCCTTGAATAGTTGTCACTGTCACTGAAAGTTGTCACTGCGTTGCTACAGTGAAAGTCACGCAAATCCGACAATTTGGTAGTAGCTGCAACGAAAAGTGTTTACATGATTTCTTTGAAAATGTTTCATTTCGCTGCTGCAACAATTTAGTTTTCGGTCCTGCAAACATTTTATTCAGTTTAAATTTTGTACAAAACTTGGTCAAACATTAAAAAAAGTAAGTGCATGAAATTTAAACTACTGATGTTTAGTTTATCTGAAGCAACTGCATTGCTGTAATGAAACAAATTAATTGCAGCAATGAAATAAATTCATTGTAAGGACGATACTTATTCATTCCAAAAATGAAACAAATTCATAGCAGCTACAAAACAAATTCATTGCTGCAAAGAAAGAAATTCGTCGGTATAATGAATCAAATTCATTGCAGCAACAACCATACTTTCATCGCAATGATGAACAATTTGCAGTTGATGAACACACACACTTATGGGATAATAACTTATGGGATAATGAACATTTTCACCCTGTGACGATGCTTTTCCTTTCAGTGTGCCGAAAGAATAAATATTTGTATTGCAATCTAAATTACAATATTGTTAACAGTTTAAATATTTTTGAGTAGGTTTTGGTTTTTGCTTTAATAATATTGTTATTCATGCTTAATAAACTATATTAATAAATCAAAATTCTAAAATTTTTCCAGACATTACCCAAAAAATTAGTTGGATATGAAAAACCAGTGCTCGCCATGGATGCCGCGTTTACCTAGAATCAACTATTATACATGCACGTTGCGATGGACTTGCAATCGGTATAGGAAACTAAAAAAAACCTTTGATCTCGTAGCAATGTAGTATATCGGACTTTTAAGTGGTTCCTTACCAGCAAACACGTTAAGAACCCCTGTGGTAAGGGTTTTGCATCTCAAAGTGCTTAAGCTTATTTTATACGAAAAGCTAATACAGTTGGGCAAACAAATTTTTTTTATAACCGTCTTTTTTTCGCCACGAATTCAATACAGACTTGAAATTAATATTTTTGCTTGCAAAAGGATGTGGTTTTCTTTTTGGTCATTGTAATAGCAAAAAATTGTCTGTCCTACTGTATGTTTGTCTGCCTGTCTCTTTATCTGTCTGGGTCGTTTTTTTTGTTAATCTCATCCCTCTTCTATTTTTAATGCGAAAAGTTTTGTATAATGCATTTTGTGCTAAATGGCAGAGAGAGGCAAAAAAAAAACAAAAACTAGAAAACTTAAATTCACATTTACACTCGAAATGTTAAGAACAAATAGCAGCATTTTGATTTATGGGAACATTTTGGCGTAAAACTTCTTATTCTGCTCCCGATATGTGGAGGGTGGCTGAACCAAACTTCGACGACCAGAGAGCGAGCACTTTGCATTTTGCAGACTTGGCATTTAAAGTCATATATCATTTTGTAAAATTTGTAAAGGGCTTCTGTGTTAAGCAAATTCAAAAGCCAACATCGATATTTATGGTGATTCGTGGTTAGGAAAGGAGAAGAAGAAGAAGAAGCTGTAGAAATGGATCCGAGTATAGATTTGGTATAATCTATCCCTAAGAACGTTTGTCCGTTTTGGGTGCCTCTACTTTCCAAGTACTTTGACATTTATTGCTTCGTATTTAACTTTATTGAATGATATTTATATGTGTCCTTATTTCCGCCATTTGTCAGAATTAATAAAAGGACTATTTTTAATAGAACATTAATGTTCTTATGCTGAGATGATAAAAATTGTTAAGGATTACTTGTTTGTAGTAATTCAGAGTTCAACATCAATATTGACATTATTTAACTTCTTTGTTGCCATATTTCCCATACAGAGATTAGGGAGAGTTCATCAAAATCAGTCAGTTGTGCGATATCTATTTCTGATTGGGCCACCGAATGACCCCAATACTTTTTCACCGATTCCGAATGATGTTTTAGATGGTTTCCATGGAGAGACTGTGGTAATCTGTATAATTTAACAAAGCAAATAGTTGCTTAGAATTATAAAATAAATAAATGGTCTCCCGTTACATACCATGAAGGGATTAGGGAGAGCTTCTCATAACCAGTGATCTGTGCGCGTTCTAGTTTTACACTCACTGAACTAGAATTATACACGCTGAAAAATAATGGCCTCAGCAACATATTGCAGGAACCATGTACATGTTTGCATGCATTGTTTTCGGGAATTGAAAACCTGCTGCTTGTTTTTCTTATAAAGTGTGTCACGTTTTTGTTTTCAGCATTTTGCGACAACAAAAAACAACACATTTGGTAACAAATACATATGTATATTATAACCTATTAATCATTGTGCCCCAAACATGTTATATTGTATAGCAAACACAATGTGTTTGGGCACAAGTATAATATATTTTCGACAAGCTACAAACACGTTATACTTGCACCCAAACAACAACAAAAATACAAATTTTGCAACATGTAGTTGTAGATTTTCTGCCAGAGTAAGGAGAGCCATTCATTTTCAATTCGCCCGAAATATCTATTTCGGTAAGGGAGTTGAATTTTCAATTCGTTAAACATTTAAATTTTTTCAACTTCCGAGATTTATTTTTAGCTCGGAAGCCGAAATTTTATTTTCAAAGATTTGAAAATATTGCTCGCTCCCGATTAAATTCAAAAAGAATAATTCGAGAATTGAAATTTTAGAATATTTTTCACATCGAGTAAGGACGTATAGAGTAGCCAACTCTCTCAGTAAATTGATGACATTTGATGTGTTGCAGATGAGCGGTTGGATGTTGGAAAGTATTGCTTTAATAATACCAGGAAGAGGCAATGTTTCAAACCAACCAACAAGAAAACAGCAACTGTATTTCGTTTTGCGCGTTATAATTTTTGTCTAAATACAACACAAATATATACTAACAATAAAATATAAGAAAAAAAGTTCAAAATACGTTTAAATTTCAAAATTTTTCATCAAAACGACATGAAAAATTTTAGTGAAAAATTTTTGTAATTCCACCTGGTATAAGTAAATTTTCGTCAAATAACTCTCTACCGCACCGACAGCACCACGAAGAGTGTATTTATTTAGTTATTTCGTCTTTGGATATACAATTCCTTACAGACTACTGCTTAATAGATGAGAGGAACGGCGGCTCTATATGACATTACTCTACGATGTTTGAATTATTAAGGGCGAGTTTCATACGCGTCATTTAAATGCTCAATTTTTGAGCTAACAGAAAATTTTCATATTAAATGACAAACGTCGGGCATTTAAAATCCATGTAAATGGGGAATTTTCAACTGCGAAACTTGGCATAAATGTATAGGAAAGACGTACGTACATATATGTATATGAGTTACATAATAGAAACGCGGGTAACAAATTGGATAATTTGTTAATGCGGGAAAATTGGTTGAAAGGATGAGAAGGTTTTAAAAAGGGGTCAAGTTAAGTAAGACTCTAAAATGCGATAAAAGTCATAATGATTATGAACGCAAACTTTTCAAATACGGTAAAAAAAAAGGTGGTAAAGGGTAATTGTAACAAATGAGAGAAAAATCGTTCGGAAAGGTTAGGGATGTGACAAAAATTTTTAATGTTGGTAAAAGGGGTAAAATGGTGTAAAAGGGTAAAGCTTCAAAATGCGAGAAGAATCGTTAGGAATGTGGCAAATAGTGTGAATGTGGATAACAAACAGGGTGAAAAGATGGAATGATTGCGAATAAGTTAAAAAAAAGTGTATGATGGAGTAAATTTCAAAATGCCCGAAAATAGGTTCACAATCGTAGGGATTGTGAATGTGGGATAAAATAACAAAAATACGTAAGACTGAAATAAGTGAGAAAAATCTGTATGCAATCAGTAAATATCACTGTATGTCATTTTTTAAGTCTTGGAAAGATAATCAAGTACAGACACCACTACGTGATAAAAGACCAAAAAAAAAACCCGTGTCTCCCTGTTTTTCCTAAAGTCATGCACTTTTTTTATGGACCCCCAAAGATTTGGGGCCTCGGTGTCATTTTGCAAAAAAAGTGATCATTTTTCAGGCTCAAATCTTACAAATCGTTCGGAATTTTGATTTACTTTCTGAGGAATTGTTGTAGCTCTTATCATAAAAAACAAAAATTGTGAACACATAAAATCAAACAAACTTCATCTTCAAGTTCAAAATCCTAAAAAAAACTTTAAAATATTCGATTTGTTTTTACCTTTTTCCCCCTGTTCAGGTCCATAGGTAGCAAACCGTTCAAAATGCAAGGAAATAATCAACTACAAAAATTTACCTAAGATCTCAGTAAACAACTTTCTAGAACATATGAACTTCCTCGGAATGATTCTGAACACCATAGGTAGCAAACCGTTTAAAATACAAGTAAATAATCAACTACAAAAATGTACCTAAGATCTCAATAAACAACTTTCTGGAACACACGAACTTCCTAGGAATGATTCTTGTATTCTGCGTCCCTTGTTGCGTGTGCTGAGCTTAATGCTTTGCCTATGCTATTATCTCAATGTTGACGTAAACGGTGAAAGTAAATCAAAATTCCGAACGGTTTGCAAAATATGAGCCTGACAAAATGATCACTTTTTGGGGGGCCAGAATGGGGGGCCCATAAAAAAAGTCCATGACTTTGGGCAAAACTGGGAGACACGGGTATTTGTTTTGGTCCTTTATCACGTAGTGGTGTCCGTATATGGTTATATTTTTCGTTTTGCACTGTGTAATATTTGTGTGGAGGATTGTGAATATGTTCCAAATATATATACACGCAAAGAAAAAACTCGTTCCTCACAAACGAAATCTCAGATAACTGAAGTTCGCTTGGGGACTGTAGTTGGGAGAAACGAACTTCTGTTAAGCCATACATGTCATTTCGTTTGAGAGAACCGAAAAATGCTTGCAGCAAACGAGTTATGAAAAACAGTAGCTGAAAAAAACGTTTGAGAGAAACGAAAAACGGTTCCGCCAACTGTTCCCTCGGGTACAGCAACCGAGTTGTAGTTGATCCTAACTAAAAAACGTTTGCGATAACTGAAAAACTTTTGCAGTAAACGAGTTATGAAACATTAAAGCTGAAAAAATGTTTGTGATAAACGAAAAACGGTTCCACCAACTGTTCTTTCGGCTACAGCTACCGAGTTGTAGTTACAGCAACCGAGTTGTAGTTACTCTACTCAGTACAACATTACTTGTACATTTAAACTTCTATTTATGGTTTCCATAAGCTCATTTTTGTGTAAATTTCCAACTTTTATGATTTTGGTTTTACCCATAAAGTTTGTTTTAAAAAAAGTTGGAATTTTTGTCTATCTTTTCAGTGTCTACTAACAAGTCCATCTCGCCTTGCATTCAAATAACAACTAAAAGCGCAGCAAACTACAACGCGTCAGTTGTCCATATTGACAAGGCAAAAGCCTTGATATATTGACAAGGCAAAAGCCTTTTATGTGTATGCGTGAGTGCGTATGTCAAACGAGTGGACTGTGTATACATCGACAGAAAGAGAGAATGAGAGAAATTTACATTCTTCGTACTCATTAGAAAAATGGCTAATTTCAGTTATCGCAAACGGTTTTTAACTTGCGACAAATGTAATTTTGTACGCGGTTAATGCAAACGAGAACTCGTTTGCAACAACATGATACACATTTGCGATATATGAGTTTATTTGGGAGAACTACATAAACGGTTGCGATTAATAAATTAATACAAATCAATCAAAGTATTGTTGTGGCAACCGAGCAATAAACATTTTTTTTCTTTGCGTGTAGCAATTAGTGTGAGGCGGGTTAAAAGGGAAATCGTTAAAATTCGAAAAAATAAAAGAAACTATTAGGCATTCCACAAGGTCTCGTACTTGTCGTACCTTCTCACAACAGTTGTACGAATTTTGTTGTTGACTTCCATATAAAAATAAGTTACGACAAGTATAACATCGAAGGTATGTTTACTGATTGTCGTACTTTACTATTGCTGTCTTTCTTGTACCGAGTTTGTTATTACCGAATACATTTGATAAGTAACATCACTAATAATTAAATTATTCAAGTCATTATTTACTTGATTGCATGATTGCATTTGTGCTTTTCGCACAAAGCTGTTATTATTTTATCATTTTCGTTCAATTGAGGCATTTTACTTTTAATGTTTTTCTTCAATCAGTTGTTTATGCAATCAGCTGGATACATACGATATACAACAAAAAATGCAATAATGGTTGGTCACAACTACCGTACTTAGGCACGACAATCCAGCACAAGATTACGACATTACGAGAGCTTATGAAAACCCGACATAAGTTTGGGCAAAAAGAGGATATTTCTTGCTTCCTATATGCTTCAATTGTCATGTGTATTTGCAAAATCTTTAGAATTTATCTCACGTAAAGTGCTGACAATGGAGTTAAGTTTATCTTTGCGATTGTCCCGTGAGTCTGTAATAACCTTTAAAGAAAGAATATTTGTTGTAACCGGTTTTTCAATAAGAGCGCTACAAAAGTTTTTTTAAATAAAACAAAACCGGTTTTAGATACCAATGAAATTCTTTATTTCTGTGAAAGTACGTTCGATGCCATTATGTAGGGAACTCGATTTCTTTTGCATGGAAACCACGGCCACGCTTGCAGAAGTCCAGACGCTGAACCCAATTTTGGACCGTTTTCAAGCATAAATCGCCTGATACTGCTGCAATTTCACGTTCGATATTCGTACGAAGTTCATCAATCGTCGCTGGCTAGTTGGCATAGACCATAGACTTGACGTAGCCCCATAGGAAATAATCTAACGGCGTCAAATAGCACGACCGAGGCGGCCAATCGACTGGGCCATTTCGCGAGATAAAACGTTCACCAAACTTGGTTTCCAATAAATTGATTGTGACATTGGCTGTGAGGCTTGTGGCGCCGTCCTGTTGGAACCACATGTCCTCCAAGTCCATATTATCCAACTGGGGCCAAAAATATTCGGATATCAATGAACGGTAGCGATTCGCATTCACAGTAATGTGCCGGTCTTGATCATCACGGAAGAAGTACGGCCCAATGACGCCGGCGGCCCATAAACCGCACCAAACCGTAATTATTTCGGGATGCAATGATGACTCATGGATTACGTGTGGATCGCTGTCTGACCAATAACGCATATTTTGCTTATTGACGAAGCTATTCAGCCAGAAATGAGCCCCATCGCTGAAGACCATAAATTGAACGTAGCGCTCTTAAAGTTGAGGCCACTGACTCCAAATTTCGGTAGTAAATTTTAATAATTTCGACTTGCTGTTGGCTCGTATATCTTTCCATGATGAAATGGCAAACCTTACTGAAGAGAAATGTCAAAAGAGCCTGAAAAAATATGGGGTCGTTTGCTGTCTCTATCAATTTACTTCTGTAGCGTCTCTGTTGAAAAACCCTTTATAAAACGGAACATTAGTATCACTTTTTAATAAATTCCCAGTCATTACAAACTAGTTTTCTCATTATTTTTAATTTTTAACCTTTTTTAGCCACATACACTATTTTTAGTATATTCCAAATCATCTAACCCTTTCGTGACGCTTTTACACCTTTTTACCCCCACACATTATTTTTAATAAATTTCTAATCATTCCTTAACATTTTTGTTTTTATTTGAAGTTGTACCACTTTTACCAATATCTCCCCCTTTTTTACCAACAGGCACTGTTTTTAACACATTCTCAATCATTCCAATCGATTTCTTCTTGCATTTTTGAAGTATAAAAAGTTGTGATAGGTTTGAGAGATATTTTTTGTATAAAACTGGCTCTCAAACTTCTCACAGCCTTTTATAAATGAGGCCGTAACTTTTTCGCCAATTTTTTCCCGTTTCCCGTTACATCCCATTTAGCCATTAGGGGGAGCTTCTCACAACCATTGAGCTGTGTGGGTTCTAGTTTTACACCCACTGATGGGGACCTACAGTTTTGCACCGGCTGCGAACTGTTTTTGGGAAGCATTCTCATGGCTAAGTACTCGATAGTGTCACCATCTCTAAGCGAGGTGACCGCCGTCGAAAGAAATTTAAGGTGGTCTGAGCACGGATCGAACCCACATACACTATATTTAATACATCCAAATCATTGTTCAAACCAACTTTTGGTCTGCCTTTAGTAGCCTAATTTGAATTTATATTCCAATTATTAGTCGAACTCATTCCAAACTATTGCTCTCTTTGTTTGTAGTATTTCACCACATACACTATGTACCTTAAATAGGATCATGCCCCATCGTTCCAACCGATTTTGTCCTCTTTTTTAATACTGTTCTTTCTGACAGACGTTGAATATTTTCTACATCTTCCACAACATATCAATCCACTTCTGTCGGAATTGCCTCTTAAGGGTATTAAAGTTAATTTAAATGCAGAATGGCTTACTGTGAAACTGAATCTATGTATGTTTTCGAAAGCCTGTATTACCAATTGGTAAATTTTTTAAATAACAAATCACACAATAATTGTTGTCAAAGGTGTGCATTACAATTGAATCGCCCTGTATTATCTTCATGTTGATATTTTCACTGTAATTTGATAAAATTTTGCAGAATTTACTTGAAACAACTAAATTTTAAAAAAATTACATAAGGTATCAAGGGACACCCGGTTGGAACGAAGTTCCTTTCGCTATATATTATGTACTAGTTACTTCCAACACGCCTGAAGGCGCCCTTTGAAAAATACTACAATTTAAATGGATCTTTAAGAAGAGATACTTTTTGTAACATGATAAACTTTTTTTAAGAATTTATTTATTTATTGAATGTATTTTTGAAAAAAAGTATATTTTTAGGGCCCTTTTGTAAGAATATGTATTATATTTTCCCGATAATGTCCCTTCTTTGACGAGAGGTACTCCTTTTATTTAAAGCTAATGTTTTTACGTAAGAAAAAGCCTAAGAGTATGATTTTTTTTTACAAAGAAATACTTTTTTTAAGAACAGGTACTTTTTAAAGAAGTGGTACTCTTTCTGGGATAAGGTTATTTTTTCAAGAAAATTTACTTATTTTCAGGAAGGCTACTTATCCCAAGAAAAGTAAAGGTATTATTTTATTTTTAATAAAGGGTACTTTTAAGAAAAGGAATTTTTGTAAGAAAATGTATTTTTTGTAAGAGAAGGTTTTTTTTTTTTAAGAAAAGCTTTTTTTTACGAAGGAACAGGTAAAATTTTAAAAGTAGGTTACAAAAGTTATTTTGTTTTACAAAAAAGGTACTCTTTAAAGAAAAGGTAGTTTTTTAAGAAAAGGCAATTTGTTGTAAGATAATGTACTTTTTTAAGAAAAGGTACTTATTTAAAAATTACTTTTTTTAAGAAAAGGCAATTTGTGTAAAAAATTTACCTTTTTAAGCAAAGGTACTTCTTGAAGATAAGGTATGTTTATGAATATGGATAGGTAATATTTTTAGAAAATGTAATTTTTTAAGAAAACGCACTTACAATATGTAATGAAGATGCTCCACCTAGAAAATTTCCCATGAAATATCCCCCCATATGTTAGTCTAGACATAAACCAAACCAAAAGTACGAGTGTAAGAGTAAAGGCTCATTTACACTACCGACAGATTGTCAGTATTTGTCTTCAAAATGTGTCAGTAACGTGTAAATGTCAGAATTTACTGACACAAAACTTTCTGTAAACAGTCATCAAAATTTTCGGAACGAATTCTGACGACTGTCAGTATTTTGACAACATGTTGTCAAAATATGCCAGTAAATTAACAGAGATAGGAGATAGCCATTATTTCTGTTTCGCTCACTTCCTGACGCCGTCTTCCTTCGGTAACTGTCCCATCGGAATTGATTTGGTCGAAATCCTTTGCTTGCGCATATGTTGTCAGTTTTCGTTTGTTTAAAAAATTATGCAATACACAAACCGCAATGACAACTGTTGCAGCATTTTGTGGGGAAACTTCAATGGATTTCCTAACAACTCGAAAACGAGCTGAGAGCAAACCAAATACATTTTCCGAAACACAATAACTTGCTATCGTGTGTGGACAAAGCAAATAAAAAACAGCTGAGAACAATTGTCAAAATTTGGTCAGTAAACACAAGCAGAATATGTCAGTAGTGTAAACGGCTGACAAAATACTGACATGGTTTTCTGACAAAATATTTTGACATGTGTAACCACTAGTTCAAAATGTTGTGTCAGAAAATTTTGACGAGTGTCAAAATCTGTCAGTAGTCTAAATGTGCCTTAAGTGTACTGCTAAATGTAATTCCATGCTCAGGGTTGTACTTCATGGATTTGCCAGTCTTGCACTTTAGCTTTTCTAAAGTTACTTTTTATTGGGTTCAAAACTACAATATGTAATAAACAGGCCCCAACTTCTCTTTAAACCAAACCAAAAGTACCCAATATAAAATAAATAAATAAATGATTTCCCGCTACATCCCATGAAGGGATTAGGGAGAGCTTCTCACAACTTGTGAGCTGTGCGCGTTCTAGTTTTACACTCACTGACCTACAGTTTTACACCGATTCCGAACGGTATTTTGAGAAGCTTTTTCAGGGCTAAATACTCGACAGTGCCGCCATCACTAAGCGAGGTGACCTTCGTCGAAAGAAATTTAAGGTGGTCAGAGTAGGGATCGAACCCACGTCCTCATGCACAAGAGCCACGCACACTACCATTGCACCACCGACGGTCCAATATACGTGATAATAATGGGTTGTAATTAAGTATTTAAAAAAACACTTTACCGCATCGTGCGATAAGGAACTTCGTTCCAATAATAATTTAATTTATCAAATCGGTACTTGTGGCCCCGCAAGCCTTTGTTGGAGCAGAGTGTGATTATGTAGGTGAGGGTCTCCTATAACAGCATCTCTATACAAATTATCATTAGAAAAGTGAGTTTTTTTTAGAGTTATACAGCTTTCGCACTGGCATCGATTTCCTTGATTTTCCCACTTTAGTTGATTTTAAGCAGAAATCAAGAAAATTTTATCGTTTTGACTGATGACAAAAAATGCTTCACTTGCTTTATGCAACGCTGTTTTATCTCACACTACGCACGAATAGTACGTTTGTTTACAACCATTTCACTCAAGGCGCATCGGTGAGGTGGTACTGCTAGAATAACCGAGTTATTTACGTTTGTCATTCCTTAGGTATTTCTTGTTCCTCAAACATATATTTTTTATACTTTTTTGTTTTGTTTTATTCCTGGATTACATTTCTGCTGAATTTGATTGTGGAAAAATACCAGGCAAAGCAAAATGCCTTAAGTTGTAGGCTTAGTATGCTTCTTTTGTCGTAGTAACACTACCTTGTCAAAGCGCCTTGACTTTCAATCAAATCAGGAAAAAAAAAACTAATGCGAACACTTCAGATTTTATTAGGATATATGATACGATATAGGAAAAATATTTTGCAGTTCGAATGAGGTATTAGAGAACTTTAAATTAAAATAAAGTACAGAAGATATCAATTAAACTGACTCTGTTGGATAGATCAATTTGTGCCATTAATGCTTACATGTGATTTGGGACATGTGGCCGCCACGGCAGACGCATACATGATGGCACAACCTGTGATACACTTTTCGCAATATATGCGTCCGAATTTCGACAATAATTCATCCAATGTTGCTTTTCAGGTATTCAATTGTCTCTGCTTTATCGGCGTAGAGGGTTACCCTTTATATTTCGAGTCCTGGCAATACTAATGTTGCCAAATGCAAACTCGAACTTCCATTGGCAAGTTTAGCATAAACATACATAGAACGCTTTCACTTACGAGCACTATTTTTGAATTTTACAACACACTTTATCTCGGTCAAAAAATTTACTTAACCCGTGAACATTTTCGCGAAATAATTTTTACCGATTTTCGGCGTAGATTATCGAGACAAGAATGTCTCAATCAACTTGTTTCGAATTTTAGTGTTGAAGCAATAAAAAGGCTCGTGTCGATTGAAAAACTTTGAAAAAATAAAACCGCGGTAACTCAAATGCAGTGCACAACATCCACCCAGATGGCAAATCATGGGTCTATGGATATGAGCCCGAAACAAATGCGAGACAAATCCTACAAAAGTTGTTGGTGGAAGAAGTACATCGAACACCTAATGATCATTTTTTTTTCGGTATAACTGGTCATGTGGCCACGGTGCCTTTAGTGGAAGGTAGGACGGTCAATTATAAGTGGCATACCACCATCTGTTTGTCAACTGTGTTCGAAGAAATGACGAAAACCAACCAGAGGAGACGGACCATTTTGCATCAGAACAATGCGAGCTCTCACGCATCAGCTGAGAGAATGGGCTATTTGAGAGCTCAATATGTCGAATTGTTGGATCATCCGCCGTACAGCGCTGATCTGGCACCAAATGACTCCTTCTTATTCGCTCACATCAAGGAAAACCCTAGTGGTCAACATTTTTCGACGGCCGAAACAGCTGTTGAAGCGTTCAAAAATCATGTTTTGGAGGTGCCTCAATCGGATTGGAAAACTGCTTCGAAAATTGGTTTGAGCCCATGAAAAAGTGTATTGATCCTCATGGAGAATATTTTAAAACCCAATTAAGGCGGCCAATTAAGAGCATCATTATGTGAATTTATACGTTTATCAAAAGGATATTTGAGCAAATTAATTGTAGCGTTGGCTGCGTGGCATGTGGCTCCGTCTTGTTGGCACCACATGTCAGCAAGAGTAATGTCAGCCAATTGAGGTACGAAACCGTTTACCGTTGGCAGTAACAGAATGAATCCGCCGACCCATAAACCGCGCCAAGCAGCCATTTTCGACAATTTGCGACGATTTTGCGACGAATAGGCGACAATTTTTGCCTATTTACGTACCCTTTTACTTACTCTTATTAACTATTTTACAATCTCATGGCGTCAGTTGTCTTACATATATTAATTAAACAAACAAATTTTAACTTATTTCTCCAACTGGTTCTATCCTTCGCCTTTTATCGCCAGTAGGTAATACCAAGGGTACGGAGAGATTCTTGGGCCTGGTCGTTCCATCGGAGTCTAGTCCTCATCTCCTGCTTCCATCGGGTACGTTATCGAAAACCTTTGGCGCTGGCTCATCTTCAACCATTCTGATAACACGGTCAAGCCTACGCAATTGGCCTAATTTGATTGCCCTATCTATGTCCATGCCATAATACAGATGATGTAGCTCTTAGTTCCAACGACGTCGGTCCTCGCCCTTTTTTTAACAGGACCATATATTTTATGGAAAATTTTTCTCTCGCATGCTCCCATGTGTTTTTCATCCGCTTGCCATATGACCCAAGTTTCGGAGTCCTATGTCAGGACAGGTAAAAAATGGCTGGACTTTTGTCTGTCGAGATAGGGCTTTGTTCTTAAACTGCTTGCTGAGCCCAAAATAGTATCTATTTGCAAGCACCATTCTCATATTTATCTCCAGGCTGACGTTGTTCACCGTGTTCACGGTGGATCCAAGGTAGACAAATTCATCTACCACTTTAAAATTAAATCGGTTTTCGACCTTCAGGTGCGGGCCAAGTCTAGTCGTTGACGCCATCAATTTTGTCCTCATTAACAGCAGCACCCACCTTCGCTGATTCTCTTTCGATTCTTGAAAATACTCCACTAACCTCTCGAAAATTTCACCGCATAATGTCTATGTCGTCAACATATGCCAGCAACATATGATTTTTCATGTTGATAGTCTTGTTCGTATTTACTGCATCTTTTCTCATTATTATCTCTATTAAGATGTTCAAGAGATTGCACGAAAGTGTGTCGCATTGTCTCAGTACTCGCTTTCTACAGAATGGTTCGGTGAGGTCTTCCCCACCTTCACTCGTGATTTGGTGTTGATCATCTTCATTCTACCGAGGCGGATAAGTTTTTCCGGAATTCCAAGTTCAGACATTGCTTCTTACAGTTTTCCCCGTATGGGGCTATCGAAAGCAGTTTTGTAATCGACAAATAGGTGGTATTTATCGATTTACTTTTCGTGGGTCTTTTCCAGGATTTGGCGCAGCGTGAATATTTGATCAGTCGTGGACTTGCCTAGTCTAAAACCACACTGATAAGGTCCAATCAGGTTTTCAACAATTGGATTTAGTCTTTCACATAACGCACTCGACAGGACCTTAGACGCGATGGCTAAAAGACAGAGACCGCGATAGTTGAAACAGACACATAGACCATCCTTTTTGAATACAAGCCATAATACATTGAGACTCCAATCGTCAGATATAGATTCCCCCAACCATAAACCGTATATAAATCGCTGGATTTGTGCTAGCAGTCCTTCGCCACTTGCCTTAAAAAGATCCGCCGGTAGGCTATCCTCACCAGCGGCTTTATTATTCTTAAGCTGAGAGATTGTCGTTCTAATCTCGTTTTGGTTTGGGGGGAGGTACAATCTACGATATCTTCCACAATCATTACCTCCTGATCGTCAGTGGAAGAATCTTAGTGGGGTAGTGCTGAAAAGTGGTCTCTCAACATTTTGAGCACACACTGCTTATCATTCACCATATTCCCCTTCTTGTACTTGCAGGAGGGCAGCCAATTATTCGTCCCGTTATTTGATCTTCTTCTACTGGGGAAATTTCGATCTTTTCACTGTCTCTCTCTGCCCTCACCGCCGTCATTTCCTCCTACATAGTTGGTTTTCCTCCCTCCTCAGCCTCTTATACCGCTAACTCGCCCCACGCGTTGTGATTGACTATTTCGTTGCCATACGTTCAAGGTCTTTTCCACCAATTTCAATGCGACATTCTTCATCGTCCCATGGCTTATCCTTCTGCGGGGTTTGATAGCCAAGTTCAGTTCTTGCAACAGCTTCCAAATAATGGGAGATGTGCTTCCACGGCGCATCTTTGTCCCCAGGAGGGGAGTATTCTGCCCTGGCAGGAGAGAGAGCTTCTGCCGATAGGACGTTGATATCTCCGGTATTCGTAGCTTGTCAATATCTAGCTTTTTCTGTGTTCGGCTTCGTACGTTTTTCACCCTGCTTAGTCTTGTGCGAACTTTCGCAACCACCAGGTAATGAGCCGAGTCGGTATTAGCACCTCGGATCACACGTACATCCATTACACTAGAAAAGTGGCTGCCATCTATTACCAAGTGATCAATCTGGTTCTTCGTCCTCTGATCAGGAGATATCCAGGTCACCTTATGCTGGAATCGTGTGCTACTATGTACATAAAGCAAATATCACCTATTAAATCGGTTGTCAAATAAATCAGTGTTTCTAGCTCAAAGTTGTGAACCTCTTTCATAACTGAAGGGAATTCGCCTTGAGACAGGGGTTTACCTTCTATAGATAAATTGTCCTGTACCATCTATATACAAGGGACGGGGTTTGATTGCGGCTTTAAAATTAACAAGCTTGACAAAATTTTCATCAACTTTATGCATATAAATATCCTTCAGTACAACATGCGTGTGCGAGTGTGTTTAAATATATTTCTACAATTGTTGTTTTTTTTTCGCCACAGCTTTTATTGATTGTACAACAACAAAGATAATGTCATCAACAGAAACAGCAGCAGCAATAATAATAACAATCACCACTATCACTACTACCCCATATATTCAAATGCGTATATTGTTATGTATGTATGCATGTGGTGGTATACCCTCTCCATATATACATGTATAAATTCATATATATATAGTTTATTGTTGATATCGCCTTACTGTCAATTTAATTCAATTAATTTTCCAATTATTGGCTTTTAATTTCGTTCAATTTATCCTACAAATACAATCTCTTTCATACGTGCCAACACTTTTACTCATACACACACAAAGAGAGTCCTTGGCCACCCGACCCATACATCGATTTAAACACACACACGCGCATACACACTCTATCTGTCGCTCTCGTTTGCATGTGTTTGTGGACAGAAGTGCATTTGAGTGTGTTTGTATTCGTGCTGTGCTACCGTATAAGTCTTGGCATTCACTCAGGTTCCATTAGTCCGAATCGGATCTATGTATGGGTGTGTGTACGTGCGAATCCTTGCAATCAGCATGGAGTTTATTTTAATGTATTGTGCATTATTATGTCGACTCATTAAAAATCATTTTTTCAACACTTAATTGGTAATTTGTCAATATTTCATATGTGCATATGTATTTGTATGTAGGTGCCTTTGAAGTTTGTTAAATGATGTTAAATACATATACACTGTGAGAAACACGCTGCATTGCAGCGGTGATACATATTCATTAGTGGGTTTGCATTGTAGCAATGAATTGTTTGTACAGTTGAGGGATCATTTGATGTAAATATTACAATTTTCTATAAATATTATTTTAGAAATATGACCGTTTATTTCCAAACTTCAAATTTGCAGGGATTATTCCGAACCGACGCGCTGACATTCCTACAGTTTTTTAAGAATTGATGGTGATTTCTGGTAAAAACCACAAATGATAATACAAATAAAACCAAAAGATAACTCTAAGGTGGCTAAAATTTTATTTTATAGTTTAAATTGCGATCTTTAAATTATGACATCATTCTTTGTATATCGTGTACGCGTTTTCGTAATATGACAGTCAGATCATTATCTTCAAGCACTTTTCCATGTTTTAAAAAAACAATTCAAAACTTCAACATTTTTTAAGGAATATGGGTAAAATTTTTTAAGAGTGGAATATTTTAAAACCTTTGAGTCTTCAGCGTAAATTGTTCCTGAAAACATTCGGTTTGACACAGAGTTACCGATATACTCCTCTTCATACACTCTGTACTATTTTTGCAACGCTCATGCACTATCCCACCCCTAACGTTCATGAGCTTAGGGGTGGGATAGTGCGTGAGTGGTTATTTTGGAAAAAACAGTACAGAAACCGAGTTCTATAAAACCAACACATATATTCATCCTTACGTTGAACGAATGATGGTTGCAAATGTACCAAGATTTAAGAGCAGAGTGCCATTGCGTTAAATAGTATTCAATACCCAACGTAATTAGAATCCTAAGTGACTATGGGGAGTTATGGTGAATACCAGCCAATTCTCCGCCCAATATTTCTATGGGAGGTATGAGAATGGTCAGGGCGTAGTTGTTGCAACTATTTAGGTGGAAAAAATGGCACTAGGAGCAGAGGGAGAGTGAAAAAACCCAATTATGCAGGATGAATGGTGAATACCGAAAATTTTTCCAGAGGGTAAGAAGATCGAATAACGGGCCTAATAATGGGCTGACCTCTTACATGGACGAGAATGGGAATCTAGTGGCTGATAAGCAGTGTGTACTCAATATGTGGAGAGACCACATTTCAGATTCTTTCACTGCTGATCAGGAGGTAATATAGTGTAGATTATAAACCCCCCCACCCTCCCCTAAACAAGGACAGATTAGAAGGGCGATCTCCTAGCTTAATAATAATAAAGCCGCTGGTGCGGATGGGCGACCCGCTGAAGTTTTAAGGGAGATGGCTGACGACTGCTTGCACACATGCATCGAAAACCTGATTGGACCTTATCAGTGTAGTTTTAGACCACGCAAGTCCACGACTGACCAAATATTCACGCTACGCCAAATCCTGCAAAAGGTCCACGAAAAGCAAATCAATACATACCACCTTTCTAACGATTACAAAGCTACTTTCGATAGCCCCATGTGAGGAAAACTGTACGAAGCTATGTCTGAACTTGGGATTCCGGCAAAATTGATCCGTCTCTGTAGAATGAAGCTGACCAACACCAAATCAGCAGTGAAAGTGGGGAAAGACATCACTGAACCATTCTGCAATCTCTTCAACATCCTAATAGAAATAATGATGATAAAAGCAGCAGTAAATACGAACAAGACCATTAACATGAAAAGTCATATGTTGAATGCTGACGACATTGACATCTTTGGGCGAGAGGTTTCTGCAGCATTTTCAAGAATCGAAAAGGAATCAGCGAAGGTGGGTCTGGCTGTTAATGAGGGCAAGACAAAATTGATGGTGTCTACGACTAGGTGAACCTCTGGACTTGATCCGCACTTAAATGATGGCAACCGATTTAATTTTGAAGTGGTAGATAAATTTAACCACCTTGGATCCTCCCTGAACAAGGACCACAACGTCAGCCTGGAGATAATATAATACGAATTTTTTATTTTTTAGAAATTTTTTATGAAAACAGCTCCTGTCTCTCCCATGGATGTGGTTATATTTAAGTTTGGGAGAGAGAAATAAAATTGAGACGAACCTATATTTCACTCCCCTAGAAAGCACCATGACTCCTCTAGGAGGCAAGCGCTGATTTAATAAAAAATTTCTAAAAAATAAAAAATCACTTGTACATGAGGTCCTGGGTTCGATCCCAGCTCTGACCTCCTACAATTTATTTCAGCGGCGGCGACCTGGCATAGTGACGGCGACACTATCGAGTATGTAGCTACCAAAAAGCTTCTCAAAATACCGTTCAGAATCGGTAAAACTGTAGGTCCCAATCAGTGAGTATAAAACTAAAAAGCGTACTGCTCACTGGTTGTGAGAAGCTTTCTTTACCACTTTAAGGGAGAAAATGTGATAAAACACTAATTTTTGTGTAGGAACCTCCTTAAGGCGTCAAGATAGGGGGTAATTACGTTTGGAAAAAATTTTGGGAGGGAAAAATTAATGGTGCTCGGGCATACATTTAAATCCTCTCCGGCAGATCTGCAGCTTGTTGTGAATTTGTTCCCCGCCACCTTTGACGACAACGCGCAGACGTATTTGTCGACGAGACGAAAACTGTAATTCGAGTGAGTAAAGTTATTCTTTCAGTGTATGGATATGCTCGTAGTAATATTAATTAATATTTCAATCATATTGTCACTAGCAACTATTTCATAGTGAATTAAGTCAAGAACAGGGCAGACGATTCAGAATGTGATCGCTACGATACCCTACGGGAAAATTGATCACAACTATTATTACACAGTGCAACATGATAAAATATAACAATATACGGACACCAAACTGTTCGAAATTTTGATTTACTCTCTGAGGCAAAGTTGTCATAAAGAACAAAAATTGTAAACATCTATAATCAAAAAAAACTTCATCTTCAAAGTCAAAATCGCAAAAAACTTTAAAAAATTCAATTTTTTTTAACCTTTTTTCCCCTGTTCAGGTCCATAGGTAGCAAACCGTTCAAAATTCAAGGAAACAATCAACCACAAGAATGATCCTAAGATCACAATAAACAACTTTCTATAACATATGGACTTTCTAGAAATGATTTTAACACCGTTTAGGTAGCCCTTAGACAGCCGCAAAAGTGAAAAATTTCCCGAAAATGTTTTAATTTCATTCGTTTTTTCTTTACTTCAACATTGAGGTACTACAAATCTTCTCCCGTAAGTGAAAAGGCATGTTACAGGTTTCATTGTTATACTAATACAGATTTTATTAATCATAGTCCTTAGGTGGTATGGGTTGACATTTAGAGTTAGGGTTGTAACAAAGAGTAGTAGCATGGATATTTAGTAATAATGATTCAGTGTTGTAGGGATTAGTAGTCTCAGCAGGGATGGCATTACAATACTATGCTATCTATTACAAAAATTATAAAAAAAATATTCGTATTATGTTTATAATGTTGATGGCCCTGGACTTGCAAATCGCACTCTCTTAAGTTGTGGATCCAAATCGTCATCCGAATCGTCCGAATCTGACTCTGATTCAGAACTTATGGTGTCCACAGGCACGTTACTTCCAGACTGCCTTCCATCATCAGCTTTTTCTTTTTCAGATGCTTCATTAACATCATACAGGGTGATCTTGTGACTCCACCCACATACCTGAAATGAATTAGAAAAGAAATCAAAAAAGGAATGCAAAACAACGCATCAATAAAATTGATTATATAAATCGTCAAAATGAAAATGAAGCAAATGCAGCTTTAATATCATCGATGTGCCGATTTTCTCAAAATAATACAGCATTTTTTTCACCCATTCTCTTGCTTCCGGTTCCGCGTCTCGATCCCCTACTCGATCACTATAATCATGACGCGATGATTCAAAGTTGCTCAGCTTTCTAATGTCAGGACCATTAAGTACGCCTGTTAAATGAAGACAAAAAATAAAGACAGAAAAGAAAACATTAAATTTACTACAATACCCTTTTTAATTTTGTCATCGCTTCGCTTTGGGAAAACGCTTTTCAAGTAGTCGAATGCGTTTGGGAAATTTACAACGGCCACTTCCATGAATTTTTTAACAATTTCCAATTTCATGTGGAGCGGTGGCAGCAAGATGTCTTGAGTATTGTCTATTAAAGGCATTCCTCAGTTTATATTGTTTCATTTGTTCCTCCACACTTCCTCTTGGTCTCCACGAATTACATTGGTATTGATTCAAAGGTGAGCGCGAATCCCAATTCCCTTGCAAAATGTTGATGACCTTCAAATCACAGCAAATCTTCCATTTATGTTCGTAGTATTTGATTTTTCCATTATATCTTTCAATGTTTCATAGCTTTCTTTCATGTTAATACCCATTGCTAGCGGAATGGAAGGTTTTCGGTTCGACACATGCAACAACACTGCTTTCAAGCTTGAAACAGAACCATCAATAAATAATCTCCACTCACTAGCGATGTAGTTCATTCTCATTTTTACCACCAAAGCTTTTACAGGGATGCAGTAAGCGAACGAATTGTCATCATTTAGAGCGTAGAGGCTCTGAAATTCAGCTTGCCGTTTGCGGTACGCCGTAGAGTTAACATTACCATGTGTGAGTTTTCTTTGCTTTAAAAACGCTGCCAAAAATATGGCAAGTCGCTGCGATAGTCCCAATATGGCCACAATCAAATCCATTTCCATTTGTGTTATTAGTTGTGGTCCATCTCTTCCCTGTTGGGGCTCATAATCGGTATTAAATGGATCTTTATAAGTAACACCACTTGCTCTAGTCATTCCTGTACGTTCTGTACTACGATCTGGAGTTGGCGGCCTTGGTGATACAAAATTTTTAATGTGCAAGCACTGGTAGTGTGGCTGTCACAGTTGCTTTATAACTTTTGTTCCTCTCAGCATATCGATTTAGACCACATGTGTAATTTACGCATGCATACCAACTGGTCTCATCATGATCACCTGGGACATTAATCCAGTTTACCGGCTTACAATACTTCAGTTAGCTATCCAGAGTGAGAAGGTGAAAAGAATGTGCAGCCTGATTGGATATCACTGATAAAGTTTTCGGACCAGCGGACATGGCGAAAAACATGGTTGTCAGTAGTACAAGATTCCACAATGACTACATCTTACTACTTGCATATCTCCCGATCTACAGACGAAGAACCTGGTTGATAACGCGGAAATTGATGGAAGACTCTACTAATCTAATGTGCATACGTGTGATTCGAGCAGCTAATATCGATTCGGATCACTACCTGTTTGCAGCAACGGTTCGCAAATGCTTAAGCACAGCTAAAGTTGTACGAAGCCAGACATATAGAAAGCTAGACATGGGAAAGCTGCAATGTTCAGAGACAGCTACAGAATATGCAGAGAAGCTCACTCAGATACTGGCGCAGAACGCACCCCCGCCGCATAATCCTGAAGTGCAGCTATTTGAAAACTTCTGTAAACACCGTACTTGGTTATGAAAAAGCTCTTAAAGACGAGCATCCATGGTACGATGAGGAGTACCGCATAGCAAGTGATTAAAAGAACGTTACAAGTATGCCAACGCTCCAGTCAGTTGCAACGCGAGCCGTGAAAGAACGGTATAAGGAGCAGAGGAGGGAGGAAACCCGTTTAACTTTATTTATTGAAATATTTCCAAAATCTAAGGAATCACTAGTTGGATTCAAAACTTTTGCATCCATTCGAAGTTCACTAATCCTTAGTTTAAGTCTATTTGGAATTAAATTTTGTTTTAATTTTTTAAATTCATATTTCATTGTGCTGACAAATATGTTGTTAGATTTGCAAGCATGTTGTTTTTATTTTTATATGATTGCGATCTTCATGCATAAATTTAACATTGGAAACGTCCACATGTAAATAATAGAAGAACAATAAGTTTTTCTGTCAATTTTATATTCTCTTCCCACTTTTCCAATTCGACGAAAAATTCAAAATTTTAGCACCGTCCATATTTTTGTACAGAGGTGTAAAAAAAGCATTAACAGTTCCAAAAAGTCAATATACTTGCATACAAGAATGCTTGGTTGAAGCATTTCCTATTCATTTGTGATGCAACCCTAGTAACACTAAAATGCAATCTAATTTACCGGGATGTTGATATGTCAATGGAACTAACAGAATTTAAAATCATGCACTTATATTTAACTAAGAAATCTTGCGATTTATTGGACCTGAATGCGAAGCAGCAAATTCAGCCACGGATATGTTTTTAATTTTCGGAAAGAGTTCGTTTTTCCTCATCCTGGGGGAAGTGCCTGAAAAACACTGAAGAGGCCAAGGGAAACACTTGTCAAAAATTCTACAAAATATATTTTTTACTAAATACTGAATCTGCTTTTTCAATGAATCTGCGGGCGGTTCGGCACTCATCAGTATCATGAAATTCTATAAGAATTCATCTATAAGAACTCATTGCCGGTCCTATATAATCAGCTGCAAAATTATTATCGTGGTCCTTATGATACAGAAAATCACACCCGTACACTGTAGCCGAAATCAATGATATGCATACTTACTTACTTATCCGGTCAGGCACAACCCCGAAGGGTTAGGAAAATTACAAAACGAAGATAACATATTTAGCCAAGCAGTTCGATCTTTTGCTTTATCTCTCCAGTTGGTAATACCAAGTGTACGCAGGGATTCGTCAACCTGATCCCTCCAGTGGAGTCTTGGTCTTCCTATTTTTCGTCTTCCTTCGAGTTCGGTGTCGAAAACCCTTCGTGCTGGTTCGTCTTCAACCATTCTACTGACGTGGCCTAGCCAGCGCAATCGCGTTACTTTGATCCGCTTAACTATATCAATGTCAGGATAAAGCTGCCCATTGTGCACTATAGGGCCATAAATTTGTCGGAGTATTTTTCTCCCGAAGACTCTTAGAGATGTTTCTCCTGCTTGTGATAAGACCCAGGATTCTGCGCCATAAAGCAAACCAGATTGTATGAGAGTCTGGTATAGTTGGACTTTTGTTACTCGAGAGAGGGGGCTTTATCTCTAAAGTGCTTGCTAGCTCAAAATAACATCCATCCACAAGCACAATTCTACGCTTGATCTCAAGGCCGACATTGTTGTTTTTGTTTACCGCAGAACCGAGGTTGAAACCATTAATTTTGTCTTTACTGTCAGACCCACTTTGCTGGCTCCTTGTCAATTCTCGAAAACACCGCAGTAACTTCTCTCATTGTGCGCCCAATGATTTCTATATCATCAGAATACGCGAGCACCATGTCACTTTTGCTGCTGATGGTTTTATTTATATCGACTGCAGCTTTCACTGCGGATATGATCTTCGTCAAGGTCAGCCTGCAAAGGCGTATGAGTTTTGCAGCAATAC
The DNA here is from genome assembly GCA_963931995.1 of Phaonia tiefii. NCBI lineage: Eukaryota > Metazoa > Arthropoda > Insecta > Diptera > Muscidae > Phaonia > Phaonia tiefii. Next base: position 334,101,664 of record OZ008368.1, on the reverse strand, counting down.
CATGCTCAGACATTACTTCGTAGAATTTCTCCCGTATCGGGCTGTCGAAGGCCGCCTTATAATCGACCAACAGATGATAGGTGTCGATTTGTTTTTCGTGAGTCTTCTCGAGGATTTAGCGTAGTGTGAAAATCTGGTCAGTTGTCGATTTTCCAGGCCTAAAGTAGTGTGGCTATGGTCCAATCAGGTCAGCGATAATTGGTTTTAGTCTTTCGCAATTATACATGATAGAACCCTATATGCTATGGATAAAAGGCTTATTCCACGGTAGTTGGCACAGAGATTCGGGTCACCTTTTTTAAATATGGGACATAGTACACTGAGACTCCAATCGCCGGGCAAGCATTCATCTAACCAAATTGTGTTAATGAGCTGATGCATGCACCTTATCAGCTCATCGCCGCCAGCCTTAAACAGCTCCGTCGGTAATCCATCGGCTCCTACGGCTTTGTTGTTCTTAAGCCGGGCAACAGCTGTTCTGACCTCATCTGGGTTAGTAGGGGGGCAATAGACGTCGTCGTCCATATTGTGATCGATTGTCCCATCGTCAGTGGATATCTCAGGTACTAGTAGCACGGAGAAATGCTCTCTCCATATTCCCAACATGCTCTGCACATCTGCGACGAGATTTCCGTCCTTGTCTTTACAGAAGAGGGGCCCTGAACCATGTCCATTAGTTCCGTTTTTAACTTTTTGGTAGAATTTTCGGGCTTTGTTCTTCCTTCTGTATGTCTCAATTTTCTCACTCTCGCGCTTTCTCCACTGCCGTTTCTTACGCCTAACGAGACGGTTTACCTCCTTTCGTTTCTCCCTATACCGCTCAGTTGCAGCTCCCGTTGCAATTGATTGAAGCATTGCCATACGTGCAGCGTTCTTTTCGTCATTTGCTATGCAACACTCTTCATCGTACCACGGTTTGTTGCAAAGCGGTTTTTCAAAACCAAGTACGGTTGTTGCAGCAGTTTTTATAGAGTCGGAAATGGTTTTCCACTGCGCATCAGGATCGTCATCGGGAGGGGGTAGGTTCTGTGCCAAAAGTTGCGAGAGCTTCCTTGAGTAGGCAGTGGCTACCTCTGATAATTGCAGCTTTTCGATGTCCACCTTCCTGTGCGTCTGGTTTCGTACGATTTTCGCTCTAATTAATCTTATGCGAAACTTTGGTGCTACCAGGTAGTGATCAGAATCGATGTGAGCTCCTCTGATCACTCGTACGTCCATTACACTGGATGAGTGCCTTCCATCAATTACCACATGATACATTTGGTTCTTGGTTGTTTTATCAGAGGATACCCAAGTAGCCTTGTGGATGTCTTTATGTTGGAATCTTGTACCACTAATGACCACGTCTTTTGCCGCGGCAAAGCCAATCAGTCTCATATTGTATGATATAACGTCATTTGTAATCGAGTCTTGTTCATGCAAAAAGATATATAGGGATATCTTAATTACCACGCGATTAGCCACGTATTTAATTTGTTTAATATCTGTCGTTATTTTAAAATCATTTTCGACAATTGCGGGCATAAACCGATTAACAGTTTCTAAGCTAATCCCCCCTCCCCTCCGTATAACCTTCAAAAATATCTTAATTGTCATTAAATTTCATGAGATTACCCAAAAAGTGCAACCTGCTAAATTTTGGTAAACCAAAGAAACACTTCCTGTCTGCACTAGCTCTACCCTAACGTCACGAATATCCTGTTAAGACCAAGAACTTTTTTCTTAAATACCAATAAATATTGATAGGTGCAGATTGGATCTGGAATTGATAATCACGCTAAGGAGCTGGGTTGTGTTTCGAAACTATTAAAACTATTTCAGGAGAAAGAATACAAACTCCCATTTCATAGGGTGGTTTAGAATGTCCTTTTTGTGCTGGCATATATGTGGGCGCCAACCGGGGTGTTTATATACTGGGGAGGGATTCTGAAACTTAATTTTCCATAGTGTGGGTACAACAGAGTCCAAGGCATTGTCACTAATGACCGTCGTTTTCTACTAATGACACAAGTTCCATGCAGTTTGTCGGTCGTCTCTTGGCATTTCTGTCCCAAAGACACCAAAAAAAAAAATTATAAAATGTCCGTGGTTTTTCAACTGATGGAATTCTGGTGTAGTGAAGCAATAATTGTGGGTTTTTTGTTGGGAGGCTAAGGCATCATCGGATGAGCCATACGAAAAGTTGTGGCAAAAACTTTCTTAATTTCGTTTATGGTTTTATATTTATTTTTAAAATATTTTCACATTCCGCTAACGCTTAAGTGCGAAAGAGTATTTTCAAAATATTTGAGTATCTCAAAAGGACAACTAAACGAATAATGTAGTAGTTACAAAAAAAAAACCCTAAATGAGTTCTTAGATAAAGAAATGAATTTTGAAGCCTTTGTAATTTAAGGAAAACATCCTTTGAAAATGTTCAGTATTTTTTTTTAGGATTCTATGAGGAAGAGTGTTGTTAATATGATGTGCCATCATTTGCTAGCGTATGAACTCTCTGAGGGATTAGGGTCTTATGAAAAATTATAAACCCAAAAATGAAGATAAGAGTGAAATGAACATAATGTTTCTAACCAAAAGAACATCTTCCATAGGAACTATGTCATAGGCTTTATTGCGAGCTTGTATTAGTGTATTCATAAAACTTTACAGTGGTTTAGAGAAGATTATCGGGAAGAAAAATTTGTACCTAAAAGTAGCACAATATTGAGCTACGATTTTTGATGTGCTAACATCTATAGCGGCGTATAGGGACTAAATCTATAAAAGTCAACACATGCAAACAACACACAGACAGGTTTTCTGCTGCTGCTAAAACCAGATTTTCTGCGACTGCGAAAGAGAATAATGACGTGTGAAACAAAAATGAGAGAGCAAGAGAGCATTGAAAGAGTGGTGTGGCAGGGGTGAGGCAAACGAAATTATGTCTATAGCGTATGTATTAACATAATAATGTATGTAGGAACATGTGTCTGTTGTTGAACGGAGATATAAAGCATAGCCACGCAAAATTTCATTTGCAAGCGCATGGGCTTGCGCAGTCGACATTATTGTGACACACCAATACGTCAGCTACTTCGTACAAAGTATGTGTGATATTGTGCGTTTGGCTGTTTCGTTGCTATTGATATGGCAAACATGTGGTTATGTGACACACGTATACGTCAGCTACTTCAGACAAAGTATGTATGATGTTGTGTGTTTGGTTGCTTTAAATGTGCCTGTATTTATGTATGCGGAAAAAAATTTGGATTAATTTTTAATCCTTCTCCCGTAATCCAATCGAGCTGAAACTTCCCAGGCAAACTAATGGCGATGACAAAAATGAAATGTCGAAATATGGGCGGGATTGGACTAATGGGCGTGGTACCTCACATACAAATCACAAATTAAAAATCCATTATTTCTGCTCCTGTTAACGGTATTTGAACGAGATCGGGTATGTTGGTTAGGTTTACATATTCTAAGATCTGGTGCAAATATGGGCGGGATTGGACAAAGGGGCGCGGTCATATATAAAGAATTTCTAGTCAAAAACTGTTTTTCTACGGGTTGATTTTTTATTATTGTCAAAGGTAAGTCAAATAAAATGTGGGTGCGGAGCACTCTCAGAGCAAATAGAATAATGACGTATTATACGTACATATATAAAAAAGAGATAACAAGAGAGCAACGAGAATTTTGTGAACTTGAATAGCGTATGTGCGAACATAACAATGTATGTATGCATGTATGTTCGTGTGTCTGTTGCTTTGCATTCTCTTTGTTGTTTCTGGGAATAAAACAAAAAGTTTTAAGCAAGAAAATAATGACAATTGTGCTTGCACTGGTCTTAAAATAATTTTAAATATTAATATTATTTAAATGTAACGTCATCATATGATTGAACGCTGTTTTTTATTTTTCCATGTAACATTCACACATGTGTTCATATAAATCGAACAGTTACCGTGTAGCAAAAAGGTGTTAACACATCGCCCATAGTTCGAACACTCATTGGTTTTTTTTTGACAGGAAGGGACAACCTATTGTCTTAAGGCGTCAATTCGTTGCAGACCGACAACTGCAGAGTACATGTTCCAACTTCACAGGTACTGTAGGGCTCATTATGTGGAAGCTTCAAGCGGCTTGTGAGATTACCCCGTTAGCAGGGCAATTAGCATTGATATGTTCCCCCGTTTATGGCTAATCAGGGAATCTTATACTCAAGTGAATGTTATATTCTGGCCATGTGTTTCTGGGTGTGCGGCTCTTTTCCGTCCTATCCCATCTGGACTTTGCTCGTTCAAGGTAATGCAGGAAAATACCTCTTTTGAGGTATTTGCGACTGACACCATATGGAGTTCGGTGGAAGAGGATCCTGCCCTGGCTAGTTCGTCTGCCCTTTCATTCCCTAGGAAACCCTTGTTGCCTGGTATCCAATTAAGAGCCACATTGGCCAGTCGACCTATCTGGACAAGTTTTTCCCTATATTCAGTAACGAATTTTTATGCAGTATTGTTTGATTTAAGTGTTACGAAAGCCGCTTGGCTATCCACAAATATTCGCTCCGTTCTCCCTTGCAGTATAAGTTCGGCGCAGGCTTCCTACATGTCGAGTACCACTAGAACAATATAAAAAGTACACAGACATAATACATGCAATTGCTACTGCTACTCCTTATGTATTCATCTTGGTCAGCTGATATGCCGCTAGTATTTTTAGCATCCCCGCAAACCAACCAATTATCATGGAACCAAATAAATCAATTGGCAGGATAAATAAAATGGATAAAGAAAAAAATCATAGGTTCTTCATGAACATTGCAAGACTGTTTTATATTGATATATTCTGTTTAAATAAATAAAGGACATATATATAAAACCAAGTTCATTAATCTGAGATGCCCTTTGGAATTGTTTCTTTGCGTGTAGAATGCCGCCAAAGCAAACATCCAAGCAGAGTAACCAAGCTTCAAAAAAAATAACTACGGAAATGCCTTCTGTGTTTATTACTAATGACACAAACTCATCTCAGTCAAAAGTTGTGGATCTTGTTCACTTCTTCGGATGCACCCTTTTTGCGTAGCAGTTCTTTTCAGCAAACCACTGTCTCCCAATTTGGCAAAGGGACAAAGAGCAAAACTTAACAACTTTTTAGCCATAAATGATGTCTGTGGTCAACTTTAGACTTTAAACCACACCGATATACACACACACTCATCACTCTCTCCGTCCCGCTCTCGCTCTTACACCCAAACAAACAGCACTACAAAATTGTTACCGCATGTTGTGTGAGTGAAAGTATGAGTGGATTTGTAATGTGTGTGTTTGGATGTGTATATGTGTGGATATGTGCAACGCCAAATGCTAACAAAAACAAACGGAAAACTACAACTACTACAGCAAGTGGGCTTCACAAACAAACAGCAGAGTGCGAAAGGAAAAACTAGTAAGAGAACAACTCTAACGCACAATCTACCACAAGAGTGGACAACTAAGTAACACCAGGATAAACGCAATTTACACGGCTGCTTTGAGACAGCAACAATGGCAACGACAAATCATACTGTGAAAGCTAAAGAGGACAACTGCGACAGCAACAGCAACAACAACAACAACAAATAATAGGGAAAAAAATAAAACCTACAAACATTAGTAAAAGGCTAAACAGCAAGAGACAAAAAAAAACATACGAGAAACGACAACACTAACGAAACTCAAAAGAACAGTAAATAATAATTTATTTACTTAGTTGAAGGACACACTAGACACAAACACACACGAAGAAGGGTTAAGACCTTTAACTCAGAGAGAGATCAGAAGTTAGAGATACTTATACGAGTATGTACTTGAGATTACGACAGCTGAATAGTTTTGGTGTTACTTGCAATTTCAACACGCTTACACTCTACTTTGATTGCCTAACTAGTTGTCTACTTTGATTAAGTCTTGAATGCACTGTATTATTCTGTGTCTTGTCGAGTTTTATTCTTGTACTCATAATAGTTCTGTACTAGTATTTATGTCGTTACTAATCATAGAACTTTTAGCCATATAATTAATATAAATTCGATTCTACAGGATCGTATGAGTAATTCTAGTGATAATAATGTCCACCAGAAGGTATGATTGATTTTATATTAATAAAAGTTACTCAGAATCTTTGCTATTTGGTAATTAATATTACTCAGGCGTTCTGGGTATATACAGTACCTGTTGCTTAACAAATTACGTATCTTATAAAGGGTCCGCCAAATAACTTCTTTTTTTTTAAAATGCTATAAAAAAAAATACTGAATATTTTCTCAAATTTCTTTTTTAAATGAAATTACAATCCTTCCGGTTAATAATGGAAAATAATTTCATTCAAATGGCTGGCCATACAGTAGCCTACACGATCGGTCCAATTTTTAAGCACATTATCGATTGTGTGCAGCTGTATTTCATCAATGGCTTCACGAATATTGTCCTTTAAAGCGTCAATTGGCTCTGGTTTGTCAGCGTAACACTTATCTTTGAGGACACCCCACAAATAATAGTCCAAGGGTGTCAAATTCAAGCTCCGAGGTGGCCAAACGACATCAGCTCTGCGGCTGATAATGCGATCTTCAAAAACAGGGCGCAAAACATCGAGTGTAGCTTCGGCTGTGTGGCACGTAGCGCCGTCCTGTTGAAACCAAATGTTGCCAATATCCTCCTCTTCAATTCTTGTGAAGAAAAATTCGTTCAACATGGCCCGATAACGATCGCCATTGACTGTAGCGGCCACTCCTTGCTCATTTTCGAAGAAAAATGGCCCAATTATGCTTCTGGATCAAAATCCGCACCAAACAATCACTCGTTTTGGGTGCATCGGCTTTTCAATGTACGCGTGCGGGTTTTCTGTGCCCCAAATGCGACAATTTTGCTTTTTTACATACCCGCTTTAAAGGACAATATTCGTGAACCCATTGGTGAAATACAGCTGCACACAATCTATAATGTGCTCAAAAATTGGACCGATCGTGTAGGCTACTGTATGGCCAGCCGAGGCAGCCATTTGAATGAAATTATTTTCCATGATTAACCGGAAGGATTGTACTTTCAAATAAAGAAAGAAATTTGAGAAAATATTCAGTAGTTTTTTTCTTATAGCATTTTCAAAAAAAAAAAGTTATTTGGCGGACCCCTATTTATGATACAAGTCTTCACTAATTGTGAGAAACTCTTCCAAGGTCCTTTATAGGATGTAGTGGGAAATATTTATCAATGGCCTGCAGCAAGTATATTTCAGGCCTCGGAATATTTTGAAAATTAATGGACCGAAGTTATGTACTTGCCATGTTAGAACGGTATAAAGATCCGCCGCCACTATCCAACTGCCAGATATCCTCTAGAATTATTATTCTGATATTACTGCTATCAAGGAGATGCAATCAACAGGTCATAGCTGTGCATGGAAGATGAAAACATTGATATATACTACAGCTACCATGAGACAAAGCATGCAATTGGTTGCGGTCTTGAAGTTGGCAAAAGATTGCGATATCTGGTCTCAAGGTTCAACCCCGTGAGTGAACGTATAGCCGCCATCCACGTAAAAAAAAAATTATTTTATATATTGCGAATATGTGTGCATGACCCATCAGAAGAAAAATAACATGAACAAAAGGACATGTTCTGTGAGCGACTATAGGAAACATCAGAACGCTGTCCTGGCGGTCTGACATTAAGATTGTTCTAGGTGATTTTAATGCTAAAATTGGCAGGGAAAATATCTTCAACTCAACCATCACCAAATTCAATCTACACGTCATTTTTACTCTATGAAACTGTTGCAGAGACCATACTCTATGAAACTGTTGCATAGACCATACTTGGTTACGATGGTACACAAAAAAAATATTGGCCTGTAAATTTCAATTAAAAATATAATTGAATTTTTTCAAAAAATTCAATTAAAAATTAATTGAATCAATTAAATTTTTAATCATGTTTACAATTTATTTTTTGAGTTTACAACAGAACTTGGAGTTGGCAAGGGGCAAATCTACGGCGCTAACAATGTTTGATTTTTGAGTCCATTATCGAATTTTTGCTGTGAATCTATCTAAATTGATATAAATATGCACGATATGTTCTTAACAAACCTTAATATATACAATTTTTGTACACAAAAATTGTTGTGATAATGTATTTTACACACGGAAAGAAAAAACTCGTTCCTGCCAAACGAAATCTCATATAACTGAAGTTCGTTTGGGGACTGTAGTTGGGAGAAACGAGCTTCTGTTAAGCCATACATATCATTTCGTTTGGGAGAACCGAACAATGTTTGCAGCAAACGAGTTATGAAAAACATAAGCTGAAAAAATGTTTGCGAGAAACGAAAAACGGTTCCGCCAACTGTTCCCTCGGTTACAGAAACCGAGTTGTAGTTACAGCAACCGAGTTGTAGTTACTCTATTCAGTACATTACTTATACATTAAAATTTATATTTATGGCTTCCATAAAATCTTTTTTGTTTAAATTTCCAACTGTTATGATTTTGGTTTTACCCATAAAGTTTGTTTTAAAAAAAATTGGAATTTTTGCCTATCCTTTCAGTGTCTACGAACGCGTCCGTCTCGACTTGCATTAAAATAACAACTAAAAGCGCAGCAAACTACGCCAATTGTCCATCCAAGATATATTGACAAGGCAAAAGCCTTTTATGTGTATGCGTGAGTGTGTATGTCAAACGAGTGGACTGTGTATACATCGACAGAAAGAGAGAATGAGAGAAATTTACATTCTTCGTACTCATTAGAAAAATGGCTAATTTCAGTTATCGCAAACGGTTTTTAACTTGCGACAAATGTAATTTTGTTCCCGTTTAGTACAAACTAGATCTCGTTTGCAACAACATGATACACATTTGCGTTATATGAGTTTATTTGGGAGAAATACATAAACGGTTGCGATTAATAAATTAATACAAATCAATCAAATAATTGTTGTGGCAACCGAGCAATAAATGTTTTTTTTTCTTTGCGTGCAGAAAGTTGAATTTTACAGCGCCATTGGGAAGCAATATGTGTGGCGGATGAGTCACCAGCCGTCGTCGGCACTTTTCGTACGGCTTTAGTCTTTGATATACAACACTGTTGTTATTTGTAATTTGTTTATTATTGAGTGAAAGATTTTATTTTGTGAACTTAAAGAATAAAAGTGTAAAAATGTCTTGTTTCGTGATTAAAACTGCGTTTTTTGAAATTGTGTTTAATTGGCAAGTGTTTTTGAATAAATTTTATTGGAAATCCCCAAACATTTTTTATGCACTTCAAAATACACAATTTGCCCCCTTATGCCACATACAATTGTTGACATGAAAAATGTTTTCAAAAATTTAATGTAAAAAGAAATTTTACGACTCACCTTCTTATACATTTTGAACGTGTGAAACAAGGGTGCCCTAAATTGGATAAAAGCAATACATTTCTCCAACAAAGCTGTGAATATGCAGAAGAGATGGAATGTGACAAAGGAGTGACTGTTGCTGCGGAAGGAGCAGATAAATTGAATGTTTGTCCAGAACAACCAGATGTACCTATTTTTTTGTATTTAATACAAATCGTTTAAACACTAAATGTTTAATATACACTAAAAAAGGGTCCGCCAAATAACTTTTTTTTTGAAAATACTATAAAAAAAAAACTACTCAATATTTTCTCAAATTCCTGTTTTCATTTGAAAGTACAATCCTTCCGGTTAATAATGGAAAATAATTTCATTCAAATGGCTGCCTCGGCTGGCCATGCTGTAGCCTACACCATCGGTCCAATTTTTAAGCACATTATCGATTGTGTGCAGCTGTATTTCACCAATGGCTTCACGAATATTGTTCTTTAAAGCGTCAATTGTCTCTGGCTTATCTTAGAGGGCACCCCACAAATAATACTCCAAAGGCGTCTATCGATGAGGATGCCAGTTTCTTTCACTTTTTTCACAAGATAACGAACATTCGGAGCTGACGGTGCTTCTCTTCTTCCAAAATCCGTACGCAATTTTCGCACACATTCTGCAAATTATCTAAATTATCTAAACTAATAATCTGTCACATCATACATGAGCTAAGTGTTACCATTCACGAAATAAGCACTAGTTGAAAAAAAAACGTTAGATGGCTTGCCCTTTAGTTTAAGAAAACCGGTCAGTAGCTCCGATTATGTATCCAAATTCTAAAAAATTAAATTTTTTATAGATATAAGTACATGTGTATCTGCGACACATTGAATAAAATCGCTTTAAAAATAAAAATAGAACATTTTAGTTTTTTCTGGAGTCGTCGCAGGGGGTTAACTAAAAAATCGCGAAAAAATTCAATAATTGTTTTAAATAACTTGACTGCATACTTAATCAATATTTTTGAAAAAAATCAATAAATGTTTTAATCAAATTTACAAATTTTTTAATTGATTTTTTTTTTGACAAATTCACAAATACCTTTAATTAATATTAAAAAATGAATCAAATAAACAAATTTTTTAATTGAAATTGATTTTGATTTTTTTCTGTGTACGATAGTGAGTGTAAAACTAGAAAGCGCCCAAGTCTATGATTGTGATATGCCCTACCCAGTCCCTTTGTGTGATGTAATTGCAAACTATACATCTATTTACTAAATTGTGATTAAACAATTCTCAATACGTTGCTTTTTGTGTAGCCTTATACAGTGTGATAACACTAGTTTACAAAAGAATCAAAATATATGTCTGGTAAATATTAATTTATTTTTTATTCCTATACTCTAAAAAAGATTTTTATCAACAATCAAAACTAGTCGAGTTTGAGATTAGCTGCAATTACCAGAACAGCCACGACCTATGCCGGGATACGGTCGCAGGACGCAACCCCGTCTCATGATCTTGAAGCGCAGTGGAACTACATTTTCCCCTCTATGAAAACTGCTGCAGAGACAGTACTTGGTTATGAAAAACTGTTTACTGATAAACCACGGTACCTAACAGAGTGTCGCATAGCAGGTGATGAAAAGAACGCTGCACGTAAGGCAACACCTCAGTCAGTTGCAACACGAACCGGGACACAGCAGTATTAGGAGAAGAGGAGATAGAAAAACCGTTCATTTAGAAAGCTATAAAGGTTGTGGGGAAAGCGCTAGAGTGAGCAAATTGAATCTTACAGAAGGAAGAATGGGGCCCGTAAATTCTACCGAAAAGTTGAAAGCAAAACCAACGGAAATGGACTAATGTCCCCCGTGTTTTGAGATAAGGACGAGAATCTTGCCACAGATGTGCAGAGTGTATTGGGAATATCGGTAGATCACTTCTCTGCTTTACTTGTTCCAGGAGACTTCAATATAGATGAGGATGTTGGGCAAATTCAGGACAGAGTAAGAACTTCATTTTCCCGGTTTAAGAACAACAAAGCAGCTGGTGCTGATGGGCTCCCGGCTGAGCTGTTTAATGCTGATGGCTATGAGTTGGAAAGGTGCATGCATCAGGTCATATGCAAAATCTGGATAGACGAATGCATGAACGACGATTGGAACTTTAGCATACTATATATTGTTTTCAACAAAGGCGACCCAATACGTGAACCAACCATTGTGGACTAAACCTTTCGTCTGTCGTATACAAGCTCCTCCCGAATAATGTGCAGTAATGTGCAAAAGACGTCAGCAGTTTGTTGCAGACCTGATCGTAATTTCTCAGTGTGGCTGTAGTCCTGAAAAGTCAACTATCGAACAGATATTCACATTACGATAAATCTTGGAGAAACCCCACAATAAACAAACCGACACTTAATACCTCTTTGTAGATTGTGAGGCTGACTTCATTAGCCAGATACGTCGAAAACTGTACCAATTTCTGTCGGAGCCCAGTATTCCATCTGAGCTGACTCGCCTTTGTAGAATGACACTGACCGACATGAAATCCTCAGTTTTAAAGATCTCACCGATTATTATGAGGTGAAGCCTGAGAATGGGCAACACCCTATCATGCGATCTCTTCGAAATATTAATCATCGTAAGAAAACCTGCAGTCAACACGAATAAAACCATCAGCAGAAAAGCACACTGGCTGCTCGAATATGGTGATGATTTAGACATCATTGGGCGAAATCTGCGAGAAGTTACTGCAGTATTTTCTCGAATTGAGAAGGAATCATCAAAAGTGGTTTCGGCAGTAATCGAGGACAAGGTAAATTTAATAATTTCGACATGCAGAACATCCTCCTGGTTTTACAAAATGGTGAACATTGATAACCATTATAATTACGAGGTAGTGGGCGAATTTATTTACCTCAGATCTGCCGTGAACTGAAGCAATAACATCAGCCTAGAAATAAAACGTCGAATTTTCTTGCAAACATACGCTATTTCGGGCTAAGCAATCACTTCAGAGATGTGGCTGTCGATGGTGCAATGGTTAGTGTGCGCGTCTTTTGGACATGAGATCCATTAATTTCTTTCGGCGGTTGTCACATCGCATAGGGACGGTGATACTATCGAGTATGCTTCGTGAATAAACAAGATTGTCGAATTTGGGGCTCAGAAGATCCTCAGGCAATCTAAGGTAAACAAATGCACCCACAAGGAGCAACTGTCTGGTGCAGATTTAGGTCAGGCGGCGTGATTGGCCCTTACTTTTTTAAAGGTAACGCCGAAATTGCAGTGGCTGTGAACAGCATTCGTTGCAGGAACATGATAACGGAGTTCATTTGGTCTCAATTGGACGGCATGGATCATGGAACAATATGTGGTTTTAGCAAGGCGACACCATCTGCCACACCGTGAATGAAACAATCGACTTATTGCAGCAACGATTTCCAGAACAAATTATCGCAAGAAGTTATGGTGTCAACTGGCCACCAACATCATGCGATTTAACGCCATGCGATTTCTTTCTTTGGGTTTTTGTGAAATATCGGGTTTCTGCGAATAAACCAGCAAAAATTCCTGAGCTCTAAGTCGAAATTCAATGCGACATCGGTGAGATACCGCCACAACTCTGTGAAAAAGTCATGGATAATTGCATGAAAAGAGTAATGGCCTGTCGTCAGAGCCATGGGGGCTATTTGGCGGATAGTTTAGTACATACTTAATCGGATCATGTCTCCCTTATAATCCATTAAAAAAATCACAACTATCTCAAGAAAATGCGTGTTTTTGTTTTAAAATGAAAAAGTGCATGCTTACTGAGACACCCTTTAGTTCGAGCTTCGTTTTCGTGTTGTCTGTGAAGTTCTTAAAAAATTAATGGTTTCCCATTACATCCCATGAAGGAATTGGGGAGAGCTTCTAACAACCAGTGAGCTGTGCGCTTTCTGGTTTTATACTCACTGATTGGGAGCTACAGTTTTACACCGGTTCGGAATGGTATTTTGAAAAGCTTTTTCATGGCTGATTACTCGATAGTGTCGCAATCACTAAGCGAGGTAACCGTCGTCGAAAGAAATGTAAGATGGTCTGAGCTGGGATCGAACCCACGTTCTCATGTACAAGAGCCGCGCTCACTGTCATTGCACCACCGTTTTCACAATTATAACGTGTCGTTCCTTCGCAAAGCGCTCCATTTTTAAAAATCGGAATTAACATGTTTGACAGCTCCAACATTCGGAATTAACATCGGAATTAACATGTTTGACAGCTCCAACACACAGAAAAAATTACACTAAATATAAAAAGTGAAATTTTGTTGAGACACCCTTTATACTTGTACCAGACTCTCATACAACCTGTCTTGCTTTATGACGCAGAATCCTGGGCCATATCGCATGCCGATGAATCATCATTGGGTGTCTTCGAGAGAAAAATGCTCCTAAAATTATACGGTCCTATAATGGAAATCGGCGAGTATCGACGACGGATGAACCACGATCTTTATAATCTGTGTCCCGACATCGACGTAGTTTAGCGTTTCAAAATAGCGCGATTACGCTAACTAAGCTTCTCAAATTACCGTTCGGAATCGGTGTAAAACTGTAGGTCCCAATCAGTGAGTGAAAACTGGAAAGCGCACAGCTCAGTGATTGTGAGAAGTTCTCCCCAGTCCCTTCATGGGATGTAATGGGAAACCCTTTATTTATTTATTTAGGTCATGTCAGTAAAATAGCTCAGAATGAACCAATGCTTAAGGTATTCGAAGATGTGCTCGAATGACATCGAGGACAACCAAGACTTCGCTGGAAAGGCGAGAGCTTGATGTTACCAACGGGAAGAGAAAAGCCGAAGGTCGAGCGTGTTTAAGAATTATGTTATCCCCAATTTGTCAGGTCCTTGTTGCCTCTGCTTTGTTGGGGCCATTTAAGGATGAAATTAAGGGACAACGATATTAACAATATTGCTCATGTCGTATACAGATGTTTTGAAAATCCATTGACTGTATAGCACTAATATGAAACACTTATCATAGCTAGGTTTCAAACACGCATTCCTATTGCCGCACATTCATTAATGAAACATCTGACATTCAGTTTGTATATATATTGGTTGTTAAACACTGATCAGTACCTATACTTTTCAACGCCCCTCTGAAGGTCTTGCTTTAAGTGCCAACATTCTTGTTGGTATGTTTAGACTTTTTGTACAAAATGACGTATTTGGAAAGATATGGCTTCAACAGATTACTAAAGTTGATTGTTTCACATACATATATTTTCAAAAATTACAAAATTTAAAAAAATACAAAATATCAGTCACTAAACTTTACAGAATATCAGTCAATACCTCCAGATAAGCGTTAAAAATAAATAAATGGTTTCCCATTACATCCCATGAAGGGACCGGGGAGAACTTCTCACAATCACTGAGCTGTGCGCTTTCTAGTTTTCACTCACTGATTGGGACCTACAGTTTTACACCGATTCCGAACGGTATTTTGAGAAGCTTTTTCATGGCTATATACTCGATAGTGTCGCCGTCACTAAGCGAGGTGACCGTCGTCGAAAGAAATTTTAAGGTGGTTGGAGCAGGGATCGAACCCAGGATCTCCTGTACAAGAGGCGCGCACACTACCCATTGCACCACCGACGGTCAGATAAGCGTTATAAAATATAATAGTCGTGTTTTGGTTACAGCCAACCGATTGTCGCTTGTAAAGATGCAAGGAAAACGGCAATTTAGAGATAAGCAATATCACTCAAAATTGTGGAACAAAGTTGGTATAGCATGTCAAAAAAATTATAATTTTAGCGAAACTGATTCGTGTCGCTTAGACTTCGCAAAGGCCTTCACACAAAACAAGCGGTGACACAAAAACATGTTTAATAATCTGCTATAATACGACACAATATCTAATCTAATTTAGATGGATATACTTGATTCCTTCATTGGGCAGTCCAAGTAGCTTACTACTTCCACGCAGTATGTCCTGGCCAATGGCTTTTCGGAAACCTCCGTTAGCTAGCTAGAGTGAGAAGGCGAAACAAATGAGCATCAAATCAGGTTTAGTAGGTGACTGATGTCACTGAACCACATTAAACAATCGTGCATATTCTTTTGTCCTTAGAAGTCGGATGAGCCAAACATACGGGCCAACGGCGGATAGAAACTAAAAGAAGAAAATCCAGGTTCAACATATCGCATCCTGGTCAGCGTCTGATCCATAATGGGCTGCTGCAATCAAATATCCTGGCAGTAGGTAAAATGCAAAAACACGGTGGGCTAGGTTTGCCTCCCGCCACCATTCATAATGGCAGTGAAAATACGTAAACGAACAAGAAAACATAAACAACCCCTATTTGTTGACGACCCCCGCAAACGTTATAAGGACCGCGATTTACGGGTATGCACTTGGAATGTAAGAACTCTATATAGATCCTGTGCACGTATCCAACTGGCAGATGTCCTTGAAAGTTATAAGGCTGACATTACCGCTATCCAGGTAATGCGAAGGACAGGACATGGCTGCACAAGAAAAAGAAACTGCGATATATACAACAGTTGCCATGAAAAAAACATGAATTTGGTTGCGAATTTGTAGTTGGCAAAAGACTGCGACATCTAGTCTCTAGGTTCAATCCTGTGAGTGAACGTCTAGCCACAATCCGCATAAAAGCGAAATATTTTTATATTTCCCTAATTTGTGTGCATGCCCCGACAGAAGAGAAAGATGATGATGCCAAAGACATATTCTATGAGCTCCTAGAGGAAACATATGACAGCTGCCGTGGCCATGACATTAAGATTGTAATACTAGGAGATTTTAATGCCAAAGTAGGAAGGGAGAATGTGCTTAATCCAACTATTGGCAATTTCAGTCTACATGCTGCCAGTTCCGACAACGGCATGAGACTGATTGACTTTGCCGCGGCAAAAAACATGGCCATTAGCGGTACAAGATTCCAGCATAAAGACATCCACAGAGCTATTTGGGTATCCCCTGATCTAAGAACGAAGAACCAAATTGATCACGTGGTAATAGATAGAAGGCACTCATCCAGTGTAATGGACGTACGAGTGATCAGAGGAGCTAACATCGATTGTGATAACTACCTGGTAGCAGCAAAGGTTCGCACAAGATTAAGTTGAGCGAAAATCGTACGAAACCAGACGCCGAGGAAGCTGGACATCGGAAAGCTGCAATTACCAGAGGTAGCCACAGCCTACTCAAGGAAGCTCTCGCAACTTTTTGCACAGAACCCACGCCCTCCCGATGACGATCCTGATGCGCAGTGGAAACCCATTTCCGACTCTATAAAAACTGCCGCAACAACCGTACTTGGTTTCGAAAAACCGCTTCGCAATAGACCGTGGTACGATGAAGAGTGTCGCATTGCAAATGACGAAAAGAACGCTGCACGTATGGCAATGCTTCAATCAATTGCAACGGGAGCTGCAACTGAGCGGTGTAGCGAGAAAAGAAAGGAGGTAAACCGTATCTATAGGCGTAAGAAACGGCAGTGGAGAAAGCGCGAGAGTGAGACAATTGAGACATACAGAAGGAAGAACGAAGCCCGAAAATTCTACCAAAAAGTTAAAAACAGAACTAATGGAAATCTCGTCGCAGATGTACAGAGCATGTTGGGAATATGGAGAGAGCATTTCTCCGCGCTACTAGTACCTGAGATATCCAATGACGATGGGACAATCGATCACAATATGGACGACGACGTCGATCGCCCACTCCTAACCTACACGAGGTCAGATCAGCTATTGCCCGGCTTAAGAACAAAAAAGCCGCAGGAGCCGATGGATTTCCGGCGGAGCTGTTTAAGGCTGGCGGCGATGAGCTGATAAGGTGTATGTATCAGCTCATTAGCAAAATTTGGTAAGATGAATGCATGCCCTGCGATTGGAGTCTCAGTGTACTATGTCCCATATTTGGAAAAGGTGACCCGAGTATCTGTGCCAACTACCGTGGAATAAGCCTTTTATCCATAGCATATAAGGTTCTATCAAGTATAATGTGCGAAAGACTAATTCCAATTATCGCTGACCTAATTGGACTATACCAGTGTGGCTTTAGGCCTGGAAAATCGACAACTGACCAGATTTTCACGCTACGCCAAATCCTGGAGAAGACACATGAAGAACAAATCGACACCTATCTTCTATTTATCGATTATAAACTTGCCTTCGATAGTCCGATACGGGAGAAGCTCTATGAAGCAAGATCTGAGCTTGGTATTCCTGCAAAACTCATACGCCTTTGCAGGATGACCTTGACGAACACCAAATCCGCAGTGAAAGTTGGTAAGGATCTTACCGAACCTTTCGAAACTGAGCGAAAGGGCAAGGCGACACCCTTTCATGCGATCTCTTTAACATCTTAATAGAGATCATTATCAGAAAAGCTGCAGTCAACATGAATAAAGTCACATGCTGCTCGCTTATGCTGATGATATAAATATCATTGGGCGCACAATTAGAGAAGTTACTGCGGTTTTTTCGAGAATTGAGAAGGAGTCAGCAAAAGTGGGTCTGACGGTAAATGAGGACAAGACAAAATTAATGGTTTCAACGAACAGGTCCTCCACGCGATTAGACCAAAGCATGACCGTTGATAACCGCTATAAATTAAGTTAGTGGACGAATTTATATACCTCGGATCTGCCGTGAACAGAAACAACAACGGTAGCCTTGAGATCAAGTGGAGAATTGTGCTTGCGAATGGATGTTATTTTGGGCTAAGCAAGCACTTTAGAGATAAAGTCCTCTCTCGAGTAGCAAAAGTCCAGCTGTACCAGACTCTTATTCAACCTGTCTTGCTTTATGGCGCAGAACGGCACAACGGCGAGTATCGGTGACGCATGAATCATGAGCTGTATGAGCTTTATCCTGGCATTGACATAGTTAAGCGGATCAAGATAACGCAATTGCGCTGGCTACCTCATGTCAGTAGAATGGATGAAGACGAACCAGCACGAAGGGTTTTCGAAACCGAACTCGCAGGAAGACGAAAAGTAGGAAGACCAAGACTCCGTTGGAGGGATCAGGTTGACGAATCCCTGCGTACACTTGGTATTGCCAACTGGAGAAATAAGGCAAAAGATCGAACTGGTTGGCGAAATATGTTATCTTCGTTTTGTAAGGTCCCTGACCCCCCGGGGTTGTCCGAGACCGGATAGGTTAGATTTTAAAAATGGATTTAACTACTTTTATTTTGATGAATCGTATGATGAATTCATATCGTAATAGTTCATTTCCAAAGAAACAACTCATTGATTCTACATTCAATTTGATATAAAAAAAAAAACATTCAAAAGATACGATACAGTGCTGTTGAATTTAATAGGTACCATTTTGTTATCACAATGTTGTTACAATTGAGTCACTGATTAACAAAAATCCCCTTATGTTGGAGGCTTCTTCTTAAGAAGTTACACTTATTATCGATAGAAATTTTTGGATATTAGCGTATCTACAGGTAGTCCTCTTTTAATTCGGACTTCAGAGAGACAGTTTCATATTAATCGCTGTATTGGCACTATACTTGTATAACAAGACTTCAATGTTCTCGTAGAAAGAATCCTTTGATTGTAAAATCTTTTTAAGAGTTTTGCGACTCTCTGTTTTTTGGAATACTTATCGCATACTCGAATCGAATAATACAATGTGCCGCAAAAGTTGTCAGCCAATGTTCTTTGACTTTAATTTGAAAATCGGTGGTTCTACTTTGGATTATGTTTACTTGGTGTCTTAGATGTTTTTCAGTAGGTGGAGAAAACTGTATTGACCAAGTGGCCGTCGCCAGAATTATTGACCATACGGGCACGATTTATGGAATTCTCACTCACTCTTAAGAAAACTTCCGACGATAGGCTATCGTATTATTCACGGATGTTCTCTTTGAGGACTTTAGAAGTCTGAGGTTTGTTGACATAGACTCAGCACTTAAAAAAACCAACAAAAAGAAGTCCGGTACGGTTAAATCGGATGATCTTGCTGACCTACGCAAATCGCTAAAGCGGGAGCTAAGGCGACGCGGATATGCGGCCCACAGAAATTCGATTGTGGCTCGCGAACTATGCACCGTTGCTAACCACATGACCTCCAGATACAATTCCACCAATTCAGGAAGGAGAAACTCGTTTGAACATGACTCTCTAGCTATCACCGTCTTCTGGCCCGCGGCGCTTTCGAAAAAAGAAAGCCCGATGACCCATCAAGCGTAAACAATACACAATGCAGTAACTTTTGAGTGAGTGTAATGGCTCTTCGTGAGATATGGGCGGATCTTTGGTCCCCCCGAAGCGATTATTTGGCTTACTCACATATCCACCGAGATGAAAATGGGCCTCGCCGCTAAGGATGATTTTTCGATGAATAATTGCATTCCTCGTGGAGCAAGATGAAGTCAATGCAAATTTTTCAAAAAAAAAGCGCATCTTCTTTGATGAAGCAAATTTCCATCTGAATGGCTTCCTGTATACACAAAATTGTCGAATTTGGGGCCCAGAAAGTCCTCATACAATCCATGACAAACAACTGTCTGATGCGGATTTTGGTCAGGTGGCGCGATTGGGCCTCACTCTTTTGAAGATTAGGCCGAAATTGCAGTGACTGTGAACGGCATTCGTTACAGGAACATGACAACGGAACTCTTGTGGCCACAACTGGAGGACATGGATCTGCACGACTCGTGGTTTCAGCAAAACGGCGCCACCTGCCACACCGCGCATAAAACAGTCGATTTATTGCAGCAACAATTTCCAGAAAAAAATTATCGCATGAAATGTTGATGTCACATGTCCACCAAGATCATCACTCAGGATGATTCTCGATGAAAAGTTATTTCCGCGTGGTCGATATTAAGGATATTAAATTATCTGCTCTTGATATGGTCTTTCCCCAAAAATTCTCTACAAAGTTCCTAAAAAATATGGTTACCCTACATCCCATGAAGGCATTGGGGAGATCTTCTTACAACCAGTGAGCTGTGTGTATTCTAGTTTTATTCTCACTGATTGGGACCTACAGTTTTACACCGGTACCGAATAGTATGTTTGAGAAACTTTATTATTGGTAAATACTCGATAGTGTAGTCGTCATTAAGCGAGATGATCGCCGTTGAAAGAAATTTTAGGTGATCTGAGCAGGGATCGAACCCACGTTATCACGTACAATAGCCGCGGAATGTACCATTGCACCACAGACGGCCAAGATCACCTCTTGATGCCCAATGGCGTGGTACTTCGTCTCCGCTGTTATCTGCGACATATTGAGCTACAGCAGCGATATTCTCAGCAGAACGGATGCTCCGAGCTGGCCAGACCTACCAGCATCTCGTGTTGTCCCATACTCTTCGAGGCGAGTGGACGAACGCCGTTGTGTTTGCCCAGTGAGTCGGAGGACCGGGAAATCTGCGCTGAAATTCACGCTGAGCTAGCACCACCGACGAGTTACTCCGTAAAAAATTTAAAAAATTATTCGGCGTTCTTGAGAAGTATTGCCATCCACGTCTTATTGACGTGTATTTTGTATCCGTCTACTTCACAACGTCAAAGTACAATTGGTCTTCGCCGTCATTTTCCAAAATGATAGCATATTGCAACGTGGTTTTGTCAAAGGCTGAGGTAAGCTCGGTCATGTCCATGGTCTTTCGATAGGATCCACTAAACATTCCGAAACTAGAACAGAATGGGTTGCAACAATCTTCTGGGAACGGATGACAATACTCTTCTGGGAATGGTTTGAGAACACTCCGTTGGGTTCGGTCTGATAGTACTCTTTTGAGCTTGGTTTGACAACACTCCTCTGGGAACGGTTAAGTATATTCTTCTGGGAATGGTTTGACAGCACTCCGTTTGGTTCGGTCTTAGAGCATACTTCTGGGATTGGTTTGAGAACACCCTTCTGGGAACGGTTAAGAGTACAATTCTGGGAATTGTTTGCGCATTCCCTTGGGTTCGGTCTTAGAACGGCGCCAGACCGGTTCGGTTGGTCCTTCAATACAGCCATCATATATTCGGATGGGTAGAACTGGATCGGGATCAGATTCGGTCAATAACAGAAACGTGGAATAGTCGGCCTAAGCCGCTGTGGTGGAATAGTCAACCGGAGTCGCTATGGTGGAATAGTCAACCGAAGTCGCTATGGTGGAATAGTAGACGGAAGTCTCTATGGTGGAATAGACAGCTGGAGTCAGTATGGTAGAATAGTCAGACTAAACCGCTATGGTGGAATAGTCAACCGGTGCCACTATGATGGCGTAGTGACCCTAAGCCGTTATGCTGGAATAGACAACCGAAGTCGCTATGGTGGAATGGTCGACCGAAGTCTCTATGGGGTAATAGTCAGCTTAAACCGCTATGATGGAATAGTCAACGGGAGTCACTATGGTGGAATAGTCGACCTAAGCCGCTATGGCAGAATATTCAACCGAAGTCGCTAAGGTGTAATAGTCGACCGAAGTCCCTATGGTGGAATAGTCAACCGAAATCGCTATGGTGGAATAATCAATCGAAGTCGCTAAGGTGAAATAGTCGACCGAAGTCGCAATGGTGGAATAGTCAAACGAAATCGCTATGGTGGAATAATCAACCGGAGTCGATATGGTGGAATTGTCAACCGAAGTCGCTAAGGTGGAATAGTCAACCGAAGTCGGTATGGTGTAATAGTCAACCGAAGTTTCTATGGTGGAGAAGTCAACCGGAGTCGCTATGATGGAATAGTCAGCCTAAGCCGCTATGGTAAATGTATATAAATGAAAAGTTTACTCTTGATTCCATTCGGAATAAGAGTTCCGTGATCTGACTGATCGTGCTGGTTAACCCCAACATTAAGTATTCCAGCCGCACTGATGTGAATGAGAATTACAGCGAACTACTTATTCGTGTGTGGTCTCTGTCTCACACTGACCATTCTGACGAAGAGCATACATTTTTTTTTGTACACTTCCATGTCATGAATCAACGCATTTTACAAGGCTTGCCTGTAGCTATGATTCCATACGTTCAGTATTTACCTATAAATAAGAAGTTATAAATTGTTGCTACTCATTCGCGAGGCAGTTAAAAGCGCTAAAGTATCAACGCAGAAATGAACATCTTGGTGCTTCTTGTGTTCAAAAGTGTCTTCGCGGCCTATTGCTTGGCTTCTCTTGTCTTAGATGAGGATCCTGAGCTAACAAGTGGTTACACTGAGGGCGATATGATGATTAATTACCTCACACGTAACTCTGTAAATAACCCATCTCAAAAATGGCCATCATGTTCCATTCGTTACTATATTCATTGTAAGGATTTTGGTAAGATGTTCAAAGAAAATGATTAAAACTACGAATATATCAAAAATTTCCTTTTCCGTTAGGTGCTGATCATTTGGGACTCATAAAAAATACTTTTGAAGAGATCACAGATATATGTGGCCTTCGGTTCACTCAAGTTTTTACGTCGGAACAGCCTTTAATAAACATTACTTGTGCAGCCAATGGTTGTTTTGCTGGAGTTGGTTATAGCATTGAAGGGACTCGTGTCAATTTACAAAAACATCCTGTGGGCATCGGCTGCTTTAGAAATGGTACAGTCGGTCATGAAATCTCACATGCCTTGGGCAAATATCACGAACATACACGACCTGATCGCGATAGTTTTATTAAGGTTGTGTGGCAGAACATCTTGGCTGGTGGAGAGTGGAATTTTGTAAAAAAGTTAAAAAACCATGTGGACGTTCTTGGATTACCATATGATTACGAGAGTAATATGCATTATGGTGCTTACGGATTTTCAGTAAACGGCCAACGTACAATAATACCTTTGGAGAACGCCAACGTAGGGCAACGTCGCGGTTTCAGTGAACTGGATAAGGCCAAATTGAAAAAGATGTACCCTTGGTGTAAAAAGTGAATGGTAAATGGCGACAATATGCAATTGTGTGTTTATAAAAGTTAAGAATGATCAAATTATATTATTTTTATTAGTTAATAATACTGTCATTAAATTTTAACATCAATAAAATTATTAACTTACGAATTTATAAAATTAATAAATTATAAAATCATTATGTCAATAAATTACCATATTACATAAAAATATCGTTGTGAAAATTGAAAAACATCTTAAGTGCACTTAAATATTGATTTAGCGCACTACGATTACCACTGGGGTCTCAATTACCTCCAGATCCAGTTTTTGTTTAATTTGACTCTGTTTACTTCGTTTTAAATTGTTTACATGTCTAATTAAATGTCGGAACATCTCATGGAAAATACACTCCGGTTCACTTATTTAAAGGCAATAAAAATTCCATATTCAGCAGCCTGTATCTGTGCAATTTGTAACCGATTGCGGAATTTTAAAATTGAAATGGAAATTAGATATCTTGAGATATTAAAAAAAATCAATGATAAAAGAACTTTTTTGAACAATTTATAAAAAAGTCCAAAACTGTGCTATTTTTTTTGTGGTTCACTTGAATAAAGGCACTTTATTATTTTTTTGTTATTTTTAAAGTAAGCGATGATTTTTTGTAGGGAGCGTTTGTTTATCTAAATTTATTACATCTTAATCATTTTACGAGTCAAAATGACAAAACAAGAAATTTTAAATCTATCGGAAAAAACTAAAATCGATGTTTACCGTTCTGAAGGGCATTCTAACCGCGCAATAGCTAAACAAATTGGACGGATCCCAAGAGGTGCCGACAATTACATCAAGGACCCCGAGGTGTATGGAAAAAAGTTTAAAGGAAGGGCTTCATTGTCTTTATCTACGCATGAGAAAAGAAAAATCATCACAATTGCTTCTAATTCTGCCTTATCCTTGTCAAAAATAAGAGCTCAAGCTGGAGTGGAAGCGAGCAAGTCATCAGTACGCAGAGTAATTAACCGCTGTGAGTATCTTAAATACTTGAAATTACAAAAGAAGCCGCCACTTAATGCTCCTCGTACGCGGCTTCAATTCGCAAGAGACTACATGGTATGGGCTGTGCAGCCAAGAGGTCATGTAAATGACTGGAGAACCGTTGTATTTACTGATGAGAAGAAGTTTAATTTGGATGGGCTTGATGCCTACAACTATTATTTCCATAATCTGCGTAAAGAAAAGCGTTTATCGAACCGACATTACAGCCGAGAGGGCGGCGTTATGGTGTGGGGTGCTATTACGTACTATGGCACCATCAATCTTGAATTTCAAAGTGCAAAAATGACTGGTGCAAGCTATAAAACGTTATTGGAATCGGCTTTTCCGAAGTTCAGTGAACTACTGCGTCTCATATCTTGGCTATTGCAACACAAAAATGCCCCTATACACAACGCCAGAGTAGTAAATGAGTTCATTCCCAGCCAAAATATTAACATTCTTGACTGGCCACCCTATTCGCCAGATCTAAATAGTATCGAAAATGCCTGGGGTTGGTTGTCTGGTATGTTTTATGAAGGAGGCAGACAATTTGATGACAAGCAGTTACTAATTCAGGCCATTAAGGATGCTTGGAATCAAATTTCGTTGTATTACCTAAATTCTCTTTACTCTAATTTAAAAGGATCTTTAAGAAAATATAGTTTTTTGTAAAATTATAAATTTTTTTGAGAAATTTTTTATATATTGAATGTATTTTTTAAAAATAGAGTATACTTTTAGGTAAATTTTGTAAGACTATGTATTATATTTTCCCGAAAAGGCCCTTTCTTTAATAAGAGGTAATTCTTTTATTAAAAGCTAATGTTTTTTTTTAAGAAAAGCTATCATTTTTAATAAGAAGTTCTTTCTGTAAGAAAACGCTTAAGAGTATGGATTTATTTTTATTTTAGACCTTTTTAAGACCTGGTACTTTTTAAAGAAGTGGTACTATTTTTAGGAAAAGGTTATTTTTTTAAGAAAATTTACTTATTTTCAGAAAGGCTACTTATAATTTTTTAAGTCATTGCAAAATATCCATATACGGACACCACTACGTGATAAAAAACCTCAAAAAAAAGACCCTTGTCTCCCAGTTTTGCCCAAAGTCCTCCAAGTTTTTTT
The DNA here is from genome assembly GCA_963931995.1 of Phaonia tiefii. Lineage (NCBI taxonomy): Eukaryota > Metazoa > Arthropoda > Insecta > Diptera > Muscidae > Phaonia > Phaonia tiefii. Next base: position 334,076,296 of record OZ008368.1, on the reverse strand, counting down.
TTATGAGCCCGCAAAGGAGTGGGGCCTCGGTGTTATTTTTGCAAAAAAGTGATAACTTTCTCAAGCTCATATCTTGCAAACCGTTCGGAATTTTGATTTACTCTCTAAGGCAAAGTTATAGCCCCTGTCGTAGAGAACAAAAATTGTAAACATTTAAAATCAAGAAAAACTTCATCTTCAAGGTCAAAATCGCGAAAAACTTTAAAAAATGAGCGAAAAATCGCGCAAAAAGCGTTTTTGTTTTATTATCCGCTTTTACGAACAAATTTACTTTATGAAAAATGCGCTAATTTTTTTTGGCCTGGTAGGGCTTACAGCGCTGATTAAAACCCGAAAGTTTTTTTTAAGGAGGCCGATCCAACTTTTTTAGATATAGGCCTTTATAACTTGAGTGTATAATCGCGTATATCTCACCCATTTCTTATCCGATCTGGTCGAGATCATTGAGAAGACCTTTCAAAACGCTATAAATCTGTATATAAACATGTTGATTTTTATTAACTCATTGGGGCAAATTAAAAAAAAAAAAGATTTTTAAACTCACTTTTTTAATAAAAATCTGGTTTTCTCAAAAACCAGCCCTAGCAAACTTATTTCTTCCTAGACTTAGTAAAAGACAACACTCCAAGCTTTTTTTTAAGGTCTAATACTCCGCATTAACCCTTCTAAGATCGGAGATAGTGAGGTTTTTCTAACAAAAGAACTTTCTGGGAGCCAAAATTTCGCTTAAAAGCAAAAGAAAATAAGCGATTTCTTAAAAAATGTTGATTTCCAAACTTTTAAACGTAAATACCTTCACTGATTGTAGGTGGATTCTAATAAAAATTCTCAAGCTGGTGGGTGAGTTCCCGTACCCAAACTATGAAACAACTACCTGGAAGCAAACATCTGCATTGAATTCACATAAAAAAAACCAAAAATAAAAAAAATACGTGGAAACACATTGTAGCTGCTATCATAAAGATGAAATTGTGAACATATACAATCAAAAAAACTTCTATCAAAAATCTACCTGGAAGCAAACATCTGCATTGAATTCACTTAAAAACAACCCAAAATATAAAAACAATACCTGGAAACACATTGGAGCTCTTGTCATAAAGATGAAATTGTGAATATTAAAAAATCAAAAAAACTTTTATCAAACAACCACCTGGAAGCAAACATCAGCATTGATTTCGTAAGGGCCGCAGCACACAATATAAAAGTGACACGACGCTCACATCGAGGCATTACACAGCCCGACGTCAACGAGAGCTCAGCGGTGAAAGTTATAAAGTGAAAGTAAAAAAAGTGAAAGTGCTACAGCATAATTCGCACACAACATTGGCAACTGACAATTTCAATATGCAGTGTGAAAATGTTGATTTATTTTGCTACGTTTGCGGTCATCAAATCAGAAAAAATACTTCTACAACACTGCAAAAGGAAAAAAATCTTTTAACTAGTGCATTCATATAAGTTGCTTTTCGACGAAGAAGACTTGACTGGTGAAAACTACACACCTAATACAGTGTGTCGCCAATGTTATAACAATCGCTTGGCATGGTTGAGTGGAGGCAAACATAGTATGAAGTATTGTAAGCCAGTAAACTGGATTAATCGCCCAGGTGATCATGATGCAACCAGTTGCTATGCATGCGTAAATTACACATGTGGTCTATATCGATATGCTGAGAGGAACAAACGTTATAAAGCAACTGTAATAGCCACACTTACCAGTGTTTGCACCTGAAAATTTTGTATCACTAAGGCCGCCAACTCCAGATCGTAGTACAGAATGTACAGGAATGACCAGAGCAAGTGGTGTTACTTATGAAAATCCATTTGATACCGATTATGAGTCCCAACAGGGAAGAGATGGACCGTAACGAATAGCACAAATGGAAATCGATTTCATTGTGGCCATATTGGGACTAACGCAGCGACTTGCCATATTTTTGACAGCATTTTTAAAGCAAAGAAAACTCACACATGGTAATGTGAACTCTACGGCGTACCGCAAACGGCAAGCTGAATTTCAGAGCCTCTACACTCTAAATGATGACAATTCGTTCGCTTACTGCTTCCCTGTAAAAGCTTTGGTGGTAAAAATGAGAATGAACTACATCGCTAGTGAGTGGAGATTATTTATTGATGGTTCTGTTTCAAGCTTGAAAGCAGTGTTGTTGCATGTGTCGAACCGAAAACCTTCCATTCCGCTAGCAATGGGTATTAACATGAAAGAAAGCTATGAAACATTGAAAGATATAATGGAAAAATCAAATACTACGAACATAAATGGAAGATTTGCTGTGATTTGAAGGTCATCAACATTTTGCAAGGGAATTGGGATTCGCGCTCACCTTTGAATCAATACCAATGTAATTCGTGGAGACCAAGAGGAAGTGTGGAGGAACAAATGAAACAATATAAACTGAGGAATGCCTTTAATAGACAATACTCAAGACATCTTGCTGCCACCGCTCCACATAAAATTGGGAATTGTTAAAAAATTCATCGAAGTGGCCGTTGTAATTTGCCCAAACACATTCGACTATTTGAAAAGCGTTTTCCCAAAGCGTAGCGATGACAAAATTAGAAAAGGTATTGTAGTAAATTTAAAACAAATTTTTGTTCACCTCATTGTACTTTTTTCACTTTGTTAATGTTTTCTTTTCTGTCTTTATTTTTTGTCTTCATTTAACAGGCGTACTTAATGGTCCTGACATTAGAAAGCTGAGCAACTTTGAATCATAGCGTCATGATTATAATCATTCAATGGCATGGATTTACCTTCAGCGTGTATGCACCATAGTGTTGGGATGGGATCGAGACGCGGAACCGGAAGCAAGGGAATGGGTGAAAGAAATGCTGTATTATTTTGAGAAAATCGGCACATCGATGAAATTAAAGCTGCATTTTCTTCATTTTAATTTTGACGATTTTATCAAATAACTCCCTACCGAATCCGATGAGCAAGGAGAACGGTTTCACCAAACCACAATGCCCATGGAAAAACGGTACAGAGGCTAAAAACTCGACGCATTGCTTGCAGAGGTAATATCAATTTTACTGAAGCATTGTTTTGCATTCCTTTTTTGATTTATTTTCTAATTCATTTCAGGTATATTGGTGGAGTCACAAGATTACCCTGTATGATATTAATGAAGTATCTGAAAAAGAAAAAGCTAATGATGGAGGGCAGTCTGGAAGTAACGTGCCTGTGGACACCATAAGTTCTGAATCAGAGTCAGATTCGGACGATTCGGATGACGATTTGGATCCACAACTTAAGAGAGTGCGATTTGCAAGTCCAGGGCCATCAACATTATAAACATAATACGAATATTTTTTTTTATAATTTTTGTAATAAATAGCATAGTATTGTAATGCCATCCCTGCTGAGACTACTAATCCCTACAACACTGAATCATTATTACTAAATATCCATGCTACTACTCTTTGTTACAACCCTAACTCTAAATGCCAACCCATACCACCTAAGGACTATGATTAATAAAATCAGTAATAGTATAACAATGTAACCTGCAACATGCCTTTTCACTTAAGGTGGGATCACACGATTTGTACATTTGTACAAAAAATTACAAATTTAGATTTGTACACATTTGTGCATTTGGGTATCGATGTGCAAATGATTTGTTTTGCGATCAGACGATTTGGCTATTAAACATCAAAATGATTTGACACACATTTGTACACAGCAGTAAAGTGACAAATATTTGCCAGTTCATTCACACGATTTAACCATTTGGTCATAAACAAAAAAAAAAAACCGCTGATCAGCTGTCAACCATAATTTTGCATCTTGATTGTAAAATTAAAAGTGAAATAAACGAAAATGATGGTAACGCAAAGGCAAAAGAAACTCGCTGCAGTTATATACATTTACTATTATTTAAACGCACATTGAATTAAGTAAAATGGTAACATCAAATGAATCAATGTTTTGCTTTTACTTGTCAAAACACCTGCTGAGTCGCGAGAGGAGACAACAGTGTTGTCAATACATATGTTGATTTTTTCGTACTTGTTATGGTTTCAATTTCTTTGCCATTTTGATTGAAATTTCGCTCCTCACCGATTTACACCAAAGTTTCACAATCGATAGAACTTTTTAAACGATTAAAAATCACCGAAAATTTTTTTGGCGGTCGGTCCAACTTTTCCATATATAGTCCTCAGAGCTGGAGTATATAATCGGCTATATCTCAGGTATTTATGGTCCGATCTGGATCAAGTGAGTATCATTAGAAAGCTCATACAAAATTCTATAAATTACATTATGTAAATTTTTTCATTTGTATTAACCCATTGGCGGAAAATTAATAAAAATATTTTTTTAACCTCACTTTTTTGATAGAAACCTATTTTTCTCAAAAAATTGATTGAGCTTTCTAATGATACTCACTTGACCAAGATCGGACCATAAATACCTGAGATATAGCCGATTATATATTCAAGCTTTGAAGGCCTATATATCAAAAAGTTGGACCGACCGCCAAAAAATTGTCGGTCATTTTTAATCGTTTACAAAATTCTATGAAATCGGTGAGGAGCAACTAAAGTGTAGTTATGCCAAATTATTAATCAAAATGGCAACAACTTACACTTGTCAACAATATTTGTCTATTTGGCACTTGCATTTGTCTTCAAGTGGCAAATCAGAAATTTGGCCATTTTCATAAATTTGATTTGGCTTATGTGGCAGCATTGCGTTCACACGATTTGCCCTTTATGGTTGTTTTTGATTTGTCACATGAAGCCAAATATTTGGCATTTCTGATAAATGACAAATGCAGTTTAGAGATCACACGATTTCTCTATGAATATGAAAAATTTTTAGCCACATGTACAAATCGTGTGATCCCAGCTTTACGGGAGAAGGCTTTATAGTAGCTCAACGTTGAAGTAAAGAAAAAACAAATGAAATTAAAAAATTTTGGGGAAATTTTTCACTTTTGCGGTTATTTAAGGGCTACCTAAACGGTGTTAAGAATCATTTCTTTGAAGTTCATATGTTCTAGAAAGTTGTTTATCGAGATCTTAGGATTATTCTTGTAGTTAATTGTTTCCTTGCACTTTGAACGGTTTGCTACCTATGGACCTGAACAGGGGAAAAAAGGTAAAAAAAATTAAATTTTTTAAAGTTTTTTGCGATTTTGACTTTGAAGATGAAGTTTTTCTGATTTTATATGTTTTATGACAAGAGCTACAACTTTGCCGCAGAGAGTAAATCAAAATTCCGAACGGTTTGCAAGATCTGAGCTTGAGAAAATTATCACTTTTTTGCAAAAATGACACAGAGGCCCCACTTCTTTAGGGGCCCATAAAAAAAACCTGGAGGACTTTGGGCAAAACTGGGAGACAGGGGTCTTTTTTTGGTCTTTTATCACGTAGTGGTGTCCGTATATGGTTATATTTTTTCGTATTGGATAATTATCCCAAGAAAAGAAAAGAAAATGTATTATTTTATTTTTAAGAAACGGTACTTTTAAGAAAAGGAATTTTTTTTAAGAGAAGGTATTTTTTTGAAGAAAAGCTTTTGTTCTACGAAAGAACGTGTTCAATTTTAAGAGTAGGTACTTATCTCAAGAAAAGTTATTTTGATTTACAAAAAAGCTACTCTTTAAAGAAAAGGTAGTATTTTAAGAAAAGGCAATTTGTTGTACGATAATATACTTTTTTAACCCTTCTGCATTCCTTGCATATGCACCCCTCCTATAATCCTTGGGTCAATTTGACCCAGTATCATAATTTGTTAAAAACACGACATTTGTAGGAGAAATTTATTGTTCTATTTTTTTACCACAACAAAAAAAATACATAAAAGAAAAATAAAGACCACTTGATAAGTAATTCACTATCTATCACTGTATAGAAATCTAATAATTATCATTTCGTTTCACGGAAAAAAATTAGAAACATAAGAATATATTAGTTAGTTTTGCTGCAGTTTGAAAACAAACTGAGTTATATAACTGACATACAGATTTTGAGGTTTTAGGTTTTACTATCTCTTATTTGATAGGACACTCGACGGAACTGTTCTTAGAATGTGCGAATATGAATTTTCAATGTTTTACAACTTGAGAATGTTTTACAACTTCAATCGTTGGTTAACAATGTCACAACATATGTTTACGCAAAATTTGCTGTTTTATAATAAATCCTGCACCTGAAAGTTATATTAGGATTTCAAGCTGGATTTATTTCAATCAATGTTTTGCCAGCTGGTTATTTGAATATCTAGTTTTTTTTATTTTGGAAAACAGTAAATGTTGGTTTTATATCCGTGATATAATATTTTTGGTAGGCCCAGGGTTGTTTGGTAAAATTTTATTTTCTTGAGCCTACCAGCTTGAAGCCGTGGCTACTCTTGCCAAAGAGCACTATGATGTATTCATAAATATGAAATGGGGTTGCAACTTTCTCTGTTGATTTGATCTTCCAGAGTCACGCTTTCAATACTTCGCTTGACGATGAGTGTTGATCATTTCCGACGTCATTATTTGCCAACAAAATTTCATTCTCATCACATAAAACTTCAACTAAACTGTGGCCATCGAGTAGCTACGCCGTGGACGAATCCATTCTAGCTTTTGATGACCACCTGTCATTTTACTAAGCACAATAATGACTATCAGGGTTGCATTTTGGCAAAACAGACGTGTTCATATTAGAGTTAGAGAGAAGAATCGACACTTGACTAACGAAAGACTAAGCATAAAAAATCGGTGGTACAATGGTTAGTGTGCGCGCCTCTTGTAAATGAGATCCCGGGTTCGATCCCTGTTCAGACCACCTTAAATTTATTTCGGTGGCGGTCAACTCGCATAGTGACGACGACACTATCGAGTATTTAGCCATGAAAAAGCTTCTCAACATACCGTTCAGAATCGGTACAAAACTGTAGGTCCCAATCAGTGAATATAAAACTAGAAAGCGCACAGCTCACTGGTTGTGGAAATGCCTTCATGGGATATAATAGGAAACCATTTACTTATTTTATTTATAAGCCTAAAAAACACTCAAGTTACACACTCGTCGAGCATTATGAAAATAATAGCAAAATAAATGTAGCATAGATGTATACGAGTATACGAGTATATATGTATATATTCCTATTACATCCCATGAAGGGACAACCAGTGAGCATGCGCTTTATAGTTTTACCCTGATTGATTGGGACCTACAGTTATTATGCAGTATTTTGAGAAGCCTTTTCATGGCTAAATACTAAGGTGGGCAACGCAGGGATCGAACCCACGTACTAATGTACAAGTGTTGCCCACATACCATTGCACCACCAACAGCCATAAGTACCAACAATCTATAATGCTGAATTTGAAGAAATCCAAAAGAAGCAAGTTGAAGATCGAGCCGGTTGCGAAAATATGTTATCCTCATTTTGTAAGGCCCTTGATCCCTGTGGGTTGTTTCAGTTCCCGAATTATAGAATTACCGATAAGGAGTTCAAATGTTTCCTATTTTCCGAACGCAAACTCATTCAAATTGGTAACAAAAATATTTAAATATAGCATAATTAATCGTAATTACTTTTGGGTCAAATTGACCCACAGGACAATAGATGTATATATGTTACACATTTGCATGCAGAGAAAACCCGAATATAACTAACTACATCCTTTTCTTGCCAAACCATAGTTTACCACGCCGTTGAGGATATCATAAAGTTTCAGCTTGATAACTTGTAATTTAGAGAAAAAAAATTGCATTTGCAATATGAAATTGGGTCATTTTGACCCAAGGAGTGCAGAAGGGTTAAGAAAATTTACTTATATACTTTTACTTTTTAAGAAAAGGTATTTTTTGCTTACTTTTTGGTACTTTTTGTAAGAAAATTTAGTTTTTTTAGCAAAGGTACTTCTTTAAGATAAGGTATTTTTTTAAGAAAAGGTAGATTGTTTAAGAATATCCATATTTATTTTTTTGAGAAAATTAACTTTTTTTAAGAAAACGCACTTACTTCAGAAAATTTTATTTTTTTAAACTTCTTTCACTTTATCTTTTCTAAATTTACTTTTTATTCGGTTCAAAACTACAATATCGAAACGTTCCCAGCAGAATGTATTAAGCGACATATTTGGCGACAATGACTTTTTTCCATATTCTCAAAATATATACGAAGCTCCACATTTCGATATACAGAGAGAATGTCCCTTGCATAACTACGTCATGGGTTATTAAGCAAATGAAATGGTAATAACCGAAAAAATAATACAAATCAGCTACTTGACAGAAAGTTTTTTTGGTTTCCTGAACAATTTCCATTTTGTCGCTTAATACATTCTACCGGGAATGTGTCGATATGTTATAAACACGCTCAACCTAGAAAATTTCCCAGTAAACAAAAAATATTCCCCTATGTATTAGTCTAGACACAAACCAAACCAAAAGTACGAGTGCAAGAGTAAGTGTGCTGCCAAATGTAATTCCATGCTCAGGGTTGTATTTCATGGATTTGCCAATCTTGCACAGTGGCTTTTAGAGATTTACTTTTTATTGGGTTCAAAAATACAATATGTAATTCACAGGCTCCACCTAGAAAACTTCCCTTTAAAAACCAAAAGTACCCAATATAGTTAATAACAATGGGCTGTAATAAAGTAGTTAAAAAAAAGTTGTTTAAAATTTTTTCATTTAGCCCCCATCCCGCAACGTACGATAACGCAACGTCTTTCCAACTATCTGTTTGTTTTCCTAATGAAACAAAATATAACTTACTTATGTATTGGAAATTTGAACCGCAATACAAAATTCGTTATGAGTTTATTAAATACAACTTAAACAATTAACTTCACACCCACATGGGACACCCTTTAACTGGCAGTTGCAACACTAGTATATTATTATAGCAGAGTGTCAAACACTTGAAGCGTTTCATGTAATGACAAGCCAAAACAACACCATCACTTCTATGACTACTATAACTACTACTACTACTACTTCTGGTGCTACTGCTGCTGCTGGCTGATGCCAAGTTATAGTGTTAGTGTTGCATAAACTTGTAAATTGTTGTTGTCATACAAGCGATGCCACACAAGGACACAACTGACACTCACACACAATTGCATTTGTTTGTATGTATTAGCCAAGAACGCCAGAGAAGGAAGTGTTGTACATTGTTTTGTGTTGCATCCTCGTCATTGTCGTGATTATGGGCACGGATATCTATGGCCTGCCAGCAAGGCCACTGCGGAGATGAAGCATTCTCATACTATCAAACCGGAAATTAAGATGGATCTTTTTTTATACTGCGGCTCTAACTTGGATTGTTTTAAGGCTTTTTGCTTCTTCTTTCACTTACGTGTCGGATATTAATTGAAAGTTTTAGAAAACTTGAAAAAACAAGTTTAGTTTAAGGGAATTATACTGAAGTTTGTCATGCAAAAAAATTCTAACATGTCATACTGGCATGTCTGACAGTTAAAACGTGATTTTTCAATTAAAGAAATCGTCTACAATTGTATGTATGTATAATAGGGTGGACCTTGTGTCGATATTTTGGTAGATGAGGGCTCTATTCCGTGCCTTTTTGAAAAAAAATGACAATGCCGAAAAAAAAAATTAAAAAAAAAAAACATTAGGGGTTGCGCACGAGCCGAGAAAAAGGTCCACTTTGCCAAAATTAGGAGGGAAATTGCCATAGGTCATCAGGGGTCACCCGTAGGGGGGAAGAATGTATGGCCGACCCCCATTAACTTTTTACCGCCAACATTTTCCCCCAAGACACCTACCCCCTATCTCCTCCCCTTTGGGGGGTCACCATACAAAAATGGAGGTTGCTCAGTATTTTCGAAAAACACCATAGGTCATCAGGGGTCACCCCTAGGGGGGCAAAATATATGACCGACCCCCATTAACTTTTCATCCCCAACATCTTTTCCGAACAAACTTACCCTCTATCTCCACTCCTTGAGGGACTCCCCATACAAAAATACTGAAAATCTATGTATTTACAGTTGCACAATATCGAGATTTTTTTACAGAAATTCCACCAATATTCAAGAGTGGTCATTGTTTGGAAAGTCTTGAAAAATTTGAAACGCACACGTGCTGAATCAGGTACATAGGCACCCTTAGCAGATGCCCCCATTCATCAGTACCTGGCAGTAAAATATTGCAAAATACGTAGTAGTTATAAATAGCAGTTCATTCATCGATTGTTGTTCAACAAGTGCCGACGACCGCGAAAAGTAAATTGATTTTTCTCCCGTTTTTTAAAAGTTAAGATGACAACACGACTTAGATCGCGCGACGATATTTTTTTGATTGGTTATCCAAGCATGAATATTACGGGGAACAAATTACCGTCGAAGAAGCAAGTGCTAAGAATGCATTTCTTCAACATTCGCAAACGAAACATGTCGAAGAAAAATATTGCGGTTATAGTCGCGGACGCAGTGATTATTTTTTGGCGCCAAGCAGCTATTCCGACGAAAGCCAGAGGAAATGTTACAAGAAAAATAGCTGCGCTGCACGATGAGTGGGATGCTTTAAGAAAGTCATCTCACAGAAAGACTGAGTCCACTAGAGAAAAAGAGAATACGTTTTCTGATAGCTTGGATAATCTTTTCGACATCGCACACGCCAACGCCCTTGAGAAAATGACAAATACCGAAGACATTGAGTTTCTGCTAAAGCAAAGAGAAGATGGCCGGCCAGGAACTATGGGAGGTGTGGACGCTACTGATACTCGAACGAGGAAAAGAAAAGCTGAGCGCGAAGAACAAGAAGAGTTGCGACGCAAACGTGCAACGGAATCTAGTAGAGATCGGTTCGCTAAAGGCGGTAAGCTATTTCGCGCTTTGTGTGTTCGTCCAATGTTTATATTCAAATGAAATTCGTTCAATTGCAGTGGTTAAATTTTCAAGCAGTGATTCAAGCGATGATAATGGGAGACAGGACGAAAACTTCCCGGCAGAAGCTGGCCCGTCAAATGTTGGTGACAGAAGAGGTTACAAACAATGTTTTACTGAACGAGTCCTATCAGCTTTGGACAAGTGCAAAGTGACTGACCGAGACGCGGTCGGCATTATGATAGCGGCGGCAGAAGCATTTGGACGCGATCCTCAACAATACACAATAAACCGTACGTCGCTTCGGAGATGTCGGCGTTCAAATCGAGAGAACATGCTGAGTTATGTGAAAGACAATCCAGAAGTAAGATCGCATAGATTTATTTGCTCTCATTCGGAATTCTTATTCTTCAACGCGTTTCATTCATCTCCAGCTTGTCGCAGCTAAATCCTTCGTAGTCCATTGGGATGGCAAAATGCTTTTGGATTTTGTGGGTACAAAGAAGGTGGACCGTCTACCGGTAATTGTCTCGTACGGAGAAAAAGAACAACTTCTTGGAGTTCCCAAAGTAGAAGATGGGAAAAGAAAAGGCCGGAGAATAGCACATGCCGTTTATCAACTGTTGGCATCTTGGCATATGACACATCGAATACAAGGACTTTCTTTCGACACGACATCAACGAACAGTGGCCCATTCTCCGGAGCCTCAGTTGCTCTTGAGCGGCTGTTGGAGAGAGAAATCTTATATTTACCTTGCAGACACCACGTATACGAACTGGTGCTAAGGGAAGTTTTTGAGACAAAAATGGGAAAGACCAGTGCACCAGGCGTTCCTTGCTTTGACCGTTTCAAACAGGAATGGGACGCTGTAAAGGTTAAACCATTCCATTCTGGCTTGATAGACGATCAAGTCGTCAGAAAAATTCCAATTGAAGGAGAAACACCCTCGCGATGACTACAAAGAAATGCTACAATTAATTCTTTTGTTTCTGGGTGAAAAACTTGAGAATTACCATTTCCGACCTCCAGGACCCGTTTCCCATGCTCGATGGATGGCAAAAGCCATTTACAGCCTCAAGATGTTTTTGTTTCGGAGAACTTTTCACTTATCTGTATGTGAATTGAATGGTATTCGACACGTTTGTATTTTTGTGGTGCGACTTTACGTCAAGGCATGGTTTGGTTCTTCTCGAGCAGCTGAGGCGCCGAATCAAGATTGGAAGTTTTTGAAGGACATCGTCGAGTACAAGTCCGTTGACCAGGATTTATCTCGGGTAATGATAAAGAAATTTATCGGTCACCTATGGTATCTCGCCGATGAGCACATAGCCCTTGCCTTTTTCGATGACAAGGTTTCAAATGAGTTGAAGGCCAAAATGGCCCAAGCATTGCTAGAAAATGAGAATGACGAAGGTGAAGAAGATAAAGAAGACGAAAAAGGTGAAGAAGATGAAGAAGACGAAGAAGGTGAAGAAGATGAAGAAGACGACCCGGTTCCCCCAGCTCCTCGCGTCGTAATCAAAAGCACCAGCGTTAAAAAAATCGAGGTGAAATTCAAAGATGTGAATGAGGAATTCTTGGCTAAAGACTTGAGCAACTTCGTCTCTCATAATACCAAAAATTTATTTGTACGATTTGGAATATCGCAAGATTTCATTCTTGCAAATCCAGCAACCTGGAAATCTCGCGCAGACTATCAAGAAGGTCGTAGAATTGTAAATAACTTGCGCGTTGTGAACGACACTGCCGAAAGAGGAGTAAAAATGATACAAGATTATAATAGAATACTGTGTCAAGGCGAAGAAGAGAAACAGTATTTACTACATGTTATCGATTCTTACCACAAGAAATACCCATCAGCGAACAAAAATATGTTAATATGACTATATTATATTAAGAGTGCTTAGTAGTACTACTCAATTACAGCTTCTTTTACTTTTGTATGGGGAGTCCCTCAAGGAGTGGAGATAGAGGGTAAGTTTGTTCGGAAAAGATGTTGGGGATGAAAAGTTAATGGGGGTCGGTCATATATTTTGCCCCCCTAGGGGTGACCCCTGATGACCTATGGTGTTTTTCGAAAATACTGAGCAACCTCCATTTTTGTATGGTGACCCCCCTAAGGGGAGGAGATAGGGGGTGGGTGTCTTGGGGGAAAATGTTGGCGGTAAAAAGTTAATGGGGGTCGGCCATACATTCTTCCCCCTACGGGTGACCCCTGATGACCTATGGCAATTTCCCCCCTAATTTTGGCAAAGTGGACCTTTTTCTCGGCTCGTGCGCAACCCCTAATGTTTTTTTTTTTTAATTTTTTTTTCGGCATTGTCATTTTTTTTCAAAAAGGCACGGAATAGAGCCCTCATCTACCAAAATATCGCAAAAATGTCATTTCAAGGTCCACCTTAATGTATAATATAGAGGCCCTCTGTTGAGCTACAAATGTGGATGAGGCGTGACAAATCGTCGGCTTAATGCTATTTTGGTCCATACGCCATTTTTTATGATTGGAGAAAAACGCACTTAAAGTTCGAGAATATTTTACTCAAAACTGAACCGAAAAAGTTTGTTATTTTTGTTAACTTATCTGTTATACCGTAGATATCCCGTAGATGCTTCGTATACGTTTTTAGACCACTACTTTTCAGAATTAGAGATTAATCGCGAATTTTGTAAAATTAGGCAGTTGTAGTTTTGATCCATATCCAAATTTTTTAATATTTTTTTTTCAATTTAGTACCACATGGACCCTAATGTGGACCAAAACAGCATTATGTTTTTGACGTGACGTCTTAAATTAGGTTGCGGCTGGGAGTCACTTATGAAAAAGTGTAACGCCCGGTAACGTTACGATGAGTCACCGAACACAAGTAAACGCAATGTGTTTACTTGTGTGCCAGAAACGATTTGCTTTGCTGGCTTCTAGTGGCTGTTGGTCGGTGGTGTGAGTGTTTTTGTTTTTTGGCACATCATATATATGACGACTGAGCAAGTATGTATGTGCGTATATATGTGCGTGTGTATGAATATTGATTTAGATCAGTCTGCATTGGATAAGGTATTATTTTTTGTTTTTTTTTGTTTTTTGTTTTTTGGCTTTATGATATGTGTAGTGTATGTTTGTGTGTAGAAATTTTCATATGAATTAGGTAGCCAAAACGAAACAGAGAGCTGCGGTCGGCTTTAAAAACGATATGCGAATATGATGAATTGAAATACTTTTTGGTTAGTAAATTATTTTCTTTTGTTTTTAATAAAAGAAATGTTTATTTTTTATAATAAAAGAAATGTTTATATTTTATAATAAAGGATATGTTTATTGTTTATAATGTCACATTTGATAATGTGTTCATAGAAATCGCACAGGTACCTAGATGGTGTTGAAATTACTTATATTTTCCTAAACCATAAGTTTCAATAAATGTTAAAACATCGCCCGTGAGTTCTAACACTCATTGGGCAAGTGAGTTCATTGCACTCCTATTGTGCAATTTAATTATATTCATATCAATAAATATTCTACCGAGAAAAAGACGTTGTCACGTAAAATCTTCGCCCGTAAAACCGACTTTACAGGCAACAATTTTTTTTTTGAAGTTAATGGTCCATATTCATTTATTTTGTTGAGGTAAATGAAAAAAATCTGATTTTTTTTTAAAATTTATTAAAAACAATTTAGAAACTATTTTTGTTATACAATTTTTTACTTCGCCAAGTTTTGCATGAAGGTACGATGCCGATCTGGGATAAATAGAATTAAGTCCTTTATATCATTCATATTTTCAATTGGAAGTGAATGTCTCTGCAGAGACGGAACAGTGGGAGAAAATAAATTTTTCGGCGTTCCTAAATTACTTTTTCTTGGACGTTTTGATAAACCACAATTTTTAAACGAATTATTTGAAAATGAAGTTTTATACTTTATGGAAAAATGTAACTCATGTTCATAAAATAATATCTTTACTTTAGCGAAAGGCACATTAGAGTACTCCAAGTTTCCTGCAGGGATTGAAAAGCATTTAAAATCACTTGGCTGCATTTCAATTATGCTTAGCTTGGTCTTTGGCTTAGACATCTTTTCTAAAAGTTGAATGAAGTGCACTGTATATTTCTAAATTATTTAAATACCTTTCTATAACGGAGTGCACGCAATCGATTTCTTGTATATTAGAGTGGCCTGGCTTCGAAAATTGAAAGAAAATATTTTATTGCGGTACTGTGTATTCGGTTTCGATTCTGCGGTACGTAAGAATGACTCTGATACGATTTATCTGTGGATGATCGCTGCATGGGACTGTCCGTGGAGGTGGAAAGTTTCTGATTGCCATTCACTTGGGAGTGGCCAGAAATGATTCCTTCATTGGGCAGTCCAAGTAGCTCACTACTTCCACGCTGTATGTCCTGGGCAATGGCTTTTCGGAAACCTCCGTTAGCTAGCTAGAGTGAGAAGGCGAAACAAATGAGCATCAAATCAGGTTTAGTAGGTGACTGATGTCACTGAAGCACATCAAACAATCTTGAATATTCGTTTGTCCTTAGAAGGCGGATGAGCCAAACATACGGGCCAACGGCGGATAGAAACTAAAAGAAGAAAATCCAGGTTCAACATATCGCATCCTGGTCAGCGTCTGATCCATAATGGGCTGCTGCAATCAAATATCCTGACAGTAGGTAAAATGCAAAAACACGGTGGGCTGGGTTTGCCTCCCGCCACCATTCATAATGGCAGTGAAAATACGTAAACGAATAAGAAAACATAAACAACCCCTATTTGTTGACGACCCCCGCAAACGTTATAAGGACCACGATTTACGGATATGCACTTGGAACGTAAGAACTCTATATAGATCCGGTGCAAGTATCCAACTGGCAGATGTCCTCGAGAGTTATAAGGCTGACATTACCGCTATCCAGGAAATGCGATGGATGGGACATGGCTGCACAAGAAAAAAAACTGCGATATATACTACAGTTGCCATGAAAAAAAACATGAATTTGGTTGCGGATTTTGTAGTTGGCAAAAGACTGCGACATCTAGTCTCTAGGGTCAATCCTGTGAGTGAACGTCTAGCCACAATCCGCATAAAAGCGAAATATTTTTATATTTCCCTAATTTGTGTGCATGCCTCGACAGAAGAAAATGATGATGATGCCAAAGACATATTCTATGAGCTCCTAGAGGAAACATATGACCGCTGCCCTAGCCATGACATTAAGATTGTAATACTAGGAGATTTTAATGCCAAAGTAGGAAGGGAGAATGTGTTTAATCCAACTATTGGCAATTTCAGTCTACATGCTGACAGTTCCGACAACGGCATGAGACTGATTGACTTTGCCGCTTCAAAAAACATGGTCATTAGTGGTACAACATTCCAGCATAAAGACATCCACAAGGCTACTTGGGTATCCCCTGATCTAAGAACGAAGAACCAAATTGATCACGTGGTAATTGGTGGAAGGCACTCATGCAGTGTAATGGACGTACGAGTCATCAGAGGAGCTCACATCGATTCTGATCAGTACCTGGTAGCAGCAAAAATTCGCACAAGATTGAGTAGAGCGAAAATCGTACGAAACCAGACGCAGAGGAAGCTGGACATCGGAAAGCTGCAATTACCAGAGGTAGCCACAGCCTACTCACAGCCTACTCAAGGAAGGAAGTTCTCGCAACTTTTGGCACAGAACCCACCCCCTCCCGATGACGATCCTGATGCGCAGTGGAAACCCATTTCCGACTCTATAAAAACTGCCGCAACAACCGTACTTGGTTTCGAAAAACCGCTTCGCGATAAACCGTGGTGCGATGAAGAGTGTCGCACAGCAAATGACGAAAAGAACGCTGCACGTATGGCAATGCTTCAGTCAATTGCAACGCGACCAGCAACTGAGCGGTATAGGGAGAAGAGAAACGAGGTAAACCGTCTCGTTAGGCGTAAGAAACGGCAGTGGAGAAAGCGCGAGAGTGAGAAAATTGAGACATACAGAAGGAAGAACGAAGCCTGAAAATTCTACCAAAACGTTAAAAACGGAACTAATGGACATGGTTCAGGGCCCCCTTCCTTTGAGTAAAGACAAGGACGGAAATGTCGTCGCAGATGTGCAGAGCATGTTGGGAATATGGAGAGAGCATTTCTCCGCGCTACTAGTACCTGAGATATCCAATGATGATGGGACAATCGATCACAATATATACGACGAGGCCGATTGCCCCCCTACTAACCAAGACGAGGTCAGAACAGCTGTTCCTCGGCTTAAGAACAACAAAGCCGCAGGAGCCGATGGATTACCGGCGGAGCTGTTTAAGGCTGGCGGCGATGAGCTGATAATGTGCATGCATCAGCTCATTAGCAAAATTTGGTAAGATGAATGCATGCCCGGCGATTGGAGTCTCAGTGTACTATGTCCCATATTTATAAAAGGTGACCCGAGTATCTGTGCCAACTACCGTGGAATAAGCCTTTTATCCATAGCATATAAGGTTCTATCAAGTATAATGTGCGAAAGTCTAAAACCAATTATCGCTGAACTGATTGGACCATACCAGTGTTACTTTAGGCCTGTAAAATCGCTAACTGACCAGATTTTCACGCTACGCCAAATCCTGGATAAGACCCATGAAGAACAAATCGACACCTAACATCGATTTATCGATTATAAAGCGGCCCTCGATAGTCCGATACAGGAGAAACTCCATGATGCAATGTCTGAGCTTGGTATTCCTGCGAAACTCATACGCCTTTGCAGGATGACCTTGACGAACACCAAACCCGCAGTGAAAGTTGGTAAGGATCTTACCGAACCTTTCGAAACTAAGCGAGGCGACACCCTATCGTGCGATCTCTTTAATATCTTAATAGAGATCATTATCAGAAAAGCTGCAGTCAACATGAATAAAACCATCAGCAGCAAAAGTCACATGCTGCTCGCGTATGCTGATGATATAAATATCATTGGGAGCACAATTAGAGAAGTTACTGCGGTTTTTTCGAGAATTGAGAAGGAGTCAGCAAAAGTGGGTCTGACGGTAAATGAGGACAAGACAAAATTAATGGTTTCAACGAACAGGGCCTCCACGCGATTACACCAAAGCGTGAACATTGATAACCGTTATTACTTCGAGGTAGTGGACGAAATTAAATACCTCGGATCTGCCGTGAACAAAACCAACAACGTCAGCCTTGAGATCAAGCGCAGAATTGTGCTTGCGAATAGGTGTTATTTTGGGCTAAGCAAACACTTTAGAGATAAAGTCCTCTCTCGAGTAACAAAAGTCCAGCTGTACCAGACTCTCATTCAACCTGTCTTGCTTTATGGCACAGACTCCTGGGTCCTATCGCAAGTAGACGAAACATCTGTAGGAGTCTTTGAGAGAAAAATACTCCGAAAAATTGATGGCCCTATAGTGCACAACGGCGAGTATCGGCGAGGCATGAATCATGATCTGTATGAGCTTTATCCTGACATTGACATAGTTAAGCGGCTCAAGATAACGCAATTGCGCTGGCTACGTCATGTCAGGAGAATGGATGAAGACGAATCAGCATGAAAGGTTTTCGAAACCGAACTCGAAGGAAGACGAAAAATAGGAAGACCAAGACTCCGTTGGAGGGATTAGGTTGACGAATCCCTGCGTACTCTTGGTATTGCCAACTGAAGAAATAAAGCGAAAGATCGAACTGGTTGGCGAAATATGTTATCTTCGTTTTGTAAGGTCCCTGACCCCCCGGGGTTGTCATAGACCGGATAAGTAAGTAAGTAAGATCGGTGCTCAATTTTGAAAGTATTCGGACTAGAGCGCTGGCAATATCGTTTCCAGATCTACCACTTCGATATTCCGTCCAAATTGCACAGGAAGTGAGTATTCTTTTTGATCCGATAAAATTAGAGTTGCTGTTAAATTATACACGTTTAGTTTCATTTTGTAGTAAAATGCCGATGCATTTCCTGAAAGAATAGTATTCTGAATTCTGATAGATAATGAAAAATATGTAGTAAATTACCTTTCGGCAAGCCAAAAACTTTTTGCAAGTCATAACAGGGTTTGGTGTACCAATAAAACTTTTTCCTCGCTATTTGTTAGTGATTCTTTCTTGTTGTTTAAATAGCATTTATCACAAATGTCTTTTTTGGCTTATGAAAAGCAATATTGTACTCATTCTTAAATACTAGTGGATTGGAACGCGCCAATGGCGCCCGTCGAAACATGCTTTAATTTTAATCGATTTTTAATAAAACGTAATTCTGTAAGATGAGAGAGACATAGTTGTTGTTTGTTATTACAACAAACGTGTAAATGATTTACACGTTTGTCAGCTTGTACCTTATATGTATGTATTCATGCACCGAGAATAAGCAGCTCAATTGGATTTTCCAACTAAGAGTGGCACAACAATCTATGAAAATTTTTGTTTTTTTTTCGTTTTTTTCGTTTTTTCCCGTTTTTTTCGTTTTTTCCGTTTTTTTCGTTTTTTTTTTGTTTTCAAAAAGGGTGACAAAGAAGTGTGACAGAGTCAGTGAATCAGCGATGAGCGTAACTCTTTAAGAAGATTTTATAATATATGCATTTTTTTAACAGGATTGCTATATTTTTCTATGTATAGTAGGTACATTTTCATGAGACTGAAAGTAGACTCTAATGGCCAGTTTTTAAGTGGGTAGTTAACTATCGGATTACTTAATCCAAATTCTAAGTTAATTAGAGGTTAACTTTGTATTTTGTTTTTCAGTGGTGAGTTAATGTTAGTCGCCATATTGTCAACTCTTATGGCAACCCGTGTATTCTTATTGGAAAAAACGTGTGTTTTGGGATAAATACCAAAACAACGAATGGGAACAAACAAAATGGAATTATGTAAAATAAGAAATAGATACATAAAATCGAAGTCATTTTAACAAAAATGTGTAAAAAACTATATAGGAGCAACAATTTAACGATCTTGATTCAACGTATGTGGACAAATACGCAAATCTGAAACATGTATTTCACCGTGTTACACACATTCTGTCCTATGAACCAAATTTACTTTTTCGGATAGGGGATAAAAAATAAAAATAATACGTGTATCGGCGATTTTCATGTGCACGTCAGAATTTTTTTTTTTTTTAAGTTTGAAGTACAAAGCTCGTGGTGGCCTGTGTGAAAGCCATTGGACCCATTTTTAACCCTTTTTCAGTGATCCAATCGAGCTGATTTTTTGCAGGCAGACTCGTGGAAATGTCTGTATCACGTCAAATTTTTTAAAAAATTGATTTTTATCAATTCTCAGATTTTCCTAATTTTTTTTTTTTTAAATGGTTATCGTTTTTTTTGAGGTTTCAGTTCGTTAAAAAAACAATTTTTTTTTATTACTTTTGTTTTATAAAAATAAAGAATTGTTACATTAAAAATTTTAATGTTTTTAAAGAAATTTAGGCCTTTTTTTTGCGGTATCGCGACAAATTCAGTATCGCGACAAATAGACCAACAGTATTCGCCAAGCATATGCATTCCTTTAAAGCGCTTTTCAATAGCCGCAATGTCCTTATGGAACCTTTCGCCATGCTCATCGCTACAAGCTCCTAAATCGTCAGGGAAAAAATCTAAATGATTGTGAAGAAAATGGATCTTTAGCGACACTAATATGCCCATTTCGCCATATGCCGAAACCATTTCTGCTACAATATTTCTATAATTGGCAGCTCGTTTGTTGCCAAGAAACTGCTCAATAACGGCAACTGTACCTTTCCATGCACGTTGTTCGATAGCATTTAATTTTGATGAAAATTCAGAACTTGCAATTATTTTTTTTATCTGCGGACCATTGAAAACACCATAAATCAAAAAAATCATTAAAAAACATAAAGTTACTGAATGACTTCTTAAAAAATATACCTGCATGAATCTTTGCGCCGCTCAATTTCGGAAAAATTGATCCAGTTTTCAGTTTCCAGTTTTTTAACTAAATTTGATACGAGACCGAGCTTAATGTGTAGTGGAGGCAAAATGATTTGAGACGGCTGCACCAATGGTAGATTCTCTATACTTTCTACGCCAACTTTGTAGCATGTTCGCGGCTTCCACTTAAATTCAGTGTAATGCTCATCTCTTTTTCGACCTTCCCATGTACACAAAAAGCACTGGTTGGTTGGAAATCCACGCTTAACACCCATGAGTAAACCGACCACTTTCAGATCGCAGCATATTTTCCAATTATGCTCTTTGTACTTTATCAGCTGTAATATTAATTCCATGCCTTCCTATGTTTCCTTGAGGTTTGTGGCATATGTGATCGGGACAGATGGATGTATGTTACCGATATGAAGCAGCACGACTTTAAGGCTGTTGACCGATGCATCGATGAAAAGTCGCCACTCCTCTGGAATATGAGGGTAACCAATTTTTGCAAACATCAAATCAATATCATAACAATAAGCTAGGTTTTTTTCCCGATCTTCGTGCAATTTAAAAAATTCGTCATATGGAATAGTGGTACCTCGACCATGAGCGGCTGTTATTTTAAAATCAGCCGCCACTATATTCCACTGCTTAAATCGTGATGCAAAGAGTTCTGCTGTTCTCCTCGACAAATTTCCGTCTCGTACGAGGTCATTGAAGTCGGCTTGCGTTATTAAATGCGGCATTATAAATAAATAAATAAATGGTTTCCCATTATATCCCATGAAGGGACCGGGGAGAACTTCTCACAACCACTGAGCTGTGCGCTTTCCAGTTTTCACTCACTGATTGGGACCTACAGTTTTACACCGATTCCGAACGGTATTTTGAGAAGCTTTTTCATGGCTATATACTCGGGAACATTATCAAAAATCTCCACTGAAGCCGCTACACGCTCTTCTGGTGAGTATAGAACTGCTGGAATTACCGATTCTACATTAGCGTAGCGAATTTTGTTGCGGTGAATGTATTGGTACCCTTTTGTTTGAGCAAAAGTTACACAAAAGTAGCACAATTCATTGCAGTGCTCCGTGCGTCGTAGACAAATTGTTGGTACAGTGTACTTTATTGTTGACCTTCCATCAGTAAACTTGCACAAATTTCTATAGCAATAGTCGCACACGACTTCCGGAGTATACCACAAGTAAGGAACATAAGCAGTCTTAAATATTTTCTGAAACGAATTCACCACTGTTTTAGTAATATTTTTCAAATTTTTACTTGGTGCGAATAAGCCACAAACGTAACAAAAGTTATTTCGCGTCGGACACTGTATTTTTTTCAGATGAAATATATACAAATACGTTTTCGCACAACAGAACTTAAAACAATTTTGCAATTCCTTATTTCATCTGTCAGACCAGTTGTAAGTGTTGTAAAAGTCAAAATCTGTTTAGTGTTATAAGGTTACTATTTATTAACTACAACTATATCGAGTAGGATGGGTCAAAAAACATTTTTTCTTTCGTAACGCTTGAGTAGTTTAAAAATTTGGAGTCCCTTCAAGTTATGCTAAGAAAAGTGAAAAAAATATTTTTTTTTCAAAAATAATAAAAATTGGGGAAAATCTGAGAATTGATAAAAATTGTTTTTAAAAAATTTGACGTGATACAGTCACTTCCACGAGTCTGCCTGCAAAAAATCAGCTCGATTGGATCACTAAAAAAGGGTTAAAAATCGGTCCAAAGGCTTTCACACAGGCCACTACGAGCTTTATACTTCAAACTTAAAAAAAAAAAATTCTGACGTGTACATGAAAATCCCCGATACACGTGTATTTTTACTTTTTCCCCTCTTTCCGAATATGTGCATTTGGTTCATAGGACAGAAAAAAATCTATTTTTTGTAACACCGTGTTTTATACAATCTGCATTTCTCACTTTGACAGTGAGTAAATAATATGGTTCTAACTATAAGTTAACCAACCAACATTGGGTGGTTAAATCATAGTTAAACAATGACTAAAAAACACAATTCGATATTTAACCACAGTTTAACTAAGAAACGAAGATCACCACTGACTGAAATACTGGCCATAAGTATGCTTTTTGAGAGCTAGAGCGACAATAATGGGATTATACAGTTTGAAAGCTATCAATGTGTTCCCGAATTTCAGATAGTTGTTCTGTAGAACTTGATTTTTTAACGTGTTTACCTCTTTTGTTGGGGAGAGGAACTCCACTGGTAGCATCTTGAGAATGTTCAAATACGTAAGGAAAAACATTCTTGGAAATAGTACTGAAATTAACATTTTTTTTTGGTCGACTCCCGAGCACGACGTCTTTGTACGCTAATTCTTTTTACGAATTTGTAATGAATTTCTCATTATCATTCAGTTTCCAGAGGTCGTCAAAGATTTTAGTTCTGCCGACGTCACTGAAATTGGATGTACATTTAAACGGGCATGTGACTAAACAAGTGGGTAATATTTTGCTTGGAGATACTTGGACGTTGCTGCTATTGTTGTAAGTTTGACCAGATTGTCTCTTCTATTTGTTTACATTTCTCTTCCATAGCTTTTCTTCTGTAGGCTTCTGCCTTTTTATGGTAGGTTTTGGTGATGATGTGGGGGAAGAAGTCGAGATTGATGCACCGCTAAGTCGTTCAGTTTCAATATCAATATTTACTGCTGAGACAGTAGTAGCTATGATTGTCAAAGGCTGATAGTGTGGGTCAAGAGTAGAATCATCCGATGAAAAATCGGATTTAGTCTCTAACTCCATGGAATATGTTTTTGTACACATAACCTATAAATCTTAATTTAGACCAAATTTATACCAAACACAAAAAATATTGTACCTTTTCACAGATTTTCTCGACATTCTCAAAGTCTCGAAGCCCAATGTCATACTGTTAAAATTCGGTGAGGTCTGCAACAATTGGCTTTAGTCGTTTACACATTAGCCTTGAGAGGACCTTGTATGCAATAGATTAGTGTTTAATTCCATGATAGTTGGCATACATATATATCCGGGTCACCGTTTTTAAATATCTGTATTTCTATATGCTGTCGGAGGTGGAATGGTAATGCGCACGGCTCTTGTATATTAAAACGTGGGTTCGATCGCTGCTCTGAAAACCTTACATTTCTTCCGACAGCGATTACCTCGCTTACTGACGGCGGCACTATCAAGTATTTTGCCACAAAAAAGCTTTTCAAAATTCTGTTCGTAACCTGTGAAAACTGTAGGCCCCAATCAGTGAGTATAAAACTATACTATTTCTAATTAAAATTTTTAAAAATCAATTCAAACTTCAAAATTCAAATTTTTTATATAATTCGCTTTGGAAACTATTTTTATTAGAAGATTTTTAATTTTCCTACCAGCTAACAGAACACGTTTTTCTGCAATTAATGAAAAAATTAAACACCCGGAACTGGGATTTGAACTCACATTGGCGGACGATCGTTTCGAATATTGTGAGTCTTGTCATAAGCGCTTTAGTGTTCTTGGCCAATGATCGTTTTGTTTAATTGTGGCACTAAGTACAGTTCTTCAATTTAGACGTTTCTCTCTCTGATCTGTAGACTCGTAGGGAATCTTAAAAATTTTATTTTAAAATTAAAATTCCTCAATTGAAATATAAAAATTCTATTTGAAATTTGAAATACATCAACTGATAGTTAACAAACAACAATTGAAATTTACAAGACCTCAATTAATATTTAAAAGATATCAATTGAAATTTAAAACACTTCAGTTGGAATTAAAATGACAACAATTCAAATTCAAAGATCTTGTACATAATATCGGTAAGTAATTTGTAAATTTCAAATAACGAATTTCAAATTTCAATTAATGTCTTTTAAAGTGCAATTAAAGTCTTTTGAATTTCTATTGACGTGATTCAAACTGCTATTAATATATATTAAATTGCAATTGATGTCTTTCAACTATCAATCGTCGTTTTTTAGATTTCAATTGATTTATTTAAATTTTCAAATAGAAATTATACATTTCAATTGATGTATCTTAAATTTCAAACATAATTTTCAAATTTTAATTGAAATTTTTCAAAATTAAAATGATATTTATTGGGAACCCATTTCTATGTGTTATTGGGAAAGGTTTTTTTGCCAACTATCGTGGAATTTCCATCCTGACTAGGCATGCAAGGCCCTCTCAAGGTGAGTTAAAATTGCCGGGCATGCAATTTTTTTACCAAATTTCTCATACGACCTGATGAATCCACCATGCCGGCTCATCGTCGTTTATCTAAATGTTTAGCGCGGAAATTATTATTTTGATCTTGTCTTAATTACGAGGGGAAATCGTTTACAGCATCTTCCGTTTGCTCAACTCCCACAACAGCATTGGAGTCTCTTGGTACTAGTAATACAAGTAGATGATATGCAGAATATGCTCTGCACATCAGCGCCTAGATGTCCGTCTTTATTATTCTATTTTTCGTTTTCTATTCGACCTTTTGGAATAGTTAGATCTTAATTTTTAAAGAATTAGGCTCGAGATTATGTTAAAAAAGTGAAGACCTGAGCCATGACCATTGATGCGGATTTTACGATACAGTAGTATTTTTAAAATTTTTCACCCTGACGATTTATCCGATTCGCTTAAAATGGCGGTTTAACTCTCTTCTTTTCTCATTGTAATGCTTTGCCGAAGTTCGAGTTGCGACTGACTGAACCATTGCCATATGTACAGTGTTATTTTCACCAGTTGCCATGCGATGCGTTGCCCTCGGTGATGTAATGCTTAGTGGGCGCTGCTCTTGTATATAAGATCGTGGGTGTGATCCTTGCTCTGAGTACCTTATATTTCTTTAGAGATGGTGACACTATCAAATATTTATCCATGCGAAAGCTTCTCAAAATACCGCTCGGAACCGGTGTAAAACTGTACGCCCAAATCAGTGAGTGCAATACTGGAAAGCACATAGCTCACCGGTTGTGAGAAGCTCTCCCCAATCCTTTCTCGGTATGTAATGGGAAATCATTTTTTTTTTCACGCGATACTATCTATTCATGGTATCATGACTTGTCTTGCGACGGTTTTTTATAACCAAGTACGGGGTTTGCTGCAGTTTGTTTAGAGTGGGAAATGTGTTTCCACTGCGCTTCAGAATCATCGGGAAGGGGGTGCATTCAGCGGTACTAATGAATGGATTTTTTCAGCAGGCTGTGGCTACCTCGGGCAATTGCAGCTTTCCGATGCCCAGATATTTCTCCGTCTGGTTTTATACGATATTCGCAAAATGTATTCTTGTGTGAAACATTTCTGTAACGTGGTAATAATCCGCATCAATATTAGCAGCTTGAATCGCATGAACGTCTATTACACTGAAGATATATATTTCAATAATTCCCGACTAATGAAATCGCCTTTTTTATGTCTCTATTTTAGAATTTTGTACCACTAGCAATCCACATTTTTTTCACGGCTCAAATATGTTAGTCCCATTCCGTTGTCGGAATTCTAAAGCTACCTTTATCTCATACCCTAGTTTGCAGCCATATGTTTCTTCCTAGGAGCTTATAGAACATGCCCTGGGTGTCTCGATTCTACCTTCCACCGGGACAAGAACACAACCTAACGAAAAGATGAGGTATTTCGCAGTATACGCTGAAAAAATAGGACCATATTCCAGAAAATATGTGTATGTTTGCAAGAATGGTTGTTATGAATTGAATATCTACTGCTTTGTTTTGTTTCTTTGTTGTCTGTCACGAGTGTGTTTTCATCAGTTTTCAACAAACACAAAAATATACATATCGCACCTGTTCCACAAAAGTGTAACATCTCAAAATTTCTAAATTTTCGTTTTTTGCAAGAAAACAACACACTGTGGTCATCTCTACCCACTGTAAAAAGCATCTATTATTTTGTCTCCACTTTCGTCAAAAAAACCGTTATGACTCTCTCTTTGTTTTCAGAATAACTTTTTTAGACTCAACTAAAGAGTACAATTTTTAGTTGGCTCTAAATGTTTCAGCAAATCGGTTTGTTTTTATCATATAAAGAGTAACATTTTTAACGCAAACAACGCTTTTATTCTTTTTAATGATAATTTCTTACAATGGCATATTTTTTTCTTGAAATATATCATCAATATTAACGGAAACAGCTTTTCGTCTCTACCGAAAATTTTGAAATTTCGGGTTGTTACACTTTTGTGAAACAGGTGCGATATATCATAAATTTTTTTATGGCACCTATAGGCACAGGTAGCGCAATCTATTAAAGTGAACACATGCAAACTACACACAGCGTTAGCGTCACATATGTGGTGGTTGCAAAACAATAGTCTTTGCTGAAAATAAGTGTGATGGTATTGATGTAGTGCCAGCGAACAACCACGCACGTCGTCGTCGCCAAAGAGTGTTGAATAGTATAGAGAACTCATGGAAGGGATTGTATGACTCAAAAGCACTGGCCACATCTGGAGATTGATTCAAAACGTATTACTCTCATATTGTCATAACTTGGTCCATTCATAATTTTGATATGAAACATTGATACCTTTTGAAATATTTATGCTTTTTGTATTGTTTTATGTAATAAAATTGTCGAAATGATGCATTTATATTGAAATATTCTATAGAGATAATAAGACTCGTTTATGCTCTTTTAGTCAGACTCTCTATATGATAACATGAGAGCGGAAAATGAGTGCAATAAGTTCTCCATACTATTCGTTACTTTTTGTAGTTCCTCTATTTATGACAAAACAAAAACAATTATTTCAGTGACCTAACTATTGCTTTATTTATTTTAAAAATATTACATCTAATGTTAAAGCAGATGTAAGAAAAAAGAAAGTGCAATAGCAAAAGAGCCTTCAGCACAAAAACTATTTTATTTATTTATTTATTTCTTTATTCAGTCTTTAGAATACAATTCTTTACAGACCAGAAAATATCTTATCAAATAATTCTTATATCTGGTTGTAATTAAATCTAACATATTACTAAATTTACCAATAGGCATTGCAAAATCCAAATCATATTTCATATTGATTAAATTAAATTCGTTTAAAGCTCTTGTGATGGGTTCAAACATAGCATAATTTGTTCTATGAACTGATACATTAAAAAATTCTTTAAATCTAAGACGTCTAAAAGGAACATTGAAGCCAATTATACTAAGAAGAGATGGACAATCAATTTGACCAGCTATCAATTTATATACAAGCAGTATTAATCTCTTAGATCTACGGTTAATAAGGGTATCTAAATGTATCAACTTACATCTAGATTCATACGATGGCATAGTATCTGTAAAATTTAATGAAAATAAGGCAAATTTTATAAACTTTTTTTAATCCTTTCAATTCTATTGCAATATTTATCCTGATATGGATTCCATACTTCAGAAGCATATTCCAATTTCGACATCACAAATGACGTGTATAACAGTTTACGTATATATGGGTCTGTAAATGACTTACAATTTCTTTTTATATAAGCAAGAACAGAATAAGCTTTTGGGATTATATAATCAATATGCAAATCAAAATAAAGCTTTGTGTCAAAAACTACACCCAAGTCCAATATATGATCAATTTTTATCAGCAGGCTTTTGTCAATGTAATACCTGGAATTTATAATATTAAGACATCTAGCATAGGTTAAATGATTGCACTTTTTAATATTTAATGGAAGATCATTAAGGAAACACCATGAAACAACATGCCACAGATCAATCTGCACCGCCACTGCATCATGAAAATTGGCAATCCTGCTATAAATTTTAATGTCATCAGCATAAAGCAGATAATTCACAAACTTCAAACATTTACAAATATCATCAACGAATATATTAAACAAAATCGGCCCCAATACGCTGCCTTGTGGAATACCTGATTTGTCAATGTAACATTTACTAATGTGTTCATAGAAACCGAACAGGTACCGTGTAGTGAAAAGATGTTAACAAATAGCCCGTGAGTTCGAACACTCATTGATATTTAATTTGAATTGGATTTTAAGTGGCATTTATTGACTTTATCTATTGGAAATACAAAAGAAAATTTTGAATTTGCATTTGCTCAGGTACTGGGAACGGATGCAAATTGTAATAAAATATGGGAATGCTTTTAGTTACTTCGAATTTGTTTGACTGCTGGTGATTTTGCTTTTAAAGTATTTTTATGAAGAGGTTTGTGGCTACGATTGGTGCAGCCTAGAAATACATTGAAATGCATAAACCCGTACTGTATAAAACATTTGAAAACCAAAGCTGCCAGACTTGAAAACAAGTGCAATTGCCAAAGGTATTTACATTTTTTGGATTTGCATTTCTAGAGGTAATTCAAATTAAACTTCAAATTATAACTGTCATATAACAAATTTGCTCCATGTATAAATATAACTAATTAATCATTGTGTCTCCAATATGTTATATTGAATGGCAAAACCAATGTGTTTGATTTGCGACAAGCTGCAAATACGTTATATTTGCAGCCAAAAATACCAAAAGTCACATTTTCCATTTCCTATACATTATGTTACCGTGTCGAACATAGGGATCGTATTCGTAATGCGTATAAAGCGTTTATTAGGCTATTTTTGAAAATATTACTTATTAAACAGGTCGTAAGTTCCAGGTCTCGTAGCATTTTGCACGCTGAAAATTTTGTATTTTTTTGTTGTTTGAATGCAAATATAACGTGTTTGTAGGTCGGCGAAAATATAGTATACTTGCGTCCGAACATATTGTGTTTGCTATTCAACATCACATATTCAATATCATATTAGTGCCCCAAATGTGGTTTGGTTTGATGAAAACTGCTGAAAACACTAATGTTTGTCATAATAAAGAAACAAAATGTAGCACATCTTCATTCACGAAAACAATACTAGCAAACATGTACATGGTTCCTGCAGTATGTTGCTGGGGCCTTTATTTTTCAGCGTGTGGCAAGTCAAAGTTTGAAACCAACTTGCATGCGTTTTTTTCGTGTCATCTGTTGTAAATGTCAAAGTTCTTCCTAGTGTCAAAGTTCCTGTAGTGTCCATCGTCTTTTCTCAAAAGCTTCATATCTTTCAAGGGCATCTGTCAGTTGGATACTGGTAAAGGATCGGTATGGGGTTGTTACATTGCAGTTGCATATTCGTCAATCTTGATCCTTGTCACGTTTGGCGGGACATCAACAAGTTGGAGGGTTGATTGTTTTTTTTTTTAGTTTCTATATTTTCCTGGTCACTATAAAAGGTGGCGCTGGGCAAGACAAGCGTAATGATCCTAATCAATATTAGCAGCTCGAAAGGCACGAACGTCTATTACACTGAAAGAGCTTATTTCAACAATTCCCAAGTAATAAATCTGTTTTTGATGTGTAAACATCTATTTTGTAGAATACAGCTCTCTTTGAGTCTGTAGGACCTGGATTTTCTTTCTGTTTGGTTTTTTATCCGCCGTCGACCAGTGATATTGTTTTATCCACATTTTAAGGACAAACGAAGCCCTAATAACTTGATGAGCTTCAATGACGGGTGCCCCTTTATAACATGAAACGCACTGGAATTACTATCCCATTCCGGTTGCACATACAGACGCGAGTAAACCATATTTCTTGCATATTTGCTGGAGGGCATACCCCTAGGGAAGAATAGAAATTGTTGTTTTGTCAGTTAACTTTACTATAATCCTTCATAATATGATAAATCAGTACTAACTCCGTTTAACGACAAGACAACATCTTTAACACAAAATGTTTAAACAGTATTAACAACAAGACAACCGCATCCATAATCAAAAATTTACAAAGAGAATTAAAATTGTATCCAACGCAATCAATAAAAAACTGAATAGCTTCGGTTACTTATATTGGTTCACGACAGGATCTAGAATATTCCTGCCACATGAAATCATTTAACCACAGTTATGACAGACATTGAAACTGCACCCAGCGACAGTCACTGCAGCGTCAGGAGCGAGCACGGTGGGACACAAACGCTTCAAGTACCGAGTTACATACATACGTTATCTCGTCGGCGGCAGCGATTGTTAGCTGGCCATTTTATCGGTATTAAAATGTTTCGCCCCAAATGTAGCCCTCAAAAAATAAACCAAGCATAACTATAATTTTTGCGCCTAATTAAGTGCAGCAGACTTTTAATTAACATTCTTAGACATTTCTCATTCTGTGCAGCCGTTACATTTACACTGAAAGAAATTTCCCCAAAATTAAGATGCACCTAGCCTTTGTGAATAGAGGAAATGAAATGTAGTAAGAAAACTCCAAATGAAAACGTAGATCAGTGTCATGGAAAATGTAGCTACAATTTATTCTTAGGGGTATCTTCGTATACAGCGATTCTTGTCTTATACATCAAGTTTTAATCTCACTAAATGTGGCCTACAGTTTTCCACCGGTTCCGAACGGATGTTTTTGAGAAGTATTTTCAGGGCTAATTACTTAATATTATCTTCGTCACGCGGGTACCGTCGTCGAAAGAAATTTAAGGCGTTCAGAGCAGGGATCGAACCCCTGTTCTTGTGTAAAAATATCGCGCACACTAACAACCGTTGGTCACATAAAAAAAATGGTTTCCCATTACATCCCAAGAAGGGACTAGGGAGAGCTTCTCACAAGGAGTGGGCTGTGTGCTTTCTAGTTTTTTAGCTTTTTTTGAGAAGCTTTATCATGGCTGAATACTCTATAGTTTCGCCGTCACTATGCGAGGTCACGGCCGCCGAAAGAAATTTAAGGTGGCCAGAACAGGGACCGAACCCAGGATCTCACCCGAGAGTAAGCAAAATTATCGGTCTATTTTGAATACTGACGGTTTTAACCTGGTTACGATTACCGGTAGTAAAATGATTAATGTGCAATGGTTATGGTGCAATGCTAACCTTTAGGGTTGCACTGGAAAACATTGATTCAATCCCCGACTAGCAATCATTTCTTTCGTTGTTCGCCAACTCGCTAGGATTATCCAGTAATTAGCAATAAACAAGCTTCTCAATACATAACCGTTCCGATGTGGTGTACAACTGTAGATCCTGATCAGCGAGTGTACAAGTTATAAATCTCACAGCTCCTTGATTTGACTGTCCTCAACAATCCTTCCATGAAGAAGAAGTAATTTCGGGTTTTTTGTTCAAAGAAATTTTCAATTATTTTAGTCAAATAACTAAACTGTAATCTATAATGTATATGCCATTTGGTTGAATGTCTTTCTACCATCGTTCAGGCAACTTTCTGATCCAACATTATAAAATGAGTGGCCCATCCCACAAATATACTCGAACATCTCGATTTATAGGTCCTCTTCTGCATTCCCCTTCAAAAAATAATGCAGACTCCAGACTAAATGAAAATCCGAAAAAGCCTGATTAGGATTATAAGGAGGATGTGGCATAACTTCCCATCCAAGCTCCAATATTCTCCGCCGAGACAGCAAAGATGTGTGCGGCCTAGCGTTGTCATGATGGAAAACGAACACTTTGCGATTTACCAATTCAAGTTTCTTTCAATGCCCCTTTAAGGTTCGTCAATTGCTTACAATAGTCGTCAGAATTTATGGGTTGTTTTTAGGAAGAAGTTCAAAATAAATTACTCCCTTAAGATGCCACCAAATGAACAACATTACCATTTTTTCTGTAGTTCTGCCTTTGTTAAAGTTTCAGCGCGTTCATCGAGCTTGGAGCAGCGTCTCTTTCGGTTGGCACTGTTGCAGAGAATCCATTTTTAATTTCCAATGACAATGTGTTTCAAAAAAGGCTCACTTTTGTTGCGATTGAGCAATACACCGCAAGTGCCTATCCGCTTTGTTCAGTGAATTTCCTTTAGCTCATCCGGAACCCAAATGTCAAGCTTTTTGAAACATCCAAGCCTCTTAAAATTGTTTTCAATGGATGTGTTCGACACCCTCAACTGAAATATAAATATAAATTTAGGCTTGATGTGTCAGCTGTGTAAAGGTATATCAAAGAATTTAGTCAGCTGATCGAAAGCATTTCAACAATATCCAAAGCTCCATCTACATATATGAGAAATCCGAAATTACTTTCTTGCCAAAGCTGGATTTAGCTTGATTCCAGGTAGGCAAATAATTTTGGAACGAAGTTCCTTATTGCACGTTGCGGGATGGGGGCTAAATGAACAAAAAATTAAACGACTTTTTTTAACACTATTAAGCTACAACCCAGTATTATCAACTATATTGGGTACTTTTGCTTTGGTTTGTGTATAGACTAACATCTGTTGGAAAATTTCCTGTTTAATGGGAGTTTCCTAGGTTGAGCCTATAACCAATATTTAGTATATATTCTAGTTTTGAACCCAATAATAAGTAAATTTAGAAAGAAGTTTAGAGACGAGTATTTTCTTAAATAAGTGCCTTTTCTTGAAAGAAGTAAATTTTCTCAAAAGAAATACCTATTCATACACTAAAACAAATTACATTTTCTTAAAAAAAAAATCTTATCTGCAAGAAGTACATTTCCTTAAAAAAATTACATCTTCTTACAAAAAGCACACTTTGTTAAAAAATTTTATTGGAACGAAGTTCCTCATCGCACGTTGCGGGATGGGGGCTAAATAAAAAACTTGTAAACAATCTTTTTAACTACTTTATTACAACCCATTATTATCAACTATATTGGGTACTTTTGGTTTGGTTTACTTTAAAGGGAAGTTTTCTAGGTGGAGCCTGTTTATTATATATTATTGTTTGAACCCAATAAGAAGTAAATTTAGAAAAGCCAAAGTGCAAGACTGGCAAATCCAAGAAGTACAACCCTGAGTATGGAAATACATTTGGCAGCACTCTTACTCTTACCCTCGTATTTTTGGTTTGTGTCTAGACTAACATATTTCTTGTCTAATGGAAAATTTTCTAGGTGGAGCCTGTTTATTACATATTGTAGTTTAAACCGAATAAAAAGTAATTTTTGAAAAGCCAAGTGAAAGAAGTTAAAAAAATAACATTTTCTTAAATAAGTGTAAAAGTAAATTATCTCATAAAAAATGCATATTCATATTCTTAAAAAAAGTACCATTACTTTACAAAATACCTTATCTTAACGAATTACCTTTGCTTAAAAAAGTAAATTTTCTTACAAAAAGTACCTTTCTTTTAAACAGTAATTTTTTAAATAAGTACCTTCTTTACCTTTTACCTTTACCTTTTCTTTTCTTTAAAGAGTACCTTTTTTGTAAAACAAAATAACTTTTCTTGAGATAAGTTCCTACTCTTAAAATTGTACTTATTCTAGGAAAAAGTACCAATTCTAAAAACATTCCCATTTCTTAAAAAAAACCATTTCTTCAAAAAATATCTTCTTTTAAAAAAACATTTTCTTATACAAATTCCTTTTCTTAAAAGTACCTTTTCTTAAAAATGATATAATGCCTTTACTTTTCTTTAGTACATTTCCTTAATAACCTTTCCCAAAAAGTACCTGTTCTTGAAAAAGTAATTCTTTGCAAAAAGAAAATCCATACTCTTATGGATTTTTCTTACAGAAAGTAGTTACTTCTTCTTCCAAATATAACCTTTGTTTAACAAAACATTAAATAAATAAAATAAAATAAATGGTTTCCCATTACATCCCATGAAGGGACTGGGGAGAACTTCTCACAATCACTGAGCTGTGCGCTTTCCAGTTTTCACTCACTGATTGGGACCTACAATTTTACACCGATTCCGAACGGTAATTTGAGAAGCTTTTTCATGGCTAGATACTCGATAGTGTCGCCGTCACTATGCGAGGTGACCGCCGCCGAAAGAAAATTTGAAGGTGGTCAGAGCCGGGTTCGAACCCTGGATCTCATGTACAAGAGCCGCGCACACTAACCATTGCACCACCGACGGCATTATCTACGGCATTATCCGACAAAACATTAGCGCTTAATAAAAGAAGTACATAATATACAGCGAAAGGAACTTTGTTCCAACTCGGCTGATTTTGTTATCTAAAAATCTTGACTAAATGGTAATTAGTCGCACAATTATGCACTAAAGATTGGATGGAAGCATTTATAGAAAGTTGTAATTCCTTCATATGCTAACAGATCAGGTTGGGATTCGAACTCACATTCGCTGGACGATCGTTTCGTTGTTGTTGAAGCATCATCTTCAGCAGGGTCTAGCCCGTGGAGCCACCGCAGTGTGTATTACTAACCGAAGTCTGTATGTTCTCTGCCGGTATTATCAATATTTCCCCCCCATTAAGATGTTGAAGTCATCGCTCGACCGCATATGGCCTCCCAACTACTACTTAATGCGATTTTAAAATCAAACTGTTACAAATATTAGACAAAGGAATACTTAACGAAAATATTTTGGCGGCGTATTTTCCCTACGGATAGACTATATTTAAATGTTGGAGAGATTGCTTAAAACTTAAAATTTTTTTTTATCAAACCAACACTAAGGGGATGCATTGTGTTGCCGAATGAAAATTTAAGTAGTGTTACTAAAAGTTGGTACCAAAAAACTGCCAAAAACATTTGATGTCAATCGAGGCCTTAAGCAAACCACACTCTTGTGGTTCATAAGCATGAGCTTCGTCGATATCTTTTTATCTGGCTGATGAATTAGAAAAAAATATTACCAACAAATTTTCTGAACATAATAGTGATGCGATAAACTTCGATTACATTCTTATTTGGAACCAAAAAGGGCAGTAAACCGATAATAAACATTAACGGTAGCTGATGTGCATTTTCATGAGTGACAAGTCTGTAGATAGCTTTGGACAAACTTAAATTACATGTGCGATCTCTTCGACATTGTAAGAACCTTAGACAACTCATAGTATAAAACTTTCTAAGCCTTTTGGAGCCCATCGAGGTCTTAGATACGAGGTTGCTGTTTATATTTCGGGAATATCAACAACATTTATTATTGACAACATATATTATTGTGAACTAAATTTTTATGAAATAAATAACTAAATAAATAAAAAAAAATGGCTTTACTGTTCTTCAGCATATTCCCCTTGATGAATGCGTGCAAACCAATTGTCATAGCAGTTTTTCCATTCCTCTTGAGACACCTCCGAAAAATGGTTTTTGAATGCTTCTACTGCTCCTTCGGCGCTCGTAAATCGTGGACAAGCAATTTTCCTTTGACATTCGAAAACAAGAAGAAGTCATTGGGTGCCAAATCAGGACTGTTCGGAGGATGAGTCATCAATTCGATGTTTTGACTGCTTAAAAATTCACCTGTTTGGTGAGATGTAGAGAGCTCGCATTGTCATGATGGAGTACGATTTGGAGGGTGGTTTAACGAATTTCTCCGAAATCTTCCGGCAAGCAAATGGACGTGCACCACACAAAATTGACCGTCCTACATTGCCACATGAGCCATTGGGCCGAAGAAACAGACGACCAGTTGCTTCGCTGTGCTTTTTCCATGAACAACTTTTGTTTGATTTAGCTCGTCTTGAAAGTCCCACACGGTCGATTGCGATTTCGTTTCCGGGTCATACGCATATATCCATGATTCGTCACCTGTCACGATTTTATACACATCTTTTGAAGCACCTCGGTCGAACATTTTAATAATTTTCTTACAACAATTTACACGAGCCCCTTTTTGAGCGATTGTCAAATTATGTGGGATCCAACTCGAACAAATCTTTTTTACAACCAAATGGTCATGCGAAATCGAATGTACTGAAGTGGAACTAATGTGCAAGGATGCCTTTATCTCACGATATGTCACATGACGATCTTGCTTTATCAGTTCACGCAGTGCATCGATGTTTTGTGGCAGAACAACCGATTTAGGACGACCAACCTGGAGCGAACGGCGTTCGAGACTGAACTCTTGGTACCAGCGATTTCCGGTGGGTTTTGCTGGCGTTTTATCACCAAAATTCGAAACAAGTTATTGAGATACTCGTGTCTCGATAACCCACGCTGCAAAACATAAAAATTCATCCCACGAAAATTTGCACGGGGTAATTCCACTTTTTGACCGTGATGCATTTTTCACCACACTGTAAATACAAAAAATATCTAGTGCTCGTAAGTGAAAACATTCGATATATGTTTAAGCTAAAAACATTTCAAACTTTCCAATGGACGTTCCAGTTTTCATTTAGAAACACTAGTATTGCCAGTTCCCGAAATATAAATAGCAACGCTCTAAAATGAAATCCTATGGGTCATCTCTTTGATATCCTAAAATGAGAAGCCGTATGCAATTAAGAAATTGGAGACATATTGTTGCAATCACCAAGGTTAATGGTGACAAGATTTAAGGCTTACTGATGCATATCTACATTTTTACCCAGGCTCCAAACAGATTGTAGGCAGAGGTTGTAAGATCTGTGGAGATCGATGATGAGGATAACAAAATAAATGATCTTAGTGAACATCGCTACTCGCTGTAGAAAACGCCAACAGTATTTTCTGCGTAAGGCCTCTGCAGCTTTAGTAAACGCTTTATGTCTCTTTCAAATTTAGCAACTAACCAACTAATCTGTGAGAATCCTTTCGCTGTGTATTGTGTATCCCATCGTTCCTTGAAATTTCTCAGGGTGTACTCGCAGCATCTGCTAAAGGACCACTAAAGGCTATAACTTTGCCTTTGTCTTATGAACTGCACAAAATGAAACTAAAGCCCAAAAGAATAAAACAAAAACGAAAATCCAAAGAACGAACACGCACTAAACGAAGGGAATACAAAAGGAGCAAAAGAAAAAAGGCCGGGAGGATATGAAAAGAAACTGAAATGCTTTTGTTTGATTGTGTTTGTGTTTGCTGATGCAGCGCTCCGGCGTCGCCCCCTGCGCGTTGCCACTGGCTTTTAAATAATGAGCATTTAAGCGGATTAAATTAAAGCTTATATTAAGTGGTCGCCTGTTACTTTCCATCTATGGCTGGTCTACATTTACGCCAAAGCACTAAAGTCATTTACATTGTTTTCATATGTAATTGGTCTTCTCGAGATAGAAGAGTGGGACTGCCGGGATGCCGCATGGCGGATGACTCGCCAAAACTGAGTGTTGAGCCATCTTCTTGGCCGGGATTTATAGCGTAAGCAACAACATCGTCATTTTTAATTTAAAACTATTTTGCTCCTTTGTTAGCTAAAGGACAACAGAAATTCTGCATTCCTTGCTTTGCTGAGAAAATGAAAAAAGTTTTATATGTGCAAATGGAATGCTGAAATACGACACTTGGCCACATCCCAAGAGCAGCCAACAAACATGCAGCACAACGATTGCCAAAACTGTGAAGACAAATTGTTCTAAGCAGAATGTGTCTTTAGTTTTCAGTTGGACCATAAATAAAATGCTTATATTAAATCGTGTGATGGTGGCACTTTTAGTTGTCTGCTCCTCCATCACCCGTATACCGATGTTTCACTTGTCTCCGGATGCGGACAGACTGACGGAAGGAGGCGCGCGGAAGCGATGGCGCGCCGTAGAGTGTTTTGTTGACAAGTCCTTGTTAGTCTTTAAGGAAATGCCGAATATACGTAAGAATGCAAAAGAACTCGCCACGGAAGGACAAATCTTAAGAATTATTGTTAAATACGACAACTGCGCTTAACATTCGCATTGAGTTAAGGTTTGCATTTGTCCTTTGGAATACTTTAAAGCATTTATGTATCCGTTTTAATGTCTATATAAAGCGCCAACGTTGAGGCGGTATAACTTCCATTTGATGTTCAACATTTTAGTACTGTTTAAGCCACAAAAAAGGAAGGAAGTATTTCATTTCCGTTACGCGAGCAATTGCTGTTACATTATGAACAACATATAAACCCAAACACACGGAAGGACAAACACACAGCCAGACAGATAGAGAGAGGGGGAGAGGCAGAACATGCAGAAGGACGGACGGATACTCCGCTTTAGACCCAGACTGGAATGTGCTGCCATTTGTTTGATATGTCCATGTGTAGTTACTGACATTACTAGAAATGCTCCTGATAATACTATCCAGGCACTGCAACACATCGCAATCCCATAACCATTCACTATTTCCCTTTCTCATTTGCCGCCGCCATTCCAGGCATCCTTTTTGCATCCATTGCCCAATAGCTACCACATTAGTTTCCGTAAATTTCAATTGCTTTTGAGCTGAAATGAGTGGCCGTCCCTGTCCGTTCGCTCATTCATTCACTGCATTTTGTGGTTTGTGTTTGTGGCTGCATTTAGTTTCCTATTTCACAATTTTCCAGGACAAAAAAAAAACGAGGCAGGAATCACCATGTTTTCGGACGTGCATGTCGCTCAGCCATTAATCATTGGGCCGGGCTAATGTTTAACAATCTAGATTAAGACGTTTGGAGTGGCTGCCACACTCGCTGCTCACTGCAATTCCGAAAATGGATGCTGGAAATAAATGGGAGTAATGCTAACTAAGGCATGCAAAATTGTGAAATAAACAACAACACGATGTAAGAGCTATTACTGCAATTATCGATAGTGTATTGGTTTTGATAATATCGATTCGCATCACTACTAGAGATGGGAGCGAGTAAGGTGATTGCCGTGAATCGAGCGTCAATCACGCGTGAGTGTGGGCAGATTTAAAATTACATGC
The DNA here is from genome assembly GCA_963931995.1 of Phaonia tiefii. Taxonomy (NCBI): domain Eukaryota; kingdom Metazoa; phylum Arthropoda; class Insecta; order Diptera; family Muscidae; genus Phaonia; species Phaonia tiefii. Next base: position 334,037,061 of record OZ008368.1, on the reverse strand, counting down.
ATGAATGTGAGTAGGCAACTAATCTTCGTACGGGAGCGTGATTGAGTGACTGTCTTCCTTTGACCCACGATCCCATCTCTAATCACTACCTGGTTGCAGCAAAGTTTCGTACAAAGTTAAGCACAGCTAAAGTCATACGAAACCAGACACGGAAAAATGTGGACATCACAAAACTGCATTTGCCAGAGGTAGCCACGGCATTTGCAAAGACGCACAAAGCTCCATTTACCAGAGGTAGCCACGGCATTTATAAAGACACCATAGAAGTACATTTCCCACTCTATGCATGCTTTTGCAGAGACCGTACTTAGTTTCGAAAGACCGATTCGCAACAAACCATCGTACGATAAAGAGTGGCGCGTGTCAAGTGATGAAAAGTACGCTGCACGTATGGCATTGCTTCAGTCAGTTGCAACGCGAGCCGACACGGAAAGGGATATTGATAAGATGAAAGAAGAGAAGAGAAGAAACCCTTTTATTTAACTTTCGCCTTAGGAAAGGTTTTTATATTCATCTTTTGCCAATACCCATCAAAGCGGTGCCCTTTTGATTGATGGTAAACACGAAATAAATTGGAAAATTTTAAAAAATCTTTTAATAAAGTGAAATTTTATCACAGTTTTGCACAACTCTGAACAACTTGTTCAGTGTTTCCCCTAGATCGAAGCAAAATTAATAAAGATATTAAAGAATTAAAACCGAAATGTTCGCCCGGGTGGGTATTTGTAAAGCGAAGGTTAAGAAGAAAGAACTGTAGTGTCGAAAGCATGAGAGTGAGGGAAATTAATCTAACCGAAGCTCGAATTAGACCCGTAAATTCTACCGAAATGTACAAAGTCAAGTCAACGGTAATAGATTAGGGCCCCTTTTCTAGAGATAAGCATGGGAATCACGTCGAAAATGGCCAGAGGATTTTGCCAGAGGATTCTATGCTATACTTGTCCCAGGAGATTTCAATATGGATTAGGTTGTCAAGCAAATGCCGAACGATGACTTTCTCCTAGCCAAAGTGAAGTTAGAACTGAGATTTGGCGGATTAAGTATAATAAAGCTGCTGATGGCCAACCGACTGAGCTGTACAAGTCTGACGGCTATAAGTTGGAAAGCTGAATCTATCAGCTCATATGAACAATCTAGCTAGAAGAATGCATGATCGATGATTGGGGCCTTAGAATACTATATCTTGTCTTCAAAAAGGCCAGCCGAGTACATGTACACGCTGAAAAATCTGTCGTTTTTTGTTGTTTGGATGCAAATATAACTCGCGTCTGGAACTTGTCGCAAGTATAATATACTTGTACCCAAACATATTGAGTTTGCTATTCAATATTACATGTTTGAGGCACAATGATTAATATGTTATAACATATGTGTTTGCGACCCAAATATATCAGTGTTTGTTATACAAATACAACTGTATGAGTTGCACTGTTTATGCTCTCAACGAGTGTGCATATCTTGTAAGTGTGTATCTGCATTTTTGCGTTATTCTCTCAGTGAGTGAGTTATAAATATTCCCGAATGTACGTGTAAATTGCAGATGAAATGTTTCTCATTTTGCCTGATGTATTGAGTTTTGATTTCATGTATTCAGTCATCAATGGTTCTTCGGACAAAGGATATCAAAGGCGCTTGATCAGTGAATAAAGAATAAACGAAGGGTCGGACGGTTAAACGGTTTGTGATGTTACTTTGGTTTTTGTATATGCGTTTCGCATATATTTATGTGCGCTACCAATGTGAGAAACTATTTTGAGGAAAGAAACTGGAGAGGGCAGAACGTGAATCCATTTTTCTGCCCTAGCATCAACTGAAATAATCGGATTGGCGGACCATTTGTGAAACATAATATAAAATAACGTAAGTAATTAATGTACGCTTGTCTTGCATGGACTAGATTTGTATATAAGTATATTGTTTGTGTACCAACGCATAGTGATAACCAACGCGTAGTTGAAACCTTCTGAAGACAAAAACGTGAGAGACAACACAGAAAGGAGAAACCACAGACCAGCAGATTCAAAACAAAACGTATTCAATGCAAAAAAAAATCATTTAAATCTTTTAATTTTTTAATTTTTTGCATTAATTATTTATATCTATAAGTAAATGTGGATAGATATTGATAAAATTAATTGTAGTAAATAAAGAAAAAATAATTCGTTTCTAGATATTATTATGTTTGGGAGCAAATACGCATATGTTTCCACGTAAGTACATATATGGAAGTTTTGGGGGAAACACGCGAATGCTTCCACGTAAGTATATGGATGTTTGGGATGAAGCACGCATATGTTTCCACGTAAAGGCATACATATTTGTCAGTAAACATGCTAATGTTTGCATTTAAATACACCTAAGTTTGGGACTTGTGAAACTATAAATGTTTGAAGTCAGTTCCGAACATACATATGGTTCCTGCAGAATATATTTGCGTGTACCAAATATCGTGGTATAAGCCTTTTATCGATCGCATTCAAGGTCCTCTCGAGCAATCCCTAAAAATCCCAATTGCAATTTGTTCTGCGTTCTCGAAGGTTATGGAGAGCATGGTTAACCACCATTTTATGAAATATCTTGAGTCCAATGACCTTCTTAATGATCGGCACTATGGCTTCCGTAGATTGAGATATGCTGGATACCTGATGGCGTTCCTTTGGGAACAGTGGAGTCGATCCATCCACCGGCTTGGTGAGAGTAAGGTAGTGGCTCTTGATACTTCCAAGGCCTTTGACAGAGTTTGACACGGTGCACTCTTGTCAAAACTCGCTGCTTTTGGTGTCGGTGATAACTTCACTCGATTTATATCGAGTTTTCTCGGAGATCGCACTGTATGAGTTGTTGCAGATGGGGTTTCATCCGACGAGCATAAATTGACTGCAGGTGTACCACAGGGCTCTGTTCTTTCTCCTTATCTTTTTGTTATTTTCGTTGACGATCTTCTGGGTCAGACTGTGAATCCAATCTACTCTTTTGCCGATGACAGTAATCTCTGTCATTCTTATTCATTCGATCGTAGGCCAAGTCTTCAAGAGATTGAAGTCAAACGTTGGACGATGAATGAAACACTCGGCCGCGATCTGGTGTCCATTGTTGAATGGGGTCGAATAAATAGAGTAGATTTCAATTCGGGTAAGCCCCAGTGTTGTTTGTTGTCGCCTAAACGGATGGCTGACCCGGGTGTGTCGTCATTGTCTGTGGACGGTGTGGATATTGGTGAATCAAACGCTCTTGATGTTCAAAACATATTGGGCAAAACATGTATTTGAAGTGTCGAAAGATGCATTCAAGTGTCTGGGCTTTTTAAAGCGGTGCAAGAAATACTTCACTCCATCTGATCTTCTCAATACCTACACCACCTATATCAGGCCAAAGATGGAATATAACTCCCATATATCGGCAGGTTCTCCTAGGACCTCTTTGGAGCTTCTCGACCGTGTCCAGTGGAGAGCGGCGGTGTTAATAGGGGACAGTACGGTATCCAACTATATTGCCTCCCTTGACCACCGTCGAAATGTGGGTTACGTATCGCTGTTCTATCGATATTTCCACGATATGTGTTCCTCGGACATCCGTCAACTTATGCCAGACGTGAGGATATTTAGCCGAAGTACGCGGCTTTCCAGGAACTCTCATCCGTTTTTTATCGAGTGGCCGATTGACCGCACTACACACTATAGAGAAAATTCGTTCTTCAGCCGTACAGTCCGTATGTGGAATAAATTTCCGGCTATTGTATTTCCCACCAATTGTGACATACAAACATTCAAGGCAAATGTCAACAGACACTGCTCCCTCTTTCCACCCTCCACTACCTCAATTTTCTTTCACCAACTCAATGCACTTCATTTATATCATTTACACAATGCACTGCAATAATAATGTGGGAAAGACTACAGTCCATTGTTACAGACATGCTAGGACCTTATCAGTGTGGCTTTAGACCTGGAAAGTCAACTTTCGACCAGATATTCACTTTACAACAAATCCTGGAGATATCCCACGAAAAACAAATCGACATTTGCCACCTCTTTGTTGATTAAGGCTGCCTCTATAGCCCGATATGGCGAAATCTGTACCAAGATATGTACATGTAACCTACATGTAATCCTCAGTAAAGATTGGTAAAGAACTATTTCGTACCAGACGAGACCTCAGGCAGGGCGAGACCCTATCATGCGAACTCTTCAACATTTTAATTGACCTCTTCGTGAGAAAAGCTGCGATCAACACGGATACAACTATAACCAGCAAAAGTGACTTGCTGCTCGCGTATGCCGATGGTTTCGATATCATTGGGCGTAATCTGCGATCATCGTGATCTTTCGAGACCTGAGAAGGAACCCTCAAAGGTGGGTTTGGCAACAGCCAGAACATTCTGCCGTTTGAAGAAAAGGGTGAACGTTGATATCCATTATAATTATAACTCACCATAACTCATCTTCCTTGGGTATTCAACAGAAGCAATACCGTCACCCTAGAAATAAAACGGAGAATTGTGTTTGCAAATAGATATTATTTCGGGATAACCGAGCACTTCAGAGATAAAACCCTCTCTCGCGAAGCGAAGATTCATTAATATCAAACTGTCATACAACATGTGTTGCTTTATGGCGCAGAACCCTGTTTCATATTGCGTGCTGATGAATCATCACAGGAGTTCTACAAGAGAAAATTGCTCCAAATAATATAAGGTCCTATAATGGCAGTCGGTGGTGCAATGGTTAGTGTGCGCGCCTCTTGTACATGAGATCCTGGGTTCGATCCCTACTCTGACCCCGCATAGTGACGGCAACACTATCGAGTATTTAGCCATGAAAAAGCATCGCAAAAATACCGTTCGGAACCGGTTTAAAACTGTAGGTCCCCATCAGGGAGTATAAAAACAAGACAGCGCACAGCTCACTGGTTGTGAAAAGCTCTCCCTCATATTCTCAAATGGATGTAGTGGGAAACCATTCATTCATTTTACTTATATAATAGAGAACGGCGAATATCGAAGACGGGTAAACCACGACCTGTATGAACTGTACCCCGACATCAATGTAGTTCTGCGAGTCAAAATAACGCGTTTACTCTGGCTAGGCCCTGCCAGTAGAATGGATCAGAATGAGCCAGTGTGAAGGTATTTGAATACGTACTCGATGGACATCGAGAAACAGGACGACCAAGACTTCGCTGGGAAGACCTGCGAGAGCTTGGTGTTACCAGCTGGAGGAGAAAGTCTAAAGATCGAGACGGTTGGAGAAACATGTTATCCTCATATTGCAAGACCCTTGATCCCTCTGGCTTTTCTGAGCCCACCTAAGTAAGTAAGAAAGTATTGATTTTGTAATATCGATAAAGAAACGCCAAATAATGATTGAAACTTTTTGAGATACATCTTCATCAAAGTTCACTAGATATTTGCTCCCTGTTGCAAAATAGTTCATTTACGGCAGACTTATTTCCCCCATCACTGTAGTTTCAGGCCATTAGAAATAGAGTTTGGCGTGGCAAAGATCGGGTTATCGAAGGCAAGCTTATAATCAGCACAGAGATGGTAGCTGTCGATTAGATATTCGTGGGGGTTTTCCATGATTTAGTGTAGATTGAATATCTGTTCCGTTGTGGATTTTCAGGTCTAGAGCTACACTGCTCAGTTTCAGTCAGGTCTGCTGCATTTGACTTTTGACTTTCGCCAATAACGACTGACGGGATCTTGCGCGCGATGCTTAAAAGGTTTATTCCACAGCATTTGGTACAGTTTCTCAGGTCACATTTTGTAACTATAAAACATAGTTCACGGACACCCTAATCGCCGAGCATACAAAATTTTGCGTATGAGCTGGTGCATGCAACTTGCCAGCTCATCGAAGAGTTATGCTGGTAGTTCATCGGTACCTGCGGCTTATGTGTTTTTAAGGCGCGAAATTGCTGCTGCTCGGGTATACCTTTATTTGCGCCGGATTTTTCTGGGACAAGTAATTCAGAGAAATATCCTCCCTAAGACTCGAACTTAGTCTGTACATCTGTGCTAAGATTTCCCTCTTTATCTCTACAGATAAGGCTGTTACATTTTTGCTAGAAATCTTAGATTGCATTCCGTTTTCAGTAGATTTAAGGATTTTCTACCTCTCTCTCGTTTTCTGTACTGCATTTTTGAGCTTAAATGGGTATTTAATCTCTCGCTTTTCTTCTTATACCGACCCATTGCCACTGCCTGCAGCATTACAATACGGGCAACGTTCATTTCATCAACTGCCCTGCGACTCTCGTCATCATACCATGATTTTTTGTAACACAGAACAATTACAATAGCAATTTTTATGTCGCTGGAGTATATGGTTTCAATGCTCTTGAGAATTGTCGTTATGTGCCAGCAATTGAGTTATTCTAGTTCTCCTGGGTATATGAATATTCCTAAAATGCCGTCGCTGAGTCAATGGCTCGTGTGCGTTACTCCAGTACATGAGAGTGTGGGTTCGATCCCTGCTTTCAACACATTAAATTTCTTTTGACGAAGGTCCCCGCTTTTAGTGACGGCTAATCTGTCGAGTAATTAGCCATGAACATCTTTCTCAGAAACCATTCGGAACCGGTGTATAATTGTTTGTGAAGGTAGAACTATAAATCATGTAAACGTGGGTTTGATTCCTGCTTGCTTAGTGACGGCGACACTATCGAGTCATTGGACATGAACATTTTTCTCAAAAGTCCATTCGGAACCGGAGTAGACTTGTCGGTGAGGATATAACTAAAAACCGCACAGCTCACTGATTATGAGTAGCTCTTCCCAGTCCCTTCATGGAATGTTATGGGAAAATGTATATTTTTTATGTGTTAACATCTATAGGTGCGGGTAGGGACTTAACTCACAAAGTGAACACATCCAAACACGGTTTGTCCGACTGCGATCACAGATTGTTTGGCGTTAAACTCCTCCGAAACGCCTGGACCAATTTATATGAAATTTTGTGTGCATATCGGGTAGGTCTCAGAATCGGCCACCATCTATTATTCATACCCCTAAATGATAAGGGTGACCCACCCCTGTATAGATCACAGATTTGTCCGACTGCGAAACACAGATTGTCAGACTGCGAAAAATACACACTCTGATGTAGCGGCAGCGAATAGTTGTCTTGTTTGGGTTCGGAGCACTCTCAGAGCAAAGAGAATAATGACGTGTTTTTACGTATATAAAAATAAGATAGCAAGAGAGCAACGAAAATTTGTTCGAACTTGTGTAGCGTATGTACGAACATAACACAATGTATGTACATATTTCACTCTGCTTTTTGCTTTCGTGGGGAATAAATCAAAAAGCATTAAGCAACAAAATAATGACACATGTTCTTGCACCAGTCTCTAAATAATTTTAAGTATTAATATTCTTCAAATGTAACGTCATCATATGATTGAACGCTGTGTTTTATTTTCCAATGTAACATTTACTAATGTGTTCATAGAAATCAAATAGGTACCGTGTAGCAAAAAGGTGTTAACACATCGCCCGTGAGTTCGAACACTCATTGGATTTTTTTTATATCTGCGTTTGACACCCAAGTGGGAGTCAATAATTGAAATAGTGGGAGTCGTACCCTCTTTCTATTCATTACACACCACATCCCTGTATTGCACTACAGGTGAATATGAGTACACGTTGCTTATCTTATCAGTAGGAACACGAGCGAGCTACATTTCATATGGTGCTATCAGTTTCGCTAACGAAATGTAATACCCCGGAGATAAGGAATAGGTACTGCCTATTGCTAATAAAGATTTAAAAAGATGAGCAAAGAACTGAAATGACTAAAATGTGAATGAAAAGAACTAAACTAATAGTAAAGTAAATGTGGTAAAATATCGACATTTTAATTAAATAAAAATACTAAAGTAACGTCTTCAGTTCTTAACCCTTTGACTACCACATAGTTTTGTTTATTTATTTCTCTTTCTATACAACAAGATATAAATCTTAAAGTTACAGTACAGAAGTTTTAACGGGTCCGCCATCTAACGTTTTTTTTTTAAACTAGTGCTTATTTCGTGAATGGTAGCACCTAGCTCATGTCTGATTTCACAGATAATTAGTTTTATCCTTCCGCTGAACGCATATGGTTGTGTATACGTTTGAACAACGCTGGGAAATATGGAAAAATAGGCCAGCAATCCACTTACAGCAGATGCCTATTTTGCCAAAAAAAAAATAATCTTTTCAGATGAAGCTCATTTTGATCTTGGCGGGTATGTAAACAAGCAAAATTGTCGCATTTGGGGCACAGGAAACCCGTATTCGCATACATTGAAAAGCCGATGCACCCAAAACGGGTCAGTGTTTGGTGCGGATTTTGGTCCAGAGGCATAATTGGGCCATTTTTCCTCGAAAATGAGCAAGGAGTGGCCGTTACAGCCAATGGCGATCGTTATCGGGCCATATTGAACGAATTTTTGTTCAGAAAAATTGAAGAGGAGGATATTGGTAACATTTGGTTTCAACAGGACAGCGCTACGTGCCACACAGCCGAGGGTACACTCGATGTTTTGGGACCTGTTTTTGAAGATCGCATTATCAGCCGCAGAGCTGATGTCGTTTGGCCACCTCGGAGCTTGAATTTGACACCCTTGGACTATTATTTGTGGGGTGTCCTCAAAGATAAGTGTTACGCTGACAAGCCAGAGCCAATTGACGCTTTAAAGGACAATATTCGTGAAGCCATTGATGAAATACAGCTGCACACAATCTATAATGTGCTTAAAAATTGGACCGATCGTGTAGGCTACTGCATGGCCAGCCGAGGCAGCCATTTGAATGAAATTATTTTCCATTATTAACCCGAAGGATTGTACTTTCAAATAATAAAAGAAATTTGAGAAAATATTCAGTAGTTTTTTTTTATAGCATTTTCAAAAAAAAAAAAGTTATTTGGCGGATTGACTTTAATGGATGAAAATATGATGGTGATGAAGTGTTTTATTTTTTTTTTGATTATTTTAGTGATCTATGGCCTTCTGATCATAAATAAATGGGACCAACAACTTTTTTCTTTTTGGTACATTTTTCCGTTTTAGCTAAAAGGCACACATATGTGTCAGGGAAAGCACGTTGAAATTGGACAATAAATTTGTTCAAAGTTAAGGTATTCGCTCAAAACATACCAAACGTTTCTGCCACGCGCGCCGATTCGACCCGTTGCATCGCTGTGTAATAAATCCACTTTTTGGCCCACTTTGATGGCACCTAGGAGTCAGATCGGATCAGTTAGACAACTGACGCCCACGACACTATTGTTGCCCCTACCACCTTCTATAAATCACTCATGGCTACATTTCCTCCATCTCCTACCTTAATAATTATAGCAAACGTACTTGCCTGTGGTCGTCAAAGTGTTAAATGGTATATAATCCATTGAAATGAATTGCCATTTATTAACTGATCCTGCCCAAAGTATTTCTAATTAGATTCTCATTTGCAATGACTGCATCTAACTACATTAAATGACATTGTATATCTTCCCAAATGTAGTTCTAGACGTTTTACGATAACACTTATCTTGGATGCATATGACTGGAAACAACCCTTTGTGCTCTTATCTTATCAGTTAGATTAGATATCAGGCGCATTTGAGCTACACTTTTGAAGGTAGTTTGTGTTTGTTGACAGGTTGTGAAACGACTTATTGAATACAGAAACATGTTTTATTTCCGGTGAGATAAGTGGTTTTGAGACTCAAGTAAACTCTCATTTGAAGCAACAACTTTTGTTATTTGCAAGTGATTAACATTTATTTGCACGTGCATTGGTATTCCCTTTTAAATTGAGTATCAGGGTAACTACCATTCAAAAGAAGACATTTATGTGCGATGGTCCCAAAATAAATTCTCAGAAACGTCCATTGGGTAATTTTTTGCTAACAATCGACTGATGCAAACAGCAAAAACTAGTTTTGAGTTGTCATTTATCGAATTCAGATGGTGACTCGATCGAATTGAAATGCTGATGGCAACGAATTGCAATGTTGACAGGATTCATCTGTTTATTCCATTTCCTATAATTGCTTCGTACAAAAATTTCATATTTTAAACAAACAAATTAAAAATAGAGGGAATGAATTGCATCGCATTTCTAATACCGGCCATACTCTTTACATCCAGTTGGTACAACCTATCGCAAAAATATTTTGATGATTTTGATTTTCATGCAAGTTAGGTTACAGTTTCAACTCATGAGAACTTTCAATAAGTTGTACAACTAGTTGTAACATGTATGGCAGCATAAAAGTTATTTTCTCCTAAGATCTCCAAAATGTCCATTGGGGTATTTCGTGCTTAAATTTCAAGGTAATTATTTAAGTATGAGCGATATTGTAAAAATTTCTCTTTTGTAAAATTTTCTCTCAAACACTATACGCAGGGACCATGTCTGTGTTTGGAATACACTCCAAATATTCATGTATTTGTAAGTTTTAAACTTACTTATAGTTATATGCGTGTTTCATCCCAAACATTCATATACTTCCGTCGAAGCATTCGTGTTTCCTTCCAAACGAAAAATTTTCGACTGAATGTATGAAACTAAAACGCAATAGATCAGTCATCATAGGTAACACTCAAATCATAGACACACATTCAGAAATATTGAAGAATCACTTACTGAAAGAATAATGAAAAATAAAAAAAATAAAATAAATGGTTTCCCGTTACATGCCACGAGGGGATTAGGGAGAGCTTCTCACAACCAGTGAGCTGTGCGCTTTTTAGTTTTACACTCAGTGATTGGGACCTACAGTCTTACACCGGTTCCGAACGGTATTTTGAGAAGCCTTTTCATGGCTAAATACTCGATAGTGTCGCCATCACTAAGCGAGGTGACCGCCGTCGAAAGAAATTTAAGGTGGTCAGAGTAGGGATCGAAGCCACGTCCTCATGCACAAGAGCCGCGCACACTACCACTGCACCACCGACAGCCACATAATGAAAAAATACAGTTATAAAATTGCAATAATATTAACTTAGGCTGAGGCTCTCTTTGTCCCTCTTTCAGAATTTCTCGATCGACAGAGTATGACAACAAAAAAATTAAGTAAACAGTGCACCAAACACAGATCCTATCAAAAACAATGCTATTTTTGAATCCCAACCACGTATGTATATTATATCATATTAATCATTGTGTTTCAAACATGAAATATTGAATAGCAGATACAATGTGTTTGGACGCATGTATACTCTATTTCCGACTAGCTTCCAACACACGTTATATTTGCAGCCAAACAAGAAAAAAAGACAAATTTTTAAGCGTGCAGTCCCATTTGTCAAAATTTGCGACATTGACTGAGAAAGTGTTCTATCGCTTCGATGCTCTTACGATGAGTGGAATGTTTTCAGTTAAAACACCCATGAATCGCCTAATTTCGAGTTTGTCCAGGTTGATCAGTCTTTTGGACTTGTGCCCATGGGGGTCGCCTCACAGAATTCTTGGATTGCTGCCGCAGCCTGATGCACTCCATACTCTTCTTTGGTTTATTTTTGCACTTTGTTAAAGTTTCGTTTTTATTGCCCAGAGAGTCTGCGTGTTTTTGCGTATTCATAGTCGGCTGATTTTTAGTCAGATTATCTGACCTGTTGTGTTCCACGTCAGACAGTAAAAATATAGGGTGATTCAATAAGATCGCAGAATTTTATAATGAATAAAATAGCAAAATTTGTAATTTTTTATAAACAAAAATAAAATAAATGGTTTCCCGTTACTTCCCATGAAGGGATTAGGGAGAGCTTCTCCCAACGTATAGCAGGAACCGTGTATATGTTTGCAAGCATTGTTTTCGTGAATTGAAGTTCTGCTTCTTTTTGTTTCGTTATTGTCTGTCACGTTTTTGTTTTCAGCAGTTTTCAACAAGGAAAGCCACATTTGGATCCCAAAAACATACATAATAACCTATTAATCATTGTGGCTTCCACATGTAATATTGAATAGCGAACACAATCTGTTTGGATACAACTATAATATATTTGCCACAAGCTACAAACATTTTATATTTTCATCCAAAAAACAACACAATACAGATTTTGCAGCATGTGTGTAAATGAATTTAGTATTATTTTTAATATTGACTGATCTCTTGCGTTTTAGTTTCATGCATTCAGCCGTCAATCGTTTGTTTGGAAGGAAACACATGATTGCTTTGACGTAAGTATATAGATGTTTGGGATGAAACACACATATGGCTCCACTTAAAATTATGCTTATTTGTAAGTAAACATGCTAATGTTTGTATTTAAATATAAGTGAGTATAGGACTTCAAAATATATGAATATTTGGAATGCATTTTATATATCTGTGGTCACAAACAATAATAGCCTAACTCGAGTTAGGACAAAAATTAAAAAAATTTGAGAAGTCACCGTGCTCAAATAAGCAACTCTGTTTTGTTAAGAAGTAAGTAAAAGAATTCGCTTCTTTGGTATCTGTAACAAAGTTATCACAAAAACTTCGACTCCTGATTTCCAGTAAAGATATTAAACTTTAAACTGCTCTACTTGAAAAATTTTAGAATCGACTTAGGCTGTTTCTTGTTATCTGTAACAAAGTTATCACAAAAACTTCGATTCCTGATTTCCAGTAAAGATATTAAACTTTAAACTGCTATCCCTGAAAAATTTTAGGAACAACTTAGGCTGCTATTGTTTGTCACCACAGATATAGAGATGGTTCCTACAGAATGTGTTTGAGAGAATATATTACAGATAAAGTTTTTCAGCATTTAGTCGGAGGAGTGTCACCAAACGTGCTCCTGAACTGTCTTTGGACGGAAGTAATGGATTCCACTACGTGTTAGTGGCGCACAATCCAAATTTTTGGTTCATCACCCTAATTGTCAATTTGTCATTAACTGGAAGACCGCACGCTGAAAGTTAATGACCCCAGCAACATAATTGCAGATTTGCTGCTTTTTGTTTTTTTTTATTTTGACAGACATCAACGTTGTCAGCAGTTTCCAACAAACAAATCCACATTTGGGTCACAAATACATACAATATAACCTTTAATAATTGTGTCCCAAACACGTTACGTTGTATAGAAAACACAGTGTGTTTGGACGCAAGTATACTGTATTTGCAACATACTACAAAAACATTATATTTGCATCCAAACAATAAAAAAAGACATATTTTTCAACGTACGGTCACTGAAGTAAAAAAAGTAAACCGATAAGTTACACGGAAGAAAAGTTATCACGTTCTATAATTTGCAGCAATATTCGTGAGCCAACCAGTGGATTTAAATAGGGATCAGACTTTGACTACACCAGAGACATGCCAAAATAAGTTGCCATGTGTAGGGTAGGGCTAATATTAGTCATCTGGAACGTCACTTAGCTGGTTGTTTGTTTAATGTGCTATTTTCTGGCCAGATAACGATTACTCATGTGGTGGAATTTTAGTAATATTTGTCACCTTATCGAGTGAAGACAACAGCAATACAATCGCCTACATTCGGTAACCCGGATATATACAAATAGAAATCAATTTTAAATCGAATCCAAGTGATTGTGAAATATTTACACAAAATTATTTTCAAAATTTCTGTAATAATAATAAAAATGTAGAAAATGTGGTCATGGAAAATAGTACGAGTGGTCTTTATTTGGAGCCTCGTTGCACAAGTTGAATGTAATTTCAGTGATTGTCCCAGATTTTGTAAATGTGATGTATACAAGCAGCTTAATCGAGCTGAATGCAGGTGAATAGAGGATATTTTTTGAGGATAAACTACACGCTGAAAAGTTTGTCTTTTCGTTATTTGGGTGCACATATAACGTGTGTGTAGCTTGTCGCAAATACACTATACTTGTGCGCAAATGCTTTGTGTTTGCTATTCAATACAACATGCTTGAGACACAATGATTAATAGGCTACAATATATGTTTTTGAGATCTAAATGTAGATTTGTTTGTTGAAAACCGCTTAAAAACAAAACGAGGCAGACAACAAAGATATATAAAGGCAGAATATTTTCAATTTATGAAAACAATGCTTGCAAACATTTACATGTTTCCTGAAATATATTGCTGTGGCCGTTATTTTTCGGCGTGTATATTTATTACAATACCAAACCAATAATAATTTAAAACTTTCCTAATTTAGTTCCAGAAGATTAATTAGCGCTGAAGTGGAGATTCCCAATGTGGTGCAAATACTAGATTTTAGTTATAATGATATCACCACGATCGAAGGTAACGCTTTTAAGGTAAATATTGATTAGAATATAAAGGAGTTACTCCCAGGGGGTTTCCAAAATTCTTTTCACATTAAATTTAAAATTTTTTAACAGAAACTTATACCTGAAAATTAGTTAACTATTTGTACCCATTTCCACTTCTAGACTTACAGACATTTAAAATATCTCAATCTTTCGCATAATGCAATTTATACCCTGGAACTGGAATCGTTTTCGCACCTCAGGCGTGTTCTTGAAATAGATCTCTCCCATAATAGACTACAGTACCTCGATGATCGCCTGTTCGAGAGGAACTATCATCTTAAGAAACTCAACCTAGAGGGCAACAAACTCTCATCAATTGCACTAAAACCTCTGATCAAAAGTTCTGCGCTGCTGGAACTGAATTTAAGAAATGCTCAAATAACTTTTGTTCATTCCACTTTATTTTCGGGATTACCCAATCTAATGGAACTGGATTTGTCTCAAAATCTTCTAAATACTTTCCCCGTGGAAGACTTTAAGGGGATGAAAAAGCTGCAGGTTTTAAAATTATCAGAAAATGCTATAAGATGTGACAAGTCAATGCGACAGAAGCTACAGCAAATGCAAGACAAAGGCATTGCAGTGTATATGGATGAATGTAAAAGCTTAAATGAAGATCCTGTCGCAGGACAGGAGAAGTTCCAGAAAATGGTAGCTACAGAATATAGAGATGCTACAGCTACAGAAACGTCACAGGACATTACTAAACAACAATGGCATTTCAATATTGGTGTTGATGATGAAACTTCGCAAGAAGATGACGAAATATATAATTATAATGAAGACGCTTTAGGCAACGATGACTCCTTTTTCGCCAGCAATGAGTGGGTAAGATTTGCTCCTGATGATGTGCTATGTGAACCACAAAAGTTAAAACTTTGTCAAAGTTATCGCAAATGTTTGGAGAACTTAAAAACCGCTTGGCATGAGAAAGAGTCCTTGAACTCTTACTCCTCGAGCGAGGCGAAATTTGGATTTTTCTTGGGTATAGCCTGTGGTGTTAGCTCGGTCATATGCCTACTCACTTTTGCGATGTGTCTGAAAAATTGTTGCAAAACCAATGGGAGAGGTAAATTGATAAAATATTTTGAAAAAAATTTTGTTTTCATTAATTTCTTCGTTATTTTTTTTTAGACCGCCATTGCGGCGGAGGTGAAGATGTGGAACCGTTTGATATTTCCGTCCAGCCGTTGGCTCGCCCCGTACAACAACTGCCACCACAAGTGAGAAGACAACCCAGACGTCGAGCTGCTCCGCCTCCGCCTGCTAGGGCTTTAGTCCGCTACGAGGGTCCAGTAGGAGAAAATTTTTTATCACGGCTCTTTGGACGACCCGCCAGGCACCAATATTATCGTACGATAAATCAAAATACAGCCACTTTGATCAGACGCCTAAGTCGCAGTAATTTGTTCAACAATCGCCTAAGCCAACATGTATTGGATCGCCAATTTTCAAGTGAACGTTCCGCTGAAACAGAGACAGAAGGTCGTGCTCCTTCAGCGCCCAGACCAGAGACGCCACCCCCTTGTTATGGAGACGTGGTAGTGGAGAGGAAGTAACAGTGAGTGGCTGCAGTTGAAATCGAAAAGAATTCGAATGAAGATTTATACGATATAGCAGATAATTTAGGAGATAATTAGTCTAACGTGATAATGACGTGATAATATATTGGTACGAATTTCCTTATTCGTTCTTTTTAGCGCTGCTTTATTCCCAATAATAAAACAAGGTTCGTTTTAAATTACGATAATTATAACGGTTTAACTTCCTTTTATTTTACTTATATAGTACAACAGTCTACTTTATTTAAACCACTTTACAATAAGTCCAATAATATACTATCAATCGCGTTGCATACTCTCCGGCGGTTAATAAAAAACTGAACCCTCCGTTCCAAAGACCTCAGGAATTTATACGAACTCACCATACTAAAATTTAGTTATCTCTAGCGAATTCAAGAACCCTCTAGTCGTTGTTATTGGTTATCTTTCTACCAACTAATGAATCCACCTGTGGAATAATGTGGAACCACCTCGAATAGTGGATAATTATCTTAACTGAGGCGAATTCATGCTACTGGTTTAGCGAGCTGGTATGTTGTTAAACTGCATACTTTCAGGCGCAGCGTTAATCGCCGTTATATTTACACAATGTTAGTCTAGTCATTAAGAGTAAGTAAAAGCTTTTACATCATCGCAACAATGTATATATATTTATTTGGTATTTTGGATATTGAACACTGGGACTATCGGCCAACGTAGCCCAGTTCAATTAATTAAAAAAAGATGCGTTTTATATGGTAGTGCGTTTTCAAACGAGGGGTACAAACGGTATAGGAAAATATATCATGGATTGAAGGTATGTGTATTAGATCGCTGGAAAAAATGGCGCCAGCAACATATTGCAGGAAACATGTACATGTTTGCAAACATATTGTTCATGTACTGAAGATCTACTGCGTTTTTGTTTCTTTGTTGTATGTCTCGTTTTTGTTTTAGCGGTTTTCAACAAACAACATATCACAAACATGTAATGCACTATGCTGCATTTTTGAAGTCATCGAGTGCAAATTCCTTAACGTGTAAGATTTCTCGATGTACTTATCGAGACTAAAACCCCCTATTTGATTTTTGCTAGTTTAGCTGCTGTTCGGATTTTATGGCCTCATGTATATTTTGGCAATAACTTAATTTTCCCGATGAACATATAATTATTCTAACGGCTATATCTCAGAAACCAAGTGAAATTTTGTTTTCCTGTCTTCGGTACTATTGTAGCTATAGACTAGAAGAAAAAAAGTGTGAAACAAACTAACATCAAAAAACTGCATATAGTACCCAAAAATATAAAAAATATAAAAAAATTAAATTTTTTTTTTCTTTTTCACCATTTTCGGCCTGTAGATACTAAATTGTGAACTTACGTCAGTTTTTCACACAAAAACTAAAATTTTTAACTGATATCTCGTAAATCATCTACAAATGTATATTTTTTAACTTTATTTCCATCAAAATAAAACAAAAATGTAATTTTCCAGCTGTAATTACACCGAAAATTCGAGAAATGTAGCAAAAGGCAGAGGTACAAAAATTAATCAACATCCATTGAAGTTGATGCTCTCGGTGAAGCCCGTGAAGTTGGTGCTCTTGTTTTTTCGTTGGTAGTTCAGGTCCCTGATCTGAATCAGCATCATCACCTGAGCTTGATAGCACATTCAGTGGCGTATCTCTTGCGCTGGGTCCTACAAATCTATCGTTCTTCGGGATTCCGGTGCCTGTACATTCATCTTCATATTGGGATACCTTATGACTCCCCCACAATCTTCTGCAAACAAAGCATCAATGTTTTTTCATGTGTATAGTTTTTCCATAGGTATGGTGACCTGATGGCATCGCCCTCCTTGTTCGTCCCATTCGGTGGGCATTTGGTGTAAAATGGCGATGCCGAAAACGTAATTTCAATGTCATAGATGTATTGATGTTATGAATGAAATTTAGCATTGTTTTTACCAATTTCTTTGCTTCGTATGGGTCACGAAAAAATTCCCCAAAGTCGAGTGCAAATATTAAAGATCATTTCGAGACAATTTAAACACACAAAAAATCCTTTCCGAGCCCATCAAAAACAGCCAAAATCGTTTTTTTATCGTAGTTTTTTTGTTTGTGGCTCGATCTTAACATACAAGACATCGTTGTATAGGTCTCGATGAGTACGTACGACATCATATTCTAACCAAGGCCTCATTTAATGCAGTTTCTACACCCAAAAATTGTAAAATATTTAAAATAAAGTTACGTATGACAAGATGTATTTACAGCATTAATACAAATATTTGTTTATGTTTTTTGCATTATTACCACCAATTATTGCATACTTTTTAGCGCTATTGAAATTTTGTTCTTTGCCTGGGATAACTCATTTTTAATCCTACTTACAATAGATGATATTTTGTAGTGATTGAACTTTATCTTACGTATTTCTAAGGATATTTGAAAATTTTCAAATAAAAGGGTTTTGCCCTAGTTTCATTTCATTTCATTTCATTTCATTTCATTTATTTATTACGTCAATGGACAAAATCCTTACAGACTAGCATATTAAACTACATATGTAAACTACTATATAAATTCATTGAGTTACTTATACAAAAATTAAAATAATACATTATAAATTAATACATTAGTTGAAATATTAATTAATTATAGTATATAACAAATTTCTAATATTCGATTTAGGAAGACTAAAATCAAGTAAATTGCAATATTTATTATAAAGTCTCATGGCTTTTAGTAGTGGTTCATTATTGGTGCATAATTCGTAGAACGTAGCCAAACATAAAAATAAGTACAATGCCGTAAAATACGAATCGGAGCATTAATAGAAACAAACAATAATAGTTCCGGACAATCAACACACTCATTAATAACATCATACAAAAATTACAGAATTCCAATATCTCTTCTTAAACTCAGGGAATTTAATGAAATAAGTAAGCATCTACTTTTTTACGATGGAATTGGGTTAGAAATATTCAAAGAAATCAAAGCAAACTTTAAGAATGATCTCTGAACACGTTCAATACGATACATATGAATATACGCTGTAGGACTCCAAATAAAACAGAAATATTCTAACTTTTACCGACAAAATGATGAAAATATTACAGTTTTTGTATATGGATCTGAAATTTGGGCCGTATTTCTACGTATAAAGTACAAAGTAGAATAAGCTTTTGGAATAATATAGTCCAGGTGAGATGTTAATATTAACTTCGTGTCAAACATTACCCCCAAATCTAAATATTCAAATGCATTAGTCAAACCATTACCATTAATTTGATATTGTGAAACAATTATATTTTCACAACGGTGAAAAGTTATTTGAAAACATTTAGATAAATTAATTGGTAAACCATTACTTCTAGACCAAGCAACAAATCTATCCAAATCCGCTTGCAGAAGTATAGCATCATTAACTGAACGCACGGTATAAAAAATTTTAAGGTCATCATCCTTTATAACGGGTCCGCCAAATTACTTTTTTCTTCTGAAAATGCTATAAAAAAAAACTACTGAATATTTTCTCAAATTTCTTTTTTTATTTGAAAGTACAATCCTTCCGGTTAATAATGGAAAATAATTTCATTCAAATGGCTGCCTCGGCTGGCCATGCAGTAGCCTACACGATCAGTCCAATTTTTAAGCACATTATCGATTGTGTGCAGCTGTATTTCACCAATGGCTTCACGAATATTGTCCTTTAAAGCGTCAATTGTCTCTGGTTTGTCGGCGTAACACTTATCTTTGAGGGCACCCCACAAATAGTAGTTCAACGTTGTCAAATTGCTGCTCCGAGGTGGCCAAACGACATCAGCTCCTCGGCTGATAATGCGATCTTCAAAAACAGGGCGCAAAACATCGAGTGTAGCTTCGGCTGTTTAGCACGTAGCGCCGTCCTGTTGAAACCAAATGTTGCCAATATCCTCCTCTTCAATTTTTGTGAACAAAATTTCGTTCAACATGACCCGATAACGATCGCCATTGACTGTAACGGCCACTCCTTGCTCATTTTCGAAGAAAAATGGCCCAATTATGCCTCTGGACCAAAATCCGCACCAAACAGTGACTCGTTTTGGGTGCATCGGCTTTTCAATGTATGCGTGCGGGTTTTCTGTGCCCCAAATGCGACAATTTTGCTTGTTTACATACCCGCCAAGATCAAAATGAGCTTCATCTGAAAAGATGATTTTTTTTCGCAAACTCGGCATCTACACACAAACATATTCGTTCAGCGGAAGGATGAAACTAATTATCTGTCAAGTCAGACATGAGCTAAGTGTTACCATTCACGAAATAAGCACAAGCTGAAAAAAAACGTTAGATGGCGGACCCGATATAAATATTGAACTTAGAAATTATTTATGTCAGTTGACCCTCAACCGTAATTTCTGAAATATCTTTTTAGAGAATAACCCATAAATACTTTGTAAAATATATAAATATGTAATCGATTGTAAATAAAGACAAAAAAATAAAGAAATTAATATCTAGGTACTATTGTAAGAGATGCCTGTCGGATGAGATCGCCATATACAATTATAGAGTATCAATTATATTGAGGCATCAAATATTTATTGTTGTTTGTAACACTAAAATCGAGGGTCAACCTAACAATTCGTTTTGTTTCCCAGATTAGTACTTTCTCATAAAAGTATGGAATAATTGTTATTTCAAAATTTTTCGAAAGCGCTAAAAAGTATGCAATAATTGGCGGTAATAATGCTAACAACATAAAAAATATTTGTTTTAATGCTGTAAATACATAATGTCATAAGTAATTTTTTTGTTTTTGAATAAAACCGTATACTTCCAAAGCCAAATATTCTTGTTTGTTTTACAGGGCTGTAATACTAGAAATAAAATTTAAATTTTAGGGGTAGAAACTGCATTAAATGAGGCCTTCAGTAGAAAATGATGCCGTACGTCAGCAGCATCTATAAGACGAATATAGTACTCGTCGAGAGCTACACAACGATATTTTGTATGTTAGCATCAAACCACAATCAAAAAACTGCGATAAAAAAATTACATGAGTTGTCAGGGGATACCCCGTTGGAACGAAGATCCTTTCGCTATATATTATGTACTAGTTAGTTCCAACACGCTTAAGACGCTCATTGAAAAATACGATAATTTAAATGGATCTTTAAGAAAAGATACTATTTTTTTAAAGTATATTTTTAGGTCCTTTTTTTAAGAATATTTATCATATTTTCCCGAAAAGGCCCTTTTTAAGAGAGGTACTTCTGTTATTAAAAGCTAATGTTTTTGATGTATTAACAACATTTACAGTCGCGGGTAGGGACTAAACTCACAAAGTGAACACATCCAAACACAGTTTGTCCGACTGCGTGCAGAATCGGCCAACATCTATTTTTCATACCCCTGAATGATAAGGGTGACACACAGATTTGTCCGACTTGCGAAACACAGATTGTCAGACTGCGAAAAAAACACACACACTGATGTAGCGGCAGCGAATAGTTGTCTTGTGTGGGTGCGGAACACTCTCAGAGTAACGAGAATAATGACGTAGTTATACATATACCAAAATGAGATAGCAAGAGAGCAACGAAAATTGTGTGAACTTGTGTAACGTATGTACGAACATAACAATGTATGTATGTATATTAGGGTGCCCCAAAAATGTTTCCTTTTCGATTTTTATGGTTGCACAAGCTTGATTGGAAAGCTTATAGGGTAAAGTATTTTTGAGATGTTTTTCAGATTTTTCAGAAGCGGCTTAGAGGTCGCACAAGTCGAATATCCCCCAAAAATCGAGTATTCCGGACGTTTTTGAATTTTACTTAGAACTCGATCAATAACCACGATTTTCTTAGTTTTCAAGTCAACATTTTTAAAGCAAAACGTTCAAGCTTTTATTGTATCTGCACAAACCACCAGTTTTGGCAATGATGTTCCTCAATGAGGTACCAAGTATTAAATTTTTTCGTATATTTTGGATAAATTTGTAAGTAACGCTTTATGACTTTTAAACTTTCAATGCCAATGTAAAAAACTAATGACGCAATCTAAAAGACGGATAAATTTCATGCACTTTTGTTGAAAATATTTTTAATTTGCTGTTAATGTTCCAGAGTTATACCATTTGAAATTCTTGTATTCATTGTATGAACCTAAAATATTATAAACTGTTTGACATTTTTACATCGGATTTGCTTTAAATTTCTATGAAAATATAAAATACTAGTGATGAACTTTAAAAGACGGATAAATGCCAAGCAATTTTGTGGAATAAATTTTGAATTTGCAGTTACTGTTCCAGAGTTATGCCATTTTAAAACTCTACAAATTGTATGAAACTAACAATACTATAAACTGTTTGACAATTTTTCACCGGATTTGCTTCAAACATTGTATTCATGAAAAAATCAACATGCGCTAAGTAACGACATAGAGTTACACGAACAAAAAAACGTTCCCAGCAACATATTGCATCAAACATATATATTTGTTTGCTTGCAATATGTTGCCAGTGCCATTTTTTTTGCTGCGTGTAATTCTTTGTCGTTACTTAGCGCATGTAGATTTTTTCAATAATACAATGTTTAAAGCAAATTTTACGCAATTAATTACACAATTGCTTGGAATTTATACGTCTTTTAAATTTTCAAAGGAAATTAAAAGATATAAGGCGTTATTTACAACACTTACCCAAAATTTACGAAAAAATTTAATACGTAGTTTATTGAGGAAATTCAAAATCATTGCCAAAACTGGTAGTTTATGCATATATAATAAAAGTTTGGAAGTTTAGCTTCAAAAAAGATTACTTACAAACTCAGAAAACAGTGATTATTGACCGAGTTTGAAGTAAAATTCAAAAATATCTGAATTTTTGGAGAAATTCGACTTGCGCGACCTCTAAACCACTTCCGAAAAATCTGAAAAAAATCTCAAAAATTTTAAATAAAGCTTGAGCGAAAAAAAAATTAATGATGGGACACCCTAATGGACACATGTTCTTTGCATTCTCTTTGTTTTTTGTGGGAAGAAAACAAAAAGTATTAAGCAAGGAAATTTTAATAAATAATTTTAATTTAACAATTAATTTCACTTTAAATAATTTTAAGTATTAATATTATTTAAATGTAACGTCTTGATATGATTGAACGCTGTTTTTTATGTAACCAATGTAACATTCATTAATGTGTTCATAGAAATCGAACTGGTACCGTGTAACAAAAAGGTGTTAACACATCGCCCGTGAGTTCGAACACTCATTGGATTTTTTTTATTTTTCATATTTTTGTTAAATTTGTAATTATCTAGAGAAATCGAGCTTTTTACTCTTGGTTATCCCGAATTTTCGCATTTGGCATCTGGCAACCCTACCCGTAGTAGTTCAACTACTGAGAATTATAAAACAACAATTATAAAATAATTTGGCAAACATTGATTTGTTATCATATATCAATAAGTACGCTCGCTCACGCTGCATGCTATGTTGAGAGGGAGAAGGAAAGGGGTACAGGTGTTATCAAGCGATCTTATCAGCCAGCTGGCTTATAGTTGGGAGGCGCACACTGCAAGCGCCGTAATGAATATTTAATATTTGAGACATTTATTCAAAATCAAAGACACCAGTGATAACCAAATTGCAAGTGGAAACAAAATTTAGTTGGCTAAATTTAGTTTCCTCTATTTTTGTTATTACATAGGAACAGGTACGAGAGTATCAACATGGCGGTAGAATCAAGTCTTGAATAATAAAACTAAAAAAAAATAACAACAATTATGAACATTAAATGAAATGTATAGGGATTGCTCGATTATTGTCCCGGGCTACAAATGAGTAGTGATTACTGAGTTTTGTCAGCTTTCTCGAATCTTTCAAAGAATACCTTGATCTTTTTCTCTAGGACTTTTTCAGAATATTATTAAAAGTAATGGGAAGTTTTGTTTCTCAGTTCGACAAAAAAATATATTCTCTGTGGATAAGGAACGAGTTAAACAAGTTTTGAACAAGTTTATGAAGTAAATGCAGTAATAAAAGTATAGAATGTAACATTAGAGCATAATGCAATTCAGTAAACGTTTCGGGAAAATGTAGAGATTCCAGTTGCAGTGGCACCATAGGAATTACCTTTATTCAGGCAGCAGAGTTTTCATATTAGAGGATATATTGCCCATATTTTCGGCAAATCAATGGGACTCATGTGCTCACGTTGCCCAATGTTTACTTTAATCTTAGGTACAATGGTATCCAGACCTTTTGATGAGTAAATCTTTGGCCTAAACTGTCAAAATCGTAGGTATAGCCAAAACTTGTGGTCCCCGACGCAATATATTAATAATATTATCCCACATTATATCCACATAGTTATCGCGGTCATTCGCCATGTGTTGATGATACATCCCGCAGGTGTGCAGAAGTTCCTGCACGATAGCAAACATTGTAAAGCAGCCAGTATTCACTGCAACATTGGGTAAAGTTATTGTCTGTGCCCCCCCCCCCCCCTAGGTAACCAATGTTGGAGTCTCAGCCACTACCGGCAGGCACGGGATTAATGCACACACAGTCCACTCTACCTGCAGTGTCTGCCCCAAAGTGAACCAAGGTAAGATTTTCTATATAATCCACAGAATTGTGAATGTAGTTGCTTTGGGCGGTGGCTTTTGTATAAAAAATCCAATGAGTGTTCCAACTCACGGGTAATGTGTTAACACCTCTTTGTTACCTTTTTGTTACACATTAGTAAATGTTACATTGGAAAATAACCCTGTAGGAAGTCTGGGGACAAGTGTCTCCATGTCACCACTTTTGTCAACTATTATGGTGACATTGTCGACAATTTGTCTACAAATAATTGTCTGGCTTTGATGTGTAGAGAAATCTATGACAAATGGACGTCAATGCTTCTTCTTCTTTTTCATTGTTTCGCTTTGTTCGATTGTGGAAACACGTGGTGTCGCGTACATTTAGTTGAAAAATAATTTAAAAAGGAAAAGTGGATTAAAAGCCTGATAATTTTTTTTTAATGTAATTTAGATAATAAGTATGATTTTAATTTTGAATTTTACGTCTTTTTATTTGGTAAAAAATCACAAGTGTTGACAAAAATAGCGAAAATGGACTACTGATTCACTGGTTCCAATGTCTCCATATGGTTCCAAAAGTACCACCTAGTCAGTAGTTCTTGTGTCAGCAGTTCTTGTGTCAGTAGTTCATTCTCAATGACAAGCACATGTTAAATGTCAATAGAATTTTACATTGCCTGGGGTATATTTGGTCAGTATTACTGGTGACACAGTCAATAGTAAGTCAGTACTCTTTCACTATAGGCATTTCCTACAGGGAAAAAACAGCGTTCAATCATACGATGACGTTACATTTAAATAATACTAATACTTAAAATTATTTAAAGACCAGTCAGTGCAAGCATATGTGTCGTTATGTCCTTGCTTAATACTTTTTGTTTCATACCCACAAAAAACAAAGACAGAAGAGAATGCAAAGCAATACACACATTGTTATATTCGTACATACGCTACAAAAGTTCACACAATTTTCGTTGCTCTCTTGCTATCTCATTTTTATATATGTGTAATACGTCATAATTCTCTTTGCTCTGAGAGTGCTCCACACCCACACAAGACAACTATTCGCTACCGCTACAACAGTGTGTGTTTTTTTTCGTAGTCTGACAATATGTGTTTCGCAGTCGGACAAATATGTGTTCTATATAGGGCTGGGTCACCCTTATCATTTAGGGGTATGAAAAATAGATGTTGGCCGATTCTGAGACTTAGCCGATATCTGCACAAAATTTCATACAAATCGGTCCAGCCGTTTCGTAGGACTATAACGCCAAACAATCTGTAATCGCAGTCGGACAATCTGTGTGATCGCAGGCGGACAAACTGTGTTTGGATGTATTCACTTTGTGAGTTAAGTCCCTACCCGCGCCTATAGATGCTAACACATAAAAAAACATTATAAACATTATAAAATAAAAATAAATGGTTTGCCATAACATCCCTTGAACGGATTGGGGAGAGCTTCCCACAACCAGTGAGCTGTGCGCTTTCTAGTTTTATACTCACTGATTAGGGCCTACAGTTTTACACCGGTTCCGAACGGTATTTTGAGAAGCTTTTTCATGGCTAAATACTCGATAGTGTCGCCGTCACTATGCGAGGTGACCGCCGCCGAAAGAAATTTTGAGGTGGTCAGAGCAGGGGTCGAACCCAGGGTCTCATGTACAAAAGGCGCACACACTAATCATTGCACCACCGACGGCCATTAAAAACAAGTAAATTTCTCCTCAAAATATGTAAATTCAGTTTCTTACTAAACGCTGATTTAATTAAATCTATAACAGACAATGTTATTAACGTTTCCCATTTACGACTTCGGGATTTAAGTCCTGTTGGGTATCCTTCATATCAAAGGGAACCGCCAAACAATTGCCCAGCAGGACAACGAATAACACCAGGCCCTGTTCGTACTTCATTATTGTCAAGATATTAACTCTTTGCTTAGTTGTTTATAATCAATTCAGATTTAGCCGAGGTCTGTTAATTTTTAACGAAAGTGGCCAACTCGTTTGTATAATCTTTTTAGAATACACAAGGCCAATAGGTATAAATATTTGCAATGGCATTATCAATTTTATTCCAAATTCCACATGGTATCTTGACTGCATTATAACATGCACTGGTGTTTTTAACATATTTATATGCATTATAAAATTCTGCTGCGCATTTAAAAGCTACGATACCTTATCGTTCTCCGAATATATTTGTAAAGTAGCGAATCCAAAGATCAACGATCATGGGGAAATAAAGCCAGTTGAAACAATTGATTGTTTGACATTTAAATACGCCACATAGGACTTTAGTAGTGACTGCAATTTTCCTTACAAGAGTTCTGATAGTTGTGCTGTTTAGCAGCATCATATTCATTGAAATTCCACATCCATTACAGTTCACTGCGTAAATTTAGGCTATATGTTTATTGTGAGGAATTTAGTTCCACCATTTTGTCCTCTCTATGATTGTACTCACAGCTGCCTGAATATGAACACATTTGTATTTGATCGATTTGCTCCCATTTTGCAGTTGAAATCACAGTTTTGCGAGATATGGAAATTTTTTAATTGTAGTTTTTTTTATAAGAACGATTTTGTGTCTTAAAGATTTAGTCACAGAATTTCACCGGTTTTGTGATTAGACACAGCATCCCCGAGGTTTCTTTTTACATATTTGTAGTTTAGCAATTTTTCAAAAATATTTTCGCACAGTGTAGTGTGTGTGCAGTGTGTGCTTAAAATATGGAGAGGCCACTTCTCAGCACGACTCCACTCAAAATCTTCCACTGAAGGCCTAGGGACATTGAAGACGGTATGGATTGCCCCCTACCCAACCAAGACGAGATGCGGGTGGCTACCCGCTGTGTTTTTTTATGACCGGTGATGAGGGACTGGTTGCTCACCTACATCAATTTATAATCGTAAATGGTTGGTGGACTCTATGCCTGAGGATTGGAGCCTCAGTGTATTATTTCCTGAATTCATAAAGCATGAATCCAGAATCGAAAAGGAATCGTTAAAGGTGGGTCGTACTGTTATGAGGGTAAGACACAATTTATGGTGTCGACGATTAAACAATACCCTCGACTGGGTCGACACAAAATCAAACAAATCAAAGTGTTCTCATAACGAATTGCACAAATGTCCTGCGCTACGTTTTTGATGTGAGCGCAGCAAAATTGACTCGAAACTTTTCCACATTTGTGCAAGTCAACCAAAAATGATTGTATTGACGTTTCCTGTGCAAGTTTCGTGTTTCCTACACGCTGAAAAATAACGGCCTCTCTAAGATATTTTTTCAAACATATTCTACAGGAACCATGTATATGTTTGGAACATACTGCAAACATTCATATGTTTGCAAGTCCCAAACTTATTTGTATTTAAATGCAAACAGTATCATGTTTACTGACAAACATGTGTACTTTTACATGGAAACATATGCGTTCTTCATACCAAAGGTCCCTATACTTACGTGGAAGCATTCGGGTGTTTCCCGCGAACCTACATATACTTACGAGGAAACATATGCGAATTTCCTCCCAAATATAATAATATTTAGAAACGAATTATTCTTCGATTTCAATATATGGGTATTATTTATTATAGTTAATTTTAACAATAAAATTCCACATTTATAAATAATTAATAAAACAAATTTATTTGCATTGATTGCATTTTTTGTTTTTTTTTCAGGAATTTAGAAACGGCTGCTCTTTTGCTTCTCCTTTCTTTGGTTTCTCTCACGTTTTTTGTTTTCAGAAGGTTTCAGCTATGCGTAGTTTGTTTCAGCTATGCGTAGGTTGGTACACAGACAAGATATTTATATACAAATCAAGTTCATGCAAGCCAAGCGTGGATTAATTACCTGTGTTTCTTTTATTACACTTATTTCACAAATGGTCCGCCGTTCCGATTTGCTCAGTACAGGCTCGGACAGACAAAGGGCTTCAGGTTGTTGCCCTTTCACTTAATAAATATAAACGAAACACATACACAAAAACCAAAGTAACATCACAACCCATTTAACCGTCCGAGCCTTCGTTTATTCTTTTTGCACTGATCAAGCGCTTTTGATATCCTCTGTCCGATAAACCGTTGACGACTGAATATTTATGAATCACTGACTGTGAGAATAATGCAAAAATACAGATACACACTACAAGATAGACCATCGTAGTCACTTTTTTACTCTCTTGCTCTCGAGAGAGCATAAACAGTGCAACTAACACCGCTGTATTTGTATCACAAACCTAAATATATTTGGATCGCAAACACATGTTATAACATATTAATCATTGTGTCTCAAACATGTAATATTGAATAGCAAACACAATGTGTTTGGACACAAGTATATTATATTTGCGTCAAGCTCCAATGAGCTCGATGATATACTTGATAGAAGCAAGAAAATAGGAATCAAAACTATAGACTTTATCATGGAATTTCCAATGCCTAAATTTATTTCCAACTAATCTTTTATTTGTCTTCTGTACCATCTTCTCAGTTAGTTGCCAGATTTTTTGATTTCTTATGTTATTATTGATTGTACTTATTGATTAAGTACCAAACCTAAACAAATCTCTTCTTTCCTAGTAGTCGACCTAAGCTCTTTTGGTCCACAAACTAAAAAGTGAATGTGGTTACATTCCCGAAAATTCCATATGTCTTAAATCTGAAAAAAAAATAAATCTGTTCGCATGGTATCACTGCTTGGTGATTACTATCAATCAAACACTAATTAAACTTAGTTTACTGCATGGTTTGATTCTGGTTGCTTATCGCTGTGTCAGCCATCTACTCTATTATCTATCAATTTCCAACTTCATAGTAGATCGGACCTCCTGATTAAGCACAATTTAGTTGTCATGGAGTCAATCAAACACAGTTTAAACTTAGGCTACTTCCAGTTGCTTATCGCTTATTCTCCCATCCACTCTTTCGTCTACAAACTCAGCAACTACCATTTCCATCAGCTGTGTCATGGACATACACTGTTACGAATTGAATATGAATCAGATGAAAGGAAAGAGTAAGATACGACTGCAAAGGAGTGTGGACACAAAGTAAACTTTGGTAGCGAAGAAATCATAGAAATCAACAGCTGTATTACTTGCACCACAAGTCCGTGGCATACTGCAATTAATTTATAATGAATAAGAGAAATAGTTAGTTTTCATAATTTGTTTTTTAATTTGAATCTAAACAAATAATTTTAACATTTTGATTTTTTTTCACTGAATATCCTGTTTTTGTCGATTTAATTGGAAAAATTTTAATAAAAATAATATCAGTTGATGTGTTTTGTACTCTTTACCATATTTTCTATAAAGTTTCCAAATAAATACTTAGTTGATCAGCTATGGCATCGATACCCCCTGGGGAAAATGCTAGACAAGGAGAAGGTATAGAACAGGATACATACAAAAATGAGATTCTTGGAAAACAAGAGAGAATTCGAAAGTCCAAAAACACCAAAGAAAATACAGACAACACCATTATACAACAACTATCAAGCAGCGGCATAAGAAATTAAATGCTGATGTTGTCAAAATCAGCTGATTAACCCTAGTCCTTATACCCAACTTTTACGACGAGAACGTATGCCCAAGTACAGGTGTGGCCGGTATCAATTTTTTTCAGAGTTTCTTTATATTTTCGAAGAAAAATTAATTTTTTTTAATCCGATTTTGTAGCTGAATATATTTACAAACATCTTAAGTGAACATTTTGAGATAGGAACGAACAGTTGTTTCCCTATCTTGGCCGTACCCGTTTCACGCAATACATTTCATACAAACCGGCAAGTACAGTTATGTGATTCCAAACACTCACCCAATTCACGGGCAAATATGTACCGACCAAGCTGTTACGGGACGGGAAAGTAATCAGGGTTAACTCGTTGTTAAGGATTTGGCAAGCCGGTTTCGTGGAAGCGGACGTAATATAACAACAGACAATTTTTTTTAAACCTCAATTTGTTTCAAAATTTATGGTCGAAGAATTTAACAGCGGTTGGAAAGAAATGTTGGCACATAAAGATCGCCCGTGGAGTTGGCAGTATTCGGTTTTATGCCCAACATTTGCATATGCTCAAAAGCAGGGCAGTTGTTATACTATCATCAATGCATGATGGCGATGCCATAAGCACTAGCAGCAAACCAGAAATCATTGATTTTTATAATGGACCAAAAGGAGGAGTGGACGCTATGGACCAATTACTTGGAGAATATACTTTCGAAGTTAGTATTCAGGAAATGCGCAACTTCAACACGAAACTTGGAATAGCGACCTTTACCAGAAAGAGCTGACACTTTACCATCGACGTCTGCAGCAGCTGATGGGCGGGTAAATAAACAACAGGATGGAAGCTGCAACATGTGTTATATTCGCGAAGAACGCAGAAGACGCATCCGTAACCTTGTGTTCTTTATATAAACGGCCAATATGTTCACAGCATTCAAGAAATTCGCTTGTGAGCGAAATTTGCAATAAGGGAGACAAAACTTATATAATTAAGTTATAATAAATAATTATTATTAAATAATTATAAATTTAATTACCAACACAAAAGAATTCTTTGATTATGTAGTCAATTTTACAAATTTGCATTAAAATTACACAAAGTACACCTGTACTTGGGTATACTTTCTTGGGGGTCTCTGCTTTGGAGGCTCATAGCTCCTCAGTGTCTTGACCTAGGACAGTAGTTGAGGTGTCAATCATGGCAGAATTGCACCACCTTCTACCATCCGTAGTTTCAGCTAAAAATCTTAAGCGGTTTAGGAGGTACATTACTAGGAGATACATACTGGCCACACCTGTATCCGGGTATAAGGACTAGGATTAATACAAACCATGATGAATACAAAAGTATGACAAATTGAATCAGGGTTGTAGAAATTAGTATTTTTTCAGTTAGACAAAAATATATTTTCTTTTTATTAGGAACGATTCACATAAGGTTAGTTCAGTGGTTCTTTAAAGGTACGGAAATAGAATAAATATTAAATTAACTAAAAATATCGAATGCAACATTAAAGAAGAATACGAATTAAAATTGATGTCGCCAATTAAAAGAAAAGTGGTTATTTTTTGGGATACATTGCCACCATTTTCAGGACATCAATAGGGCTCATGCGCGTACGTTGACCAATGCTTACATTAATCTTGGGCACAATGGTATCCTGGCCATTCGATGAGGAAATCTTTCGTCCATAATGCATAATACTGTCATAATCGTAGGTGTAACCAAAACTTGTGGTACCCGATGCGATAGCAAATCCATCCTCCCTTCCCGGAATAATATTAGCCCACTTTATGGTCACATAGTTATTGCGGTCGTGTGCCATATGCTGATGATACATCCCGCAAGCGTGCAGAAGTTCATGTACGATTTGAAACTTTGTAAAGCAGCTAGTACCCACTGGAACATTGGGCAAAAACACTACCTGCGGCCCGCCTTGGTAGCCAATGTTGGAGCCACATCCACTACCGGCAGGAACGGCAGTAATGGTCACACAGTCCAATCTACCCGCATTGTTTGCCACAAAGCGAACATAGGTAAGATTTTCAATGTAATCCATGGCATTACGCACTAGGTTCCTTTGGGCGGTACCTGTTGAACATAAGACAAATATCGAAAAATAAAGTTAATACATGTCTCGCCCAAATATGTAAATTTTGTTACTTACTAAAGACTGCATTAAATCTATAACAAACAATGTTATTGGGCCACCTCTGGGCTTTAGCGATTATGACATTGCTGGCGACAGGATCATGTTGTTCTTCACTCTCAATTACGAGTTCGGGATTAAAGTCCTCTTGTGTGTCCTCCAAATCAAAAGGCACCGCCAAACAATTGGCCAGCAGGACAATGAATAACACCAGGCACTGTTCGTACTTCATTATTGTTAAGATATTAACTCTTTGATTAGTTGTGTTTAAGTAATGCATATTGAGTCTAGCGCTGGTCAATTTATAGCAAAGCGGCTAACGCGTTTGTGTAATCTTCGAATACACAAGGCCAATCGATATACAATTTGCAATGGCATTATAAATTTTATTCCAAATTCCAAACCATATCTTGCATGCATTATAACATGCATTGGTGTTTTTAACATATTTATATGCATTATAAAATTCTGTTGCGCATTAAAAAGCTGCAATACCTTATCGGTTTGCAAATACATTTATAAAGTAGCGAATCCAAAGATCAACGAGCATGGGGAAATAAAACCAATTAAAACTGTGTCAAAGGAAAGCGATTGACTGGCGGTGAAATTTGTCATATAAGACTTTATTAGGAGACACCATCATCTTATAAAAGCGGGTATGGATAGAAATGTATACTGAAGCCAAAGATTTTTACAATTAAATTGAATTTCGTTTTTCGAGTTAATTTTGACATTTTTGACTGTTCTGATCGCTAGCAGCATAATATTCTCTGATTTTTTTTTTTTTGATGTATTAACATCTACAGGTACGGGTAGTTCAATCTATCAAAGTAATCACATGCAAACAACACACAGCGGTAGCATCACATACGTGGTTGTTGTACAACAATAGTCTCTGTTGAAAATAAGTATGATGGTATTGATGTAGCGGCAGCGAACAAACAAGCAGGTAGACGTCGCCATCGAGTATTCAATAGTATTGAGAACTCATGGAACGAATTGTATGATTCAATAGCATTGACGATATCTGGCGAATGATGCAAAATGTTTTACCCTCTTTCTGTCACAACTTGGTCCATCCATAATTAGGATGTGAAACATTGATGCCTTTTGAAACAATCTTGATTTTTGTATTGTTTTTGTAGTAATATTGTCGAAATGGTGCATTTAATTCAAATATTCTATAAAGAGAATAAGACTCTTTTATGCTCTATTACTCAGATTCTCTACATGAGAGCGCAAAAACAGTGCAATAAGTTCTCTATACTATTTAATACTTTTTGTCGTCGCGCTGTTTATGACAAAACAAAAACAATTATTTCAGTGATCTAAATATAGCTTTATTTATTTTAACAATATCACGTCTAATCTTCAAGCATATGGAAGAAATAAATAAAGTGCAAAAGCAAAAGATCCCTCAGCACAAAAACTATTGTTTTTTATATTTTCCAATGTAACATTTACTCATGTGTTCATGGAAATCGGACAGGTACCGTGCAACGAAAAGGTGTTAACACATTGCCCGTGAGTTCGAACACTCATTGAGTTTTCATATTTGCGATTGGATGCACTTTTTCTGGGGTGTGGAGTTTTTGTACTTTCGATTTACTTAAATCTCCTGTATTTTAAAAATGTTTTTTATACTCCCAAAGTGTCGTCGTTTTCTGGTAGGTTGTAGGGACTATTTCCGCTATGAGGACTTCAAAGAAAAATACTTTTTGTGTTCTGCTTGCGATTCAGTAGACCGTCGTTTGACAAGGACATTATTGAATTAAAGCAATACAGTCAGACAACTAAAATCAATTGTTACTATTTTATAAACGTGAAAGTTTATACGTATTTATCATTTATGTGTCTGACCTGAATTTGAATTTTTATCAGACCTGCACTTCAGTTTAAGTATTAAGAATGTGTATTTTGAATCACAATGTCTGCTGAGTTTTATACAGTATGAGTAACCTGACAAACCATCGCGCTTTTGTGGGGATTGTCCTGTTTTTTGCGGAATTGTCCCGCATTTTTGGGTTTCATCCCGACTCAAATATAAAATAACAGAATGATTATACAGAAAATAAAATGTTTTATTTTATATATTTAGTCTTATTTTTACTAAATATCTGGTGTTTTTTAAATCATAATAAATCATAATAAAACACAGTAACATATTTTTGATATCAATGAAACGGTCTTTATTGGATAGAAAATTTTATGACATTAATGTTGAAATATGATTTCGGCCATGTGGCCGCCACGGTTGGCGCATACAAGGCGCAATCTGGAACACCAATTTTCACAACAGTAACATTCTGACCATCATCGTTTTTGAAGACATATTGGCCAATGACTCCGCCAGCCCATAAAGCGCACCAAACAGTAATTTTCTGTGGATGTAATGATGCTTCGACAAAAGCTTGTGGATTCTCCTCACTCCCAATGCGACATTTTGTTCTTCGAATTAGCAGCTCTGAAGGACGATTATGTACGCCATAAAATGGACGAAGTGCACGATAAGTTTGACGAACAGAACCATTATTTTGATTAAAAATTTCCACAATTTGCACTCGTTGCTCTGCTTTAAGTCGATTCATAACGAAATGTCAAAGCAAACTAAACAAAAGGCAACTATTAGCTTGTATCACTCTGTAAAAAACACCCGATACATGTATTTCCATTTAATTTTTTATTTAAAACCAAACAGTTCTTCCTTTTTTTTTTTGCGTTTATTTAAACAATATTTATTAAGCTTATGATTATAAATAAACACACAGTTCATATTTTACATTCATCTACACTGGCCCCAAATCGGGCACTCAAGTAAAATTATTATATATTAGTATTTTGTTTCGTTTTTGCAACTACTTAACCATTATTTATTATACAAATTTTTTGTATAAACTTATAATTATTGTAAGGAAAAAATTGGAAAAAACATTGCTTTTATGTTTCAAGGATGTGATCAAAGCTACAGTCAATGAGGTAAAAGGGAACCAAACAGTTCTTCCCTTCAGGGGAATTGCTCCCAAGTACCATCTAAACCCTCACTAAACTACAGTCCACCAACTATCATCCCAGTTTCATCGGCGAGTAACGAATGTCAAGAGATCAACCAAACGAATCTCCGCCGCTAAACTATTCAATAATCCACAGTCATCACAATGTATTCATGTACATACTTTTATACTGTCACCATAGGATGGTTATACCCCCATATCATTTAATACGTAAAAAAATTTAACACATAGAAGGAACCAAATTAGACCCTTAGTATCTTTGGACGAAATTCGTTTTAGGACTTTTTAAGACGTTTGACCCATGTCCGTCGGTATGTCTGGCTGGCTGGTTGGTCAACACGATAACTGCCGTAAATCTTTACAGATGACAATGCAACTTTGTCAGCGACTATTATTTGCCAATATTGAGTTTGGGATTGAAAATGGGCGTTTGAACCATGCCCCTTCTGGTACCTCACATACAAATCGGCACATTTAGCACAAAATCATATTTCTTTCAAAACTGTCTTCCTGGTAGATGTAATTAGCTTCAACTCACACACCGGTTAATAATCTGTAAACGCCTACTTAACTGGACGAAATGGGCGAGATTGCCACGCCCATTCTGGTATCTCCCATACAAAACAGGGTGTTCGACCGGGTTGTCAATCCGATAAATCGCGTGAAACCCTTCCGACCTTAATGAAATTAGGTATAAGGCTTCACGTTATCAACAGCTAATCACCGATTAAAACAAGGGTGATTTTGCCACGCCCATTGTGGTACCTCCCATACAAAAATTGTTTGGCCTTCTGGTGGTTCAGCATGGGAAGTCCCGCAAAACCGAACCAATCTTTTTGAAAGTTTGTACTAGTCAGTATTTAGCCAAATAAAGCTCTCCTATAGAAAATGAGCGGTTTTGCCACACCCATTCTGGTACCTCCCATATAAAAGTTGGGCGGATGACCGGTTGATCGACACGATAATTTTCATAAACAACAACCGATCTTAATAAAAAATGTCGGTACAAGGCAATATTTTGCTAAAGGCTACTGTGTAATTAATAACTGACCATTGTGCCACGCCCAGTTTCGTACCTCCCATACAAAAGATGGGCGTATTTGGAGTTTCCCGACTCGATATCTCCAATATATCATAACCGATCTTATTAAAATTTGGTACTGATCAAAATTTTGGCAACAACTTGCCATGCCCATTTTTGTACCTCGCATATAAATATTGGGAGAAAAACTAACTAATTTGGGTATTCAATAATATTTAGGGCAATGTCGTCAATCTGCTATTGAATATGGTCACTTTTGGGTATGGGCGTTTTTAATTTAATAGAACTCCCACGCAATGCATGAGGTATGGTATGGTGAGGGTATGATTAAGTCGGTTCACCCGACTGAAACGTATGTACTGGTTTTCTGTTACCGATAGCGGACTATTCGCTGGGTAGGTCAATTTTGTGGGCCATAAGTTCCTCTTAGCGCGAGGAATACACTTCTCGTAATAGAGCTGAGTAATTTGTAGACAGAGTGTCAAACAATTCAACAACATTTTCAAAATTCGCTAAACTAGAAATACGTTCAATCAAAACTACAAATATGTTCAATCAAAATGGCGTACAATGGAATTATCTCCAAATATAAGGAACACTGAACGCCAATCGCAAAACCGGCAACATTTTGTGACCAAATCGTTAAAATACAAAACCGTCCATATTCAATCACAAAAATAACTAAATTTAGGATATAAATCGCTAAAATACAAAACATCCATATCTCCCAATAACAAATGTGTCCATATTTCGGAAGCTATGCGTAGCATCGCAAAAAGGACAAAATGTTGGAACTAAATCCATTAATATAAACATACCGTCTAAAAGTAAGTACTGAACTAAAATTGTAAGGTAAGCTCAAAGAATATCTTTGCTGCTAGACATCATAACACTTGAAAACACAAATATTTACTCGTAAAAGGCAGTTCAATGTTATTTGATAAAAATTGTTGCCTTCTACATAGGATGCCCATTCCATCTAAAGGACAATTGTGGTCTTTACTAAAGTCCCAAATGACGCATTTAAATACCGGTTAATCGTTTTTCTGTGCCATTACTTATATTTCCCCTGATTGTATTTTCCCATGATCGTTGATTCTTGGATTCGCTACCTTATAAATGTATTTCCAAATCGATGAGGTAATGCAGCTTTGAAATGCGCAGCAGAAATTTATTATACATATAAATATGTTAGCAACACCAATGCATGTTATAATGCAATCAAGATACCATTTGGAATTTGGAATAAAATTGATAATGCCATTGCAAATTGTGTATCGATTAGCCTTGTGTATTCTAAGTAGATTATACAAACGCGTTAGCCCCTTTTGCTATAAATTGACCAGCTTATATTCAACTTGTATTACTTATAAACAACCAATCAAAGAGTTAATTTCTTGACAATAATGAAGTACGAACTGTGCCTGGTGTTATTCGTTGTCCTGCTGGGCAGTTGCATGTCAGTACCTCTTGATTTGAAGGACACACAAGAGGAGTTAAGTCCCGAACTCGTAACTGAAAGAAACGTCATAATAAATACAGCCAGGAGGTGGCCCAATAACATTGTTTGTTATAGATTTAATTCAGCGTTTAGTAAGTAATTAAATTTTAAGAGTTTAAAGAAATTTACTAATTTTATTTTTGGTACTTTTTTATACAAAAGCCACCGCCCAAAGGAATTATATTCGCAATGCTATGGATTATATTGAAAATGTTACCAATGTTCGCTTTGTGGCAGACACTACAGGTAGATTGGACTGCGTGTCCATTAATCCCGTTCCTGCCGGTAGTGGATGTGCCTCCAACATTGGCTACTTGGGGAGGCCACAGATAATAACTTTACCCAATGTTGCAGTGAATACTGGCTGCTTTACAAAGTTTCAAATCGTACATGAACTTCTGCACACCTGCGGGATGTATCATCAACACATGGCGCACGACCGCGATAACTATGTGGACATCATGTGGAATAATATTATTCCGGGAAGAGAGAGTACATTTGCTGTCGCAACGGGGACCACAAGTTTTGGCTATACCTACGATTATGACAGTGTTATGCATTATGGACCAAAGATTTCCTCTTCGAATGGCCTGGATACCATTGTGCCGAAGATTAACGTAAGCATTGGACAACGTACGCGCATGAGTCCTATTGATGTACTGAAAATGTGGGCAATGTATCCCTTAATATGAAAACTCTGATGAAAGGATAAAAGAAATTCGCATGATGTGACTGCATCTGAAAGCAGAGTCTATATTTCCTGAAACCCTTACACAACTGTATTCTGCTCTGATATTACATATTATCTTTTTAATTAAATAATTTACATTTTTTTTTTATTATTCAAGCTCAAGCCAATTCTTTATCTCTATAAACAGAGATATAGTTTTTGAAAAAGAAGAAGTTTTGCAAATAAATCTTCGTGGTTCCTGGCAAACCGTATAGCTATTTCAGATCTAACCACAGATCTTTATTAGCGGTTCTTTGGATTGCAAAGACTGGAAAGAGCTTTACGGTTTGTCAGAAATCATGAGGATGCATTCGAAAAGCTTCTTCTTTTTTAAAAACTATATCTCTATTTATATAGATATAGAATGGTCTTGATCCTGAATAATAAAATAAAAAGGTACCAATAAAAAGCCGAATAAATAAAAGTCATCCCTTAATTAATCTACTTCATAACCTTATTGAAAACGTGGTCACCTCATTCCTAATAAACAGAAAATATTTTTTTTTTCGAGCTGAATAATCAAATCTTTTAATTGTATTCTGTAAAAGACCTAGGGAAAGATCCTGGAAATCTTTGACAGATTGTGGGGAAAGCTAGTATCACCTACGGCCCGTTTTTATGTGGGTTGTTAACTATCGGATTACTAAATCCTAATTCTAAATTAATTAGGAGTTAACTTTGGCGAGATAATGTCAGCCGTCATAATGTTAACGATTATGGCAACCCTTGTATTCTTGTTGGAAAAACATCTGTTTTGGGAAAAATACCAAAACTACAAACAGCAACAAACAAAATGAAAGTAGTTAAAATTAGAAATAAATGCTTAAAACAGAAGTCATTTTGACAAGAATTTGTAAAAAAAATATTGGCGCAATAAGTTAACCATCTAGGCTCAACGTATATGAGCAAATATTCAAAACAGAAACATGTATTTTATACAGTCTTACATCTCTCATATTGACAAACATTAATGTGATTTTCAAAATCATATGCTTCTGACTACAGTTTAATCGACCGTGTAGAGTCCATCATTGTTGAATTGTTCTTTTCCTCCTAACTTAAATACAAGTATATTGAAAACATAGTATGTAAATTATTTTATGTTTCACATATGTATTGACAAAGAAAATTTCGATTATTCAATTTTCATATTCTGTACTGATAGCACGTATTTTAGAATTGTTAATAAAAATAGATTTTTACCAAATATAATTCGTGCACTACAATTTGGCGATCCTGCATCGAACCATATATGCAACAATAAGAA
Organism: Phaonia tiefii; assembly: GCA_963931995.1. NCBI lineage: Eukaryota > Metazoa > Arthropoda > Insecta > Diptera > Muscidae > Phaonia > Phaonia tiefii. The sequence continues at coordinate 333,997,471 of OZ008368.1, read as the reverse complement.
TGTCAAAAACATTTGCATTGGTTTATATTAAATAAAATAAATCCAACGAGAAACGGAAGTTAAATTATTATCAATAATAAAGAGGATAAGATCCCGAAGAAACATAAATAATTGTTCATCCAGAGAAGCAATTTCCTTACAAACTTATTAATTGGATCTAAGGGATGAGATTGTTGTGTTTTCATGAAGTTGATGAAGATATTTCCAGCCAGACGTGAATGGGAGAATAAATCTTGGAGTTCAATACCCTTTAAATTTATAACCTATTAAGACTAGGACCGGCTCTGGCAACAGAAATTTCAATTACGGATCCAGAAACCAAATGTATATATTTCAACTCTTCAGCATCAGAACTTAAAGCTTGTTTACCAGATAAGTTGCATTCATATTTATATACTTATATAATACACTAACTAATACAGTAATTCGTCTTACTTCAAATTTAATATTTTCTTCAAATCGTCTTACTTCAAATTAGATCATATTTAATATTATTGTGATCCCATCCCAGTTAGGCGGATTTATTAAATTTGTTTTTCATACATACATTTATAACATGAAAAGAACACGTCGTGGTATGATTGTAAATGATCAAATATCTCCAGTTATCATTGATAACATGGTAGTTAATAATCCTGAAATACAAACACAGTCCAATAACACACCTTCAATCAATACAGAGACACAAAATTATTTTGCGGGTTCTACATCTGAAAGGGCTATAATGTTTCCATGTCGGCCGTTAAAATTACCTAGCTTTTGGTCTGAATGTCCAGATGCATGGTTTATTCATGCTGACGTTGAATTTTCATTGAACAATATTTTTGATGATACTATCAGATATCATCATGTAATAGCCTCTTTACCTCAAGATATTATAACTAAAGTTTTGGATGTAATACAATTTTCTCCTTCGGAAAACAAATATGCACATATGAAAAAAGTTTTGTGTAATAGATTTTCTATCAGCGAAGATTCTCGTTTGGAACGATTGTTCTCGAATTCTTATATTGGGGATCGGAAACCTTCGGAATTTTTCCGAGACTTGAAAATTCTAGCTGGTTCAGATAATATTATTAACCTTGATTTACTTTACAAATTGTGGCTTCGAAAATTACCACAGAATATTCAAATACAGATGATGTCTTGTGTATCCCTAGATCTTGAGGAAAGAATGTTACTTGCTGATAAAATTTATGAGGTGTGTTCAAAATCTCAAGTGTCTGCTGTAGGTCATGGCTCAGATGAGGGTATCGAACATTCAGTTCAAAAATTGTCGGAAATGACTAAATATCTTTGTGAAAATTTAAACAAAATATCTTTAGAAGTCGCAGAATTGAAAAGTAGAAGGCCTTCTCGGGATAGAAATATGCTAGACTTTCGTGATCAACCACACGGTCGTGCAACTTCTCGTAACGGTCGTGAGGGGTTTTGCTGGTATCATTTCAGATTCGGCAACAAGGCCCTGAAATGTATACAACCATGTCGGTATCCTAACCAGGTTAAAAGTTACAATGCAAATAACTCTTTAAATTAAATACATCCATCATGACGGTGGCTGATGATGGATCAGAGGTTAAACCTGGAAGCCGCCTATTCTTTTTTGATTCCAATAACAAGCTAAATTTTTTAATTGATACAGGTGCAGTTGTTTCTGTAGTTCCATATTCTAGATTTAAGTCATTATCCAGGAATTCGGATTTAGAGCTTTCAGCCGCAAATGGATCTGTCATTCGAACTTTTGGTACGAAGCTTTTCAAAATTGATTTAGGGCTTCGTAGAGAATTTGAATTTCCCTTTCTTATCGCTGACGTCGATACTCCAATTATAGGTTTTAACTTTCTCGAAAAATTCGGAATTGTCGTTGATGCTAAAAACAAACAACTTATCGATGCAAAGACTTCTTTAACAGTTCAGTGTTCGTCTGGATTCAGCTCCATTTATTCACTTAAACCTAAAATTTCAGAGATAAGTAAGTATCACGAAATAGTGAGAGATTTCCCCGCTGTTACTGCAGAACCCGATTATACCAAGATGGTGAAACATAATACGGTTCATCGTATAGTGACTAAAGGAAATCTTCCATTTTGTAGACCACGACGACTTGACCCAATAAAACTTAAGATAGCCAAGAATGAATTTGAGTACTTAGTTAAAATAGGTGTCTGTAGACCATCTTCTTCTCCAACCGCATCACCTTTGCATCTTGTACCTAAAAAAGAAGTAAATGACTGGAGACCTTGCGGTGATTACAGGAGACTAAATTGTGTAACAGTACCAGATCGTTACCCTCTACCTCACATCCATGATTTAAGTATCGATTTGAAGAATAAAACTGTATTTTCAAAGCTGGATCTAGTGAGAGCATACCATCAGATTCCAATAGCTGAAGAAGATGTTCCAAAGACAGCAATAACTACTCCATTTGGAATGTTCGAGTTTGTAAGAATGCCTTTTGGATTAAGGAATAGTGCTCAAACTTTTCAACGTTTCATAAACGAAGTATTTTTTGACCTTGACTTCGTTTTTACATATATTGATGACATTTTGATAGCCAGCACAGACGAAACACAACATATTGAGCACTTGAAAATAGTTTTTGCAAGATTAGAGAAGTACTCACTGAATATTAAAATGTCTAAGTGTACATTTGGTGCTTCGTCAGTAGATTTTTTAAGCTACCACATTAATTCAGAAGGCATTCAACCTTCCGAGGAAAGAGTAAAAGCAATTTTGGACTTTGAAAAACCAAAATCAGTTTCTAAATTACAAAAGTTTATCGGAATGGTTAACTATTATCATCGCTACGTACCAATGTTAGCCGCAGAGCTTAGTCCCATTTACGATATTCTCACAACAGCTAATAAAAACAGTGATAAAAAGCTTGTGTGGAATGAAATTGCTACTAAGGCATTCGAACACGTTAGACAGCTTTTTATGAAACAGACTCTACTTACCCATTTCGACGAAAATTGTAAATTGTCATTGGCTGTAGATGCGTCAAATGTGGCCATAGGCGCTGTCCTACAACAAGTTGATCATAATGGTGTGAGTGAACCATTGGCTTATTTTTCTAACAAAATTAGTTTAACAGAACAAAAGTATTCCACTTTTGACAGAGAACTGTTAGCGATTTATAGAGCTATTAAACATTTTAGGCATTTCCTCGAAGGTCGAGATTTTGAAATTTTTACAGATCATAGGCCACTCACATTTGTGCTAAATTCGAAAGCTGATCGATCTCCCAGACAAACACGGCAACTAGATTATATTGCACAATTTACGGATAAAATACAATACGTTCCTGGAAAGGAAATCGTGGTGGCGGATTCTCTATCCCGAATCCCAGAAATCGACTTAATTACAACTCGTGATATAAGTATGGAAACTCTACATAGAGAACAACAAACAGATATGGGTTTGAAATCTATCGTTACTGACCCTAGCGCAAAATTTAATTTGAAGGAGATAATAGTACCCCCTGACAACTCTAAGATTTGGTGCGACGTATCGACAAAATATCCTAAACCATATCTTCCGCCAAGTTTGCGTAAAACTGTTTTTGAGAAGATTCATTCCTTATCGCACCCAGGATCTCGACCGACAAGGAATTTAATTCAGTCTAAGTATTTCTGGCCAAAAATGAGAAATGATATAAATCGATGGGTAGCAGGATGTCATGCTTGCCAGATTTCTAAAATAAACCGATATACAAAATCACCAGTTCAACATATTGAAATGCCAAAAAATCGTTTCGAACACATACATATAGATATTGTTGGTCCTCTTCCTGTTTCCAATGGTTTCAAATATATTTTGACAATTATTGATCGATATTCTCGCTGGCCAGAGGCTTACCCATTACGTGATATTACCGCAAAATCTGTTGCGAAAACGTTTGTTGAAAATTATATACCGCGTTTTGGAGTACCGATCAGGATTACGGCTGACCAAGGTACTCAGTTCACTTCGAGCCTTTTCCGTGAATTGACATCATTGCTTGGGACGCATAAGATACATACTACACCATATCATCCACAAGCGAACGGTATTCTAGAGCGGTTTCATAGGCAGCTTAAAACCGCTTTGATTACATCATCTAATTCTGTGAGATGGTCTGAAATGTTATCTTTCGTATTGTTAGGGCTGCGAACCTCAGTCAAAGCTGATTTAAAATGTTCACCAGCTGAGTTACTTTATGGGCAAGCTCTTCGGATACCAGGAGAATTGGTGGTAGAAAATGATTCTGTTGTCCCTGTAGAAGAGACTTTACAGAGGTTAAGAGACTATTTTTCGACGGTCAGATCAAAGGTAGTGTACCACAATGTCGACAAACATTATATTCCTAGACATCTTTCTAGTTGTGATTACGTTTATGTACGGGCTCATAATGTCACGGGCTTAAATGCGCCATTTGAGGGACCATTTCGTGTCATTAAAAGAAATGACAAGGTTTTCACAATTCAAAAGGGTAATTTAATTAAAACCTATAACATAGATCTTGTGAAACCAGCATTTATATTAGATAATGAAGACGCTAATGTACCTTCAACAAATACAAAACAAAATAAAACTGTTACATTCAGGATTAATTAACAGTTTGTCGTTCGGATTTCTTTAATGAACATTTTAATTTTTCTCGTTTATACTGGGAGGGGAGTACTGTAGAGTCCATCATTGTTGAATTGTTCTTTTCCTCCTAACTTAAATACAAGTATATTGAAAACATAGTATGTAAATTATTTTATGTTTCACATATGTATTGACAAAGAAAATTTCGATTATTCAATTTTCATATTCTGTACTGATAGCACGTATTTTAGAATTGTTAATAAAAATAGATTTTTACCAAATATAATTCGTGCACTACAGACCGCTATTGGGTGGCTATATCCTTGTTAACCCTTGACTGAAAACACAATTCGATATTTTACCACAATTTGATTAAGAAACAAAGATATCCAGTGACCGACAAAAGTGGTCATTAGTAATCAGATTTCACTTCTAGAATTGGACACTGTGAATAATATCACGACGAGATATGAGAATCTGGTGACCGATAAGCAGTGTGTGCTTAGAATATGGAGAGACCACTTGTGTGCTCAGATTCTTCCACAAAAAATCAGGAGGTAATGATTGTGTAAGACAGTGTAAATTGCACCTTCCCCCAACCGCCAATCACCCGGCTTAAGAATAATAAAGCCGCTGGTGTGGATGGGCTACCCGCCAAGCTTTTTAAGGGCGAAGGACTGCTGCTAGATATGCAGTATATGGTTGAGGGAATCAATACCCGGCGATTGGGGTCTCAGTGTACTATGTCCTGTATTCAAAAAGGGTGATCCGTGTGTATGTTCCAACTATCGCGGTATCAGTCATTTATCCGTCGCGCATAAGACCAAAGCCAATTTCTGAAAATCTGATTGGACCTTATCAGTGTGGTTTTAGACCAGGTAAATCCTCGACTGACCAAATATATACGCTACGCCAAATCCTGGAAAAGACCCACGAAAAGCAAATTGATACATACCATATTTTTGTTGATTACAAAGCTGCTTTCGATAGCTCTATACGGGGCAATTGTACGATGACCAGGCAAACCTCTCAACTGGGTCGACACTTGACTTTTGAAGTCGTAGATGCATTTTTCAACGTCCACGTGGAGATAATGAGGACAATTGTGCATCAAATAGATGAAATTTTGGGCTCAGCAAGCAGTTTAAAAACAAAGCCCTCTCTCGACGGTCAAAGGTCCAGCTATACGAGACTATCATTTTACCAGTCCAGGCATATGGCTTCGAAACTTGCGAAATATCGCAAGTGGAACAACATAATGGAAATTCTTTTTTGTATTAAACAACCGATATCATGAAAATTTTAACTAACAAATTCCTTAATCAATCGTGGCTTTAACACAATTTAAAACTATCCTAAAATGTATTTAACATTTTCCTACATTCAAGTGGATTCAAATTATCATAACTTTTTTTGGATAAAGTGGCTCGATTTAGTGGAAGTAGTTGGCAAACAGGAAAAGTTTTGAAATTTGTAAAATTAAAGTTCCTACAATGAAGTAAAATATATACACCCTGGGATTGTCGAGCAGTTCAGAAATGTCAACGCAATCCGTGTTAATTACTTTAATGGCGAAATTTGTAGACGCTTTATGGGAGTTTTTGCACAACTGCCCCAGACAGGACAATCGTAAAGTAATATAGATTGAACAATTTCCCTTGACATTGCCAATTTGTTGTCATTAATAACCCATTCCGAAATTTTGTCATTGTTGTATACATTACAATATTGTTGTATTTCCTTTAGAATTTTATTAAGATCGAAGGTATTTTATCATATCAATAACCCGTATGGACGCCCAGTTTCTGTGTGGGAGGCACCAGAGCGGGTGCGCAATAATTAACGGCGTTATTAGTGGTCCAGTATATTTTAGCCTAACAACATCGAATACAGTGACTTCACTAACATCGGTGCAAATAAAGTGAAAATTGCCAGTAAAAAGTTTATACCTGTTGTACAGATCTTTCAGACTGCAAAGACTTGAAACACTAAGCACACAAATATTTAGGTAGATACACACATCTGGGATAATCAACAATCAGAGACAAATTCCAGACAATTTTGTGTTAGAGATGTTCGAGAGATTGTTGATGCCCTTATGTAACAAAAAAATTTCCTGAGAGAAACTGAGTCGTAAAATGTCAATGTAATTATAATTAAATGGTTGGCTTCGAGATATGCTGTTCATTTTTCTTAGGACAATTGTGGTCTCTACTAAAGTCCCAAACCACACTTTCAAATGCCGGTCAATCAATTTTCAGTGACACTAATTCAACTGGTTTCATTTCCCCATGATCGTTGATCTTTGGATTCAATACTTTACCAAAGTGTTTGCAAACCGATAACAGATACAAGACCAAGCGAAGTTTTTTGGCAGCTTTTAAATGCGCAGCAGAAATTTATAATGTCAATAAATATGTTAGAATCATCAGTGCATGTGCATATTGCATTCAAGCTATCAGTTGGAATGTGTAATAAAATTGATAAAATGTATCGATTGACCTTGTGTATTTTAAGAAGATTACACAAACGTGTTAGTACCTTTTAGCTATAAATTTATTAGCCCTAGATTAAATTATCATTACGACTAACCCATGGCAATAATTAAGTTCGAACTGTGGCTGGTGTTATTCAGTGACATGCTTGCCAATTGATTGGCAGTAGCTCTTGATTTGAAGGATACACAGCAGGACTTAAATCCTGAACTATAAATGGCAGGAAAATACTCAAGAAATTTCATAATCTATACAGCCAAAATGTGGCCAACTATCACGGACTGTTATAGATTAAATGTAGCGTTTAGTCAGTAATTAAATTTACATATCGTGTATTCTCTAGAGGACGGCCGAAGTCAATATTTGTTTGTTCCTTTCGAAAATAGAGTGAGCATCAGTACTCGTGATACCTCAGTCGATATAAGATATTTTCACAAATTTTTCAGAAAACATTAATCTATTTATATTTATTTTATCAACTGAATAGAATATCAGAGAGAATTGACCACATCAGATCCTTGTACAGAATAAGTCTCAGTACCCCAGATATAAAACATTAGTATATTAAAAACTGGATAGTTATTGTGGCAGTCGTTGGTGCCAAAGTTATTGCGCGCGGTTGTTGTAAATGAGAACGTATGTTTGAGCCCTGCTCTGACCACCTTTACATTTCTTTCGACCTCACTTAGTGATGGTGACACTAACGAGTAAGTAGCTGTGAAGGAACTTCTCCAAACACCGTTCGGAATCATTGAAATTCTGTATATCACCATCAGTTAATCTGAAACTTGAAAGCCCACAGCTCACTTGTTGCAGGAAGCTTCCTCCGACCTCGTCCTTGAAGAGATTTTCTATGTTTATTGAACGGAAATTATTTTCCTAATATTTTGTAGAGTATCCCTGTAGTCGCAGAATTCATTTAATCCCTTGCCTTAGAATGAACATTTGTCTGGAATAATCTTCAGATGTTTTCTCCAGTTCGGCCAATAGCACTTCTTTGAGTTGAATTTTGCTGGAACTTTTACTGATAATTACGGAGGCGATTTTCTAAGTCATCCCACAGGTGTTCAATTGAGTTACAATCCGAGTATTACGTAGGCGTTTGAAGTATGTATAGGGTATTGTACCCGATCTACATCTTAACGCCAGCAACTGTATGCTTAGTATCATTGTCCATTTGCTAGTAATAATCATTCAAAGTATAACAAAATTTCACTACTTTGGTTCAAATTATACTTTAGAATATTTACTCCTTATTTCTTCAACAAATTCTAAAGCACCAACAACGACAACAGTCATATAACATTAAACCATAACACCAAAACTCGGTGCTTTAGACTTCTTCGGGTGTTCTTTGGATTTAATTCTTCACGGGGTTTCTTCATACTACTCTGCGACCGTCTGACTCAAAATTATTTACTTTGGATTCATCCGGGAAGATGATTTTACCCCAAAAATCATTACGTCATTATCATCATAAGCTCATGATGAAAAATTTATCATTTGACTTCGATTTATATTCATTAGAAAAATTTATAATCATATTCCTATTTGCTTCGCTAACCAAAGACTTCTTTTACGCAGTGAGGGGCATTGTAACCAGTCCATTTGATGCAAATACGATTTCATTTCCTCGTAAGATTCCATTAACTCTGAAGCCATCTTAGGTTCATCTGTAAATTGATTTTTCTTAATTGTGGACCTTTTGTTTCGTCTTCTCAAAAATATTGCTTTTGGACACGACGTTTTAGCGGTTAGTGTTTTATTTTCTTTTTTAAATTTTTCCACGATTTATAACTTCTTGTATGGTTGATTTGCTTTGATTTGTAATTTTACTTACTTCGCATTTCATGGCTATTGATTCTTATTGTTCGATCCTCGACTGACAATCAATTTTATAAATTTCTATACATTATAGATCATAGGTTATAGGTTTCAAAAAAGAATTAAGAATAAACAATATGATTGCCAACACGTTTGCCTAATTATATCACCGTAACATATTCTCTGTAACATATTCTCCCAAACACATTCTGCAAGAACGATGTATATGTTTGGAACACACTCCAAATATTCTTAAATTTTTGCAAGTCCTATACTCACAACATTAGTTTACAGCTTACTTGCAAACATGTATACTGTAACGTAGAGCCATATGCGTGTTGCATTCCAAACATCCGTCTACTTACGTCGAAGCATACGTGTGTTTCTAACGCAACGAACCGTGGACGACTCAATGCATGAAACTACACCTCAACATATCAGTCAACATAAGACACACTTAACTCATTTTCACACGCATTCAGGTGAATTTGCGAATCACCGACTGAATAATGCATAAATACAGTTTAGACTTGTAGTAGGATTAACTTAGGCTGACAATAATCTTTTATTATTTTGCTCTCGACAGAGCATAGTGACAAAAATTTGACAAAGATTTTTCAGCGTGTATATAATTTTTTTCCAGGCGTTCCTAGCTTTATTCTGATATTGTCATGATCTTAAATAATTTTCCATATTCTTTGGATTTATTAGTGAAAAGTTGTTTCACTCTAGTAGTATATTATATGAACTCGTACCCGTGAAATAATATTAAATACACTGTGATAGTTTTTGGCAGACATTTTTGAAGACAAGGACAGAGAGGGCGGTTTTACCTTACTTCGGGTACGAGGAATCGAACTGCATCATTAGTTTTTATGGGTTACAATTACGGTTTCATATAAATCTTGTTTTTTATTGCGACTACCAGAGTGGATTTTTTTTGATTTTTTACTCACTTTTGACAGCCACTAACTTCTATTTGATTGGTTGTACCGCTAAACTTTCTTCGACAAAGTTGTTCCAAATGTTTTCAGCTTCAACTTTGTGGAACACAGCTTGTCTCTAAAAAAAAAATAAAAGTAATTTTCCGACTTTCTTTGAGTTTTCCGTTCACAAACTGCCAGCAATCACATTCTGTCGACAAATAAGAGAAAACATTTCACTATATAACTACATTTATTTACTCATCATCATTTTCAATTGTCAAATTCCACTTAATTATCAATTTCACTTCATTTTACTTTTTTCAACACTGAAAAGATTTTTCGGATAAAAACTCTTTATTTAATCTTGAATCAGAGAAAAACATAACAAAATACAAAAAAGGTACAATGGTTTATAAAACGTTCTTTCGCCTACTTTTTTATGGATTACGCAGAAATCACTACAACGAACAACAAAAGGCCTGTACTGTTGAAAACAGTAAGTCTGGGAAGCCTGCATACATTCTGTATGAATCCGTAATTGTAACTTAAAAAACTAAGGATGCAATCGATTCCTCGTACCCGAGTTAGGGTGAAACCGTCCTCTCCTGCCCCTGTGGCTGTTCGACTATCACAGCTATATTTATTTCTTTGATATCAACCATTTCTAGACGAAATTCCTGAGAAATTTGATAATATATTGTATTTCGACTGAGGTGCCTTAGCTTTTGCTGCACACTGTATACTTATTTGCATCACGATAACAATTCTATGGCAATCGAAAGCTTCTCCGATTTTAAATGCGCAGCAGAATTTTATAATGCATATAAATATGTTAAAAACACCAATGCATGTTATAATGCATTCAAGATAGCATTTGGAATTTGGAATAAAATTGATAATGCCATTGCAAATTGTATATCGATTGGCCTTGGGTATTCGAAGATTATTCAAACGTGTTAGATAATTTTACTATAAATTGACCAGCCCTAGACTCAATTTGTATCACTTATACACATCTAACCAAAGAGTTATTATCTTGACAATAATGAAGTACGAACAGTGCCTGGTGTTATTCGTTGTCCTGCTGGCCAATTGCTTGGCGGTACCTCTGGATTTGAAGTATACACAGGAGGACTTCAATCCCGAACTCGTTATTGAGAGTGAAGAACAACATGATCCTGTCGCCAGAAATGTCATAATCGCTAAAGCCCAGAGGTGGCCCAATAACATTGTTTGTTATAGATTTAATGCAGCGTTTAGTAAGTAACTAAATTTACAAAGATTGAAAAGACATGTATGTATTAACTTTATTTTTCGATATTTGTTTTATTTTCAACAGCCACCGCCCAAAGGAACCTAGTACGTAATGCCATGGATTACATTGAAAATCTTACCTATGTTCGCTTTGTGGTAAACAATGCGGGTAGAGTGGACTGTGTGACCATTACTCCCGTTCCTGCCGGTAGTGGATGTGGTTCGAACATTGGCTATCTAGGTGGGCCGCAAGAAGTGTATTTGCCCAATGTTGCAGTGGGTAGTGGCTGCTTTACAAAGTTTCAAATCGTACATGAACTTCTGCATACCTGCGGGATGTATCATCAACACATGGCGCACGATCGCGATGACTATGTGACCATAAAGTGGGCCAATATTATTCCGGGAAGAGAGGATGGATTTGCTATCGCATCGGGTACCACAAGTTTTGGCTACACCTACGATTATGGCAGTATTATGCATTATGGACGAAAGATTTCCTCATCGAATGTCAAGGATACCATTGTGCCCAAGAATAACGCGGCCATTGGACAACGTACGCAGATGAGTCCCACTGATGTCCTTAAAATGTTGGCAATGTACCCCAAAAAATAGCAACCCCTACGTGTGGATAGAAGTTATTCTAGAGATGTCAATACGACGGACAATAGTATTTATAATTCCCGACATCATTATTAATCTGTATTCTGCTATCAAGTTACCTAACATATGTTTAGTATATTTATTTGTTCCATGTTCTATTCTCGCACTTTTAAAGAACTATTGAACTAAACTATTTTCATACCTTTCTAATAAACATGCAATATATTTGTTGCCGAACTGATAAAACAAAACTTATATACTATATTTTTGTTATTGTTAGAAAATCATGGGGAAACTTATGTCGCTCATTTCAAAATTTGGCCCCAATAAACAATATATTTTACTTCTACAAATCCTTTCTCCCCTATACCCTATACACTACAAGCACACAATATCCAAAATGTTGTCTATGAATTTAAATAATACTCCAGTTTATCAAGGGTAGAGTATTCACACCCAAATCCGAAAACTGTTCCATAGGTTTTTTAAAAATATATCGACTGTTGGTTTTAATGGAAATTTGTACTTTCCAACAACCGGTGGCACCTGTCTCTTGCTCCAGGTTCTACCGCGGTTTTTTAATATATTTGTTTCAAAATCGTATCCTCAAATACAAATTGTTATTCTACATTCACTTTTTAAGACCCGTACTAACACAGGAGGTAACCATGACACAGCTGATCGACTACGAAGTTGGAGATTGATAGAAAACAGAAGAGAGCGCTAAGCAACAAGGAGCAAACCATTCGGCAAAATAAGTTTAAATTGCGTTTGATTGATACTAATGACAGCGGACTTCTGTTTCATGGTGGTTGCATCGTAGGCAAATTCGTATTCTGTCCGTTTTACGCCCAACCAAAGAGTAAAATAGCAACTCAAACTGAATGAAATGTCCTACTACCTCTTCGTCATGGAGAGAACGCAAAGATAGGGATAGAAACTCTTGTCTATTTCTGTATTGTGCTACCCAATGAAAACAAAGTTTTTTGTTTAGAGTGCTGGACCTTCAACAGATTTGTTGCTAAAATACACATACAAGGCAATGTGATATTTTTAAAATTCAATACAATTATGTAGCAACAATAAAAATTAATAATATACACTCATATTCGACTGGATATTATGCCAACTGATATGGTAACAGTGCCTGCTATTATTGAGTCATGAGGCTAATGTTTGTATAGTCAGTTTTATTATTTTACGTGAAAAATAATATTATATTCATTGTGAAAAAGCCACCCACATTTAACGCGTTAACTTTGTTTAAATGGAAGGAGATTCATTCAATTTGATGATTGGTGTAACATTTTTCCAATTATGCAAACTCTAATCCTTGTTCCATGATAATTTGTGTTTATTGTAATGTTTTGTTATTTTTTATTTTTCTGATATTTAACTCCTTAATGTCAATAAACATCCCTGTAATTTAGGAAATCTATGCAACCCTATGCTTTTGTTTATCCTCTCTTACTCTTTTTGACGTTGCTCTCTACTCCAAAATCTACATTCACTAACCACTCGCAAACAATTCTCCTAAGCTGGGTTGAAACATCTGTTTCAACGAGTTACTGATTTTGGCTTTACTTATTTGTGTTGGCAGACACTTGTTGTACAATGTTCCATTGGATTTTAGGTCATAACAAAGAGGGCACTCATTGGTTTCTGACGAAGGGATTTGTATGTAGCGGGGGATTAATTTGTATAACCCAACGCAACTTAATGAGAATTGTATCAAACTCTTTCTACCATACAACTAAAAATGCATTCAACAAAATCTTAAAGTAAGTTCATTTATACTTGAATCTAGCCTAATATATATCTTAATTTTAGGAAAGATTTTAAGAACAATAATATTATTTTAAGGACAAAAGAATTAATATGAAAATTTAAACCTTTTAAGTAAAATTTTTTTGTGGGTCCCTCCAAAAGAAATATATTATGAATTCCTTGATGAGAATTAAAAGATCAGCACTGATTAGCGTTAGTGGGGCAATGGGCACGACGTCAGATACTGCACTTAGTGCTATCCTGAACATCTGTACTCCTGATATCATGGCCGAATCGGCAGCCGCTACATCTCTGGTGAGAATCAGAGATTGTGGCGGAATACCTGGGAAACGTCACAGGAAAGGGACACCAGTAGTATTAGATTTTTCACGGATGGATCAAAGTTGGACCGAGCAAGTAGGCTATGGGGTCAATTCACCTGACCTAAATGTAAATATCTCCTTCAAGCTGCCTGATGACTGTAGTGTATTTCAGACGGAAATTATCGCCATACTGAAAGTTTCTGAACTACTGAAAAGTAGTGTCACAAGCCTCCGGAGAATATGTATCTACACAGACAGCCAGGCTGCCATAAAATCCCTGGAACCCATGTTTGCTACGCCCCTGACGGTGAAAGAATGCCACTTATCACTTAGGGTGATGGCAGGGTATTTTGACATCAGGCTCATCTGGGTACCGGGACACAGCGACATTCCAGGCAATTTCGTAGCGAATGCTTTAGCTAGACAGGGCACTATGGCACAGGTTCTTCCGGCAAAAGAAGGTGTTAGTATGCCAATCTCTACCTGTCGTTTGCAGATCAGGCAGTGGGCCGATAATATGTTCAAGGACAAATGGAGACTTACTTCAACTTGCAAACAAGCCAGGGTCCTCTGGCCACAGGTGGACACGAAGAGGACTAGCCAGCTACTTAACTTGCCGAGAGGCAGGTTATCCACAATGATAGGAACACTTACGGGACATTGTCGGAAAACACGCCCTAAGATTGGGACATACAAATTCCACTCCATGTAGATGCTGCGTGGAAGAGGACGAGGAAACGACGAAACAACTTCTCTTGGATTCTCTTCTCTTGGAAAATTTACGAAAATATACAATAGTTTAGTCCAAATTTTGACTATAGTTTAGTACAAATTGTAAATGTATTTGAGCAAAAATGTTGCACTAACCTTGGATATGGATTCTATTTAAATTTAGAATCATTAGTTTTCAAAAATATTTGAAACAATTCTCATTAAGCTGAGACATAGACAAAGAGATAGGAGATACCATAAAGCTCTTAGCGCTCCTTTACGGTGCACTAGGTAGGTGGAAATTTCGTGAAATTTGTGTTGCTGTTGTAGATTACTCTTTGGTTGAGCATTAAACGGACAGAATTGTAAGAAAATAGCTGTGTTCGATTACTTAAAAATTTGTGAAATTTTTCACTGAATCGTGCCAAAAAAAAAATTGACAGTTTAATGTTAAAGATCTGGCAAATTTTGGTTGGAGAAATTTTAGCCTACAAAAATTTGCAAAATAGAACAGCTGTTTGAAATCAGCTGTTTTACGTAAACAAATAAAAGTTACAAACAAATTAACAACGTCAGAAAAAAGTACAAACGAATTTTTTAATATTTTATTTAAAATATCACAGAATAATTGTCATAATTACTGGACAACCTTGGCGGTAGATATGTAATGTAAATGTGTGTAGCAATGGATAAAACTACATCACCTGTTTCTTTGGAAATTTTTACTGGAAGTCTTTCCCGTACTTTTTGTGAAAATTTTCTTTATGAAAATTAAATCGTTTTTTCTCTCTCACAACTACATTCTTGCAAATTTTTACTGAGAAAGTAATAAAATAAAGCTAATGTGTATAACATAATTTAGCTGTCATTAGTATCAATCACACACAATTTAAAATTCGTTTGCTTCTTGGTTGCCTTCTAGTGGTCTATCGCTCATTCACCAATTCCATTTAACTTCTTTAGTTACGATTTCTAAAATACAGTTCTCCAAATGGTTTTGTTCAAATTTATGAAATAAAACCTTTTAGGTAGGAGTTTCTTATGCGCTCCGAAGATTATATTTCTCTACTTTTTACCACTCATGTGAAAAATTTGTAGAATGAAACACAAATTTAATTTGTAGTCTACATTTGCAGATTTACTTAAATTTAGGGACAACATTTTTCTGAGTGAAAATTTATAGTTATTCTGTGAGAGTAGTGTTTAACCCTAGTGAGATAACTTACGTCTCTGAGACGTATGACAAATATACATTTATTTATTTCTTTGATTTTTAAAGGGCATACTGTTCGTAGGTTTTGCAGTTTAGAATTTGAGGGTTTTTCTTTAGATAGCATTTTTTACAGAGCAAGACTTAATTCTATTAATTTGAAAAAAATTTTAGTTTAAAATATTTTGGAACATTTACTAATTAGACCTCATCTAGCATACGTCTTTAAGACGTATGGTTATCTGTAATGTGTAAAAAAAACCAATGAGTGTTCGAACTCACGGGCGATGTGTTAACACCTTTTTGCTACACGGTAACTGTTCGATTTATATGAACACATGTGTGAATGTTACATGGGAAAATAAAAAACAGCGTTCAATCATATGATGACGTTACATTTAAATAATATTAATGTTTAAAATTATTTAAAGACCAGTGCAAGCACATGTGTCATTATTTTCTTGCTGAATCCTTTTTGTTTTATTCCCAGAAACAACAAAGAGAATGCAAAGCAATAGACACATAAACATACATACGTACATTGTTATGTTCGCACATACACTATTCAAGTTCACAAAATTCTCGTTGCTCTCTTGTTATGTCATTTTTATATATGTACGTATATAATACGTCATTATTCTATTTGCTCTGAGAGTGCTCCGCAACCACATTTTATTTGACTTACCTTTGACAATAATAAACAACCAACCCGTCAAAAAAACAGTTTTTGACTATAAATTCTTTATATATGACCGCGCCCCTTTGTCGAATCACGCCCATATTTGCACCAGATCTTAGAATTTGTAAATCTAATCAACATACCCGATTTTGTTCAAATACCGTTAACAGGAGCAAAAATAATGGATTTTTAATTTGTGATTTGTGTGGGAGGTACCACGCCCATTAGTCCAATCCCGCCTATATTTCGACATTTCATTTTTGTCGTCGCCATTAGTTTGCCTGCGAAGTTTCAGCTCGATTGGATTACGGGAGAAGGATTAGAAATCAATTCAAAGTTTTGTCGGCATACATACGTACAGGCAGTTGAAGTTAATATAAAGAATTTAAAAAGCCGTTCAATCGAATGATGACGTTTCATTTAAAAACAACCGAACACACAACATCACACATACTTTGTCCGAAGTAGCTGACGTATACGTGTGTCACATAACCACATGTTTGCCATATCAACAGCAACGAAACAGCCAAACACACAACATCACACATACTTTACACGAAGTAGCTGACGTATGTCAACATAACGTCGACTGCAAATGAAATTTTCAACCACAACAGCAACAGACCCATGTACATTAGACTGACTCGCAAAAAAAAAGTGTTTTTGTTCCACCCCCTGAAATGTACCTTGACTTGTATTTTGATGATTCCCAAAATATTTCGCGTCTAGGATTAAAACCCCGTGAGCTTGACCGTTTTTAAAAAAAGGCTTTTTTGAGTTTTTCAAAGATTTTTGATAGTTAACTAAAGATAATATGTGCAATATTAGTTTCATAGGAAAGCATTTTTAAAGACGCATCCAACGGTATGAAAAACATGCCAACAAATGTTCTGCCAAGGCCTTTTTTCAAAGATATTCTGCAAAAAAAGGCTTTTTTTAAAAACGGTCCAGCTCACAGGGTTTTAATCCTAGGCGCGAACTATTTTGCGAATCATATAAAAACAAGTCAAGGAACATTTCAGGGGGTGGAACAAAAACACTTTTTTTGGCCCCATACAAAATGAGTCGGTTTAATGTACATACATACATTATTATGTTAATACATACGCTATAGACACAATTTCGTTTGCCTCACCCCTGCCACACCACTCTTTCATTGCTCTCTTGCTCTCACATTTTTGTTTAACACGTCATTATTCTCTTTCGCAGTTGCAGAAAATCTGGTTTTAGCAGCAGCATAAAATCTGGTTTTAGCCGCAGCAGAAAACCTGTCTGTGTGTTGTTTGCATGTGTTGACTTTTATAGATTTAGTCCCTATACGCCGCTATAGATGTTAACACATCAAAAATAAGGTTACCTTTCTAGGGTTAAGGGAGCAATGATTTGTTAACACAAAACATATTGTTTATAGTGTCCAGTGCTAGAAATGTGTGACATAAGCTATCCGACATATCCACACAGCATCCTAGGATTTTCTCAGAGGGCGAACGAACACAAATTCAAAAGTAATAGGCAGGTTTGTTGTTTTTCAGTTAAAAAAATATATATTTTCCGTTTATGTTGAAGCAGTTGAACGAGTTTAGTTCAGTAGGTCTTTAAGAAAGCGACAATCGAATATGAAACAATGACATTAATTAAACATGTATTAGGTAACTTTAGAGCAAAGTACAGATTAATAATGATCTTGTGAATTATAAATACTATTCTCAGTCGTGTTGACATCTTCCGAATAATTTTTATCCACACGTAAAGGTCGTCATTTTTTGGGATACATTGCCAACATCTTCAGCACATCAGTGGGACTCATCTGCGTACGTTGTCCAATGGCCGCGTTAGTCTTGGGCACAATGGTATCCTTGCCATTCGATGAGGAAATCTTTCGTCCATAATGCATAATACTGCCATAATCGTAGGTATAGCCAAAACTTGTGGTACCCGATGCGATAGCAAATCCATCCTCTCTTCCCGGAATAATATTGGCCCACTTTATGGTCACATAGTCATCGCGATCGTGCGCCATGTGTTGATGATACATCCCGCAGGTATGCAGAAGTTCGTGTACGATTTGAAACTTTGTAAAGCAGCCAGTACCCACTGCAACATTGGGCAAATACACGTCCTGCGGCCCCCCAAGATAGCCAATGTTCGAACCACATCCACTACCGGCCGGAACGGGAGTAATGGTCACACAGTCCAATCTACCCGCATTGTTTGCCACAAAGCGAACATAGGTAAGATTTTCAATGTAATTCATGGCATCACGCACTAGGTTCCTTTGGGCGGTGGCTTTTGTGAAAGAATATCAAAAACTAAAGTTAGAAAATGTTCCTTCAAACTATGTCAATTTAGTTACTTACTAAAGGCTGCATTAAATCTATAACAAACAATGTTATTGGGCCACCTCTCGGCTTTAGCGATTATAACATTTCTGGCAACGGGGTTATGTTGTTCTTCACTCTCAATTACGAGTTCGGGATTGAAGTCATCCTGTGTATCTTTCAAATCCAGAGGTACCGCCAAGCAATTGGCCAGCAGGACAACGAATAACACCAGGCACTGTTCGTACTTCATTATTGTCAAGATATTAACTCTTTGGTTAGTTGTGTTTAAGTAATGCAAGTATGGTCTAAAGCTCGTCAATTTATAGCAAAAGGGGCTAACACGTTTGTCTAATCTTAGAATACACAAGGCCAATCGATATACAACTTGCAATGGCATTATCAGTTTCATTCCAAATTCCAAATCATAAATTGAATGCATTATAACATGCACTGGTGTTTTTAACACATTTATATGCATATAAACATCTACTGCGTATTTTAAAGATGCAATCAAGACCTAATCGGTTTGCAAATACATTTATAAATTATCCAATCCAAATATCAACAAGTATGGGGAAAACCACTTGAAACAATGCCACAGTTAAACGGTTGACCGTCAGTTAATTTTGTCAAATGAGGCTTAAGTAAATGTGCCAATTGTTCCTTAGAAGAATCAAAATACTGTGTAGAAGCTAACAATTTTATTAGTATTAAGCTGAACTTATCGTACGAGTAAATTTTGAAGTTTCTGCAGTTCTGATCTCTATATATAAGATCTCTATATATTTAAGAAAGAGCAGATTTGGTATTTATCCTATAAATCAAGCAAGGCTATATACGGCGAATTTAACCATTTTCATACAAATCTACTCAAAATGTTTTCCCTCGCGACATGAAAAAGTTTCTCAAAATACCGTTCGGACCTGGTGAACAACTTAGGGTTCCAATCACTGAGATTAAAACTGGAAAGCGCACAGCCCATTGGTCGTGAGACACTCTCCCCAATCCCTTGATGGGATGAAATGGGAAGTCATTGTTTTATGTAACATATTTTCAACTTGTTTCTTACACTTACAAAATGTTGTTGTTTTGTGTCATTTTGAACGTTTCCGAAATGTTTGCTTTGAAAAAGTTGCAGTTTTTGTGTCCCTTTTGCGTTTGCCTACACTGTCCGTTGGCAGTCATATTATTACATGATTCTAATACAAACAAAAGCTTGAAAAAATTTAATACTCAAGAACCATCAGAGACTATTTACGCACAAATTCAGATGACAAAAATTTAAAATTTAACAATTCTGAAATCTTCAACTATTCATCTTAAAATATGAATTGAACTTTCTCCCTTTTCAATAATCGTTGAGATTATCCGATTGAAACTAAACTCTAAAAGCTTTTGAAACAAACTGTTGCCATGTGAAACAGTAAAGTGTGTTGTTCAGTTTTAAAGATTTTGCGAGGTACAATCGTGTTAACTCTACAAATAAAAAATGGGTCTCATCGCTGAAGAGATTTTTTCGATAAAAATTTGATCTTCTTGTAGCTTCTCTTAGGTCCATTCGCCGAAAAGACGAATTTGTGGTAGGTCGCCCGGCTTCAAATCCCGCACCAGCTGTATTTTGTATGGCCTTAGACCGAGGTAGAACCCTTGTTCGTTTGTAAGTCTATTCATAATGAAATAACAAGGGAAACTGAGTATTTTTGACTTCGACACATGTCACGAATCGCGCATGAACTGGCAAAAAACATAGCACTGAGAATCCAGTAGGCAGAAAAATTATCCTTTATTATCATCGTCTTTATATGTTCACAAATATGAAGTATTTCCCGATATCATATATTGTTTTTACTTTTCTTTGAATACAATATTTTCGCCCAATGTTTAACAATAATTTAACTGCCCAATGTTGAGAGGTTAACCTTTAGTCAGAACCATATGATTTTGACAATCACACTGGTCATTGACAAAATGAAGTTAGAGTATTTGTAGACATACTTTGAGTCTAGATTGTTAAATTGTGGCGCCGACATAGACTCTGGCATATTTTCGATAAAATGATGTAGATTTTACCCATTTTTTCGTACTTTCTGTACTTCCATTTGGGTTGTTCGTTGTTGTTTTTGTATTTAGCCAAAAACAATTGACTGTCGACTAAGAATACAAGTGTTGCCATATTGTCAAAAAATATAATGGCTTATATTGAATTCACACTGCATCAAGATCAAAGACGATCAAGAAGTAGACGACCAGAAGATGTGCGCAAATTGACAACCCTCGTAAAAGAGCACCAACAAGTGGACACAATTCACTCAAACGCATTTCTCTCTCCGGTATATCTTGAACATTTCATACTTTTTGTATAGTTGATATAATTTTACTTCCAAATGGTTGGAATAGTTATATATATATGGTATAGTTATATACAACAAAACTATCAAACAGCTGCTCGTGTATTGAAATATTCAATGAAGAGAGTAAGAGAGAAACCAGAGAATGATTAACGCTTCACTCGTTTTGTTTGTTGGAATTTGAGTGAAGAGAAATTTTGACTGTCTACTTCATAAAGTAATCTATGACTAGAGAGAATATTTGGCTCATCTGACGTTTTCTTTCACACTCTTCGTGATGCAGTCGGTGTGATAGAGAGATGTTTGACGAAAAGTGAATTACACCAGGTGGAATTACAAGAACTTCTTGCTTTAATTTTTCATACCATTTTGGTGAAAAACTGTGAAATTTAAATGTGTTTTAAACTTTTTTATTGACTCTTATTGTTAGCATACATTTGTGTTGTATTTAACACAATAATTTTAACACACAAAACTAAATGCCGTTGTTGTTATTTTGTTCGTTGTTTTGAACCATTGTATTAGTAAAGCAATTCTTTTCAACATCAAACGTAAAAATCACACCAGGCCAAATGTCATAAATTTGGTGGGAGAACTAGTAGATCTACTATAAGTATTAATCTATGGTCTACTTTAGTACATCGATTTTGGTATTAGTAACAAACTGTGTATGTATTGCTATTGTCTCCCCAAAACTGTCTCGTGTAAGCGCCAGGTAAGAGTTCGAGAATGGATTATGGAGTCAATTGATTAATATAAAATACCGTATATAACTTTAGAGCAGAAGGCCATGCCTCAATATCAGATTTAGTCTTTGGATCTGACAAAAATTGTATGTGTGTTGAAAAAATACTATAGTCTGGATTGTATGCGAATAAGTATGAAAGAAAAACGAAAATAATTTTGACAGGTCTGTTAGATGTGCTCATGTTTTGAAAAGTTGCAAAAAATTAATATTTTCTCTGCAATCAGGGTTGTGTTTTGGGAGACAGCTGATAAGAATAACAACAACGCCAGCTGATACAAAAATAGACGCGCTATTATTCTGTTAAAATTATTTCAATTTTCGTGAGGTAGTTGTGCAAAAGAATAAATAATAGTTGTGCAAAAGAATAAATAAATGGATATGTCGAAAAAATATTATAGTGAGTATGTTGCAAATACAAACGAAATCAAAATATCTTCAAAAGCAATCCAAAGAACCAACGTGATGTTGAAAACATATGGTTTTGCATCATTTCCGTGTGATGGTCTGGGAACCACAACACACTTGGATCGGATTTTCTCAAGCGTGATGCGATTTTCTTCAAGTGTGATAAGATTCTGTCAGATTATTTTTTGAATAAATCGCACCACTATATGGGATAGTGAGTCACGGCCTTTAGCAATGAATTCGGAAATTATAAACACGGTTTTACATTCGCAGCGACTCTATTAGAATTATTGCTATGTAGGCAATAACTTTGTTATTTCAGGATATATTGCCAACAATTTCAGCCAATTGTCCTACTGTTATGCTGGTCGTGGGCACAATGGTATTCAAGCCATAATGCTGCAATAATCGTAGCTACACCCGAAACACGTATAATCTTTGTAAACCACTCAAGGCTAATCGATGTATATGCAGTGGCATTATCAATTTTATTCCAAATTCCAAATGGTATTATGACTGCATTATAACATGCACTGGTGTTTTTAACATATTTATATGCATTATAAATTCTCTGCTGCGCATTAACAAGGCGCACAGTGTCTGTTATCATTTTGCTAATATATTTGTAATGCATTCAATTAAAAATATATTCAACGATCGCACTGTGGGAGAAAACAGCAATCTGCCGCGGCATAAATGGAAACATCAACTTACACACATTTCCCAACTATTATAGCCTCAATAATGTAAGTTATTGACATTCAAAAACATATCAAAAATAATTGCATTCGCCAATACTTCACTGTCCTTTGGGTTGCATCGTCAGGAAGAGAAACACAATTATTAACTAAAAATGAAAAGAATTGATAAACAAAATTTTTTTTTATGTCATTTGAAAAAAATTTTCTTGTCATATGAAAAATGTTTTAAGTTACACCCAGAAAAAGTTACACCTGGTTTTGGATATCTTGCCCCTGATTTTCATATTGCCTTGTTAATCTATTGTCTAACCCTATTGGAAAATTGTTGTCCATTAATATAGTTGGAATCTTTTCCTTATTCTTTTTGTGAAACTTCCCGTCTCTTATCTTCAAAACTCTCTCTATAAGGTTTCTTGCCGTCGTGATAACCATTAATTTCGCGTGTTGTGCCAATCCACCAATAAATTCTCCCAATTTCTTATTACCATGGAATCCAAGTATGGGAGGGAACCTTGACACTGTAAAAATTATTTTAAAAAAACGCCCAAACGATCGAACATTTTAATTTTGAATATTGACCGATTTTGTGAATTAGATTTTTAAATTTCTATTGACGAATTTTAAATTCCAATTGATGTCTTTTAAAATTCCATTGATGTCTTTGAAAACTCTATTGGTGTATTTTAAATTTCAATTGACATCATTTAGATACACTGTGGAAGTCGAAAAACGAGACAGACCAGTTTCAACCTAATTCAGAATCGAACTGCATCATTAAATTTTTGAGTTACAATTACGATTTCATACAAAATATAGGAATGTGTGCTTGTCAGACGTACTGTTTTTAACAACACGCGTACTTTTTTGTTCATTGTACTGTTTTCCAATAAAAGGTACATGCTGAATTTTTTTTTTAGTTGGTTGGATGCAAATATAACGTGTTTGTATCTTGCCGCAAATGTACTATACTTGTGCCCAAACACATTGTGTTTGCCATTCAATATACCATGTTTGAGACGCAATGATTAATAGGCTATAATATATGTTTTTGCGACCCAAATTTGGCTTTGTTTGTTGAAAACCGCTAAAACCAAAAAAAGGCAGACAACAGGGAAACAAAAATGTAACAGATCTTCAATTCATGAAAATAGTTTCAGACCAGAAAAAATTACAGCAGACAGTTGTCCGAGGCCTTCGGCCACGGACTGTCCCTGCAGGCTGTGTCAGAGACACGGCCATTAAGTTTGACGTAGAATACGCCATCCGATAAGACAGAAAACATATATAACAATAAATTCATTTGCTTATATTATTTATCATTTATTGTTATATATGTTTTCTGTCTTATCGGATGGCGTATTCTACGTTAAACTTAATGGCCGTGTCTCTGACACAGCCTGCAGGGACAGTCCGTGGCCGAAGGCCTCGGACAACTGTCTGCTGTAATTTTTATATTTACCAACGGCATTTGATTCAAGTCCGTTTAAAAAAAAAATATTATGTTCAATTTTTTTAAACTTAATTTAATTTATGTATTTTAATTAATATTTTTATTGAAATAAGTTCTGCGAATGTTGAGAGGGCCGCCCTAATATTAAAAAAGGTTTACCTTATCGAGTCTTCGCATTAGCATTCGAGCGTTGTGTGAAAGCTTGACGCTTTACAATTCAAAATTAATGTTACAACAGCTTTAGTGAAGCTTTCGCAAAAAAGCTTTATTACGTTAGCTTACTGTTTGTTTCACTTTTTACTAGATACATGTTGCCAAGCAACATTAGCTTGCTGTTCGTTTCACTTTTTACTAGATACATGTTCCTAAGCAATGTTGAGCAACGAAAAACACTAAACCAAACACCACACATATGTTTGAGTGTATGTGTTTAAACAATTTTCATTTGAGAAATTAAAATACTAGAAATATATCAAATATGAATATGAAATGTATATCAAACGAAAGATAACATCTTCGTTTACCTACAAAAAAAATTTTAAAAAAATTCATCTAGCCGTTTCCTCAAATTCAATGAAATAAAGATTACAACAATAAAAACCTGACATGACTCCTCATACCGTAAGGTAAGACGTATTCTACGTCAAAAACGTACATAACTATTTAACAAGAATGAATCGCAATATTGTAGTTTGTTTATGATTTGGTTTTTGATTCAAACCCCAATTAATCAAAGTGTTTTTATCCAAAAAATGTTTTCAGTGTAGAAAAATGTAATATTAAGTGAAATTGATAATTAAGTAGAATTTGACAATTGAAAATAAAGATGAGTAAATAAATATATTTATATAGTGAAAGGTTTTCTCGAATTTGGGGAATAAATGTGATTACTGACAATTTGTGAACGGAAAACTCAAAGAAAGTTGGAAAATTATTTTTCTGCCGAAGTTCTGAATCAAATAGCCCCATTAGATGTAAGATTTGTTCCCAAAAGTTTAAGACCAAAACGTTTGAAACAACTTTGCTGAGGAAAGTTTACCGGTACAACCAACCAAGTAGAAGTTAGCGGCTGTCAAAGAAAAATTGTATGAAACCGTAATTGCAACTCAAAAAACTGGTGATGCAGTCCGATTCCTCGTAAACGAATTAATTTCGTCTATGAAAATTTTGACCAAAAACTATCACAGTAACATCAATTGATTTCATTTAAATTTCAATTGATGTTTAAAATTTATTTTGATGAATTTAAAATTTTAGATAGAATTTTTCAATTTCTACTGCTGTATTTGAAATTTCAATTAAAATTTAAAAAGTTCAATTAATTTTTTTTTAAATTTCATTTAGAAATCGGAGAATTAGAAACACAGTTTTTCGGAAAATATATAAAAAGCAAGAAAATATAATAAAATATTTTTTGTGCGCCTGGTTGGTGTTTTCGCCCACTGTGAAACGTTGAGAAATAAAGTCATTTGAAACAATATCAGTGGAAAATGATTGACTCACAGATAAATGTCTCATTTTGGGAGTTTAGTAAAGATAACAATTGGCCTGAGCAGAATCGACATCCCATGCAGAAGCCAAACATTTCATTATAATTATATTGCATTTTGTTTGACGAGTCAGTTGCGCGCAGGCCATGGTTTATGGTAGACGTGCGTGAAACAAACTCTATATCCATCTCTCTCTCTTGGTGCATGTGTGTTCTGTACAATATCAAAAATTACAAAAACAAACCGTGATTAAAACGATGAAGGACCGATGTCGTCATTAATTAATTAAGACAAAAGGATCCAAATATAATTTGTGAACAATTAATCCATAATGCTGCTTATAATTCTGAGACCGAAATGGACAATCAGTGGTGTGAAAGAGTTAACACAAAACTGTCAGGACATTGCAAGACTAATAAACGCAAAAAGTGTCTCCAATTATCTACTCAAGAAAATATCAACCAGTTCAAAGATTATATGCGAACGAATTTAAATACTACATGACGAAGTTATATGCATTTTGAGTGCAAATAATTGAAAATTTTTTACTCGCGATCAAAAAACAATAAACCATTTAAGGTTGTCCAACATGGATTAGAATACAAACCCGATACTGAAGTAAATAACGAACTAATTTCCCTTGGTGTACAATGCACCGATTTAAAAGAGAACTTTTGAGAAATATACTGATGCGATATAACTAGCTACTGTGGAAATGCAAGAGCTAAGAACAAATTAATCGTTCTTCAGCACAATAATTTCCAAAGCAAGATCAACAATAAACCTGTCCAACATCAAAGGTGTAAAATATTTTCCCATGGTGAGGAAGGCTGCAATGTTAAAGATTGTGCAGAGGAACATACATCCATCAACTGCAAGTCCATAGATAAGTCCTACGCGCGAATTTGTGCAACAAACATAAATCGACTGATCCCACGTGCCTATGTAGCTTCGAATAAATCCAACTGAGAGAAAGTTATCGTCTTAGTCACGTCGCTTAAAAAGGTAATATACCCAAGTTTATCTGCATAGTGAGGATTAACCAGTCCGCTGAAAGAAGCTCAACAACCGTGCAGTGCCAGGTAACCGAAATTTGTGGTATACAAGCACCAACATCCACGCTGAAACCTCTACATGCTGAAACCTAGCAAGAATTGCTCAGAGGAAGAATGAATGCAGCTGTACACGGAGATAATAGTATATAGACACATATGTTAAGTTTATGGTGAAGGAAGGAACAGCTGTTTCATGCTATTGCACAGTTGACATTTAACTTCGTATTTTCTAACAAATTTAAAAATTTAAACTTTAAAAATGTATTTTGGGACTGTTGAAGTATTCGGAATAAGTTACACGAGTTTGGAAATTCTGTATATACAAATTAAATAGATTTTCATATTTTAGTGTCTGGGAGTTAAACAAATGTACCCAGTATATTTTGGATTTGAACATATAATATATACAGCTGTCGTAAAATAATAAATAATTTGAATTTATAATGACCACGAAATTTTGAAACTCCCCGGAAACTATAGTTTATACAGGATCGTTTTTCACAACTGATGCGTCCAAATAAGGGATATAGGATTAATTTGTTATTGCATAATGTAAGAGATGAATTTTTGTTTATACAGGAGTATAGACCTCTTACCACAATATTGGATCTATGAACAGTACAGGGTTTAGGAATTAAATTTCGTTTTTGCATAATTGATAACCACGATATTTCCCAGTGGAGAGAAAGAGGATTTGCGTTGCCTGGCGAAATAAATAACTTGATTTTTCTCGCAATTGATAGTGATATTCCACTGAACAAAATACGTAAATAAATTGTAGACTGTAGTATCGTCAAGAAATATAGACATTTTTATTCTTGGGAATCATTTGGAAAATATTCTAATTTAATACAAGAATTGACCAATACCATCAAATGTTGAATCCTTTTATTTTAAAGAACTTTGAGACATTTGTTGCAGTCACGCACAAATGTATGGTAATTCATATGCTTTGGGATAAAACTATATAGATTGTATGGAGATTGGGATCTTTATTCCAAAACTCGCATTCTCAGTTTTTCCAGGATGTCATATTTTTGAGAAATTTGCGTTTAAAAATGCAGACGAATTCAATAAATGATTTTTTTTCGTAGTGGCAACAAATTGTTTTAAGTTTTGTTGATGGTCAGCAATTTGTACCTAATGATTTCCCAAATTGAATCACTTTTTTTGATCCTCGCTTCGTTTACAAGATATCTCGAGAAGAAAATGCAGAAATGTGGATATTTTTGTATTTTACTAATTTACTGTCAAAATGTTGTTATTTTTATGAGTTCCTTACATATAGACGATTTTGTGGTTTAGACATTTCGTTCCAAAATTTTTTCCGAATTTGCAATTCAACGTCAATTCTTACAAAATGTGGAATTAATTATGCCTTATATTAAATATATTTGAGATATACAAATTGAATCTATCATTTGTTGTTCATTTATTGCTTTGGAACTTCAGCGTACTGGAAAGGCAGTTCAAATACGTTTTTGTAACTTTCAAATGTCCATATTTTTGATTGCCAACGTCTGACAAAACGTGTTATCGATTTTTGATGATGCAAACATGGTCATTCCAGCAACCGTGTTATATATCCCGAGATGACAGTGGTTCCTGAGCAATCGCTAAGTGAATGTTTGAAACTACTTCAATGCCAGTATATTTGAAAGGCAATAATGGTGGCATGATATGTTCGCTTCAGAACCCAAAAAAACCATTTCAAATATATGAAATAGGGCTCTCTTGAAATTGTCCCCTATTTTTCCAGGACAATTATCTATTACGATTGTCTTGTATGGACCAGTTGTGCCAAAACTCACACCACATGTCTACCAACTGCGAAATAAAATTTTTTAAAAATGCTCCTTACATATCCTTGGAATTTCTCAACTGTTCGACAATCCAAGTGTTTATGTATTTTACTTGATATTAGGAAAATTAGTCATACGTCAAAAAATATTTCCAAAATATTAGGAATTTTTATTAAACCGAGTTTACTTTATCCCACAAAAGGTGTGATAATTTACTTGAATGTATGAAAGTATTAACAACATTTTAGATATCGGTTTAACTCACGTTTATGAAATTTCAAATTCGTTAAAATTTCCAAAATACTTTTTTTTTAATAAAAAATTGTTTTGCCTTATTTTGATTCTTCGCGTGCAAGATGTTATAACTTCCTTCTTGCAAAGTTAAAATATATTATTAAGAGTATCCAATGCCAGAAATGAGTAATGATTTCTTAGTGATATAAGGTTTTCCTCCAATTTTTCAACGAATCTCATAATCTTAATCTCCTAGGACTTGTCACAATAAAATGAAAAGTAATAGGAACTTTTTTTGTTTTAGTTCGACCCCAAATATATTTTCCGTTTATTTTGCAGGAGTTGGAAGAGTTTAGTTCAGTAGTTCTTTAAGAATGCGAGAATAGAATTTATAACAAATAAATTAAATAAATATATATTAGGTGACTTAAGAGCAGAATAAAAATAAATAATAATATAGGGAAATATAAATACTATTGTCAGTTGTATTGCCATCATTAGAGTAACTACTATCCATACGTAAGGCTTACTATTTTTTGGGATACATTGCCAACATTTTCAGGACATCAGTGGGACTCATCTGCGTACGTTGTCCAATGGCCGCGTTAGTCTTGGGCACAACGGTATCCTTGCCATTCGATGTGGAAATCTTTCGTCCATAATGCATAACACTGCCATAATCGTAGGTGTAGCCAAAACTTGTGGTACCCGATGCTATAGCAAATCCATCCTCTCTTCCCGGAATAATAATGACCCACTTTATGGTCACATAGTCATCGCGATCGTGCGTCATGTGTTGATGATACATCCCGCAGGTGTGCAGAAGTTCGTGTACGATTTGAAACTTTGTAAAGCAGCCAGTACCCACTGGAACATTGGGCAAATACACTACCTACGGCCCCCCAAGGTATCCAATGTTCGAGCCACATCCACTACCGGCAAGAACGGGAGTAATGGTCACACAGTCCAACCTACCTCTAGTATCTGATTTTCAATGTAATTCAGAGCATCAAGCACTAAAGTTTCTTTGGGCGGTGGCTTTTGTGAAAGAATATCAAATCCTTCAGTCTGTCAACTCTCAACTCTCTTCAGTCTATATAAATTTATTTACTTTACAAAACTCTACCTTAAATCTATAACAAACAATGTTATTGGGTCAACTCGGCTTTAGCAATTATAACATTTCTTGCTACACGGTTGTGTTGTGCTTCACACTTAATTACGAGTTCGGGATTTAAGTCCTCCTGTGTATCCTTCAAATCAAATGGTACCGCCAAACAATTGACCAGCATGATAATGAATAACACCAGGCACTGTTCGTACTTCATTATTGTCAAGATATTAACTCAGTGGTTAGTTGTGTATAAATAATTCAGATTTAGTATAGGACTGGACAAATGATAGCAAAAGGCTATAGCACGTTTGTGTAATCTTATAATACGTTAGACCAATTGATATATTTGCAGTAGCATATCAATTTAGTTCCAAATTCCAAATGATAGCTGGAATGCATTATAACATGCGCTGGTGTTTTTAACATATTTATATGCATTATAAACTTCTACTGCGCATTTAAAGTTGCAATACCTTATCGCTTTGCAAATATGTATATTTACAAGGCAGCGAAGCCAAAGATAATCCATCATGGGGACATAAAACCAGTTGAAACAATGCTACAGGTAAACGATTGATTGATTTAACTGCATTATTTGTCACTAGTAGAGGACACAATTGTCCCTTAACATATAATGGGCCAACAATTTTAAAAAAATTATATTGAATTTTTTATCACAAGTAAATTTTTAAATTTTTGTTTCTTCTGATATCTTGCAGCAAAGATCGTCTCCCAATTTTGCCTTCTGTTGTACTTCACTGAATATTATTAGGCGTTATCTTTAGTTTGAGTAGTTTAGTCCCAAAATATGGACGCAATACTTTTGCGATTGAAAGCAGCATTAGACAGATGTGGATATTTTTGTATTTTTCTTATTTACTGTCGGAATGTTGTTCTTTTTGTGAGTTCCTTAGTCAATTACGATTTTGCAGTTTAGAGATTTCGTTTCGAAATTTTTCCGGATTTGCGATTCAACGCAACTTTTCCGAGATATGAACATATTTGTTTATACTGTTTTTTTTTTATACTTCCAAAATGTTTTAAATTTTTTACAGTTTCGGTGCACCGTTTCTGAAATGTCAACATCCATGAATTTCAGCGATTTAACAAAATTAGTACTTCTTGTGTTTCGAGATTTGCCCTTTAAGATCCTAGATATGCAGATATTTGCACTGTAGCGATTTTTGAATATTTTGGTATTGAATGCACGGTTTCCTATGTAGACACATTTCTTTCACTGATTTTGGAAAATGTTTTAAAAGTTCAAAAATGTTGGAGTTTATCCAATTGGACGCACCATTTAGGAGATATGGACAGTTTTGTATTTTAGCGATTTTTTCATTTCTCCAAAAATGTTGCTCGTTTTTAGATTGGACTTCAGATATGCACAGATATAGATACGTTTACCTGCCTTCTCCAATCCTGATGTCGTATAGAAACGCTGGCTAAGTTTTTGTAGAATGCATCGGGATGGAGTAAGTCTAAGGAACAGACCTAATAAAATTGAGAACCCAAACCATTGTCTTGTGGAACACTCTTGTTGATTTTCAAAAGTGGCCTGATCTTTTATCCTTAGACGTAATAGAACTAACTTGAATGTAGGGCTTTAGAAATAACAAGACATTTATGGGAGTCAGTTTTTTTTCCTCAGTCTGTTAGGAAGACCTTCATGCCAAATATTAGCACAACTGAGCATTATTGATTTTGTTCAAACGTGTTATGGATAGTTTCCACTAGTCAATGAACTGGTTCCACACATCCAAATGAAGTGAAGATGAGTTTAATATCGTATGGCGATAAATCAATTTCTCCTTATACGAAGTTAGTATTTTTCCTTCTATTCAGGACACGATTTACAACTTCCTGGAGTTAAATATACTTTTCTTTAGTAAAATTGTACTCTCAGATTTGTTTATTTTGGTTCTTCTTAATTCATTTCAATGTTAACTACAGCTATATAGAGACTCTTATATAGAGATCAGTCAAAGATTGTACGTGCTCCCTGGTTCCCAAATACCAATGCGTTACGCAATGACGTTAAAATCCCTTCTCTTAAATGAGATATTCAAATATTTAGTTGCAATTATTTAGAAAGACCAAGTAACCATGCAAATCCTTTGACAATCACATTATTTAACGAATCCAATACAATAATAAGATTAAAACGAAATTGTAATAATTATTAAATATTATTATTTATTATTATAATCAACAATGTATTTATGTATTTAGTTCTATACGTTATTGTTCGTATTGTATTGTTCGCAAATAACTTAAAGCATGTTTATTTCTTAATTTATAAATTGTATTAATTGTATAATAAATTGAAAATAAAAAAATTATTGTTCTTAATTTTTGGCCGATGGGAACTCTGTAAATGGACAAAATACAAAGAAGATTTTATTTCGACTGATACTTCAGTATAGCTATTTTGGTACCCTCCACTGCATCTCAACAGCTACCTTACCCTCAGGTAGTTGCCATATTTTATCATTTCTTATGTGCATAAGATATTTCAGATCGATTGTTTGCCAATCGATTATTGAGTGAATGCCAAACTTTAAGCAATCTTTTCTTATCTTACTATCGAATTACTTACTTGTGTTGACACACACTGGATGTCCTATGTTTCAGTGGAAGTCGTATCATACCAGCAAGTGCACTGGTTACTGGCCAAGAGGTTTGTATAGCGTGGAGGATTAACTTGTACAACTCAACTTAATGAGAATTCTTCCAAACATTTACTACCATACAACAAAAAATACGTCCAAACAAAATCTGACTATAAATTCATTCATACTTGAACCCAGGCTAAGCTCTAAGTTTTTGGAAATATTTTTTTTGAACTTAAGATTAAGAAATTTTATAACTTTCCCCTTTAGTATTAGGTAGTCGTGTTGGGTAATTCCCCATTGTCGGGAGTACCTACCCATTATTTTCCCCATACCCTGTGGCTAATGGGTAAACAATCGATCCCCACTGCGATTTGTATAGGTTGCATATGGAAGGGTAAATACGAACTCTGGTTTTAACCAACGAAGATTTATTACAGGGCATAGCAGGAGGTGTTGTTTTGTGTAATGCCTGCTTGACACATTTCAATAAATCCACGTTCAGTCTTTTTAGTGTCAGTTTTTCGACTGTCGGTTTATTAATTCATTCTATAATACTAAACCTAACTACGCGTATATGAGAAAATACAGGGTGCGCATATTCCCACGGTTAAGGTCGGCCTGTGTGGACAAGAATGAATGGAATAGAATTACTATTCTGTAGGCATACAGAAGACTGCAACTGCGAACTATCAAATACACTACAAAAGCAAAATGCATTTAACCATGACAGTTGGCCTGTGCCACAGCCAGAAAACGTCAGATCAGCTGTTCTTATAATAAAGGATTAGCCATGTAAAATTTGTACCCCCCATTATTTCGGAGTAGATGATCTATTTGACATTATTAGTTAAAGGGCAGCAATTTATGCTCACTTTATGCTCGAAACAAATTGGGAAATGCAGAAAACTGTCCTCCTAATTTCTGAGTTCCAAAGCTGAGAATTTCCCAGAAAAATCATACTTTTCGATAAACCTCATTTTCACCTGCGGGGCTATGTTGCCAAACGAAATTGCCACACTGTGGGCCGGAAAATTCACACGGCCTCCATTGAGGCCTTCAAACAGGAAATCGACGCTGGCATTCACGTCATAGAGGCCCAAGTGTACTGACAAATTGAGTAGATCGAAAAAGGTACTGTAAAGTAAGTCACAGAAGCCATTTGACCGATATTGCATTTCATTTATAAATGCCAATGATGGGCTTTACCAATAAAATCATAATTTGAAAAATATCTATTAGTATTTATTGTAAAGACACCTTAAATTAAATCGCAAATTGTACATGTCCCGACCATTTTACAACCACTTGAGAATTA
This sequence comes from Phaonia tiefii, assembly GCA_963931995.1. Classification (NCBI taxonomy): domain Eukaryota; kingdom Metazoa; phylum Arthropoda; class Insecta; order Diptera; family Muscidae; genus Phaonia; species Phaonia tiefii. The sequence goes on along the minus strand of OZ008368.1, from coordinate 333,963,509 downwards.
TAAAACAACAATGAAAAAATAATTTGACAATCACTGATTTGTTATCGTATCTCAATAAGTACGCTCACTCACACTACACGCTATGTTGCGGTAGAAGCAGGAAAGGGGAAATAAGCGGTTATCAACTAATATTATCAGCCAGCTGTTTCACTGTTGGGGCGCATACACTGCAAGCACCGGACTGCATATTTAATACTTGAGACATTTATACGCAATCAGAAACACCAATTTTTTTGGCTAAATTAACTGGCTAAATTTAGATTCCTATATTTTTATTATTATTTAGGAACAATGCCAGAGAGTATCAGTATAGAAGTAGAATCAACACTTAAGTAATAAAAGTAAATGAAAATAGAAATAATCATGAAATTTCAATAAAGTATATAGTGATTGTTCGATTATACCTGTTATATAGATTTTGGTTTTTAATGACTCCTTTACTGCGATTAATTGGAGACTACTTTTAAATTGGGTTTTCAAATATAAATAACACTTACTGATTTTTATTGATGACATTTATTTATAATTGTTATTGTAATAGAAATTAAATTATTTGGATTCTTCGCGTGTAGGATATGATCGATTTTCCCAGTTAAAATAAAATATATTATTTAGAGGATCCAATGCTGATCACTAAGTGTTGCAAGCTTTCCCATCATTTTTGAAAGAACACCAGGATTTTTCTTCTAGTAAAGGGGTTTTCAACAGAGACGCTACAAAAGTAAATCGATAGGGACAGCAAACGACGCCATATTTTTTCCCGCTCTTTTGACATTTCTCTTCAGTAAGGTTTGCCATTTCATCATAGAAAGATAAACGAGCCAACAACGAGGCGAAATTATTAAAATTTACTACCGAAATTTGGAGTCAGTGGCCTCAACTTTAAGAGCGCTACGTCCAATTTATGGTCGTCATAATTTCTGGCTGAATGCCTTCGTCAATATGCAAAATATGCGTTATTGGTCAGACAGCGATCCACACGTAATCCATGAGTCATCATTGCATCCCGAAAAAATTACGGTTTGGTGCGGTTTATGGGCCGGTGGCGTCATTGGGCCGTTCTTCTTCCATGATGATCAAGACCGGCACATTACTGTGAATGCGAATCGCTACCGTTCAATGATAACCGAATATGTTTGGCCCCAATTGGATAATATGGACTTGGAGGACATGTGGTTCCAACAGAACGGCGCCAGAAGCCACACTGCGAATGGCACAATAAATTTATTGGAAACCAAGTTTGGTGAACGTGTTATCTCACGAAATGGCCTAGTCGATTGGCCGCCACGGTCGTGCGATTTGACGCCGTTAGATTATTTCCTGTGGGGCTAAAGTCTATGGTCTATGCCAACAAGCCAGCGACGATTGATGAACTTCGTCCGAATATCGAACGTGAAATTGCAGCAGTATCGGCCGATTTATGCTTGGAAACCGTCGAAAATTGGGTTCAGCGTCTGGACTTCGGCAAGTGTGCCCGTGGTGGCCATGCACAAGAAATCGAGTTCAATACATAATGGCATCGAACGCACTTTCACAGGAATAAAGAATTTCATTGGTTCTAAAACCGGGTTTGTTTAGTGCTCTTATTGAAAAACCCGATACTTTTGCAGACTGAAATTAAAAGTTATAGGATGTTTTTTTTTCAGTCCTACAAAAAATATATTTTCGGTTTATTAGGAAGGAGTAAATAAGCTAATAAATATATAGTACCTGACATTAGAGCATTGGAATTTAGTAAAGGTTTAGGGAAAACACAGATGTTGTAGTGGCAGGGCCACCATGAGAGTTACATTTACTCAGGCATCAGGGTTGTTATTTTAAGGGATATATTGCCCACATTTAGAGCACATCAATGGGTCTTATGTGCGTACTTTGTCCAATGCTTACGTTAATCTTGGGCACATTGCTCAATTTTGGACATCGATTTGTGTAGGGGGTACTAGAATTGACGTCGTCAAAACGACCATTTTCAATCCGAAACTAAGTTTGGACAAACAATGGTCACTGACAAAATTTCGCCGTGATAGGTGAAGATTTGCGGCTGTTATCGTGTTGACCAATCAGCCACCCAGCCAGAACGGCAAGACGGACATGGCCATGTCCGAGCCATACCGAGCCATGTCCGAGCCATACACCTCTTGACTGTATTGGTTACGGCGTTTCGTTCATCTACGACTTCAGGATTTAAGTCCTCCTTCAAATCAAGACGTACCGCCAAGCAGTTGGTCAGCAGGACAATGAATAACACCAGACAATGTTCGTACATCAATATTGTCAAGATATTGACTCTTAGCTTAGATGTTTATAATCAATTTAGATTTAGTCGAGGTCTGGTAAATTTTTAACAAAAGCTACCAACACGTTTGAGTAATCTTTTTAGAATACACAAGGCTAATCGATATAAATATTTGGAATGGCATTATCAATTTTATTCCAAATTCCAAATCGTATCTTGAATGCATTATAACATGCACTGGTGCTTTTAACATATTTATATGCATTATAAAATTGTGCTGCGCATTTAAAAGCTGCGATACCTTATCGTTCGCCAAATATATTTGTAAAGTAGCGAATACAAAGATCAACAATCATGGGGAAATAAAGCCAGTTGAAACAATGGCACAGGAAACTGATCGAGAGACATTTAAATACGTCACTTAAGACTTTAGTAATGGCTGCAATTGTCTGATGGTTATGATGTTTAGCAGCAAAGATATTCTTTAAAAATTATTCCACAATGTAGTCAATTTTTCAGATAGAATCCACCGATTCAGAAATCCACCGATGCATCCTTGTATTTTAGCAATTAAATCAAATATAGCAAAGATGGAGAGACCACTTCTCAGCACGAATCCACTCAGAATCTTCCAGTGAAAATCAGGAGACATTGATTGTGGAAGACGGTGTAGATTGCCCCCAACCCCACCAAGACGGGACTAGTATCTACCGGCTTAATAATAATAAAGTGGCGGGTGCAGATGGGCTACCCGCTGTGTTTTTTTTTTTTTGACTGGTGACAAATGACTATTTGTCCACATGCGTCAACTTATATCCCGTATATGGTTTGGGAAATCTATGGTTGGTGATTGGAGTCTCAGTGTACTATGTCCTGTCATCAGAAAGAGTGTTCCAGGTGCATATTCCAACTATCATTATTTTATCAGTCGCGTCTAAGGTCTTAGTTTTATATGAAATACTAACGCTATTTGTTGAAAACTTGATTGAACGTTTTCAGTTTTGTTCTAGACCAGGAAATTCCTTGAATCCTGCAAAAGACCCACGAACAGTAAATTGACACATACCACCTTTTTGTCGAGTACAAAGCTGCTTTGATATGGGAAATGTGTACGAATCTCTGTCTGAAATGATGGCCGTCGGTGGTGAAATAATAGTGCTCGCGGCTCTTGTACATGAGAACGTGGGTTCGATGCCTGCTCTGACCGCCTTACATTTCTTTCGATGGTGGTCACCTTGATTAGTGGCGGCGATACTATCCACCATTTAGCCATGAAAAAGCTTCTCACCATATCATTCCGAACTGGTGTAAAACTGTAGGTCCCAATCAGTGAGTGCAATACCAGAAAGAACACAGTTCACTGGTTGTGAGAATCTCTCCCTTCTGAATGCAGAATGACGCTGACCAACACGAAGTCAGCAGTGAATGTGAGGAAATCTCTCACCGAACCATTCTGTACCAGGCGTTGACTTAAACAATTCGATACATTTTCGTGCAATCTCTTCAATATCTTAATGAAGATAATAATGAGAAATGCTGCAGTAAATATGAATGAGTCCACCAACATAAAAAGCTATATGGTGCGCATATATGCTGAAGACATTGACATCATTACGTGGAATCTGTGAGAGGTTACTGTAGAGGTTACGTCGAAGGTGGGTATACAAGGGTCAATGAGGGCAAGACAAAATTGATGGTGTCGACGAATAGACAAAACCGTCAACTAGGTCGATACTTGAACGCTGTCAACCGATTTAATTTTGAAGTGAAAGATGAATTTATCTACCTTGAATCCGCCGTGAAGAAGGACAACATCGTCAGCCGGAAGATAAATAGGAAACTTGTGATTCCAAACAGATGCTATTTTGGGTTCAGCAAGTAGTTTAACAACAAAGCCCTCTCTCGACAATAGAAAGTCTAGCTATACCAAACTTTAATTTTATCTGCCCTGTCATGTGGCTCCGAAACTTGGGACACAATGGGTAAACAGCGGTTATTTTGGATTTAAATAACAAATTAGGTAAAACACATGTATATATTTTAGTTAAAATAGAACTAAATGTATAAAATAAAATATTTTTTGGCGTAGAATACGTCTTACCTTACGGTATAGGGAGTCATGTCAGATTGTTATTGTTGTAATCCTTATTTCATTGATTATGAGGAAACGGCGAGATAACTTTTTTTAAAAATTTTTTTGTAGGTAAATGAAGCTGTTATCTTTCGTTTGATATACATTTCATATTGGTTGATATCTTCCTAATATTTAAATTTCTCAAATGAAAATTGTTTAAACACATACACTCAAACATATGTGTGGTGTTTGGTTGAGTGTTTGAGTTTGTAGCGTGAACACAAACTATGCTGCTGTTTCAGTGTCGACACAAACCTTCGGCTGTTGTTTTGATTGATGAAATATTGAAATTTCGTATATTTACTTATGTATTTAAGTGAAACAAAATGTTAAATGTGAATTTGAATTTAACATGGATATATAATTATAAAAAATATAAATCAAATTGATTTGCGTCTGTTATTTATCATTTATCCTTACTCTTTTAATTTAAAAACATATTTATCCTATTTTTCCTACCATAAGCTTACGTATATTATCAAAAGTAACTATCAAATAAATAAATTCATTGGCTTATGTTATTTATCATTTATTGTTATATATGTTTTCTGTCTTATCGGATGGCGTATTCTCGGACAACTGTCTGCTGTATTTTTTTTTAAATATAACTAGTTAATTTATATTCAAATTCCAAATTGTACACAGGCCACCCTTTATTATTCGTAAATAACTTCGCATCATCAGTCATAAACCAACTTGTCAAACCTACTAAACTAATCGAAGTTTCAAGAATCAACTCGAACGCGATGAATTTTCTAAATTGGTCGATGACCGCAAAGCATCTGATGGAAACTCTTATCTCTTACTCTATGGTTCGTGCTTCTGCTGTTAGAAAGAATCAAAGAGTATGGGGTTTTCTTCCATACAACTGGCATCAACCCATTTAAGAGTCTACATCGCTCTTTGAGCGATATCTTGTCTACGTCAAGGTAGTAGGTAGTGTTGCCGGAACGTCACTTTAGGCGCTTTTCTGGTCTGGCCACTTATCATTTGATAAAAGGTATTAGGGGCTTTTTAGCACATTTTTAAAAGAAAAAAGAATGTAAAAGAAAAGAATGTAATAAAAATAAAGTGGACATAATGCGAAACTCTGGAGCAAACAAAAAAAAAAAAGGATTTGTAGCTGTAATATTTAGCAACTTTTTTTTAGTTTTAGGTTCCGAACGGTATTTTGAAAAGCTTTTTCATGGCTGAATACTCGATAGTGTCGCCGTCCCTAAGCTAAGAAAAAGCCTAAGAGTAGGAACTTTTTTACAAAAAATACTTTTTAAAGAAGTGGTACTCTTTTTAGGATAAGGTTACTTTTTAAGAAAATTTACTTATTTTCAGGAATGCTACTTATCTCAAGAAAACAACAGAAAAGAAAAGGAATTTTTGTAAGAAAAGGTATTTTTTGTAGGAGAAGGTATTTTTTTTGAAGAAAAGTTTTTTTTTACGAAAGAACAGATACAATTTTAAGAGTTGGTCCTTATCTCAAGAAAAGTTAGTTTGTTTTACAAAAAAGGTGACCTATAAAGAAAATGTAGTTTTTTTAGAAAAGGTAATTTCTTGTAAGGTAATATACGTTTTTAAGAGAGGTACTCATTTAAAAAATTACTTTTTTTAAGAAAAGGTACTTTTTGTAAGAAAATTTAATTTTTTAAGCAAAGCTACTTCTTTAAGATGTTATTTTTTTAAACTTCTTTCACCTTGGCTTTTCTAAATTTACTTTTTATTCGGTTCAAACTACAATATGTAATAAACAGGCTCAACCTAGAAAATTTCCCATTAAACAAGAAATATGTTAGTCTGGACACAAACCAAAGGTACGAGCGTAAGAGTAAGTGTGCTGCCAAATGTAATTCCTTGCGCAGGATTGTGTTTCGTGGATTTGCCAGTCTTGCACTTTGGCTTTTCTAAGTTTACTTTTTATTGAGTTCAAAACTACAATATGTAATACACAGGCTCCACCTAGAAAACTTCCCTTTAAACCAATCCAAACCAAAAGTACCCAATATAGTTGATACTGGGTGTAATAGGGTAGTTAAAAAAAAGTGGTTTAAAATTTTTCATTTAGCCCCGATCCCGCAACGTGCGATAAGGAACTTCATTCCAATATAATTTAGCGGTCATTAGTATCAATGAAACACTGACTAAACTTAGTTTTCTTGATGGTTTGCTTGTGGTTGCTTATCGCTCTTTCATCCATGTACCTTGTTTTCTATCAAGTTCCCACGTCAAAGTCGATCGGATGTGGCATAGTTACCCTTGATCAACCACAATTTAGCTGTCATTTGGGTAAATGAAACACTGTTTAAACTTAGCCTACTTCCACCTGCATATCGCTTATGCTCTTATACACTCTTTCGTCTATAATCTCTGCAACTACAATTTCAGATGTGACATGGATATACAGTGGTACCTCCAGATAACTCTTTGTTTGAAAAGAGGTTGTAGCAACCGTAAATTCGGCTGTTACCACCAAATTGAGGTTGCCACAACCGAATTGAGGTTGTTAAGCCTCAGAATTCAGTTGAAGAAATCTCGTTTCATAATTGATTCGGTTGCGACAACTGAATCTTCAATTCTTTTCGATCAGTCAACTAAATTTGCTAAAAATTTCCGAATTTGAAATTAATGCGGATGCATGAACCGAAATTGGAGTAACCGAATCTGGCAACAGTTCGGTTGTAGTAACCGAATTTGGCATCAATTCGTTTGCAATAATCGAATCTAGCCTTAATTCGACTGCAACGACCGAATTTGGCGACAATTCAGTTGCTGTAACCGAATTGCTCATGAATTCAGCAGATACAATCGAATTCGATTTCAATTCGGTTACCACAACATACTTCTATGTATTTCAAAAAGAATGAGAGAATATTAAGATTTGTTTGTGGTTAAGGTGGGTTTTTTGTGGAAAGGTAAATAAACTATGTTTTGTATTAGAACATCTTATTTTGCAGATATTATTCCAGCAGCTATCAACAGTTTTTCAAGGTTGGTCATGTGAGTTATGCATCGTCTGTTTACAAAACGTCTACAAAAAGGTTTAGGTCCTAAATATACCGATACAACATTTCAGAATTGGTTCGGTGTCCCATGACGGCCGGGACTTGAAAAAAGGCCAGAAGGGGCATGTAAAACCAATTAGTTACCCTATAGGTTACCCATATTTGAGTTTATTTTCTCGCTTTTAATTTTGTTTAAGAATGCAGGACAAAAATCATCATTTAATAATAAAAAGCTTTAATAATTCATTTGTGACACTATCTAAATTCGGTTGCCGCAATATCTAATTCGGTTGTAACCACCTCTAATTCGGCTGTGACAACTTCTAATGAAGTTGTAACTACCCCTAATTCGGCTGTGATAACCTTTAATGAGGTTGAGACAACCTCTAATGAAGCTGAGACAGCCTCTTAATTCAGTTACGGCTAATTCGGCTGTCTTAACCTAATTTTTCTGTGAGTGTACGATTTAAACATGAATCAGACGAAAGGAAAGAGTAAGATACGACAGCAAAGGGTGGCTACACGAAGTAAATGTTAGTAGTGGGAAGATACCATACAAACAGAAAATATAGAACAAGAGATATACAATTGATATCGTTGCAATACAAGAGAGGATTCAAAGATCCAAAAACACCAAAGAAGATAAAGACAACCCTATGATACGAGTACAACAACTATCAGGCAGCCGAATTAGAAATTCCGTGCTGATGTTGTCAAAATCAGCTGATTAATACAAACCATGATGTATACAAAAGTATGACAAATTGAATCAGTGTTGTAGAAATTCTTGTTGTTTCAGTTAGACAAAAATATATTTTCTTTTTATTAGGAAGGAGTCACACAAATTTTGTTCAGTGGTTGTTTAAGAGTGCCGGAAAATATTATCCAGTAAATTAATTAATTTAAAAATTTAGTATGTAACTTTAGATCAGAATATTCAATAATGGATATTTAATTATTTCGGGAAATATAAACACTGTTTTCAGCCGCAGTGGCAGCATTTGAATTGCTTTTTATTTTTTGGGATACATTGCCAACATTTTCAGGACATCAGTGGGGCTCATTTGCGTACGTTGTCCAATTGCTGCGTTATTCTTGGGTACAATGGTATCCTTGCCATTCGACGAGGAAATCTTTCGTCCATAATGCATAATACTGCCATAATCGTAGGTGTAGCCAAAACTTGTGGTACCCGATGCGATAGCGAATCCATCCTCTCTTCCTGGAATAATATTGGCCCACTTTATGGTCACATAGTTATCGCGATCGTGCGCCATGTGTTGATGATACATCCCGCAGGTGTGCAGAAGTTCATGTACGATTTGAAACTTTGTAAAGCAGCCAGTACCCACTGCAACATTGGGCAAATACACAACCTGCGGCCCTCCTAGGTAGCCAATGTTGGAGCCACATCCACTACCCGGAGGAACAGGAGTAATGGTCACACAGTCCACTCTACCCGCATTGTTTACCACAAAGCGAACATAGGTAAGATTTTCAATATAATTCATAGCATCACGCACTAGGTTCCTTTGGGCGGTGGCTGGTGAAAATAAGACAAATATAGAAAACTGAAGTTAATACATGTCTATTCAATCTTTGTAAATTTAGTTACTTACTAAATACTGCATTAAATCTATAACAAACAATGTTATTGGGCCACCTCTCGGCTTTAGCGATTATGACATTTCTGGCGACAGGGTTATGTTGTGATTCATTAGTCTCAGTTACGAGTTCGGGATTTAAGTCCTCCTGTGTATCCTTCAAATCAAAAGGTACCGCCAAACAATTGGCCAGCAGGACAACGAATAACACCAGGCACTGTTCGTACTTCATGATTGTCTTGATATTAACTCTTTGGTTAGTTGTGTTTAAGTAATGCAAGTTTGGTCTAGCGCTGGTCAATTTATACCAACAAGGCTATCACGTTTGTCTAATCTTTGAATACACAAGGTCAATCGATATACAATTTGCAATGGCATTATCAATTTTATTCCAAATTCCAATCGGTATCTTGCATGCATTAAAACATGCACTGGTGTTTTTAACATATTTATATGCATTGTAAAATTCTGTTGCGCATTTAAAATCTGCAGTGCGTTATCGGTTTGCAAATACATTTATAAAGTGGCGAATACAAAAATCAACGATCATGTGGAAATAACACCAATTGAAACAGTGTCAAAGGAAAGCGATTGACTGGCCGTGTAATTTGTCATATGGGACTTTATTAGAAGACACCATCATCTTATAAAAGCGGGTATGGATAGAAATGTATACTGAAGCCAAAGATTTTTACAATTAAATTAAATTTCGTTTTTCGAGTTAATTTGGGCATTTTTGACCTTTCTGATCGCTAGCAGCAAAGATATTCTCTGATTTTTTTTGTTGATCTATTTAAATCTACAGGCACGGGTTGTGCAATCTATCAAAGTGAACACGTGAAAACAACAGACAGTGTTAGCATCACATACGTGGTTGTTGTACAACAATAGCCTCTGCCTGAAAATAAGTATGTTGGTGTTGAAGTAGCGGCAGCGAACAAACAAGCAGGTCGTCCTCGCCAAAGAGTATTGTATAGTATAGAGAACTCAAGGAACGAATTGCATGACTCAAAAGCACGTATCATTCTCTTTTTGTCATAACTTGGTCCATTTACAATTTTGATGTGAAACATTGATGCCTTTTGAAACATTTATGCTTTTTGTGTTGTTTTATGTAATAATATTGTCGAAATGGTGCATTTAATTCAAATATTCTATAAAGAGAATAAAACTGGTTTATCCTCTTTTACCCAGATTCTCTACATGAGAGCGCAAAAATAGTGCAATAAGTTCTCTATACAAATCAATGCTTTTTGTCGTCGCTCTGCTTATGACAAAACAAAAACAATTACTTCAGTGAGCTAAATATTCCTTTATTTCTTTTAACAACATTACATCTAATGTTAAGCAGATGGAAGAAACAAGAAAGTGCAGTAGCAAAAGAGCCTTCAGCACAAAAACTATTCTTTTTTTATTTTCCAATGTAACATTTACTAATGTGTTCATAGCAATCAAACAGGCAGCGTGTAAAAAAAAAGGTGTTAACACATCGCCCATGAGTTGGACCACTCATTCGTGGTCTTCATGAAAGCTCGAAAGAACTCGAAAACATCGTAAACTTGCACAGCAAACGTCAGAACAAACAAATATACAAAGCGACTTCCACAAAAGTGGAAAGTTTCCGAGGCAAATTTGTTGAGCAAACTTAGATAAAGAAAGATGAAAACTTTTGACATTTCAATGTCAATATTTTTGTATTGAAAAAAAGAGAGGGTTTTTGATTTATGTGAAAAAAATAAAATAATGGAATAGGTCAAGCATATACTTTTAATTTTAATTTGTTTATTTACTTCATCTGCCTTTTTTTGACAATTCCTACATAGATACACTAGGCAACTTTATTTGGTGCCTCATGTAATGCTTCGGGCCAAACTTACGCTGAGCTAAACTTCTAGGTTTTCTTGTTTGCATGAATACCACTATTAGTTTTTCATTTGTGCGTTTGGATGCACTTTTTCTGGGGTGTGGATTTGTTTGTATTTTCGATTTACTTGGATGTCCTGTTTTCGTGATAGGGACATATTTTGAAAATGTTTTTTATGCTCCCAAAATGTCATCGTTTTCTGGGAGGTTGGACGGATTATTTCCGCTATGAGGACTTCAAAGAATAATACTTTTTGTGTTCTGTTTGCGATTCAGTAGACCGTCGTTTGACAAGGACATTATTGAATGAAAGCAATACAGTAAGCCAACTAAAATTAATTGTTACTATTTTATAAACCTCGAAGTTTATACGTATTTATTATTTATGTGTCTGACCTGAATTTGAATTTTTATCTGACCTGCACTTCAGTTTAAATATTCAGAATGTGTATTTTGAATCACACTGTCTGCTGAGTTTTGTACAGTATGAGTAACATGACAAACCGTCGCGCTTTTGTCGCGATTGTCCTGTTTTTTGCGGAATTGTGCCGCATTTTTGGGTTCCATCCCGACTCAAATATAAAATAGCAGAATAATTATATAGAAAATAAAATGTTTTATTTTATATATTTAGTTTTATTTTTATTAAATACATGTATTTCTATTTAATGTTTTATTTAAAACCAAGCAATTCCTCTTTCTTATCACCTGTTTCCCGATTTTTGATCACAATCAGTTGGCTACGTTAATATATATTGCGAACGGTCATGGAGAATATGTACAACATGAAGTATGATGGTATGTGCTCGATAACCATATTGAACTCTGATTCTCAAATCTCCAATTTCCGAGCCTCTTAGCAGTCCAATAGAATAAAAATATTTGGAATTATTATAATTCATTCGATTTACTCATGTCATTTTTTCACTATTAAACTCCTAAAAAATTCCGCTTTCTTACCACTTGTGTCCCGATTTTTGATCACAATCACTTGGTCACGTTAAGTATGAGATATGGAAAAGATGTACAACATGAAGAATGATGGTAACTGTTCGAACACCACCATATCAGCAGGCACTGATAACACTATGATAGTCGAAAAAATGAACTTCGATGAATCCTTTTCGAACTATTAGGGGGGAGTCCCTGAGTGCGAAAGTACATTTGGAAGTGTGAGATTGGCTCCAGTTTTTGAGAAATCTGTATAATGGATATAGCTAAGTCTGCGCTATTTAAACAAATTCTACCGGCCATAGGCCAATTTTTTTTGGCCTAAAAGGGCTTAAAAAGCTTATTAAAATAGAAAAAACAAATGTTTGCGCTCGGTCCAACTTATTGAGATATGGGCCTTTAAAGCTTGAGTATATAATTGGCCATATCTCACATATTTATGGTCCGATCTGGTTCCGGTGAATACCATTGCAAAGACCATTAAAAACTCTTTAAATCTGCATATAAATATATTACATTTTATTAACCCATTGGGGACAAATTTAAAAACTACGATTTTTTAACCTCACTTTTTTGCTAAAAATCTGATTTTCTCAAAAAACAGACCTAGTAAACCTATTTTCTACCTAGACTCAGATTGTAGGCAACACTTCAGGCTTTATTTTAAGGTATAATACTTCGCATTAGTCCTTCTAAGACCGGAGATATTTATGATTGTAGGCAACACTTCAGGCTTTATTTTAAGGTATAATACTTCGCATTAGTCCTTCTAAGACCGGAGATATTTATGTTCAAAATTTGACATACAAAAGATACAAAGATATTTTATTAAAGTTGATTAATTATAATTAATTAACTTAAAAAAAAAACGACAAAAATATATAAAATTCCAATATTTTGATTTTGAAGCTTAACTTGAGGCCTATGCTAGAAAAATAAATAAAATTTTGGAAAAAAGTAAAAAAAGTTGAATTTTTTCTTGTATTTCAAATTTTGAACATGAATATCTCCGGTCATAGAAGGGCTAATGCGAAGTATTATACCTTAAAACAAAGCCTGAAGTGTTGCCTACAATCTGAGTCTAGGTAGAAAATAGGTTTACTAGGGCTGTTTTTTGAGAAAATCAGATTTTTAGCAAAAAAGTGAGGTTAAAAAATCGTACTTTTTAAATTTGTCCCCAATGGGTTAATAAAATGTAATATGTTTATATGCAGATTTAAAGAGTTTGTAATGGTCTTTGCAATGATATTCACCGGAACCAGATCGGAATATAAATATGTGAGATATGGCCAATTATATGCTCAAGCTTTAAAGGCCCATATCTCAATAAGTTGGACCGAGCGCAAACATTTGTTTTTTCTATTTTAATAAGCTTTTTAAGCCCTTTTAGACCAAAAAAAATTGGCCTATGGCCGGTAGAATTTGTTTAAATAGCGCAGACTTAGCTATATCCATTATACCGATTTCTCAGAAACTGGAGCCAATCTCACACTTCCAAATGTACTTTCGCACTCAGGGGACTCCCCCCTAATAGTTCGAAAAGGATTCATCAAACTTCATTTTTTTTCGGGTCATAAACTATCACAGTGTTATCATACCCCTAATTGGCGAGACACTAAACAGATCAATAACACACAAATATCTTTTCATTTTTTTAATCATTTCATTTTTTAACTCCTAAACTCTTCCTCCTCTATACTGCTGGTATAATTTCCTTGTAAAATTATAAAATGAAATCATCCAACTCATTATCGCAGCGAATAAACCCTTCAGAAGAATTACGCCCAAGTACCATCTAATCCCTCACTAAACTACAGTCGACCAACTATCATCCCAGTTACATCGGCGCGTAACGAAAGTCAAGAGATCAACCAAACGAATCTCCACCGCTAAACTATTCAATAATCCACAGTCATCACAATGTATTCATGTACATATTTTTTAGTGTTAGCGATAGCGATATTTGCATTTGGAAGGACGATAATGTGGGCCACAAGTTCCTCTAAGCGCACGGAATGCATTTCTCGTAATATGCCGATTTTCGTAATAGAGCTGAATAATTTGTAGACAGTGTTTCAGATAATTCAACAACATTTTCAAAATCGCTAAACTAGAAATACATCCAATCAAAACTACAATCGTATTCAATCAGAATTGCTTACAATGCGAATGTCTTCAATCTTGGCAAACGCTGAGTCCAATCGCAAGAATTTTGTGACCAAATCGTTAAAATAAAAAACATCCATATCCATATCTCCCAAAATGCCGATTTCAATCGCAAACGAAGTTAATCGCTATAATACAAATGTGTCCATATTTCGGAAGCTGTGCGTAGCATCGCAAAATGGACAAAATGTTGGATCTAACTCCATTAATATAAACATACCGCCTAAAACTAAGCACTGAACTAAAATTATAGGGTAAAAGCTCAAAGAATTTCCTTGCTGCTAGACATCATAACAGTTGAAAACACAAATATTTACTCGAAAAAGCAGTTCAATGTTATTTGATAAAAATTGTTGCCTTCTTCACAGCGTGGCCATTCCATCTAAAGGACAATTGTTGTCTTTACTAAAGTCCCAAAATGACGCATTTAAATGCCTGTTAATAATTTTCCTGTGCCATTACTTATATATCCCCTATTTGTACTTTCCCATGATCGTTGATTCTTGGATTCGCTACTTTATAAATGTATTTGCAAATCGATAAGGTATTGCAGCTTTGAAATGCGCAGCAGAAATTTATTGTACATATAAATATGTTAAAAACACTACTGCATGTGCATATTGCATGCGAGATACGATTTGGAATTTGGAATAAACTTGATAATGCCATTGCAAATTGTATATCGATTGGCCTTGTGTATTTTAAGTAGATTATACAAACGCGTTAACTATAAATTGATCAGCTTAGATTCAACTTGTATTACTTATAAACAACAGATCAAAGAGTTAATTTGTTGACAATAATGAAGTACGAACAGTGCCTGGTGTTATTCGTTGTCCTGCTGGGCAATTGCTTGGCGGTACCTCTTGAGTTGAAGGATACACAAGAGGACTTAAGTCCCGAACTCATAAATGAAAGAAACGTCATAATCAATACATCCAGGAGGTGGCCCAATAACATTGTTTGTTATAGATTTAATTCAGCGTTTAGTAAGTAACTAAATTTATATATAGTTTATAGAAATTTACTAATTTTATTTTTGCAACTTTTTTATACAAAAGCCACCGCCCAAAGGAATTATATTCGTAATGCTATGGATTATATTGAAAATCTTACCTTTGTTCGCTTTGTGGCAGACACTACAGGTAGATTGGACTGTGTTTCCATTAATCCCGTTCCTGCCGGTACTGGATGTGCTTCCGATATTGGCTACCTGGGTGAGCCACAGACAATAACTTTAGCCAACGTTGCAGTGAATACTGGCTGCTTTACAACGTTTGCAATCGTGCACGAACTTCTTCACACATGCGGGATGTATCATCAACACATGGCGCACGATCGCGATAACTATGTGGATATAATGTGGGATAATATTATTCCGGGAAGAGAGAGTGCATTTGCTATCGCAACGGGGACCACAAGTTTTGGCCTTATGTACGATTATGACAGTGTTATGCATTATGGACGAAAGATTTCCTCATCGAATGGCCTGGACACCATTGTGCCAAGGATTAACGTAAACATTGGACAACGTACGCACATGAGTCCCATTGATGTGCTGAAAATGTGGGCAATGTATCCCCTAATATGAATCTCTGATGAATGGATAAAAGTAATTCCAAAAGTGACTAGCTATCCTAAAACCTTTACTAAATTGTATTCTGCTCTAAGTTTACATACTATGTTTTAAATTAATTAATTAACTTCATAATAATTCCTCGCAGTTCTAAAGAACTGCTAAGCTAAACATGTTTAAATCATTTCTAATAATCAGTAAATATATTTTTTATCAAACTGAAAAACAAAACATTCTATTGCTTTTCATTTTATTCTGAAAAAGTCCTAGCAAAAATATCGTGGAAATCTTTGACAGATGGGGGGAAAGCTAATATATCACTTATGGCCCGTTTTTATGTGGGTTGCTATGGATTACTTAATCCAACACACAGGGAAAAGATTAGTTGGAAATCAATTCAGGCATTGGAAATTCCATGATAAAGTCTAGTTTTTGATTAGAATTCATAATTGTCAAACATGAGAATTATTTGTTGATGTTATTGATAGATTAAAAATGGGTCTTACTAAATAAAAGATGCTACTACCGAACTTTAGTTGTATTAACCAACCTGAGTATTTCAAAAACCTCATTCATCTGAAATGGAAGATACAACTAATAAAAAGTACGATATCAGAATTCGTGTTCAAATATTAGTCACTGTAATAATAATTTACGTTCTGTCACAAAAGCACTTGTTACAATGTTATGTATTCGATTTTTCACAAGATGCTTTGTTGTTAAAGAGAAACTATATATTTTTGAATGCTACACAAGGACTTTACAGATTTAAACATACATATGATACCCAGCGTAACCCATCCCCATTTTTGATCGAAAATATTAAAAATTTAGAAAGACTGTCAATATTTGTTTTTCGATTGAACGCTCCGTTTTCGAGATATAGAAATGTTTTCGTAATTTCGATAAAAAATAACCACGAAATACGTAACCTGGTTATAAATAATAACAATTTTGTTTATATTTAAATATAAAATACACAATTTTAATAAAAAAAATATTTTTTTTTACTTTTTTTCTATAAAATTCATAAGGGATTAAAGCATCACCAAATGGTTGTGACAGCCATCAAATTCAAGTAACCAGTTGAGCATACGAATATATTACTTGGTACAACCGAATTAGTTTTGACATTTTTCGTTCATCCAACTAATTGAATATTCACCACTACAGGATAATTTGATTGCTAGAACTAAAACTCGATAGAAAGATCACATTTAATTCTTGTTGCTGTGGCTTCAACTAAATATTTCAGTTCTTGCAACCAAAACTAAATTACAAATCAATTGATATGCACAAAATTTGGTGACACTGAACACAATTATTGGTAATTGATAGTCCATGGAACCGCCAAATTTTAGTTGGCTGTAAATATAACGGGTTTTTCAATAAGAGCGCTACAAAAGTTTTTTTAAACAAAACAAAACCGGATTTAGATACCAATGATATTCTTTATTCCTGTGAAAGTACGTTGATGCCATTATGTATGGAACTCGATTTCTTTTGCATGGCCACCACGGCCACGCTTGCAGAAGTCCAGACGCTGAACCCAATTTTTGACGGTTTTCAAGCATAAATCGGCCGAAACTGCTGCAATTTCACGTTCGATAATGGTACGAAGTTCACCAATCGTCGCTGGCTTGTTGGCATAGACCATAGACTTGACGTAGCCCCATAGGAAATAATCTAACGGGGTCAAATCGCACGACCGAGGCGGCCAATCGACTGGGCCATTTCTGGGATAACTCGTTCACCAAACTTGGTGTCCAATATATTGATTGTGGCATTCGCTGTGTGGCTTGTGGCGCCGTCCTATTGGAACCACATGTCCTCCAAGTCCATATTATCCAATTGGGGCCAAAAATATTCGGTTATCATTGAACGGTAGCGATTCGCATTCACAGTAATGTGCCTGTATTGATCATCACGGAAGAAGTACGGCCAAATGACGCCGCCGGCCCATAAACCGCACCAAACCGTAATTTTTTCTGGATGCACTGATGACTCATGGGTTACGTGTGGATTGCTGTCTGACCAATAACGCATATTTTGCTTATTGACGAAGCCATACAGCCAGAAATGAGCCTCATCGCTGATTGTTGAGACCTCTTAAAGTTGGCCTCTTTAAGTTGTGGCTACTGACTCCAAATTTCGGTAGTAAATTTTAATAATTTCGACTCGTTGTTGGCTCGTATATCTCTCCATGATGAAATGGCAAACCTTACTGAAGAAAAATGTCAACAGAGCGGAAAAAAATATGACGTCGTTTGCAGTCCCTATCGATTTACTTTTGTAGCGTCTCTGTTGAAAAACCTGTTAGTTGTGCCAACGAATCTCTTCTCTGTGTGTAATTCTATGTTAATTATAGGTTAACTGTGAATTCTGTTTTCAGCTGTCGACGTCATAATATTAACGGTTATGGCAACCCTTGTATTATTATTGGAAAAAACCATTTGTTTTGGGATAAATACCAAAACTGTAAACAGGAACAGATACAATTGAATTAGGTAAAATAGGAAATAAATGCATACAACCGAAGACATTTTGACAAGAATTTGTAAAAAAAACAATATCGGCGCAACAATTTAACGATCTAGGCTCAACGTATATGTATTTATCATAACTCAAAACAGAAACATATATGTACAGTAACAGCTCTTGTCCGCCCAATAGAACGTTTTAAGGAAATTAAATAAAATTAAAGAGAACACTCCCTCCACTAAGGTAATAAATATGTTAATACATTACAAACCAATTTGTTATAAGTTTTTATTATTTAAATGCGTACTAATGTACACGTTCTATAAATATCATTTCAATATATGGCATTGTCAAGCCCCTTAACATTCAAGTAAAATATTCACGTAGAAAAAATGCAGATTCGTAAATCGTAAACTAAAATCAAACATACTGAAAAAAAAAACTTTAAAATTATTTTTGTTGCTGAAAAAATTGACGAATGACACAACATTCGCACGTTTCAATGGATCCTTTTCAACTTATGCTTATCGAAATATAACAGCACAAAACACATTTCCTAAGGTAGAGGTTAATCACAGTAGCTGCGCAATTTGTTTGGTCTATGAACAAATAAGGGGAATCAGAGCTCAACACAGATAGTTACGTACTTGTCTGATGCATGAACGCGTTGTTAGTTGTTGTCCCGTTCATACTTTCTTTTTTTTTGACAATAAAAATTGTTAGAAATCATGTTTCACAATTTTGTTGTCCGCTCATGGGAGGTGTTTGATACCAGAAAAGTGTCCACGTCCGTCCAAGGGAGCGTCCGCTGGAGGGAGTATGATTTCTTCCTGAAACAAGGCGACTATTTTGGGACCAACGAATTTGTCCGCTTAAGAGAGGTCTCCGGCTATAAGAGCTGTTAGCGAAGAGAGCTTTCACTGTACTTTAAACAATCTAACAGTTCTCATATGAACAAACAGTAATGATATTTTCAAAATCATGTGGTTCTTACTACAGTTTAACCAATCATTATTGGGTGGTTAAATCATTGTTAACCCTTGACTCAAACACAATTCGAAGTTTTAACACAATTTAACTAAGAAACGAAGATATCCACTGACACAAAAACTGGTCATTAGTAATCAGATTTCATTTCTAGAATTGGACACTGTAAATAATATCATGTATCTTCACCTTGAAAAATCGATTATATCCCACACGCGAAGAAAGAACACAATTGAAAAATGTTTGTGCTTAACTTATGGGAATTTTAACCAACGAATTTAAAATAACATTAACGTAAATTAAAACTTGGCCCTTCCCTTTTTGCTATAAATGTGTTAAAACTTAGTTAACGTTTTCCTACGTTCAAGTAGATTTCAATTATCGAACCTTCTTTTGGACAAAAAGGTTCGATTTAGAGACAGTAGTTGACAAACATGAAAATTTTTGAAATTTGTAAAATTGATCTTCAAAACATGAAGTCAAACATACACACCCTAGGATTGTTGAGCAGTTGAGGAATGTCAAGCTAATCCTAGGATCAGTTGCTGGTTACTTTTGTTGCGTAATTTCTTTATGGGAGTTTTGGCACAACTTCCGAAATAGGACAATCGTAAAGTAATATAGATTGAAGAATTACATTTGACATTGACAATTTGTTGTCATTAATAACCCATTCCGAAATGTTGTCTTGAAAACATTGTTCTAGTATTTCCTCAGGAATTTTATTAAGAGCGGAGGTATTTTGTCATATCAAGAACCCATACGGACGGACACCCAGCTTTTGTGTGGAAGGCACCAGTGCCAGTTGCTAATAGTCAACGACGTTGTGACTGGTCCAGTGTGTTTCAGCCTAACAGCATCGTATGCAGTCGCTTCACTACCATCCGTGCAAATAAAATGAAATTTCCCAGTACAAGGTTTGTACCTGTTGTTCATATCTTTCAGACTGCAAGAGACTTGAAACACTAACCACACAAATATTTAGGCAGATCATTACACACGTCTGCTATAATCAACTACCAGAGATAATGTCCTGACAATTTTGTGTTATAATTGTTCGAGAGATTGTTTGACTCATGTTTGTAATAAAGCACATTCTGATCGAAACTGAGTCGTATAATGTCAACATACTAGGGTTGACATATATATTTCGAGAATAGTAAATAATAACAAACATTTTTAAATGAAACTGGCTTTGTCGTTTTTCAAAATATTCGCCTTGATGATCAATACACTTTTGCACTCGTTTAAACCATGTGTCATAACAGTTTTCCATTCCTCTTGAGTCACATCCAAAGCATGGTTTTTGAATGCTTCTACTGCTTCTTGGGTGCTCGTAAATCGTTGAGCACTCAATTTACCTTTGATATTCGGGAACAATAAGAAGTCATTGGGTGCCATATCTGGACTGTACGGAGGATGAGTTATCAATTCGATGCTTTGACCGCTCAAAAATTCACCTGTTTGACGAGATATGTGAGAGCTCGCTTTGTCATGATGGAGAATGATTCGTCTTTGGCGGTAGGTTTACGAATTTCTCCGAAGACTTCCGGCAAACAAATTGCCGTATACCACTCAGAATTGCTCAAGCGGAACAGTGACCACGAGCCCCATTCGGCCGAAGAAACATACGACCATTTGCTTCGCTGTGCTTCTTTGACTTGAAAGAACCACACGGTAAATTGCTGTTTTGTTTCCTGCTCATACGCATATATTCATGATTTGCCACTTGTCACGATGATATACACGTCTTTTGCAGCACCTCGGTCAAACTTTTTAATCTTTTCTTTACTCCAATTGACAAGAGCCTTTTTTGAGCGACTGCCAAATTATGTGGGATCCAACGTGAACAAATCTATTTTACAACCAAATGTTCATGCGGAATCGAATATATTGAAGGATGCCTCTATCTCGCGATATGTCATATGACGATCTTCATTATCAGTTCACGCACTGCGTCGATGTTTTGTGGCAGAACAACTGATTTGGGATGACCTTCACCAAATTCATCCTGGAGCGAACGGCGTCCAAGACTGAACTCTTGGTACCAGCGATTTACAGTGGTTTTTGGTTTTTTATGGGGCTTCATCACCAAAACAGGAAAAAAGTGGTTTGAGACACTCTGGTCTTGATAATCCACGCCAAAAATACTAAAAAATCATAGCGTGAAAATTTTCACTGGTAAATTCAATTTCAAAATAATTTCAGTTTCAATAGAACACATCGTGCTCATACGTGAAAACGTTCCATGCCAACAAATTTCAAGCTTTCAAATGGAAGTTCCAGTTTTCTTCTGGGAACACTAGTATTGCCAGTTCCAGAAATATAATAGCACCCCTCGTAATTTTAATCAAATGATTGTCTTCGACATGTGATTCTAATTTTTCTTAGGATAATTGTGGTCTTTACTAAAGTCCCAAACGGCACCTTCATATGGCGGTGACACTGTTTGAATTGGTTATATTTCCCCATGATCGTTGATCTTTGAAATCGCTACTTTACCAATGTGTTTTCAAATCGATAACAGGTACAATGCCAAGCGAAGTTTTTAAATGCGCAACAGAAATTTATGATGCCAATAAATATGTTAGAAACACCAGTGCATGTGCATATTGCATCCAAGATACCACTTGGAATTTGGAATAAATTGATAAAATATATCGATTGACCTTGTGCACTCTAAGAAGATTACACAAATGTGTTAGTCCCTTTTTGCTATAAATGTATTAGCCCTAGATTAAATTATCTTTACGACTAACCAATGACAATAATGAAGTTCGTAAAGTGGCTGGTGTTATTCAGTGTCATGCTGGCCAATTGGTTGGCGATACCTCTTGATTTGAAGGATACACAGGAGGAGTTAAATCCTGAACTATAAATGACAGCAAAATACTAAAGAAATGTCATAACCGGTACAGCCAAAAGGTGGCAAAATAACATTGATTGTTATAAATTTACTGTAGCGTTTAGTCAGTAACTACATTTACGTATCGAAAGAACTACGCCAATATTCGTTAGTTGCTTTTGAACATATGAGTGAAGTGAGCACCAATACTCGTGATAATTCAGTCGATATAAGAAAGTTTCACCAATTTTTCAAAACGGTAATCTTTTTATTTTTGTTTTATCAACTAAATAAAAAAACCAGGGATCATGGCAACATCAGATTCTTGTAGAGAATAAGTCTTAGTACGCCTGACATAAATCATTAATATATTAAGAGTGGCTGTCGGTGGTGCAAAAGTTAGTGTGCGCGGCTGCTGTACATGAGAACGTGGTTTCGATCCCTGATCTGACCCCCTTACATTTCTTTCGACGACAGTCACAAAACAACAAACTTCTCCAAATACCGTTCGGAACCATTGTAAATCTGTATATCACAATCAGTGAGTCTAAAACTAACACTGGTTGTGAGAATCTATCCCCAGTCCGTTCCTGGGATGCAATAAGAATTAATTTTTATGTTCATTGAACTGAAATTATTTGGCTAATTTTTAGTAGAATATCCCTGTAGTCGTAGAGCTTCATTTAAACCCTTGACCTAGAGTGCACAATTGTTTAGAATGATCTTCAGATGTTTTCTCCAGTTCCGCCAATAGCACTTCTTTGAGTTGAGTTTTGCTGGAAGTTTTACTGATAATTAGAGAGGCGATTTTCTAAGTCATCCCACAGGTGTTCAATTGGGTTACAATCCGAGTATTACGTAGGCGTTTGAAGTATGTACAGGGTATTGTACCCGATCTACATCTTAACGCCAGTAGTAGTGTGCTTAGTATCATTGCCCATTTGCTAGTAGTAATCATTCAAAGTATTCAATTTTCAGCACTTTGGTTCAAATTATCCTTTAAAATATTTATTCCTTATTCCGTCGATAAATACTAAACTATCAGACAGACATTTAACACAAAACCATAACACCAACAACTTCGTACTTAGGACTTTTTCGCGTGTTCTTTGAATTTCATTCTGCACGGGTTTTTCCATCATACTACGCTGCGACCGTCTGATTAAAAATTATTAAATTTGGATTCATCCATTCTTAACTTTCCTCGAAAATCATTTGGTCATTGTCATCATAAGGTCATGACAAAAAATTCGTCATTTAACTTCGATTTATATTCACTAGAAATGTATACTCCTATTTGGTTGTCTAACCAAAGGATTCTTTTGCGTAGTGAGGGGCATTGTCACCGGTCCATTTGATGAAAATAAGACTTCATTTACTCATAAGATTCCATTAACTCTGAAGCCATCCTAGGTGAATCTGTAAATGGGTTTTTCTTAATTGTGACCTGTATTTTTTATTCTTCTCAATAAAATAGCTTTTGGGCACGACATTTTAGCGGTTAATTTTTTATTTTTTTTAAGTTTTTCCACGATTTATAACTTTTTTATGGTTGATTTGCTCCAATTTGTAATTTTACTTACTTCCCATTTCATGGCTTTTGATTCTTATTGTTCGATCCTCGACTGATAATTAATTTCTAGACATTTTTATACATTATAGGTTATAGATTTCAAAGGAGAATTAAGAATAAACAATAGAATTGGCAACACGTGTGCATAATTATACACGCTGACACCGTCTCTGTAACATATTCCCTTAAATACATTCTGCAGGAACCATGTGCATGTTTGGAAGACATTCCTAATATTAATATATTTGCAAGTGCTAAACCAACAACATTAGCATTACTTGCAAACATGTATACTTTTACATAGAGCCATATGCGTGGTGCATCCCAAACATCCATCTACTTACAACGAAGCATTCGTGTGTTTCTTCCCAAACGAAAGATTGGCGACTGAATGCATGAAACTACACCTCAACATATCAGTCAACATAAGAAACATTCAATTCATTTACACACGCACACACGTGTGTTTATGAATCACCGACTGAATAATGCATAAATACAGTTATACATTTTGACCTCGTTATTATTTGACCTCGACAGAACATCGCGACAAACAAAATTAAGTTAACAGTGGACGAAACATAGCTGTATTTATATTACAAACAAAACTGTATTTGGACCACAAACAAAATGTGTAATATTTATTAGAAAAACATAATGAATTTGGACACAAGTATACTATATTCGCGACAAGATCGAAACATACGATGTATTTTCATATAAACAAAAAAATCAGATTTTTCAGCGAGTAAATAATTTTTTTCCAGAGTTAACCTGATATTGTCATTATCTCAGATTATTTTCAATCTTCTTTGGCTTCATTAGTGAAAAGTTGTTTCCCTCTTCTAGTATTTTATACGAGTACACAAATCAATATTAAACATCAACGGTTCCTAGACAAAATTCTTGAGAAGTTTGATAATATATTGTATTTCGACTGAGGTGCTTTAGCTTTTGCTGCACACTGTATACTTATTTGCATCACGATAACAATTCTATGGCAATCGAAAGCTTCTCCGATTTTAAATGCGCAGCAGAATTTTATAATGCATATAAATATGTTAAAAACACCAATGCATGTTATAATGCATTCAAGATAGCATTTGGAATTTGGAATAACATTGATAATACCACTGCAAATTGTATATCGATTGGCCTTGGGTATTCGAAGATTATGAAAACATGTTAGCCCCGTTTGCTATAAATTGACTAGCCCTAGACTCAACTTGTATTACTTATGCACAACTAACCAAAAAGTTAATATCTTGACAATAATGAAGTACGAACAGTGCCTGGTGTTATTCGTTGTCCTGCTGGCCAATTGCTTGGCGGTACCTCTTGATTTGATGGATACACAGGAGGACTTCAATCCCGAACTCGTTATTGAGAGTGAAGAACAACAAAACCCTGTCGCCAGAAATGTTATTATCGCTAAAGCCGAGAGGTGGCCCAATAACATTGTTTGTTATAGATTTAATGCAGCGTTTAGTAAGTAACTAAATTTACAAAGATTGAAAAGACATGTATTAACTTTATTTCTCGATATTTGTTTTATTTTCAACAGCCACCGCCCAAAGGAACCTAGTACGTAATGCCATGGATTACATTGAAAATCTTACCTATGTTCGCTTTGTGGTAAACAATGCGGGTAGAGTGGACTGTGTGACCATTACTGCCGTTCCTGCCGGTAGTGGATGTGGGTCGAACATTGGCTATCTAGGTGGGCCGCAAGAAGTGTATTTGCCCAATGTTGCAGTGGGTAGTGGCTGCTTTACAAAGTTTCAAATCGTTCATGAACTTCTGCATAC
Source organism: Phaonia tiefii (assembly GCA_963931995.1). Taxonomy (NCBI): domain Eukaryota; kingdom Metazoa; phylum Arthropoda; class Insecta; order Diptera; family Muscidae; genus Phaonia; species Phaonia tiefii. The sequence continues at coordinate 333,938,292 of OZ008368.1, read as the reverse complement.
CTGTGGGATGTATCATCAACACATGGCGCACGATCGCGATGACTATGTGACCATAAAGTGGGCCAATATTATTCCGGGAAGAGAGGATGGATTTGCTATCGCATCGGGTACCACAAGTTTTGGCTACACCTACGATTATGGCAGTATTATGCATTATGGACGAAAGATTTCCTCATCGAATGGCAAGGATACCATTGTGCCCAAGAATAACGCGGCCATTGGACAACGTACGCAGATGAGTCCCACTGATGTCCTTAAAATGTTGGCAATGTATCCCAAAAAATAACGACCCTTCCGTGTGGATCGAAGTTATTTTAAAGATGTCAATACGACTGACAATATCATTTTATAATTCCCAACATCATTATTAATCTGTTTTCTGCTCTCAAGTTACCTAATACATATTTCAATAATTTATTTGTTCCATATTCTATTCTCGTACTCTTTAAGAACTATTGAACTAAACCATTTTAACACCTTTCTAATAAACAGGCAATATTCTTTTTGTCGGAAAAAACTTCTATTCTATATTTTTTTGTTGTCAAACAATCCTAGGAATGTTTGAGCATATGGGGACAGCTTATATCACTAACTTCTAGTTTGGCCACTATAATCAATATAGTTTGTTTTTACAAATCGTTTCTCCTCTATAAACTACACGCGCACGATATCCAAAATGTTGTCTATAAATTTAAATAATACTCCAGTTTAGTCAGGGGTAGTGTATTCACACCCGAATGCGAAAACTGTTCCATCGGTTTTTTAAACGGCCATCGACTGTTGGTTTTTGTGGAAATTTGATCTTTCCGTCAACCGGTGGTACCGGTGCCTTACTCTAGGTTCTACCGGTTTTTTGATATATTTGTTTCAAAATCGTATCCTCAAATACAAATTGTTATTCTTCATTCATATTTAAGACCCGTACTAACACAGGAGGTAACCATGACACAGCTGATCGGGTATGAAGTTGGAAATTGATAGACAACAGAAGAGAGCGATAAGTAACCAGGAGCAAACCTTGCGGAAAAGTAAGTTTAAATAGTGTTTGATTGATTCTAATGACAGCTAAATTATGTTTTATGTGGGTTGCATGGAACGAAAATACACATTCCCTTTTGTTTCTGTCCGCTTTATGACCAACCAATGAGAAACGTATAACAGCGACTCGAACTCGATGTAATGACCTACTACGTCGTCGTCATTGAGAAGACGTAAAGAGTGGGCGACTCTAATCTATTGCTCCATGGTACGTGAAAAAAGCCGATCGTGTTCGGTCCATAGAGTAACAGATAAGAGTTTCCATCACGCTCGTAGACATCTCTTCCGGTCACCGATATTGTTGGAAATATCATTGAGTTCGAGTTGCTGTTGTATGTTACTTTACAGTTTGATAGAAATAGAACAGGTAAAACACTTGTAAATTTTCGTTCGATGCAATCATGGTCAAACATAAGCAGGTTATTTCTGGTGGTACGCCAAAAAATAAACCTGCAGCTTCTTCGATGTTATGGATTTGTAATCTTCTATGCTGGACCCTCCCTAACATTTTAAGTGTCTTCGACAGGGGTTATAGCAAAAACAAAATGTCAGAACTGGTATTACATTATCTCACCTAGTCTCAGTTTTTAAATTCAGATGAGAAAACGTTTTGGATTCAGGTGAGAAACTTTTCCGAAAATGTTGTTAGCTTTCTTCATACATTCACGTTATCACAACGTTTTAGATCAGTTGCATGAAAAATATTAAACAACCCCAATTTGGTTTCCTGCTAAATATTCCACTAATATATCAATGACAGTGACCATATTTTTCTCTCATTTTAAGTTTTTTACACTAAAAATCTCTACATTTCAGAAATTATACGACAGTTCACCACATTGATCATTTCTTCCTACAATTTGAATGATCTTTGCATTTTTCTTAGCAACATCAAATGTTTTTCGATAGATGTGGGGAAATGTTTATTCGATATTTTTCAGGCATTTCTTTCGTATGGAGTTTGTTGGTGAAATTTAACATAAAATCGTCAGCTGAAATGCAAAACAACGTAACTACAATTTCAATTTTGTTACAGAAGAATTGAAAAACATTATAAAAAGGCAAGGAATACTGTTTTGGTAGCTACATTTTCCACTTTTGCTCAAGGTATGACCTTTCTTAAGGTAAGAACCGAAAGTGTGGCTGCCAACACTACATTACTTACCATTTTTAAGCGTTCCTTTTCTGATCCTGCTTACAAATGATAATTGTAGTTACGTTGTTTTGCATTTAAGCTAACGATATATCGATCTTAGTCATAGACTAATGCTAAGAGTCGCCCTATCCCTCTCTTCACGTTCGCTCCATGACGATGAAGTAGTAGGCAATTTCATCAAGTTTGATTTGCTATTGTAACCCTTTCGTTGGACGTAAAACGGACACAAGTAAAAGGGACATAATTTTAAAAGACATAATTTATGTCTGACAAATTTCCCTGGAAATAAAAACTATGGAAAAAACTATATAACCATCCTTTTTTGCCTTTTGTATTATGAACAAATATCAAATCGATATGCTTTTCTATTATTTATATTCCATTTTTTTAGTGGCCGTCGGTGGTGCAATGGTTAGCATGCGCGCCTCTTGTACATGAGATCGAAGGTTCGATCCCTGCTCTGACCACTTTAAATTTGTTTCGGCTGCGGTCACCTCGCATAGTGACAGCGACACTATCGAGTATTTAGCCATGAAAATGCTCCTCAAAATACCGTTCGGAATCGGTGTAAAAACTGTAGGTCCCAATCAGTCATCATAAAACTAGAATGCGCACAGCTCACTGGTTCTGAGAAGCTCTCCCCAATTCCTTCATAGGATGTAATAGGAAACAATTTTTTTTTTATATTCCATTTTCAAATTTAAACAACAGAATCGAAACAAAAATGACGTTTGGGTGCTTTTTCGTCGCCTCCGAGTGATAAATGGCTGTACGGAAACAGGATATGTCCTCCGGTGACAATGGTGGTGAAGCAAATGAATCATCTATGGTTTTTATTTATCTATGTGTAGAATAACAATTTTTATTTGTTGAAACAAATGTATTTCAATAAAAAACTGGTAGATCCAGGAATAAGAAACCGATACCACCGGTTGACGGAAAGTTCAGATTTCCCCAAAAACCAACAGTCGATGGCCGTTTAAAAAACCGATGGAACAGTTTTCGCATTCGGGTGTGAATACACTACCCCTGACTAAACTGGAGTATTATTTAAATTTATAGACAACATTTTGGATATCGTGCGCGTGTAGTTTATAGAGGAGAAACGATTTGTAAAAACAAACTATATTGATTATAGTGGCCAAACTAGAAGTTAGTGATATAAGCTGTCCCCATATGCTCAAACATTCCTAGGATTGTTTGACAACAAAAAAATATAGAATAGAAGTTTTTTCCGACAAAAAGAATATTGCCTGTTTATTAGAAAGGTGTTAAAATAGTTTAGTTCAATAGTTCTTAAAGAGTGCGAGAATAGAATATGGAACAAATAAATTATTTAAACATGTATTAGGTAACTTGAGAGCAGAAAACAGATTAATAATGATGTTGGGAATTATAAAATGATATTGTCAGTCGTATTGACATCTTTAAAATAACTTCGATCCACACGGAAGGGTCGTTATTTTTTGGGATACATTGCCAACATTTTAAGGACATCAGTGGGACTCATCTGCGTACGTTGTCCAATGGCCGCGTTATTCTTGGGCACAATGGTATCCTTGCCATTCGATGAGGAAATCTTTCGTCCATAATGCATAATACTGCCATAATCGTAGGTGTAGCCAAAACTTGTGGTACCCGATGCGATAGCAAATCCATCCTCTCTTCCCGGAATAATATTGGCCCACTTTATGGTCACATAGTCATCGCGATCGTGCGCCATGTGTTGATGATACATCCCGCAGGTATGCAGAAGTTCATGAACGATTTGAAACTTTGTAAAGCAGCCACTACCCACTGCAACATTGGGCAAATACACTTCTTGCGGCCCACCTAGATAACCAATGTTCGAACCACATCCACTACCGGCAGGAACGGCAGTAATGGTCACACAGTCCACTCTACCCGCATTGTTTACCACAAAGCGAACATAGGTAAGATTTTCAATGTAATCCATGGCATTACGTACTAGGTTCCTTTGGGCGGTGGCTGTTGAAAATAAAACAAATATCGAGAAATAAAGTTAATACATGTCTTTTCAATCTTTGTAAATTTAGTTACTTACTAAACGCTGCATTAAATCTATAACAAACAATGTTATTGGGCCACCTCTCGGCTTTAGCGATAATAACATTTCTGGCGACAGGGTTTTGTTGTTCTTCACTCTCAATAACGAGTTCGGGATTGAAGTCCTCCTGTGTATCCATCAAATCAAGAGGTACCGCCAAGCAATTGGCCAGCAGGACAACGAATAACACCAGGCACTGTTCGTACTTCATTATTGTCAAGATATTAACTTTTTGGTTAGTTGTGCATAAGTAATACAAGTTGAGTCTAGGGCTAGTCAATTTATAGCAAACGGGGCTAACATGTTTTCATAATCTTCGAATACCCAAGGCCAATCGATATACAATTTGCAGTGGTATTATCAATGTTATTCCAAATTCCAAATGCTATCTTGAATGCATTATAACATGCATTGGTGTTTTTAACATATTTATATGCATTATAAAATTCTGCTGCGCATTTAAAATCGGAGAAGCTTTCGATTGCCATAGAATTGTTATCGTGATGCAAATAAGTATACAGTGTGCAGCAAAAGCTAAAGCACCTCAGTCGAAATACAATATATTATCAAACTTCTCAAGAATTTTGTCTAGGAACCGTTGATGTTTAATATTGATTTGTGTACTCGTATAAAATACTAGAAGAGGGAAACAACTTTTCACTAATGAAGCCAAAGAAGATTGAAAATAATCTGAGATAATGACAATATCAGCTTAACTCTGGAAAAAAATTATTTACTCGCTGAAAAATCTGATTTATTTGTTTATATGAAAATACATCGTATGTTTCGATCTTGTCGCGAATATAGTATACTTGTGTCCAAATTCATTATGTTTTTCTAATAAATATTACACATTTTGTTTGTGGTCCAAATACAGTTTTGTTTGTAATATAAATACAGCTATGTTTCGTCCACTGTTAACTTAATTTTGTTTGTCGCGATGTTCTGTCGAGGTCAAATAATAACGAGGTCAAAATGTATAACTGTATTTATGCATTATTCAGTCGGTGATTCATAAACACACGTGTGTGCGTGTGTAAATGAATTGAATGTTTCTTATGTTGACTGATATGTTGAGGTGTAGTTTCATGCATTCAGTCGCCAATCTTTCGTTTGGGAAGAAACACACGAATGCTTCGTTGTAAGTAGATGGATGTTTGGGATGCACCACGCATATGGCTCTATGTAAAAGTATACATGTTTGCAAGTAATGCTAATGTTGTTGGTTTAGCACTTGCAAATATATTAATATTAGGAATGTCTTCCAAACATGCACATGGTTCCTGCAGAATGTATTTAAGGGAATATGTTACAGAGACGGTGTCAGCGTGTATAATTATGCACACGTGTTGCCAATTCTATTGTTTATTCTTAATTCTCCTTTGAAATCTATAACCTATAATGTATAAAAATGTCTAGAAATTAATTATCAGTCGAGGATCGAACAATAAGAATCAAAAGCCATGAAATGGGAAGTAAGTAAAATTACAAATTGGAGCAAATCAACCATAAAAAAGTTATAAATCGTGGAAAAACTTAAAAAAAATAAAAAATTAACCGCTAAAATGTCGTGCCCAAAAGCTATTTTATTGAGAAGAATAAAAAATACAGGTCACAATTAAGAAAAACCCATTTACAGATTCACCTAGGATGGCTTCAGAGTTAATGGAATCTTATGAGTAAATGAAGTCTTATTTTCATCAAATGGACCGGTGACAATGCCCCTCACTACGCAAAAGAATCCTTTGGTTAGACAACCAAATAGGAGTATACATTTCTAGTGAATATAAATCGAAGTTAAATGACGAATTTTTTGTCATGCACAGAAAAAAGCGAATGCTCAAATCAATTACGATATTTGTCAATTCAATTATTTTTATACTTGGATTTCCGCCAATGACGATTTTTGTAAATTAAATTACTCGAATTGTAAGATCGTAATTGAAAAGTTTTCAATTAAAGCAAATATTTATTTGAGCACAGATTTAATCAAAATTTCTTAATATTGTTGATTAAATTAGTAATTGAGTTAAGCATGACTTTAATCAATTTTTTATGGAAAATTTCAATTACGCGTGTAATCAAGTTGAGTGAGTGCTTAATCAAATTTTCATAATGTTTCGATTACGCGCGTAATCAAGTTGAGTGAGCGTTTAATCGAAATTATATAATGTTTTGATTACTAGCGTACTCAACTTGAGTATTCTGGTAATCAAAAGTCGGTGTTCGTTTTCAATCGAAATCGGTAATTTTTAATGATTAACATTAACACCCAAAATAACAAAAACCAACATCTCATATATTTGGAACATTTTATTTTTATAATTAATTTCAGATTGATTAAATAATAATTAAGAAAATCATTTACAGGGATTCAAAAATAAAATTCAAAAATAAAAATTATGGTATGTCTTTTTTTCGTTTGAACATTTATTTGTAAATTCTCAAAGATGTGTTTTGATGTCGTAATAATTTTGTAGCACATGTGTTGTTGCTGTCATTGTGTTGACGAGTGCCGATTGCAATAACAAAACACCGTTTGTAACGGATTTTTGGTGATGCGCATCTTCCACTTGTTCTCCCTGACAAAAACAAAAATTCGCCTTAAAAATCGAACAAAAAAACGTCAAATAACATATAAAGAATCTTGTAATTTCAAGTACACAAGTACTTGATTCCAGTGAAATTTTAATTGATCTTCTTCGCCTTATAAAATGTAAAATTGTTGAACCAAGTATTCAAATGATTGAGTCAAATAATGAAATAATTGAATTTTATCTCTGTTTTCAAGCAAATCAGTAATTGAAATTAATTCGGGAATATTTTTTTCTGTGTGACCTTATGATGACAATGACCAAATGATTTTCGAGGAAAGTTAAGAATGGATGAATCCAAATTTAATAATTTTTAATCAGACGGTCGCAGCGTAGTATGATGGAAAAACCCGTGCAGAATGAAATTCAAAGAACACGCGAAAAAGTCCTAAGTACGAAGTTGTTGGTGTTATGGTTTTGTGTTAAATGTCTGTCTGATAGTTTAGTATTTATCGACGGAATAAGGAATAAATATTTTAAAGGATAATTTGAACCAAAGTGCTGAAAATTGAATACTTTGAATGATTACTACTAGCAAATGGGCAATGATACTAAGCACACTACTACTGGCGTTAAGATGTAGATCGGGTACAATACCCTGTACATACTTCAAACGCCTACGTAATACTCGGATTGTAACCCAATTGAACACCTGTGGGATGACTTAGAAAATCGCCTCTCTAATTATCAGTAAAACTTCCAGCAAAACTCAACTCAAAGAAGTGCTATTGGCGGAACTGGAGAAAACATCTGAAGATCATTCTAAACAATTGTGCACTCTAGGTCAAGGGTTTAAATGAAACTCTACGACTACAGGGTTATTCTACTAAAATTAGCCAAATAATTTCAGTTCAATGAACATAAAAATTCATTTTTATTACATCCCAGGAACGGACTGGGGATAGATTCTCACAACCAGTGTTAGTTTTAGACTCACTGATTGTGATATACAGATTTACAAGGGTTCCGAACGGTATTTGGAGAAGTTTGTTCATAGCTACTTACTCGGCAGTGTCGTCATCACTAAGCGAGGTGACTGTCGTCGAAAGAAATGTAAGGTGGTCAGATCAGGGATCGAAACCACGTTCTCATGTACAGCAGCCACGCACACTAACTTTTGCACCACCGACAGCCACTATAACTATCCCGCTCTTAATATATTAATGATTTATATCAGGGGTACTAAGACTTATTCTGTACAAGAATCTGATGTTGCCATGATCCCTGGTTTTTTTATTTAGTTGATAAAACAAAAATAAAAAGATTACCGTTTTGAAAAATTGGTGAAACTTTCTTATATCGACTGAATTATCACGAGTATTGGTGCTCACTTCACTCATATGTTCAAAAGCAACTAACGAATATTGGCGTAGTTCTTTCGATACGTAAATGTAGTTACTGACTAAACGCTACAGTAAATTTATAACAATCAATGTTATTTTGCCACCTTTTGGCTGTACCGGTTATGACATTTCTTTAGTATTTTGCTGTCATTTATAGTTCAGGATTTAACTCCTCCTGTGTATCCTTCAAATCAAGAGGTACCGCCAAGCAATTGGCCAGCATGACACTGAATAACACCAGCCACTTTACGAACTTCATTATTGTCCTTGGTTAGTCGTAAAAATAATTAAATCTAGGGCCAATACATTTATAGCAAAAAGGGACTAACACATTTGTGTAATCTTCTTAGAGTGCACAAGGTCAATCGATATATTCTATCAATTTATTCCAAATTCCAAGTGGTATCTTGGATGCAATATGCACATGCACTGGTGTTTCTAACATATTTATTGGCATCATAAATTTCTGCAGCGCATTTAAAAACTTCGCTTGGCATTGTACCTGTTATCGATTTGAAAACACATTGGTAAAGTAGCGATTTCAAAGATCAACGATCATGGGGAAATATAACCAATTCAAACAGTGTCACCGCCATATGAAGGTGCCGTTTGGGACTTTAGTAAAGACCACAATTATCCTAAGAAAAATTAGAATCACATGTCGAAGACAATCATTTGATTAAAATTACGAGGGGTGCTATTATATTTCTGGAACTGGCAATACTAGTGTTCCCAGAAGAAAACTGGAACTTCCATTTGAAAGCTTGAAATTTGTTGGCATGGAACGTTTTCACGTACGAGCACGATGTGTTCTATTGAAACTGAAATTATTTTGAAATTGAATTTACCAGTGAAAATTTTCACGCTATGATTTTTTAGTATTTTTGGCGTGGATTATCAACGCCGTACGCTCCAGGATGAATTTGGTGAAGGTCATCCCAAATCAGTTGTTCTGCCACAAAACATCGACGCAGTGCGTGAACTGGTAATGAAGATCGTCATATGACATATCGCGAGATAGAGGCATCCTTCAATATATTCGATAACGCATGAACATTTGGTTGTAAAATAGATTTGTTCACGTTGGATCCCACATAATTTGTCAGTCGCTCAAAAAAGGCTCTTGTCAATTGGAGTAAAGAAAAGATTAAAAAGTTTGACCGAGGTGCTGCAAAAAACGTGTATATCATCGTGACAAATGGCAAATCATGAATATATGCGTATGAGCAGGAAACAAAACAGCAATTTACCGTGTGGTTCTTTCAAGTCAAAGAAGCACAGCGAAGCAAATGGTCGTATGTTTCTTCGGCCGATTGGGGCACGTGGTCACTGTTCCGCTTGAGCAATTCTGAGTGGTATACGGCAATTTGTTTGGCGGAAGTCTTCGGAGAAATTCGTAAACCTACCGCCAAAGACGAATCATTCTCCATCAGGACAAAGCGAGCTCTCACATATCTCGTCAAACTGGTGAATTTTTGAGCGGTCAAAGCATCGAATTGATGACTCATCCTCCGTACAGTCCTGATTTGGCACCCAATGACTTCTTATTGTTCCCGAATATCAAAGGTAAATTGAGTGCTCAACGATCTACGAGCACCCAAGAAGCAGTAGAAGCATCCAAAAATCATGTTTTAAACGTGACTCAAGAGGAATGGAAAACTGTTATGACACATGGTTTAAACGAGTGCAAAAGTGTATTGATCATCAAGGCGAATATTTTGAAAAACGACAAAGCCATTTTCATTTAAAAATGTTTGTTATTATTTGCTATTCTCGAAATATATATGTCAACCCTAGTATGTTGACATTATACGACTCAGTTTCGATCAGAATGTGCTTTATTACAAACATGAGTCAAACAATCTCTCGAACAATTATAACACAAAATTGTCAGGACATTATCTCTGGTAGTTGATTATAGCAGACGTGTGTAATGATCTGCCTAAATATTTGTGTGGTTAGTGTTTCAAGTCTCTTGCAGTCTGAAAGATATGAACAACAGGTACAAACCTTGTACTGGGAAATTTCATTTTATTTGCACGGATGGTAGTGAAGCGACTGCATACGATGCTGTTAGGCTGAAACACACTGGACCAGTCACAACGTCGTTGACTATTGGAAACCCGCTCTGGTGCCTTCCACACAAAAGCTGGGTATCCGTCCGTATGGGTTCTTGATATGACAAAATACCTCCGCTCTTAATGAAATTCCTGAGGAAATACAAGAACAATGTTTTCAAGACAAAATTTCGGAATGGGTTATTAATGACAACAAATTGCCAATGTCAAATGTAATTCTCCAATCTATATTACTTTACGATTGTCCTGTTTGGGAAGTTGTGCCTAAACTCCCATAAAGAAATTACGCAATAAAAGTAACCAGCAAATGATTCTAGGATTAGCTTGACATTCCTCAACTGATCAACAATCCTAGGGTGTGTATGTTTGACTTCATGTTTTGAAGATCAATTTTACAAATTTCAAAAATTTTCCTGTTTGTCAACTACTGTCTCTAAATCGAACCTTTTTGTCCAAAAGAAGGTTCGATAATTGAAATCTACTTGAACGTAGGAAAACGTTAACTAAGTTTTAACACATTTATAGCAAAAAGGGAAGGGCCAAGTTTTAATTTACGTTAATGTTATTTTAAATTCGTTGGTTAAAATTTCCATAAGTTAAGCACAAACATTTTTCAATTGTGTTCTTTCTTCGCGTGTGGGATATAATCGATTTTTCAAGGTGAAGATACATGATATTATTTACAGTGTCCAATTCTAGAAATGAAATCTGATTGCTAATGACCAGATTTTGAGTCAGTGGATATTTTCGATTCTTAGTCAAATTGTGTTAAAACATCGAATTGTGTTTCAGGGTTAAGGGTTAACAATGATTTAACCACCCAATAATGGTTGGTTAAACTATAGTCAGAAGCATATGGTTTTGAAAATCATATTAATGTTTGACAACGTAGGCATGTAAGGTTGTATAAAATACATGTTTCTGTTTTGATGATTTGTACAATATACGTTGAGCCTAGACCTTTACATTGTCGGACCATTATTGCTTCTTCATGTCAAACTGTTTTCGGTTTTATAATTTTTAATTTAACTAATTCCATTTTATTTGTCCCTGTTAACAGTTTTGAAATTTATATCAAAACAGATGTTTTTTCCAATACGAATACAAGGATTGCCCAATCGTTAACATTATGAAAACAAAATCCAAAGTTAACTTCTAATTAACTTAGAATTATAATTAAGTAATCCTTAGCAACCCACATAAAAACGGGTAATAAGTTGTATAAGCTATCCCCCAATCTGTCAAAGATTTCAAGGATCTTTTTCCTAGGAATTTTTCAGAATACAATTAAAAGTTTGGATTATTCAGTTCGAAAAAAAAATATATTTTCTGTATATTAGGAAGGAGGTAACCACGTTTTCAATAAGGTTATGCAGTGAATTAATTAAGGGATGATTTTTATTTATTCAGCCCTTTTATTGGTACCGTTTTATTTTATTTTTCAGGATCAAGACCATTCTATATCTATATAAATAGAGACATAGTTTTTAAAAAAGAAGAAGCTTTGCATCCTCATGATTTCTGACAAACCGTAAAGCTCTTTCCAGTCTTTGGAATCCAAAGAACCGCTAATAAAGATCTGTGGTTAGATCTGAAATAGCTATACGGTTTGCCAGGAACCATGAAGATTTATTTGCAAAACTTCTTCTTTTTCAAAAACTATATCTCTGTTTATGGAGATATAGAATTGTCTTGAGCTTGAATAATAAAACAAAAATGTAAATTATTTAATTAAAAAGGTAATATGTAATATCAGAGCAGAATACAATTGTGTAAGGGTTTCAGGAAAGATAGACTCTGCTTTCAGATGCAGTCACATCATGCGAATTTGTTTTATCCATTCATCAGAGTTTTCATATTAAGGGATACATTGCCCACATTTTCAGCACATCAATGGGACTCATGCGCGTACGTTGTCCAATGCTTACGTTAATCTTGGGTACAATGGTATCCAGGCCATTCGAAGAGGAAATCTTTGGTCCATAATGCATAACGCTGTCATAATCGTAGGTATAGCCAAAACTTGTGGTCCCCGTTGCGACAGCAAATGTACTCTCTCTTCCCGGAATAATATTATCCCACATGATGTCCACGTAGTTATCGCGGTCGTGCGCCATGTGTTGATGATACATCCCACAGGTGTGCAGAAGTTCATGTACGATTTGAAACTTTGTAAAGCAGCCAGTATTCACTGCAACATTGGGTAAAGTTATAGTCTGTGGCCCCCCCAGGTAGCCAATGTTGGAGGCACATCCACTACCGGCAGGAACGGGATTAATGGACACGCAGTCCAATCTACCTGTAGTGTCCGCCACAAAGCGAACATTGGTAACATTTTCAATATAATCCATAGCATTGCGAATATAATTCCTTTGGGCGGTGGCTTTTGTATAAAAAAGTACCAAAAATAAAATTAGTAAATTTCTTTAAACTCTTAGAATTTAATTACTTACTAAACGCTGAATTAAATCTATAACAAACAATGTTATTGGGCCACCTCCTGGCTGTATTGATTATGACGTTTCTTTCAGTTACGAGTTCGGGACTTAAGTCCTCCTGTGTATCCTTCAAATCAAGAGGTACCGCCAAGCAATTGCCCAGCAGGACAACGAATAACACCAGGCACTGTTCGTACTTCATTATTGTCAAGATATTAACTCTTTGGGCGGTTGTTATTAAGTAATACAAGTTAAATCTAAGCTGGTTAATTTATAGCAAAAGGGGCTAACACGTTTGTATAATCTACTTAAAATACACAAGGCCAATCGATATACAATTTGCAATGGCATTATCAATTTTATTCCAAATTCCAAATCGTATCTCGCATGCAATATGCACATGCACTGGTGTTTTTAACATATTTATATGCATTATAAATTTCTGCTTCGCATTTCAAAGCTGCAATACCTTATCGATTTGGAAATACATATGTATATAAAGTAGTGAATCTAAGAATCAACGATCATGGGAAGGTACAAATAGGGGAAATAAAAGTAATGGCACAGAAAAACGATTAACCGGCATTTAAAGGCGTCATTTGGGACTTTAGTAAAGACCACAATTGTCCTTTAGATGGAATGGGCATCCTATGTAGAAGGCAACAATTTTTATTAAATAACATTGAACTGTTTTTTTCGAGTAAATATTTGTGTTTTTAATTGTTATGATGTCTAGCAGCAAGGATATTCTTTGAGCTTAGCCTACAATTTTAGTTCAGTGCTTAGTTTCAGACAGTATGTTTATATTAGTGGATGTACCCCTGTCAAATATTTATATGTGCAATGTATCATTTTGAGTTGGAGCTTTGAAAACTAAAATTTTTTTTTTTATTATTTTATATATTAGTTTATATTTTATTATTCTTTAAAATTATAAGAAAGCATATTTTTCCATTTCTGTTTTAGAACAACAAAAAAGTGTTTGATATATTCTTCATAGAAAATATTTATATATGCAAAAATTAAACTTAAATGTAATTCTTATTCTTATCCAATTTAAATGTGTAATTAATATGATATTGAGTTGCCCTTGTGCATAAGAACTTGTTGGAGCCTGCGTGGCATAGAACTCACTAAGTTGCTTAAAATGGACATGTCAATTTTCTCCCATTCCGCCAATATTGTTAGTTTTAGTTCTTTAAGAGTCGTATACTGCTTCCTCTTTGAAAACACCTTGGCGGAAAGTATCCTCCAGAGATCTTAAATTGGGTTGAGGTCGGCACTTATGTCTGGCCACTCCAGTAATGGAATATTTTGGGACTTAAAACCATCCCCTGTGAGCCGAGCAATGCGGATCGGGACGTTGTCTTGTTGAAAAGTTCAGTTATTTCCATATAATTCGATGGCAAAGTCAATTAAATTGCTGTCCAACAGATCAACGTATGCCTCCGAATTCATTTTAGTTGGGACAAAGCTTATTACTGACTTCCCTCGTGCTGCAAATGTAGCCCATATCATAGGAGATCCACCACCGTGGTTTCGCTTGTAGCACGTTTGCCGAGGATGTCGTAAATCTCTCCAATATTTATGGTGACCATTAGGTCCGTCCAAAATAAACTTTTTCTCATCACTAAATATAAAGGTTTCAAATTCGTCCTCCCAAAACTTGTAGTTTTCTGCAAAAGCAATACGCGCATTTTTATGGCGCTGGTTTAAGCGTGGTTTGGCCATTTTGCTTTGGTACCGAAGACCTATATCGTTCATTAGCAGTTGCTGGACACGCTGTCTCGTAACATTTAGACCCAATTCCACCTTTATTTCCCTACAACACATATTCTCATTAGTTGCTAAATGCCAAATGCGCCGCTTAGTTCTATGGTCTACAGTTGGGATACGTCCACTGCGCTTAATACAACCATAGTTTTCGGAGTCTTTGAGGAAATTCGAAACTGTATTGCGATGCCGATCTACCGCAGCTGCAATCTCGCCAATTCCTTTACCTGCAAGTCTCATTCCAACAATTTTTCCGCGCTCCTCATCCGTAAGTTCACTTCCACGTGGCATGTTCAACTAGAAACAAAACTGTGAATTAAACTTTATAGAATATATAATATATATATATATATTCATAACGATCACTTCACTCACGTAAAGAAAGATATTTTATACTAAACACCCCAGAAAAATAGAGTTGTTCACTTTAAAATGTCAGGAACGCGAGTGCACATATAATTATTTTCTATTGAGTTGCAAACTTACAGAGATAATCATACATTTATACATTACGGGACTACAAATAAAGTCCAAAAGAGAAAAAAGTATATGATAAAGAGAAAGAGGTTGTATATGGTCGACATTAAACTACAGGTAGTTTTCAAAAGGAAAGAAAAAAAATTATTTTGCACATACATATAAATATTTGACAGAGGTAGTTCCACCATTTTGTCCATTTTGCGATGCTACGCACAGCTTCCGAAATATGGAAATATTTGTATTTTAGCGATTAACTTCGTTTGCGATTGAAATAGGCGTTTTGCGAGATATGGAAGTTTTTGTATTTTAGCGATTTATATCCAAAATGTAGTTAGTTTTGTGATTGACTATGGACGGTTTTGTGTTTGAAGGATTTAGTCAAAAAATATTGCCTGTTTTGCGATTGGACTCAGCGTTTGCCAAGATTGAAAACATTCGCATTGTAACCAATTCTGATTGAATATGATTGTAGTTTTGATTGTACGTATTTCTAGTTTAGCGATTTTTGAAAATGTTGTTGAATTGCTTGACACACTGTCTACAAATGACTCAGCTTTATTACGAACATCAGTCTATTACGACAAGTGTATTCGGTGCGCTTGGAGGAGGTTATGGACCACATAATCGTCCCACCAAACGCAGAATTCGCTATTGACAACAGAAAAAAATACATACATGAACACATTATGATGAGTGTGTATTATTGAATACTTTATCGATAGAGATTCGTTTGGGTGATCTCTTGACTTTCGTTACCCGCCGATGTAACTGGGATAATAGTTAGTGGACTATTGCTTAGTGAGGGATTAGATGGTATTTAAAGCTTCAATGACATCAGTCACCTACTAAACCCGAGACTTATCAGGCTGCTCATATATTTTCGCTTTCTCACTCTAGCTAGCTAACGGAGGTTTCCGATACAGCAATTGCCCAGGACATACTGCGTCGAAGTAGTGAGCTGCTTGGACTGCCCAATAAAAGAATCATTTCTGGTCACTCCCAAGTGAATGGCTATCAGAAACTTTTCGCCTCCACGGACAGTAAGTATACTACCCTGAGGAATACCAGTGGTTGGAATGTACGTGCCAGAATAATATCCGTCAATATGAACAGTCCACCGCCTACACGACAACTACGAGCGAAACCAACTGTAGAGACTGCAGACTGAAGCCCATATTTTTGTAATTTACTAATCAATATATCATGAAGAAGTCGGTCAAATGCTTTGGAGAAATCGATATATATTTTATCGATTTGAACACCTTTCTCAAAGTTACGTGTACAAAAATTTGAAATGAAACCATGCTGATCAATAATTAGAAAATGTTTTAAATCAAACAATATTGAATCCTACACAATGTGCTCCCAAATTGTAGCTCCATTAGGTAACTTAGAAATAGGTCTATACTTTAGTTAGTAATACTATTCCACAATTTCCCAAATTAACTTGAAAAACGAAATTCAATTTAAATGCAATAAAATTGTTGGCTTCAGTACACATTACCATCCTTACTTAATTATCCGGTCTCGGACAACCCCGAGGGGTCAGGGACCTTACAAAACGAAGATAACATATTTCGCCAACCAGTTCGATCTTTTTCTTTTTTTTCTCCAGTTGGCAATACCAAGTGTACGCACGGATTCGTCAACCTGATCCCTCCAGCGGAGTCTTGGTCTTCCAATTTGTCGTCTTCCTTCGAGTTCGGTTTCGAAAACCCTTCGTGCTGGTTCCTCTTCATCCATTCTGCTGACATGGCCTAGCCAGCGCAATCGCGTTATTTTGATCCGCTGAACTATGTCTATGTCGGGATATAGCTCATACAGCTCATGGTTGTGCACTATAGCGCCATATACTTTTCGTAGTATTTTTCTCTCGAATACTCCTACAGATGTTTCACCTGCTTATTATAAAACCCAGGATTCTGCGCCATAAAGCAAGACAGGTTGAATGAGAGTCTGCTACAGCTGGACTTTTGTTACTCGAGAGAGGGTTATATTGCTTAGCCCAATATAACATCAATTCGCAAACACAATTCTCCGCTTGATCTCAAGGCTGACGTAGTTGTTTTTGTTTACGGTACATCCGAGGTATATAAATTCGTCCACTACGTCGAATTTATAACGGTTTTCAACGTTCACGCTTTGGTCTAATCGCGTGGAGGCCCTGCTCGTTGAAACCATTAATTTTGTCTTGTCCTCATTTACCGTCAGACCCACTTTTCCTGACTCCTTCTCAATTCTCGAAAACAACCATACTAGAATATAGCATTTTGCCTGGGGCTCTAATCTAGTTCTGCAAACGACAGGAGTAAATTTTGGGATCCGTTCTTTAGTAAAGACGGTGTAAATACATTGCTACACAGGGGTTTTGGCACACTGTTCCAACACAGGAGTTTCGGCTCCCTGTTCCTACACAGGAGTTTCGGCTCCCTGTTCCTACACAGGAGTTTCGGCTCACTGTTCCTACACAGGAGTTTCGGCTCACTGTTCCTACACAGGGGCTTCGGCTCACTGTTCCTACACAGGAGTTTCGGCTCACTGTTCCTACACAGGGGCTTCGGCTCACTGTTCCCATGTAAACCAGCCGATGATAACCGATACCGACCCGTTCTAGCCGGACATGTAAAGCATATACCGAGACTAGTGCCCCAGAAAATTGTTGTCAAGCCGAGACAAGTGCCCCAGAAGAGTGTTGGCAACCAAGACTAATGTTCCCAAGCTAAGAGGAGTGTTCTCACCGAGTGAAGCAGTTGATGTTATTCCTGTTTTCCTTCTCAATTCTACATTACCATTCATGTCTGCATTTATAACTATGATTGCGTTGTCTACCAAAGTCGCATATAACAAATTTCACGGCCAGTCAATCGGTTTCCTTTGACACCGTTTTAACTGGTTTTCTTACTCATGCTCGTTGATCTTTGGATTCACCACTTTACAAATATATTTGCAAACCGATAACGTATTGCAACTTTTAAATGCGCAGTAGAATTTTATAATGCATATAAATATGTTAAAAACACCAGTGCACGTTATAATGCAGTCAAGATATCATTTGGAATTTGGAATAAAACTGATAATGCCATTGAAAATTATATATAGATTATCGTTGTGTATTTCAAGATTACACAAACATATTGATTGATATAAATTGGCCAGTTTTAGACCAAACTTACATTACTTAAACACAACTAACCAAAGAGTTAATATCAAGACAATCATGAAGTACGAACAGTGCCTGGTGTTATTCGTTGTCCTGCTGGCCAATTGTTTGGCGGTACCTTTTGATTTGAAGGATACACAGGAGGACCTAAATCCCGAACTCGTAACTGAGAGTAATGAAACACAACATAGCCCTGTCGCCAGAAATGTCATAATCGCTAAATCCGAGAGGTGGCCCAATAACATTGTTTGTTATAGATTTAATGCAGTATTTAGTAAGTAACTAAATTTACAAAGATTGAAAAGACATGTATTAACTTCAGTTTTCGATATTTGTCTTATTTTCACCAGCCACCGCCCAAAGGAACCTAGTGCGTGATGCTATGAATTACATTGAAAATCTTACCTATGTTCGCTTTGTGGTAAACAATGCGGGTAGAGTGGACTGTGTGACCATTACTCCTGTTCCTCCGGGTAGTGGATGTGGCTCCAACATTGGCTACCTAGGGGGGCCGCAGGTTGTGTATTTGCCCAATGTTGCAGTAGGTACTGGCTGCTTTACAAAGTTTCAAATCGTACATGAACTTCTGCATACCTGCGGGATGTATCATCAACACATGGCGCACGATCGCGATGACTATGTGACCATAAAGTGGGCCAATATTATTCCGGGAAGAGAGGATGGATTTGCTATCGCATCGGGTACCACAAGTTTTGGCTACACCTACGATTATGGCAGTATTATGCATTATGGACGAAAGATTTCCTCATCGAATGGCAAGGATACCATTGTACCCAAGAATAACGCAGCAATTGGACAACGTACGCAGATGAGTCCCACTGATGTCCTGAAAATGTTGGCAATGTATCCCAAAAAATAAAAAGCAATTCAAGTGGTGCCACTGCGGCTGAAAACAGTGTTTATATTTCCCGAAAATTATTAAATATTCATTATTGAATATTCTGCTCTAAAGTTACATACTAAATTTTTCAATTAATTAATTTACTTGATAATATTTTCCGCCACTCTTAAAGAACCACTGAACAAAACTTGTGTGACTCCTGCCTAATAAATAGAAAATATTTTTTTGTCTAACTGAAACAACAAGAATTTCTACAACACTGATTGAATTTGTCATACTTTTGTATACATCATGGTTTCTGTTAATCAGCTGATTTTGACAACATCAGCACGGAATTTCTAATTCGGCTGCCTGATAGTTGTTGTACTCGTATCATAGGGTTGTCTTTATCTTCTTTGCTGTTTTTGGATCTTTGAATCCTCTCTTATATTGCAACGATATCAATTGTATATCTCTTGTTCTATATTTTCTGTTTGTATGGTATCTTCCCACTACTAACATTTACTTCGTGTAGCCACCCTTTGCTGTCGTATCTTACTCTTTCCTTTCGTCTGATTCATGTTTAAATCGTACACTCACAGAAAAATTAGGTTGAGACAGCCGAATTAGACGTAACGGAATTAAGAGGTTGGCTCAACCTCATTAAAGGTTATCACAGCCGAACTAGAGGTGATTACAACTTCATTAGAGGTTGTCACAGCCGAATTAGAGGTGGTTACAACTGAATTAGATATTGCGGCAGCCGAATTTAGATAGTGTCTCAAATGAATTATTAAAGTTTTTTATTATTAAATGATGATTTTTGTCCTGCATTCTTAAACAAAATTAAAAGCGAGAAAATAAACTCAAATATGGGTAACCTATAGGGTAACTAATTGGTTTTACATGCCCCTTCTGGCCTTTTTTCAAGTCCCGGCCGTCATGGGACACCGCACCAATTCTTAAATGTTGTATCGGTTTATTTAGGACCTAAACCTTTTTGTAGATGTTTTGTAAACAGACGATGCATAACTCACATGACCAACCTTGAAAAACTTGAAAACTGATGATAGCTGCTGGAATAATATCTGCAAAATAAGATGTTCTAATACAAAACATAATTTATTTACCTTTCCAAAAAAACCCACCTTGACCACACACAAATCTTGACATTCTTTCATTCTTTTTGAAATACATAGAAGTATGTTGTGGTAACCGAATTGAAATCGAATTCGATTATATCTACTGAATTCATGAGCAATTCGGTTACAGCAACTGAATTGTCGCCAAATTCGGTCGTTGCAGTCGAATTAAGGCTAGATTCGGTTATTGCAACCGAATTGATGCAATATTCGGTTAGTACAACCGAACTGATGCCAGATTTGGTTACTCCAACAGAATTTGGTACCAATTTCGGTTCATGCATCCGCACTAATTTCAAATTCGGTTGTTACAACCGAAATTTTAGCAAATTTAGTTGACTGACCGAATATAATTGCAGATTCAGTTGTCGCAACCGAATCAATTACGAAACGAGGTTGCTTCAACCGAAGTTCGGTTGTGGGGACTAAATTCGGTCGAAACAACCTCAATTCGGTTGTGGCAACCTCAATTTGGTGGTGACAGCCGAATATACGGTTGCTACACCCTCTTTTCAAACAATTAGTTCTTTGGAGGTACCACTGTATATCCATGTCACATCTGATAGAAATTGTAGTTGCGGAGATTATAAACGAAAGAGTGGATGGGAGAATAAGCGATAAGCAACTGGAAGTGGGCTAAATTTAAATAGTGTTTGATTGACCCCAATGATAGCTCACTTGTGGGGGTATCCATGCCACATCCGATCGACTTTGCAGTAAGAAGTTGATAGAAAACAGGGTACATGGGTGAAAGAGCGATAAGCAACCACAAGCAAACCATAAAGAAAACTAAGTTTAGTCAGTGTTTTATTAATACTAATGACCGCTAAATTATATTTCATATTGGTTTCATTGAATGCAAATACGCATTCCCTTTTTATTTCTATACTTTGTATGCCCAAACACATAGTAACATAGAACAGCAACTCAAACTCGATGAAATTTCCTACCACCAGTGTTGCCAGAATTTGTCAAAAAAAATGTGCTGAGTGAACAGAAAAATTAAAACTAAAAAAAAGTTGCTAAATAATTCAAAGCTAGAAATATTGTTTCTTTTCTCCAGAATTTCGCATTAAATGCACTTTACTGTTCATTAATGACCACCAACAGAGGTGCAAAATGCAAAACAAATTAGCTATAATTTTAAAAGTATGAAAGCAAGTGTGAAATTCAGAGGTATTTTGTGCTGATTTTGACAGCAATATTCTACACAAAAAAAAATCTACATGTTAGTAACATTTGGTTGATGTTAGTGAAAATTTGTTTAAAAAAAGGTGCCAAAAAAGATGCATTCTTTTCACAAATGTGCTACAAAGCACCTGGCACCTTGTATCAAAAGAAAAGTGCCCACACCAAAAAAAAAGATGTAAAAAAATGACAAGCCTGTGTTAGATAACACGGGCGCATAGTTCAGACGTAGAATACGTTAGTCATTTTGCAATTAAAATATATGAATTAAATATAATTTTTGATAAATGATTTAAATCTATCTAATATATACGCATACAGCTGATAGCTAGTTATTAAGTTTTTGTAACATAATTAGGCGTTTGCATGTATTAAAGTTAATTAATTTTAGATATGATAAGTTATGTGTGATAAGTTATTTTATGTATGTACTGTATAATTTTTAGTAAAATAAGACAACAACAAAACTACCAAAATGATGGCAATAACCCAAATAAGTTTGGAAACTACTGATCTAAACGATTGGAATAGTTTTGAACAAGATTTATTAATTTATTTTTTAGTTTGTGTGCTCGAAGACTGTATGCCATATGTTTAAGGATGAAACTATATCTAGTTTAACGTATTACATTATAGCGACATCTTAATTTGAAGTACAGCTACAGCAATACATTTTATGATGTGGCAGCACAATAGATTAGCTGCTTTCCAACTACTTCCCAATGTATTCACAGAAATATGTTTAGGAAAAACTCCATTGATATAGTGAGCGTATACATCGCCAATCCTTTGTATTAATGTACATACACACCCATTTACACGCTGCTCGCAGAAGTAAACAAACGACAGCAAAGATCTGTAAACTTTCAAGCACACACAAGTGTCCACGCTACCCTCCCTTCATTTTATGTTCCCCTCCAAACGAACTAATAACCGACCGATCCAACAAAACGAAATGTACACACACACACATTTACACGCTGCTCGATAAATAAACAACGCACAGCAAAGCCAAAATCATTTGATTTCACAACAACAACAAAAACAACAGCGGCATTTACAAACCAACAACAACAGCGGCATGTACAAAAAAAGTCTAAAATATCATGCTCTTAAATATTTATTTCCTTAACTACATAAAACTTTTATATATAGACATATAATTTTTTTAATGTAATTCGAAACAAAACATATTACCAAAACTGAGTAACATATAAAAATTGCTAAAATATGTTTTAATATTTAAGTAAAAGTGGGTGAAAGTTGACAAACATTTTCTCAAAATTTTGTGCTCCAGATCAACACCCCTACCTTACCGTATAACGTATTCTACGTTAAAATACCATAAAGTAACGTTCGGGCAACACTACCTTGACGTCTGCAAGTTAACTTTAAAAGGGATATGTAGACTCTAAATGGCTTGATGCTAGTTGCATGGAAGGAATGTCCCATTCTCTTTGGTTTGAATTCGTTTGATGTTTGATGATCAACTTGCAACAGCAACAATAACCATGGACCAATAGATAGGAGTTTCCATCAGCTGTTTTTCGGTCACCGATATAGTTGGAAATTTCATCGCGTTCGCGTTGATATTGCATGTTACTCTATGGTTTCACATAAAACGAACAGAAATAAAAGGGAATGCGTATTTTCGTTCTATGCAATCGGCGTCAACCATAATTTAGTTGTCATTAGTATCAATCAAACACTTCTTGAACTTAGTTTGTTTCGCAGTTTGCTTCTAGTTGTTTGTCGCTCATTCTCTCTCTCATTTCTATCACATTCCAACTACTATTCCGATCAGCTGAGGCATGAACACCTCTTGACGGAGCTCCATCAAATAACCCACAACATCGGCGACCGCAAGAGGCCATAAAACAGCCGATGGAAACTTTGATTAGTTTAGTACGTTTGACTAGTTGGTTTGTGAGTGATGCTGAGTAGTTATTTACGAATAATAAAGGGTGGGCTATGTAAAATTTGGAATTTGAACCCCCTCAGGTTGGATATGACCCCAGTTTCGGAGCCACATGACAGGACAGATAAAATTTGAGTTTGGTAGAGCTAGACTTTCTATTGTGGTGAGAGGGTTTTGTTGTTACTGAATGTACTGTGCTGACGTTGTTGTCTTTGTTCACGGCGGATCCAAGATAGATAAATTCATCTACCACTTCAAAACTAAATCGGTTTTCAACGTTCAAGAGCGGACCAAGTCAAGAGGTTTCGCTAATCGTTGACACCATCAATTTTGTCTTGCCCTCATTAACAGCAAGACCCACCTTCGCTGATTCCTTCTCGATTCGTGAAAATGCTGCAGTAACCTCTCGCAAATTTCGCCCAATGATGCTAATGTCATCAGCATACGTGAGCAACATATGGATTTTTGTGTTGATGGTCTGTTCATATTTACTGCGGCTTTTCTCATTATTATCTACATTAAGATGTGGAAGATATTGAAAATTTTGTTTCGCCTTGTGTAAGTCCTCGCCTGGTTCAGAAAGGTTCGGTGAGAGGTTTTCCTACTACAACTGCTGAGTTGAAGATGGTCAGCGTCACTCTGCAGAGGCGAATCAATTTTGCCGGTATTGGAAATTCAGACATAAAAAATGGTTTCCCATTACATCCCATGAAGGAACTGGGGAGAGCTTCTCACAACCAAGTGAGCTGTGCGCTTTCTGGTTTTGCACTCACTGATTGGGACCTACAGTTTTACACCAGTTCCGAACGGTACTTTGAG
The DNA here is from genome assembly GCA_963931995.1 of Phaonia tiefii. NCBI lineage: Eukaryota > Metazoa > Arthropoda > Insecta > Diptera > Muscidae > Phaonia > Phaonia tiefii. The sequence continues at coordinate 333,914,256 of OZ008368.1, read as the reverse complement.
AAGCTTTTTCATGATTAAACACTCACTAGTGGCGACGTCACTAAGCAAGGTCACCGCTTTCGGAAGAAATGTAAGATGGTCAGAGCAGGGATCGAACCCACGTTATCATGTATAAGAGCCAATCGTGCTACAATTGCCCCACCGACGGCCGCAAGTTCAGACATAGCTTCGTAAAAATGTCCTATATTGAAAGCAGCTCTGCAATTGACAAGAAGATGATATGCGTCGATTTGCTATTCGTGGGGTTTTCCAGGAGTTGGCATAGCGTGAGTCAGCGTGGCCAGTCCTAGACTTCTCAGGTTCAGGTTTTCAAAATTGGTGTTAGTCTTTCACCTAAACCGATCGATAAGGCCTTACATGTGATTGACAAAATACTGATACCACGATATTTGAAAAACATGCACACCGATCACCCTTTTTGATTACAGGACACAGTACACTGAGACTCCAATCGTCAGGCATAGATTCTCCCAACCATATTCGGCATATAAGTTGACGCATGTGAACCAATAGTCCCTCATCACCGGTCACAAAAAAACACAGCGGGTAACCCATCGGCACCCGCCATTTTATTATTCTGAAGCCGGTAGATACTAGTCTCGTCTGGGTTGGGTAGGGGGCAATCTACACTGTCTTCCACAATCAATGTCTCCTGACTTTCACTGGAAGATTCTGAATGGATTCGTGCTGAGAAGTGGTCTCTCCATCTTTGCTATATTTGTTTTAATTGCTAAAATACAAGGATGCACATATTTCTGAATAAGTGTATTCGATCTTAAAATCGACTACATTGTGGAAAACTATTTTCAAAAATTGCTCAACCGCAAATATGTTGAAGTCTAGGGAATTCTGCACCCAATCGCAAACCCGGTACAATTCTGGGACTAAATCTTTAAAACACAAAATCGTTCATATCCACTGACAAAAATAACTACATTTTGGATATAAATTACTAAAATTCAAAAATTTCCAAAACTCGCAACACTGTGGTTTCTTTCAATCGCAAAAATGGTGTAAACCGATCAAATGCAAATGTATCCATATTCCGGTAGCTGTGCGTACAATCACAGAAAGGACAAAATGATGGGACTAAATTCCTCACTATAAACACAAAGCCTAAAAGTAGGCAGTGAACTGCATTGGATGGGGAAATTCAAAGAATATCTTTGCTGGTAAACATCAGAACCATCAGGACATTTGCAGCCATTACTAAAGTCCTAAGTGACGTATTTAAATGTCACTCAATCATTTTCCTGTGGCATTGATTCAACTGGCTTTATTTCCCCGTGATCGTTGATCTTTGTATTCTCTACTTTACAAATGTATTTGGAGAACGATAAGTTATCGCAGCTTTTAAATGCGCAGAAGAATTTTATAAAGCATATAAATATGTTAAAAACACCAGTGCATGTTATAATGCATTCAAGATACGATTTGGAATTTCGAATAAAATTGATAATCCCATTCCAAATATATATGTATATCGATTGGCGTTGTGTATTCTATAAAGATTACACAAATGTGTTGGCCGCTTTTGTTAACAATTTACCAGACCTCGAATCTAAATTGATTATGAACATCCAAGTTAAGAGCCAATATCTTGACAATATTGACGTACGAACAATGTCTGGTGTTATTCATTGTCCTGCTGGCCAACTGCTTGGCGGTACGTCTTGATTTGAAGGAGGACTTAAATCCTGAAGTCATAATTGATCGAAACGCCGTAACCAATACAGTCAAGAGGTGTATGGTCGGACTTGGCTCATTCGTCTTAAATTCGGTTTAGGACTTTTTAAGACGAATGAGCCATGTCCGGCGGCCTTTCTGGCTGGTTGGCTGATTGGTCAACACGATTACAGCCGCAAATCTTCACCTATCACGGCGAAATTTTGTCAGTGACCATTGTTTGTACAAACTTAGTTTCAGATTGAAAATGGTCGTTTTGACCACGCCCAAAATTGACCAATGTGCCCAAGATTAACGTAAGCATTGGCCAAAGTACGCACATGAGTCTCATTGATGTGCTCAAAACGTGGGCAATATATCTAACTCTCATGGTGCCCCTGCAACTACAAGGCCTGCGTTTTCCCTATACCTTTGCTAAATTTCATTATGCTCTAATGTCACATACTATACTATTATTTAAACTTTTTATATTACTTTATTTACTCCATAATGTTGTTTAACTCCTTCGTAATACACCGAATATATATTTTTTGTCGAAATGAAAACAAAACTTTCTGTGACTTTTACTGTCAGTCTGAGAAAGTACTAGAAAAAATTCTGGTGTTCTTTCAAAAATTAGGGGAAAGCTTAGAACAGTTATGGCCAGTTTTTCAGTCAGTGGTAATCTTCGTTTCTTAGTTAAATTGTGGTTAAACATCGAATTGTGTTTTTTAGTCATTGTTTAACTATGATTTAACCACCCACTGTTGGTTGGTTAACTTATAGCCAGAACCATATTATTTTGACAATCAAATTACTGACTGTCAAAGTGAGAAATGAAGATTGTATAAAATACATGTTTCAGATTTGCATATTTGTACACATACGTTGAGTCCAGATCGTTAAATTGTTGCTCCTATATAGTTTTCAACTTTATGCATTTAATTCTTATTTTACTTAATTCCATTTTGTTTGTTCCCCTTTGTTGTTTTGGTATTTATCCCCAAACACACGTTTTTCCCAATAAGAATACAAGGGTTGCCATATTAGTTGACAATATGACGCCTTACATTAACTCACCACTGAAAAACAAAATGCAAAGTTAACCTCTAATTAACTTAGAATTAAGATTAAGTAATCCGATAGTTAACTAACCACTTAAAAACTGGCCATTAGAAATCAGTACCCATTTGTAGCATTGGATCCTCTAAATAATATATTTTATTTTAACTGGGAAAAATCGATCATATACTACACGCGAAGAAACCAAATAATTTAATTTTTGTTACAAGTGGTGATTTCGAGTTAAAGATTTAGAAACAACGTTTGTCATTGGTTTTCTTAAATGTACTTATATACAGTGGTGTGCGATGAAATAGAGTCAACACTAATCAACATTTTCAATACAAAAACAAATGTAGAAAAATTAAATTTTGTTTATAACTTTTATTTTTAGTTGTTCAATTAAGAACTAGATATAACATTTTAGAACATTAATGTCGTAATTTAAAATTAAATCATTAGGTACAAATCAAAATATTTCAAAATGCCCCGTTTTGCCTGTGAATGAAAATAGAGTCATCGCGACTCATCATCTGAACTAGAATAAATAGCTGTGTCAAACAAAATGTATGTTTCATTAATCCTTTACAATATCTCAGTACTTTATGAAATAACTATTATTTTTTATCACAGCTAAGCAACGCCTTGACATTGAATCATCAAGTCTCCACAAGTCATGTTTCCCACGCAGATTGTACCAGTGTCATAAGCTCATCTTTATTAAATTGGTTTATTCCTTTGATAGACGCTTTAATGTCCCGCCACAAATTCTGAATAGGATGTAAGCCCGGCGACTGCAATTATTTTCAAACGAAGCTTTTGCTCGCTTCGATGTGTGTTTGGGGTCGATATTATGTTGAAACACCCATCGAAGCGGCATTTCCCATTTAGCATGAGGCATCATGATGTTTTTTTTTAATACAGTGGTATAATATGCAGCGTCCATTGTCTGTTCAATTTGGAATAAATGTTCTGTCCCAATGTAAGAGTAGCAACCCCGTACCATTATGTTTCCGCTACCACGTTTAACTGTTTGGATTGTGTTCTGCGGCCTGAATTCGGTGTTGGAAGGTCTTCGTACAGGAAGATTACTGTTATCATAATTACACAATCTCACTTTAGTTTCGGCTGTCCTCGAAATATTTCGCCAGTTGCGTACGGACTATTTCACATACTCCTTGTCAAAATGCAACATTTTTTGAACGTTCCGTTTGGATAGAAATGGAACTTTTCGGACACACTTTGCCTTTAAATTGTTTTTAGTTAGAATTTTTCTTAATGTAGAGGTGTCAACATCCCGATCGTATTGCCTTTTAAGGGCGGAAGAGGTGACAAAAGTCGAACTCTACGTGGCGTAATATTTTTGGTTCCAAATGTTCTGTAATTTTCAGCGTTTTACCGTCTGTTTCCTGGATTGGGGTTATATTTTATTCCGGTCTCCAACGTGTTCTTTGAGCATCCAATTATGTCAGTAATTTGTATGTAGCTTCTGAATTCTTTTATCGTCTCTTTTATTCTTTCTCGGCGTTCATGATTACAATATTTACATCGGCCCATTTTGGAACGTCAATAATGTCAATTTATTAATGCTACTAATAAACATTAATCATATTTAGAAGCTAAACTTTGTTTCCAAATTCAAATCCAAACTACCATTAACCATTTCAAAAAAAAAATATTTTTTTGTAATTGACTCTATTTTATAGCACACGTCATAACATATTCCTTTAATATACTGACACTGACCTGGAGAACAGTAGTGTACAAAATTTATTAAAAATTACGGCATTATATTCAGCAGAGGACCGGTCAATCAGGTTCAGAATTTCTTGACATGCAACATCTTGGACCACTGATTTACAGAGAATAAAAGTTTTGACGAGTGTGTGACTCTATTTCATCGCACACAACTGTATGTTAAATGTTACGCGTGACAATTTAATTTTAGTTTAAATGTAATTAATAAACTATTTCAATAAATATCCCTGAAGATGTTGGCAAAGACCCAACGAAACGTCGGAGGAAAATAATGAAGTAACTTTTTATAATACAATAGACCAAAAAAGCCTAAGAGAACAAATGGATGAGATAACAATAACAATTATAAATAAAATTCGTCCATAAAAATCACTAAGTGACATTCATATTTGCAGTCGCAATTTAAAAGTCATATCCATTAACCGCAAAAAATCTATATATAATCTATATAACAGGTATAATCGAGCAATCCCTATATACTTTATTTAAATTTCATGATTATATCTATTTTCATTAACTTTTATTACTTAAGTGTTGATTCTACTCCTATACTGATACTCTCTGGCATTGTTATTAAATAATAGGAAAAATAACAAATAACAAAAATACAGGAATCTAAATTTAACCATCTAAATTTTGTTTCCCCGTGCAATTTGGTTATCACTGGTGTTTTTGATTGTGAATAAATGTCTCATATATTAAATATGCAGTCTGGCGTCTGCAGTGTGCGCCCCCAAAATATAAACCAGCTGGCTGATAAGATTAGTTGATAACCGCTTATTTCCCCTTTCCTTATCCTACCTCAACATAGCATGCAGTGTGAGTAAGAATACTTTGTGATAACAAATCAGTGATTGTCAAATTATTTTCTCATTGTTGTTTTATAATTCTCAAGTGGTTGTAAAGAAGGTGGTCCATATAAAATTTTGAATCAAATTTAACTGCTCTTTACAAACAATACTAGTAGAAATTTTTCAAAATTATGATTTTTTTTGGTAAAGCCCATCATTGGCATTTATAAATGAAATGCAATATCGGTCAAATGGCTTCCATGACTTGATTTACAGTACCCTTTTCGATCTACTCAATTTACCAGTACATTTTAGATTATTTGGGTTTCTATCGCGTGAATGACAGCATTGATTTCGTATTTCAATGCGTCAATGGAGGCCCTGTGGATTTTCCGGGCCCCCAGTGTGACAATTTCGTTTGTCAACATAGCCCCGCAGGTGAAAATGAGGTTTATCGAAAAGTATGATTTTTCTGGGAAATGCTCACCTTTGGAACTCACAAATTAGGAAGATAGTTTTCTGCATTTCACTATTTTTTCCGTGCATAAAGCGACCCATTTCATAAATTGCTGCCCTTTAACTAATTATGTCAAATTGATCATCTGCTTCGTAATAATGGGGGGTTCAAATTCTAAGTTTTACATGGCCCATCCTTTATTATAAGAACAGCTGACCAGACATTTTTCTTGCCATGGAACAGGCCAACTGTCATACTTACATGAATTTTGCTTTTATATTGTGTTTGATAGTTCACTGTTGCAATCTTCTATATGTCTACAGAATGGTAATTCTCTATTACAATCTTTCTTGTCCAAATTTGCCTAACTTAACCGTGAGAATATGGCACCTTGCATTTCTAATATGTACGTTAGGGTGATTACTATTTTTTGTTATTTTACATTACAAAAATAAACCCCTCAAATTCGAGGAATAATTGCATTCAGATGGCATTAGTAACATCAAATCTAAAAAAAAATTAAAAAAGTTTCCCCCTCTTTCATTTTTAACTTTTTTTTAATCTTTTCAGTGGAAGTCTTACTAAGAAGAAGTCTGTTCAGCCGTTGCTTCACAATGGGTTAATATTTTTTTTGCATACTTTGATTCTGCCCTTTGATGAATATTATTTGTTTGTCACAAAACAGTTATTCAAAATTCAAGTCTAAATATCGCTCATCGTCTTTGCAAAACACCCTATAGACAGAGAACAACAATCAACCACCTTCGAGCACTTGAACAAATTTCACAACCAAAGCACCAAAGCAATAAGTAATCGTCGCAGTCGTCATTGCCCATCGTTGTTTCATTGTTCAGCCACTGCATTCGCTATTGTTGTTGTAACACTCACGCCATGATCGTAGCTGAATACAACAGGAAGTTGTTCTTTTGCTATTTTCCTTTGCCTTAGTTTTATTACCCTGGACGATCACTGGCATGCAAACACTGCCAAAATTATTATTAACTAGTAGCCATTTGTCAACAAAGTCATTTAATCTCTTTTAAACCACCATTAAATGTCTCATAGAACTTCCAGCAATAGTGTGAAGGCAAACAGGTCTATTTGGACGAATAATCTACCTTCCTCTTCTGAACAGAAAAGAGATCCAAGCATTCCATCTGTTGAAAAGCTCTCCAATCTCACACGGATGCCGACAAACCGCCACATTTTTGGAAAATTCACTTTTCTGTTCAACAGCGAGAAACGGCGACTGGATCGAATCAAAAATATGATTCCGTATATAGAATTGCTCTGGAGGGAAACTCTAGACTTTCCACTTTTATCCAGCGCACTCATCAGAAAGAAACTGAATCGGCTGATTGATCTAAATGACAAAAACAAAAAGAAACCGTCTGACAAATTCACTGCAACACTTTCTCAGTTATTTGATATCACCAACGTGAATGGAGAATGGAAAAGCTCGGAAGATAAAGAGTTCTATCAGAGTCAAGTTGAGAGTGGAGGTAAGGTTGGTTATTCAACGGTCAAACAAGCCCCTTTGGAATCAATCCACCCAAGAAAACGAATCCGACTATCAATATCTCAATCTCAAACCAGTACGTCTCAAACGCATCCCACACATGATATTGTCTCTGAATCTGCCTCCGATTCTTCACCCAAGTCTCCAAGCTCTTCTTCCACGTCATCTTCTTCTGAATGCAAACCGACATACAAAAGAACAACCACTACAATAGCGAGTTTACTGGTACTGGAAAACAACATTTCTACACATAAAGCACATAACGTTCTTGCAACAATTGCTAAACAGGGTCATGATGTGCCGGTTCCAAGTCAGTCGGGTGTCTGGAAACAAGTAATCTCAGAAGGACAGCAAATGAAAGCCAAAATTGTTGAAAAACTTCAAAGCAAAGATCCCTATTGTCTTCAGTTTGATGGTAAAAGAGTCCAAGGGGAAGAGTATCAAGTAGTTCTGCTGAAAAATACCACAACCGAAATCAAACTCGGTATTCTGAAATGTGAGAGTGGTTCGGCCGCGGCCATTCACAAGGAACTACATCAGCTAATTGATGAATACGATGCTTGGGACAATATTCGCATGATAATCTGCGACACAACAGCAGTAAATACTGGACGTTTGCATGGGATTTTAAAGCTGATACAGGATGATGTCTTGAGAAAGGGCTTTCAGAAGCCACAATACATTGGCTGTCAGCACCATGTACTCGACCTCCTTCTGAAGCACGTCATGAATTTTCTTATTCAAGAGCCAACGAGCAAACCAGAACTGAACTATTCCTTCATTGACAAATTAAGAGAAAACTATGTCTCTCTTCAGGCTCATAACCACCAAGTTGCGACAGATGATGTTAACACAGACGAGAACCCTGGATGGCGAGATGATTTAAAGTTCTTATATGGACTATGTCAGGCATATCGTCAGTACAAAACAACTTCACGATGGCCCCGAATCAGCTGAAAGAAACTCCCAAACTTACACCAGACAAGATGGAACTCGCGTGCAATATATGCTGTTATAGCCTTTTTTCTGATGCCAGAGTGGCGCCGCATCCTCGGTACAGCATGCGACTTCATCTGCTATGAATGGGCAAATGCTTGGTTCAAGTCGCAACACTACAACGAAGCGTCCTTCAATGAACTGTTAACCTCACTCACCAAGACAAAATGCAAGAAGGCAATTAAGTGTTTTAAGACGAGCTGGTCGGTCGACGAGTCATTAATTGACATTCCCAGATCTAACCAAAATGCTGAACGTGCTGTAAAACTGATGGAGGGACTACATGCGAACTCGAAAGATTTTGAATTTCTGAATCTAAAGTTCATAGGAAAAAATAATTTTTAAACATTTTTTTGTACATTCTGTACTTGTTACTAACTGTTTTATATTATTAATTTTTTTACTATTAATCTTTTGAATAAACCAAAAACAGCATGTAATTTTTTTGAAAAAAATTAATTTTTCACTTTTTTTCATCCGAATGAAAGGGGGAACTTTTTTTAAAAAACACAAAAATGCAATTAATATTCTTACACTGCACATAAAACTTCCTCGATTGCAAGTGGTTTCATAAATTTTTTTTTTGTAATTACACTAAGGTACGTATGTACGTTTAGTATTAAGAAATGAATTAATAAACCGACAGTCGAAAAACTGACGGTAAAATGACTGAGCGTGGATTTATTCAAATGTCTTATACACGCATTACACTTTTCTACATTGTTGTTTAATTTTGTAGTTGGTATTCTTGTGTACACTATCATGAAAAAGGTTCTCAAAATACCGTTCGGAACCGGAGTAAAACTGTTGGACCCAATCAGTGAGTATAAAACTAGAACACGCATAGCTCGCTGGTTTGTGAGAAGCTCTCCCTAATCCCCTCATGGGATGTCACAGGAAACCATTTATTTATTTATATTTTTCTTGTGGATGCAAACAAATACAAATGTTTGCCCTGTAATAAATCCTCCTTGGTAAAACCAGAGTTCGTATTTACCCTTCCATGTGCAATCCATAGACATTGTTGTGGCGACCAATTGTTTACCCTTTACCCATAGGGTATGGGGGAAGTAATGCGTAGGTGACCACGACAATGTAGAATTACCCATTACGAAAATATCATAAATGTAAAATCAATATCTATATATCGAAATCCAAGCATCCAATCGAAAAAAAAAACTAATGTTTTGGGTTTCTAAAGTGGTCCAATTCGTATGGGAGACCTTTTTTCAAAATATAAAACAAAACGATAAAATGAAAGTATGACTATAACTCCAAAACGGTGCGTTCAATCACGAAAATACTACATTTTCGACCTCTATTAGATGCTTTAACCAGTGGATGTCTGTAGTATTTCACCTAACCATTATTTGTTCCACAACCTGTGGGTAAAGGGTAAACGATCGTTATCCATTCCCATTCCCCAGGATAACATTTTACACGTGGAATACGAATTGTGGTTAAAAGTAAGTAAACTATGTGTCAGAGTATTTAACCATACGACGCGGTTGTCCATTTGTTGTCACTTGGCCGGGGGATAGAGCTACACAACACAGAGAATTATTTTTTCAACAGAATCGTCTGAATGTGGACTATACTCCAAATCCAAATCCATTCCCTGAATGTTGTACAAAAAAATAAAAAACACTTGGTCGTAGTTACGAATAATAATGCATGTTTCCAACGACTAATAAAAAATTCTCATTGAAAAAAAAATTTTTGTTTTCTTCAGCATACTATATAATTCAGAGAAGCACACTCACTGGAATGGTTTCGAACTCCGCGACAAGTTCATCATCAGATGGCTACTCACTGTATCTTACATATTAAATAAAATTAAAATAATTGTGTTATAAGAAATTGTAATTAAAAGTTAAGTTTAAACATAAGTTTAAATATTTCCAAAAACTTTGATCTTAGCCTAGATTCAAGTATGAATGAATTTATATTCAGATTTGTTTGGACGTATTTTTTGTTGTATGGTAGTAAATGTTTGGAAGAATTCTCATTAAGTTGAGTTGTACAAATTAATCCTCCACGCCATACAAACCTCTTGGCCAGTAACCAGTGCACTTGCTGGTATGACACAACTTCCACTGAAACATTGGACAGCCAGTGTGTGTCAACACAAGTAAGTAATTCGATAGTAACGTAAGAAAAGATTTGTCAAAGTTTGGCATTCCATAAATAATCGATTGGCAAACAATCGATCCGAAATATCTTATGTATATAAGAAAAGATCAAATCTGGCAATTACCTGAGGGGAAGATAGCTGTTGAGATGCATTGGAGGGCACCAAAATAGCTATGCTGAAGTATCAATCGAAATAAAATCTTCTTTGTATTTTGTCCATTTACAGAGTTCCCATCGGCCAAAAATTAAGAACAATAATTTTTATTAATTTTATAATTTTTTTATTTTCAATTTATTTTACAATAATAAAATTTTATAAATTAAGAAATGAACATACTTTAACCTATTGTTCCACATTACGAACAATAACGTATGAAACTAAATACATAAATATATTCTGATGGGTGTTGATTATAAAAATAATAATATGAAATAATATTTTTTATAATAGTTAATAATTTTTACAATTTCTAGTTAATCTTCTTATTTTGTTGGATTCATCTAATTATGTGATTGTCAAAGGATTTGTACTCAGTCTTTCTAAATAAATGCAAATAAATATTTGAATATCTCATTTAGGAGAAGGCATTTTAAAGTTGTTTCACAACGCATTGGTATTTGGGAACCAGGAAGCATTGTCGATAGGTCGTAAAATCTTTGACTGGTCTCTGTACTAGTGTTGCTTGCTGGTTCCAATAGCTGTAGTAAACATTGAAAAGAATGAAGAAGAAACAACATAAACGAATCAGAGAGTACAATTTTACAAAAAACCAGTACATAAGTTTCAATCGGGTGAACCGACTTAATCATACCCTCACCATACCATACCTTTCTGTTAAAAATCTCTCATACTCAAAAGTGACCATATTCAATAGCAGATTGACATTGCGCTAAATATTATTGAATACCCAAATTAGTTAGTTACCCTCCCAGTATTTATATGCGAGGTACAAAAATGGGCATGGCAAGTTGTTGCCAAAATTTTGATCAGTACCAAATTTTATTAAGATCCGTTATGATATATTGGAGATATCAAATACAATATCAAAACCCCAAATACACAAAACTTTTGTATGGGAGGTACGAAACTGGGCGTGGCACAATAGTCAGTTATTAGTTACACAGTAGCTTTTAGGAAAATTTTGCCTAGTACCGAATTTTATTAAGATCGGTTGTTGTTTATGAGAATTATCGTATCGATCAACCGGTCATCCGCCCAACTTTTATATGGGAGGTACCAGAATGGGTGTGGCAAAACAGCTCATTTTCTACAGGAGAGCTTTATTTGGCTAAATACTGACTAGTACAAACTTTCATAAAGATTGGTTCGGTTTAGCGGGATTTCTCATTCTCAGACGGCCAAACAACTTTTGTATGTGAGGTACCACAATGGGCGTGGCAAAAACACCCTTGTTTTGATCGGTGATTAGCTTTTGATAACGTGAAGCCTTATACCTAATTTCATTAAGGTCGGAAGTGTTTCACGAAATTTATCGGATTTACAACCCGGTCGAACACCCTGTTTTGCATGGGAGATACCAGAATGGGCGTGGCAATCTCCCCCATCTCCTCCAGTTAAGGAGGCATTTACAGATTATTAACCGGTGTGTGAGTTGAAGCTAATTACATCTACCAGGAAGACAGTTTTGAAAGAATTATGATTTTGTGCTAAATGTGTCGATTTGTATGTGAGGTACCAGAAGGGGCGTGGTTAAATCGCCCATTTTCAATGCCAAACTCAATATTGGGAAAAAATAGTCACTGACAAAGTTTCATTGTCATCTGTAAAGATTTACGGCAGTTATCGTGTTGACCAACCAGCCAGCCAGACAGACCGATGGACATGGCTCAAACGTCTTAAAAAGTCCTAAAACGAATTTCGTCCAAAGATACTAAGGGTCTAATTTGGTTCCTTCTATGTGTTACATTTTTTTACGTATTAAACGATATATACCCCCATCCCTATGGGTGGGGGTATAACCATCGTATGGTGAGGGTATACAAATATATATTTAAACTCCAGAAAGTTCCAAATCATGTCCTGCATAGAAGGAGAAATACTAACTTCGTATGAGGAGAAATTGATTTAACGCCATACAATAATAAACTCACCTTCATATCCTTTGGATGTGTTGAATGTAGCGGAAATTATCCATAATACGTTTGAACAGACTGAATAATGCTCAATTGTGCTAATATTTGGCATGATGGTCGCCTTGACAGACTGCAGAAAAAACTGACGCCCATAAATGTCTTTGTCATTTCTAAAGCCCTACATTCAAGTTAATTCTATTACATCTAAGGATAGAAGATCAGGCAACTTTTGAAAATCAACACCGGTGTTCCACAAGGCACTGGTTTGGGTTCTCAACTTTATTAGGTCTGTTCCTCAGACTTTTCCCATCCCGATACATTCTACAAAAACTTAGCCGGCGTTTCTATATAACATAAGGATTGGAGAAGGCAGGTGAACGAATCTATATCTGCGCATATCTGAAGTCCAATTTAAAAACCAGCAACCTATTTGGAGAAATGAAAAAATCGCTAAAATAAAAATCTGTCCATATCCCCTAAGCGGTGCATCCAATTGGAAAAACCCCAACATTTTTGAATTATTAAATAATTTTCCAAAATCAGTAACAAAAATGTGCCTATATAGGAAACAGTGCATTCAATACCAACATCTTCAACATTCGCTGCAGTGCAAATATCTCTATATCTAGGAAACGATGCGTCGAATCGAAAAAGGGCATAAGAAGCACTAAGAATGCAGGGAGTTCCATATTTCAGAAACGGTGCACCGAAATTGGAAAAAATTTACAATATTTTGGAAGTATTTAAAACAATATAAACAAACATGTTCATATCTCGGAAAGTTGCGGTGAATCGCAAATCCGGTAAATTTTTGGAACGAACTCTCTAAACCACAAAATCGTCCATGTCTAAGGAACTAACAAAAAGAACAACAAGAACAAGAATAAAAGACAGTAAATCAGTAAAATACAAAAATATCCACATCTGTCAAGAACAAGAATAAAAGACAGTAAATCAGTAAAATACAAAAATATCCACAGCTGTCTAATGCAAAAGGATTGCGCCCGTATTTTAGGACTAAACAACTCAAACTAAAGATAACGCTTAAAAATATTCAGCGAACTAAAACTGAATGGCCAATGGAGAGGACCTTATTTACTGATAGAGATCAGAACAGACAAAAATTTAAAAATTTACTAGTAAAACAAAATTCAATATAATTTTATTAAACTACATATGTAGTTGGCTTCTACATTGGTAGCCCATTATAAGTAACTCGTTGATCACACACGACAATTTTCCTTACCCAAGGCTTGAGTATATTAAACTCTCCTATAAACTCCAGAATTTCGCAAGTAAAATTGTCGTGTTTGATAACGGGGAGGAAGGGACAATTGTGACCTCTACTAGTTACAAATGACGCATTTAAAACAATCAGACGTTTACCTGTAACATTGTTTCAACTGGTTTTAATTCCAACTGCCCTTACTGATCGTTGATCTTCGAATTTGCTGCTTTATAAATATAGTATTTGCAAACCGATAAGTTATTGCAACTTTGAAATGCGCAGTAGAGAATTTATAATGCATATAAATATGTCAAAAATACCAGTGCATGTTATAATGCATTCCAGATATGATTTGGAATTTGGAATAAAATTGATAATGTCATTGCAAATTGTATATCGATTGGCCTTGTGTATTCGAATATTATAAAAATGTGTTAGCCCCTTTGTTATAAATTTACTAGACCTAGAATAAATCTTAATTATTTATACACCCCTAACCAAGGAGTTAATATCTTGACGATAAGGAAGTACGAACAGTTCCTGGTGTTATTCATTATCATGCTGGTCAATTGCTTGACGGTACCTTTTGATTTGAAGGATACACGGGGAAACTTAAATCCCGAACTCATAATTGAGATTGAAGAACAACAGAACCGAGTCGACAGAAATGTTATAATCGCTAAAGCCGAGAGGGGGCCCAATAATATTGTTTGTTATAGATTTAATGCAGAGTTTAGTATGTAACTAAATTGATATAGACTGAAGAGAGATGAGAGTTGAGAGACTGAAGGATTTGATATTCTTTCACAAAAGCCACCGCCCGAAGGAATTTTAGTGCGTGATGCCGTGAATTACATTGGAAATATTACCTATGTTCGCTTTGTGGCAAAAAAGCGGGTTGATTGGACTGTGTGACCATAACTCCCGTTCCTCCCGGTAGTGGATGTGGCTCGAACATTGGCTATCTAGGGGGGCCCCAGGTAGTGTATTTGCCCAATGTTGCAGTGGGTAGTGGCTGCTTTACAAAGTTTCAAATCGTACATGAACTTCTGCACACCTGCGGGATGTATCATCAACACATGGCGCACGATCGCGATAACTATGTGACCATAAAGTGGGCCAATATTATTTCGGGAAGAGAGGATGGATTTGATATCGCATCGGGTATCACAAGTTTTGGCTACACCTACGATTATGGCAGTATTATGCATTATGAACGAAAGATTTCCTAATCGAATGGCAAGGATACCATTGTGCTTAAGAATAACGCGATAATTGGACAACGTACGCAGATGAGTCCCCCTGATGTCCTGAAAATGTTGGCAATGTATCCCAAAAAATAACAAGCCTTACGTATGGATACAAATTATTCTAAAGATGTCAATACGACTGACAATATTATTCACAATTCGCGGTTATCATTATTAATCTGAATACTGCTCTTAAGTTACCTAATATATATTTAATTAATTTATTTATTCCATATTAAATTCTCGCATTCTTAAAGACCTACTGAACTTAACTCGTTCAATTCCTTAAAAATAAACGGAAACCATATTTTGGGTCGAATTGATAGAAACAAAACTTCCTAATACTTTTCATTACAAGTCCTAGGAGATTAAGATTGTGAGATTCGTTGGAAAATTGGAGGGAAACCTTATATCACTCCGTAATCATTACTCATTTCTAGCATTGGATACTCTTAATAATATATTTTAACTTTGCAAGAAGGAAGTTATAACATCTTGCACGCGAAGAAACAAAGTAAGGGGAAACAATTTTTTATTAAAAAAAAGTATTTTGGAAATTTTAACTAAAGAATTTAAAATTTCATAAACGTGAGTTAAACCGATTTCTAAAATGTAGTTAATATTTTCCTACATTCAAGTAAATTATCACACCTTTTTTGGGATAAAGTAAACTCGGTTTAATAAAAATTCCTAATATTTTGGTAATATTCTTTGACGTATGACTAATTTTCCTAATATCAAGTACTAATACCAAATACTTGGATAGTCGAAGAGTTGAGAAATGCCAAGAATATGTAAGGATTATTTTTAAAAAATTTTATTTCGCAGTTGGTAGACATGTGGTGTGAGTTTTGGCACAACTGGTCCATACAAGACAATCGTAATATATAATTGTCCTGGAAAAATAGAGGATAATTTCAAGGGAGCCCTATTTAATATATTTGAAATGAATTTTTTGATTGTTGTCGCGAACATAACCTGTCGCAGTTACTGGCTTTCAAATATACTGGCATTGAAGTCGTTTCCAAAATTTCACTTAGCTATTGCTCAGACACCACAGATATCTCGGGAAATATAACACAATTGTTGCAATGACCATGTTTGCTTCATCCAAAATCGATAACACGTTTTTTCAGACGTTGGCGATCAAAAATATGGGCATTTGAAAGTTACAAAAACGTATTTGATCCGTCTTTCCAGTACGCTGTAGTTCCAAAGCAATAAATGAACACCAAATGACAGATTCAATTTGTATATCTCAAATATATTTAATATAAGGCATAATTAATTCCACATTTTGTAAGAATTGACGTTGAATTGCAATTTAGGAAAAAATTTTGCAACGAAATCTCTAAACCATAAAATCGTCCATATAACTCATAACTCATAAAAATAACAGCATTTTGACAGGAAATCAGTAAAATACAAAAATATCCACATTTCTGCATTTTCTTTTTGAGATATCTCGTAAACCAAGTGGGGATCGAAAAAAGTTATACAATTTTGGAAATCATTACGTGCAACTTGCTGACAATCAACAAGCCTTAGAATAATTTTTTGGCACTATAAAAAGTATCATTTATTGAATTCTTCTGAAGTTTTAAACGCAAATTTCTCAAAAATGTGACTTGCGTGATAAATGTGGAAGACGAGTTTTGGAATCAGGAAAACAATATCCTCCTCCCAAAGCATGATAATTACAATGCATTTGTGCGTGACTGCAACAAATATCTCAAAGCTCTTTAAAAAAAAGGATACAACATATGAATTTATTGTTTAATTCTTGAATTAAATTAGAATATTTCCCAAATGATTTCCAAGAATCAAAATGTCTATATTTGATGACGATACTATAGTGTTACGCTTACAATTTATTTATGTATTTTGTTCAGTGAAACATTACGTTCAACTGCGAGAAAAATTAAGCTAAATATTTCCCCGGGAAACGTAAATCCTATTTCACTCCACTAGGAAATATCGGGTTTATCAATTATGCAACAACGGAATTTTACTATCCTTTGCCCTATCTAGATGATAGATGCAATATTGTGGTCAGAACCCTTTACTTCAGTATAAACAAAAATTCGTCTCTTAAATAATGCAGTAACAAATTAATCCTATAACCCATATTTGGATGAATCAGCTGCGAAAACGATGAACTCCATCAAAGAAAGTTTTAAATTTTCACCGTCATTGTAAATTCAAATTAACATTACACGCTGAAAAATTCTTACTTTTTTCTTGTTAGGGTACAAACATATCGTCTTTGTAGCTTGTCGCAAATATATTAAACTTGTGCCCAAACATATTATGTTTGCTATTAAATATAGTATGTTTGGGGCACAATAATTAATGGGTTATAATATTTGTATTTGTGACCCAAATGTGGGTTTGTTTGCTGAAAACTGCTGAAAATAAAAACATTTCAGGCTCTAAAGAATTAAAATGCAGCAGATCCTCAATTTACGAAAACAATACTTGCAAACATGTACCTGGTTCCTCCAATATGTTATTTTCATTTCGTTAGTTTTCAGCGTGTATGTATTATTTTATACACCTGTATATACATATTATATACTCAAATCCAAAATATACTGGGTACATTTGATTAACTCCCAGACACTAAAATATGAATATCTAGTTAATCTGTAAATACAAAATTTCCAAACTCATATAACTTATTGCGAATACTTTGGAAGTTTGAAAATACTTATACAATTTTTAAATGTGACAGTAACATTATTTGGTACAAAATACGAACTTAAATATCAACTGTGCAATAACATTAAACAGCTGCTCCTTCTTTCAACATAAACTTAACATATGTGTCTCTATATTATCTCCGTCTACAGCTGCATAAATTTTTCTGCGGTGCATTTATTGCTAGGTTTCAGGATGTAGAGGTTTCAGCAAGGATGTTGTTGCTTGTATACCACCAATTTCGGTTACCTGGCACTGCACGTTTGTAGAGTTTCTTTCAGCCGAGAGGGCAATCCTCACTAAGCGGATAAATTTGGGTATATTGCCTTTTTAAGCGACGAGACTAAGACGATAACTTTCTCTCAGTTATATATATTCGGAGCTAAGTAGGCACGTGGGTTCAGTCGATTTATATTTGTTGCCGAAATTCGCGTAGTGGGTTGTATCTAAGGACTTGCAGTTGATGGATTTATGTTTCTCTGCACAATCTTTAACATTGCAGCCTTCTTCACAATGGGAATTCATTTTGCACTTTTGATATTTGACAGGTTTATTGTTGATCTTTGCTGTGGAAATTAGTGTGTTGAAGAATGATTAATTTGTTCTTAGCTCTTGCATTTCCACAATACCTATTTATACCGTATCAGCATTTTCCAAAAGATCTCTTAACCGCTTTTACGTCGGTGCACAAAGGGAAATTAGTTCGTTATTTACTTCAGTATCGGGTTTGTATTCTAATCCACGTTGGACAACCTTAAATGGTTTATTGTTTTTTGATCGCGATTAAAAAATGTTCAGTAATTTCCACTCCAAATGTTCATAACTTCGTTATTTAGAATTTAAAAAACGTTCGCATATAATATTTGAACCGGTTCATGTCTTCTGGAATACACAATTGGAGACACTTTTTCGTTTATTAGTTTTGCAATGTCTTGACAATTTTGTGTTAACACTTTCACACCATTGACTGTCCACTTCAGGCTCAGATTTATAATCAGCATTATCGATTAATTGTCCACAAATTATATTTGAATACTTTTGTTTCAATTAATTAATTACGACATCGGTCCTTCATCGTTTTAATCACGAGTTGTTTTTGTAATTTTTGATGTTGTAAAGAACACACACACAGCCAGAGAGAGATGGGTAGGAAGTTTGTTTCACGCACGTCTACCATAAACAATGGCCTCAGCGCGACTGACTCGTCAAACAAACTGCAATGCATTTATAATACAATTGTTGGCTTCTACCTAGGGTGTCCGTTCTGCTCACGCCCATTGTGGTCTAAAGTCCCAAATGACACATTTATCTGTGAGTCAATCATATTCCTGTGATATTGTTTCAAATGACTCTATTTCCCACCGATTCACAGTGGGAGAAACCACCAACCAGGCGCACAACAAATATTTCATTCTTTTTTCTTGCTTTTAACAAATTTTCCGAAAATCTGTGTTTCTAGTTCTATTATTTCTGGATGAAATTTAAAAAAAATCAATTGAACATTAAAAACTTTAATTGAAATTTAAAATAAATTCTGTCTGAAATTTTAAATTCTCAAACGAAATTTCAATCATCAATTGAAATTTAAATGACATCAATTGATGTCACTGTGATAGTTTTTGGCAAAAATTTTCGTAGACAAGGCCGGAGAGGACGGTTTTTCCCTAATCCGTTTACGAGGAATCGGACAGCCGTTAACTTCTATTTCGTTGGTTGTACCGCTAAACTTTCCTCCACAAAGTTATTTCAAGCGTTTTGGGCTTCAAGTTTTAGGAACAAAACTTACCTCTAATGGGGACCTTTGATTCAGAACTTCGGCAGAAAAGTTATTTTTTCGAATTTTTTTGAGTTTTCCGTTCACAAATTGTCAGTAAGTTGAGTTATTCGCCGAACTAGAGACAACCTTTCACTATATAAATATATTTATTTACCCATCTTTATTTTCAATTGTCAAATTCTACTTAATTATCAATTTCACTTAATATTGCATTTTCCTACACTGGAAAAATTTTTTGGATAAAGCAATTTGTTTAATTATATACGATATATTTATGCTTGTTAAATACGTAGTTATGTAAGATATTTGCTGGTCTCAAAGGATATACTTCCATAGACTTAAATAAAGGAAATGGAAAAAAAGTGCAATGTCCCAAAAAAGTATCGTCGACTACACGCAGAAAAATAACGGTCCCAGCAACATATTGCCGGAAACATGTACATGTTTGCAAGCACAGTGTTCATGAATGGAAGATATGCTACTTTTTGACGTAGAATACGTCTTACCTTACGGTATGAGGAGTCATGTCAGGTTTTTATTGTTGTAATCTTTATTTCATTCAATTTGAGGAAACGGCTAGATGAATTTTTTAAAATTTTTTTTTGTAGGTAAATTACGATGTTATCTTTCGTTTGATATACATTTCATATTGGTTGATATATTTCTAGTATTTTAATTTCTCAAATGAAAATTGTTTAAACACATACACTCAAACATATGTGTGGTGTTTGGTTGAGTGTTTTTGGTTGCTCAACATTGCTTAGGAACATGTATCTAGTAAAAAGTGAAACGAACAGCAAGCTAATGTTGCTTGGCAACATGTATCTGCTAAAAAGTGAAACAAACAGTAAGCTAACGTAATAAAGCTTTTTGGCGAAAGCTTCAATAAAGCTGTTGTAACATTAATTTTGAATTGTAAAGCGTAAAGCATTCACACAACGCTCGAATGCTAATGCGAAGACTCGATAAGGTAAACCTTTTTTAATATTAGGGCGGCCCTCTCAACATTCGCAGAACTTATTTCAATAAAAATATTAATTAAAATACATAAATTAAATTAAGTTTAAAAAAATTGAACATAATATTTTTTTTTTTTAAACAGACTTGAATCAAATGCCGTTGGTAAATATAAAAATTACAGCAGACAGTTGTCCGAGGCCTTCGGCCACGGACTGTCCCTGCAGGCTGTGTCAGAGACACGGCCATTAAGTTTAACGTAGAATACGCCATCCGACAAGACAGAAAACATATATAACAATAAATGATAAATAATATAAGCAAATGAATTTATTGTTATATATGTTTTATGTCTGTGGCCGTCGGTGGTGCAGTGGGTAGTGTGCGCGCCTCTTGTACATGAGATCCTGGGTTCAACCCCTGCTCTGACCAACTTAAAAAAAAAAAAAATTTTTCTTTCGGCGGCGGTCGCCTCGCATAGTGACGGCGACACTATCGAGTATTTAGCCATGAAAAATCTTCTCAAAATACCGTTCGGAATCGGTGTAAAAACTGTAGGTCCCAATCAGTGAGTGAAAAATTAGAAAGCGCACAGCTCACTGGTTGTGAGAAGCTCTCTCCAATCCCTTCATGGGATGTAATGGGAAACGGTTTTTTTTTTTTTATGTTTTATGTCTTATCGGATGGCTTATTCTACGTTAAACTTAATGGCCGTGTCTCTGACACAGCCTGCAGGGACAGTCCGTGGCCGAAGGCCTCGGACAACTGTCTGCTGTAATTTTTTTTTTGTGTCTGCCTATTTTTGGTTTTAGCGGTTTTCAACAAACAAAGACAAATTTGGGTCGCGAAAACATATATTATAACCTATTAATCATTGCATCTCAAACATGTTATATTGAACATCAAACACAATGTGTTTCGCCACAAGTATAGTATGTATGCGGCAAGCTACAAACACGTTATATTTGCATCCAAACAACAAAAAAACACAAATTTTTCACTGTGTACCTTTTATTGCAAAACAGTACAACGAACAAAAAAGTACGCGTCCTGTTAAAGACAGTACGTCTGACAAGCATACATTCCTATATATTGTATGAAATCGTAATTGTAACTCAAAAATGTAATGATGCAGTTCGATTCTGAATAAGGGTGAAACCGGTCTGTCTTGGCTTTCCACTTCCACAGTGTATCTAAATGATGTCAATTGAAATTTAAAATACACCCATTGAATTTTGAAATACACCACTGGAATTCTAAAAGACTTCAATTGGAATTTAAAATACATCAACTGAAATTTAAATATCTAATACATAAATTCGTTTAATATTTAAAATTAAAATGTTCGAGCGTTTGGTCGTTTTTTTAAATGATTTTAAGAGTGTTGATCAAGGTTCCCATACTTGGATACCATGGTAATAAGAAATGGGGGAGAATTTTTAGATGCTTGGTACCAAAAACCAACTGCTTCTGGAAGGTCTATCAATTAACACTCCAACCACCTGAAATTAATTGATATCAAGACGGGAAGAACCCTAATAGAGAGAGTTTTGAGGATAAGAGACGGGAATTTTCACAAAAATAATAAGGAGAAGATTAGAATTATGTTAACGGTCAAGAATTTTCCAATAGGGTCAGTCAATAGATTAATAAGGCAGTATTAAAATAAGGGGCAAGATAACCAAAACGCAACGGTGGAAGCGAAAAAGTTTAAATCATTATTTTATGTGCCAGGATTTTCTGAGGGATTAGATATATGTTACTAATAATTACAAATGGCCCATAAAACAACACACACACTAGGCAGATTGTTAGTCAAACCAAAGATAGAATAGACAAATTTGACAGATCTAATATTGTATATAAAATACCTTGTAGAGGAAATGATAGTGACAGTTGCAATATAATATATGTAGGTACAAGCAAAAATAAACTTAAGACTAGAATTGCAGGATATAAATCAGATCAAAAATATAGACACATTTCAATACAAAAAAACGGCATTATCATCACACTGTGCAAACTTAAATCATTTTCCAAACTTGCAAAATGCGTCATTTTTGAATGGGGAAAATAATTATAAGCGTCGATTTATGTTAGAAATGTTACTGATAATAAGGATTCCAATAGCGGAGAGAATAAACTTCAAAGCAGATACGGATAATGTAGCACCGAAATATAGACATTTAATTAGTAAAATGTAGAAGATTTCTCTGAAAATTGTTGGTTGTATCATTGAATTTGTCATTATGTAACTTTATCAGGATGTAACTTTTTGAATCAACCATTATGTACATTAGGGTGGGTTGATTTGTCTGGGACCAAAAAACTTGACAAATGGTATAAAAGAAACGTAATATACGATAAATTCTAAGAAAATGTTCCCAAGAAAAAACCATGGTTCTGAAATCAAAATCGAGCCCGCGATTTTTCACTAGAAAAATTTGTATATCAGCGTAATTGTATATCATACTTTTAAAAATTTGATACTCTTCGATTTCGATGAAATTTCAGACATATATTCTATTCATTGCTGTCATTACAATGACGCCGAAAATATCCAGAATTCATGTTTTATGGCTGTGTAAAGTTGGTCATCTGCAGCATTTTTGCGTAATGTTAAAATAACTTTTGAATGCGATATCAGATCGTAACGACCAAGACATTAAGTCTTAGCTCTTAACCTTCTCTTTCGGAATACAAATACAAATGGCAAATCTAATATCACATTCAAAGGTTATTCTAACACTAACAAAGGTATCTCTTCACAAAAATGCTGCCGATGAGCAAATATACACAGCAATAAAACATGAACCGTGGGGAGTTTCGACATAGGATATAGGAATGACTAGAATATATGTTTGAAATTTCATCGAAATCGAAGAGTGTCAAGTTTCAAAAGACTGACTTTTGGGTCGATTTTGTATAGAAATATGTATATGTATAGAAATTTTCAAGTGAAAAATCGAGGGCTCGATTTTGATTTTAGAACCATGGTTTCTTGGGAACAGTTTCATAAAATATGTCGTAGATTTTGTTTCTGTTGTACTCTTGGTCGGCAAAAAAAAATTGACCCACCCTAATGTACATATATTTTTCAACCAAATTATTTTTCTGGCTGTAACTTAGAGAAATTATTTCTAGAAAAAATTTTTTCTCGTTGTAACTTAAAACATTTTTCATAAGGCAAAGAAAAGTTTCTTTAATTGCTTAATTTTTTCACTTTGTTATACTTGTTTCTTTCAAATGGCATAAGGAAAACTTTTTGTTTATCAATTCATTTAATTTTTAATTAATAATTGTGTTTATCTTCCTGACGATGCTACCCAAGGGACAGCGAAATATTAGAGAATGCAATTATTTGATATGTTTTTGAATGTCAATACCTTAGACTTGTGAGGCTATAATAGTTTGGAAATGTGTGAGAGTCGATGTTACCATTTATGCCGCGCCAGATTGCTGTTTTCTCCCACAGTGCGATTGTAGAATTTATTTTTAATTCACTGCGTTACAAATATATTAACAAAATGATAACTGACAGTGTGCACCTTTTTAATGCGCAGCAGAGAATTTATAATGCATATAAATATGTTAAAAACACCAGTGCATGTTCTAATTTGGAATTTGGAATAAAATTGATAATGCCATTGCAAATTGTATATCGATTAGCCTTGAGTAGTTTAGAAAGATTATACGTGTTTCGACTATATCTACGATTATTACAGCATTATGGCTTAAATACCATTGTGCCCACGACCAGCGTAACACTTGGATAACGTACGCAGATGACTCCCATTGGATAGGCTGAAATTGTAGGCAATATATCCTGAAATAACAAAGTTAATGCCTAGACGGAAATAATTCTTATAAAGCTGCTGCAACTTGAAAACGGTGTTTATAATTGACGAATTCTTTACTAACTGGCATTTTGCTCTAAAGTTACATGCGAGATTTTTAATTAATCAATTGACTCCATAATCCCTACTCGAACTGTTCACACAAGACTGTTTTGCGGAGACCATAGTAATACATTCACGCTTTGTAACTAATAGACTCATACTTCTCTCACTGTCTTCGTCACTGTCTCTAATTTTTCGCAGATGCAAGCGGCCATTTTGCTGAAGTTTCGTTGTAATTTGCGAAAAAATCGAAACATAATCAAAAAAAGATCGCACAATTTGGAAAAACTTATTGTTTTTGGGGGCTACATAATTCGATCTACAATTGTTTATATTAAAAGATTTGTAGTTTTCCTACGAACTAAAACATCAGGTTTTTCTTCAGTTAATGAATTAAGCGAAACTGGAATTTGAACTCACATTGACGGACGATCGTTTCGATGATTGTGAGTCTTCTTATCAGCGCCTTAGCGTTTTAAGCCAGTGATCGGCTTGTTCAATTGTGTCACTAATTGCAGTTTTTCGTTTTCGATGTTTCTCTCCTCTTTCTCTTCACGAAACGACATTGGCGACGGTTGTGTAAAAGTGTGTTGTCCTTATATATGTATAACGCCTGCGCTAGACAAACATTTATATCTTCTCAATTGTCTTGGCTCGTGTATACGCAAGGTTATGGCCCGCCTATATGTGGTAGTTAACTATCGGATAACTTAATCTGTACTAAACTGTAATTTAAGGTTAACTACGAAATCAGGTTTTCAGATGTGAGTTAAAGTAAAGCCCAGAACACACTGCAATCGAAATCACATGTTTGGAGATTTAGTTTAACCAAACAAAAACCGAACTTATTTAAGAAAACCGAACAAACCGAACTTATTTAAGAAAATTTTATTTTTTTAAACTTCTATCACTTTGGCTTTTATAAATATACTTTCTATTCTGTTCAAAACTGCAGTATGTAATAAACAGGCACCACCTAGAAAATTTCCCATTAAAGAAGAAATATCCCCCAATACGTTAGTCTAGACACAAACCAAACCAAAAGTACGAGTGTACGAGTAAGTGTGCTGCCAAATGTAATTCCATGCTCAGGGTTGTACTTCATGGATTTGCCAGTCTTGCACTTTGGCTTTTCTAAATTTACTTTTTATTGGGTTCAAAACTACAATATGTAATAAACATGCTCCACCTAGAAAACTTCCCTTTAAACCAAACCAAACCAAAAGTACCCAATATAGTTGATAACAATGGGATGTAATAAAGTAGTTACAAAAAATTGTTTAAAATTTTTTAATTTATCCTCGAACTGAGCGGCATTTCTGAACGGCCAAGCGGTGCCGCTCAGGATCTAATTTTTAGATGGTTCATGAAGTCCAAAGAAAATAAATACAAAATAATTTTGCCTCAAAGTTGAAACAAGCTTTTGCTCTGCAGAACTTGCTTGTCTTTGTTTTGTCAGTCTGCTTTTAACTTTTTTCAACAGGAAATCAAACGATTTCACAGACATACGGCAGTATTGCTAAAATCTGTATAAAAATTGTGAGTAGATTTGTATGAAAATGGTTAAATTCGCCGTATGTAGCCTTGCTCTATTTATAGGATAAACACCAAATGTTCTTTTTCTTAAATGCATTAACTTCTTATAAATATGAGTGGGATTTTCGCGTAATAACATTAGACAACCCTCTCTTGCTAATGGCAATTTACCCACTAACCGCTCTGAAATGACGCTTAGTAAGAAGCCACTTGCCGCTCAAACTCGCCGCTCTACCGCTAATGGCGAGGCCTCGGCCTAAGCTGATCAGGGTAGGCATCAAACCCACGTTCTTATGTACAAGAGCCACGCACTACTACTCCACAAATAACTGTGGTACATCCAACCGCAAAAAGCGGCAGAATTTTATAAATCTCAGAAACGGTGTTTTCAACCACAGAAAGGATAGCGCTTTCAAATTAAATCGCTAAGAAACAAAATATCCACATCACGCAACCGCTGCTTCCAATCGCGAAACAGACACAAGTTTCGGAGAAAGTCGCTAAGATACCAGTATGACCATAATTCAGCATCTGTGCCGCCAATCGCAAAAAAGTAAAAGAAACCGTAATATCTAACATCACGCCTAACATCACGTCTAACATTACGCAATAATACTGAGAGAATGTCTTTGGTGGCAGAGACCAGAACAGACGGAAATTTCAAAATTTACCCCTACAATAAATCCAGTCCAATATTAATAAAATTGTTTGCTTCTACACAAGTTTTCACTATTCTAAGGAACAATTGGGACATTTATTAAACCCCATGTGACGAATTTAACTGCCGTTTAATCGCTGTCCTTTGACACTGTATCAACAGGTTTTATCAGCCATGATCGTTGATCTTTGGATTCGCAACTTTATAAATGTATTTGCAAAACGATAACGTATTGCAGCTTTTTAATGCGCAGCAGAATTTTATAATGCATATAAATATGTTAAAAACACCAGTGCATGTTAATGCAATCAAGATACGATTTGGAATTTGGAATAAAACTGATAATGCCATTGCAAATTGTATATCGTTTGGCCTTGTGTATTCTAAGATTAAACAAACGTGTTAGCCCCTTTTGCTATAAATTGTCCAGCGCCAGACTCAATTTGTATTACTTATACACAACTAACCAAATAGTCAATATTAAAACAATAATGAAGTACGAACAGTGCCTGGTGTTATTTGTTGTCCTGCTGGCCAATTGCTTGGCGGTACCTCATGATATGCAGGATACACAGGAGGATCTATATCCCGAACTCATAGCTGAGAGTGATGAAACACAAGATAATCGTGCCGCCAAAAATGTCATAATCGCCAAAGCCCAGAGGTGGCCCAATAACATTGTTTGTTATAGATTTAATGCAGTCTTTAGTAAGTTACTAAATTTACAAATTTGGAAGATATATGTATGTATTAACTTTATTTTTCGATATTTGTTTTATTTTCAACAGCCACCGCCCAAAGAAACCTAGTGCGTAATGCCATGGATTACATTGAAAATCTTACCTATGTTCGCTTTGTGGCAAACAATGCGGGTAGATTGGACTGTGTGACCATTACTGCCGTTCCTGCCGGTAGTGGATGTGGCTCCAACATTGGCTACCTAGGCGGGCCGCAGGTAGTGTATTTGCCCAATGTTGCAGTGGGTACTGGCTGCTTTACAAAGTTTCAAATCGTACATGAACTTCTGCACGCTTGCGGGATGTATCATCAACATATGGCACACGACCGCAATAACTATGTGACCATAAAGTGGGCTAATATTATTCCGGGAAGGGAGGATGGATTTGCTATCGCATCGGGTACCACAAGTTTTGGCTACACCTACGATTATGACAGTATTATGCATTATGGACGAAAGATTTCCTCATCGAATGGCCAGGATACTATTGTGCCCAAGATTAACGTAAGCATTGGACAACGTACGCGCATGAGTCCTATTGATGTCCTGAAAATGGTGGCAATGTATCCCAAAAAATAACAACTCCTGTTTTAATTGGCGACATCAATTTTAGATTGTATTCTTCCTTAATGTTGCGTTCGATACTTATATATAATTTATTATTTACTCCTATTTTCTATTCCCAAACCCAAACTAAACTTGTGTAACTCCTTCCTAATAAAAAGAAAATACATATTTTTTTCTGACAAAAACAACAACTATTTCTACAACACTGATTCAATTTGTCATACAATACACTAATATTTATAGTAGACCTAATAGTTCTCTCACCAAATTTATGGCATTTGGCCTGGTGTGATATTTACGTTCGATGTTGAAAAGAATTGCTTTACTAACACCAGATAGAGTCAATGGTTCAAAACAACGAACAAAATAAAAACAACGGCATTTCGTATTGTGTGTATAAAATTTTTGTGTTAAATACAACACAAATATATGCTAACAATAACAGTCAATAAAAAAGTGTAAAACACATTTAAATTTCACAGTTTTTCACCAAAACGACATGAAAAATGAAAGCAAAAAATTATTGTAATTCCACCTGGTGTATTCCACTTTTCGTCAAACATCTCTCTATCACACCGACCGCATCAAGAAGAGTGTGAAAGGAAACGTCATATAAGCCAAATATTCTCTCTAGTATGGGATTACTCTATGTGTCATACTTTTGTATACATCATCGTTTGTATTAATCGGCTGATTTTGACAACGTGGGCAATTCAACTGTGTGTAAATTTTTCCAATTAAATCGTTAAAAAAAAGTGGATATTCAGTAAATAAAAAATCGAAATGTAATGAAGCGTTAGGGTAAAATTATTTGTATAGATTCGAATTAAAACGCAAATTGTGAAAATTAAAGATTCCTCTTATTCTCTATGAGTTTTATAATTATTCCACAGATTTGTGGTGCAAGTAATACAGCTGTTGCACACTTATATATTGCTCTGTGATTTTTCCACGACCAAAGTTTACTTCGTGTCCACTCGCTTCGCTGTCGTATCTCACTTTTTCCTTTCGTCTGATTCATATTCAATTCGTACCAGTATATATCCACGACACAGCTGATGGAAATGGTAGTTGCAGAGTTTGTAGTGGAAAGAGTGGATGGGAGAATAAGCGATAAACAACTGGAACTAGGATAAGCTTAAACAGTGTTTGATTGACTACATGACAGCTGAATTGTGCTTGACCAGGAGGTATATATATCACATCCGATCGACTATGAAATTGGAAATTGATAGAAAACAGAGTAGTCCTAACGGTGTCCTAATAAAGGGTGGGCTATGTAAAATATGGAGTTTGAACCCACCACTATTTCGAAGCAGACGACCAATTTTACAGCTATAAAGTTATAGATTATTAGCTAAATGTAAGAAATTTACAAAATGGGTAGCTTTACACTTGAAGAAACTTGTAAAATATTCAAAACTTTCTGCCAATGTTCTGAGTTTCAAAGATGAGCACTTTTACCAAAAAATCAAATGTTGAATTGCCCGTCTAGTTTAAATTCCAAAATTTGCAAACCAACTAATCAAACCTCCTAAACTAATCAAAGTTTCCAGCAGCTGTTTTATGCTTTCTTGTGGTCACCGAGGCTGTTGGTTATTTGATGGAGTTCTGGCAGGAGGTATCCGTGCCACAGATGATCGAAATGGTTGTTGGAAATTTATAGAGAAGAGAGTGGTTGGAAGACTGAGCGATAGCCAACCAGAACCAAACCAAGAAGCGACCTAAGCTAAGTTGTGTTTGATTTATACTAATCCCAGCTAAACTATGTATATCCAGGGGGTATCCATACACAATTGTAGTTGTGGCCGCTGGTAATGCAATGGTCAGTATGCACGGCTCTTGTATATGAAAACGTGGGTTCGATCCCTGCTCTGACCATCTTACAATACTTTCGACGACGGCCAACTCGCCTAGTGACGGCTAAACTATCGAGTAATTAAACATGAAAAAGATTGTCAGAAACCCGTTCGGGATAGGTGTACAACTGTAGGTCCCAATCAATGAGTTTATAACTATAAAATGTGCAGCCAACTGGTTGTGAGAAGCTCTTCACAAGCCCTACATAGGTTTTAATCGGAAACCATTGTTGGTATATCCATGACACAGCTGATCGACCATGAAGTAGGAAATTGATAGAAAAGGGAGTAGACAGGCGAGAGAGCGATAATACACCAGAAGGAAACAATGGAGAAAACTAAGTTTAAATATAGTATTTGATTGATGGTAATGAAAGATAAATCATCATTTATGTTGACTGCATCGAACGAACAAATAAAGAGTAACACACAACAGCAACTCAAACTAGGTGAAATGATATATCACGTCAATGTTATGGAGAGAACGTAAAGAGGTATGGCGACTCCTACGATATCTATTGATCTATGGGCCAATCAATCTTCCATCCACTCTTTCCTCTGTAAACTTTGCAAGTACCATTTCGATCAGCTGTGTTAGATATACACACTGGTACGAATTGAATATGAATCAGACGAAACCAAAGGATAAGATACGAGAGCAAAGGAGAGTGGTGAAATGTAAAAATATTAGACAAAGGACAAATATAGTACAAGAGACATACAATTGAGATTCTAGGAATACAAGAGAGGTTTCAAAGTTCCAAAAACACCAAAGAATATGAACACAACTCTAAGATACAACAATTATCAAGCACCCGCATTAGAAATTCCGTGCTTACGTTGTTAAAATCAGCTGATTAAAACCATGATGTATACGCAAGTATGACAAATTGAATCAGTGTTGTAGAAGTTGTTGTCAGTTAGACAAAAATATATTTTATTTTTATTAGGAAGGAGTCACACAAGTTTAGTTCTTTAAGATTGCGAGAAAGGATTATCAAGTAAATTAAGTAATTGAGAAATTAGTATGTAACTTTAGAGCAGGATATTCAACAATGGGCATTTAATAATTTAATATTATTTTCGGGAAATATAATCCCTGTTTTCGGTTGCAGTGGCACCATTAGAATTGTTTTTAACCATGCGTAAACGTTATTTTTGGGGATGCATTGCCAACATTTTCAGCACATCAGTGGGACTCATTTGCGTACGTTGCCCGATACTTACGTTAATCTTGGGCACAATGGTATCCTGGCCATTCGATGAGGAAATCTTTGGTCCATAATGCATAATACTGTCATAATCGTAGGTGTATCCAAAACTTGTGGTACCCGATGCGATAGCAAATCCATCCTCCCTTCCCGGAATAATATTAGCCCACTTTATGGTCACATAGTCATCGCGATCGTGCGCCATGTGTTGATGATACATCCCGCAGGTGTGCAGAAGTTCATGTACAATTTGAAACTTTGTAAAGCAGCCAGTACCCACTGCAACATTGGGCAAATTTACTACCTGTGGCCCGCCTAGGTAGCCAATGTTGGAGCTACATCCACTACCGGCAGGAACGGGAGTTATGGTCACACAGTCCAATCTACCCGCATTGTTTGCCACAAAGCGAACATAGGTAAGATTTTCAATGTAATCCATGGCATCACGCACTAGGTTCCTTTGGGGGGTGGCTTTTGTGAAAGAATATCAAACCTTAAAGTTAGTAAATGTCTCCTCAATCCATATCAATTTAGTTACTCACTAAAGGCTGCATTAAATCTATAACAAACAATGTTATTGGGCCACCTCTCGGCTTTAGCGATAATGACATTCCTGGCGACAGGGTTATGTTGTTCAGCACTCTCAATTACGAGTTCGGGATTTAGGTCCTCCTGTGAATCCTTCAAATCAAAAGGTACCGCCAAACAATTGGCCAGCAGGACAATGAATACCACCAGGCACTGTTCGTATTTCATTATTATTATTTTGATTTTGACTCTTTGGTTAGTTGTTTATAAGTAATGCAAGTTTAGTCTAGGGCTGCTGAATTTATAGCAAAATCGGCTAAGACGTTTGTGTAATCTTAGAATACTCAAGGCCAATCGATATAGATGTTTGCAATGGCATTATCAATTGTATTCCATATCATATCTTGAATGCATTATAACATGCACTGGTGTTTTTAACATATTTATATGCATTATAAAATTCTACTGCGCATTTTAAATCTGCAATATCTTATCGGTTTGCAAATACATTTGTAAAGTGGCGAATCGAAAGATCAGCGATTACGGGGAAATAAAGCCAGTTGAAACAATGTCACAGGTAAACGATTGGCCGATATTTGAAGGTGTTATTTGGTACTGTAGGAAATAAAAAACTGTCCTTTCTATAGAATGGGTCACCTATGTAGAAACCAACAACTTGAATAAAATTATATTGAATTTTGTTTTACAAGTAGATTTTGCAACTATGACTGTTCCGATCTCTCGCAACAAAAGTTTTCTCTCAATTTGCACTTCAGTTGTAGTGCAGAGGATATTTTTATGAATTATTTTTACTTTTGAGCTATTTAGTATTAAATATGGGCACATTTCCTTTACTATTGAATGCAGCATTTGACAGATGTGAATATTTTTGCATTTTACTGATTTACTCTCAAAATGTTGTTGTTTTTGTGAGTTTCTTAGACATGATTTTATGGTTTAGCGATTTAGTCTTAAAATTGTTCCAGGTTTGCGATTCGACGCAACTTTTCCGATATGTGAACATAAAGGATGGGCCATTTAAGATTTTAAATTTGAACTACCGATTACTTTGACTTTGAAAGGCCATTTTTATTTTCAGGTTTAGGTTTGACATTTGCAAAATGGGACGCTATAAGCTAGAAAAAAATTGGGAAATATTAAGAACTCATTTCCACAGCAATGAGTCTGTAACGCAAACGGTAAGAAATTTACGTGGAAAATTGTCGAGAAGAGATCGGCCGGGGCGTTTCTATGCCACAGCTGATCGAAAAGCCACTAGGGAAATGATGTAGGATTAGAGACCAAAGAAGACATACAGATAACAGACCATGCAGCAAACTAAGTTTAAAAGTGTTGGATTGATACTGATGACAGCTAAATTATGTTTGCATCGAACGAAAATGCGCATTCCCTTTTATATCTGTCCATGTTATGCCAACCAAAGAGTACATTACCGAAGCAACTCGTACTCGATGAAATGGCCTACTACCTCGTCGTCATGAAGAGGCATCGTAAAGTGTAATGGAGGCTCTTTAGTATTGCTCTGTGGATCAGGCTTCAGATTAAGATCATTCTTATTTCGGTGGCTGTGTCAATAAGCAAAATTGCCGCATATGGGGTTCGGAGAATCCACACGTAAATATTGAGAAGCCAATGAATGCATCCACAATAAGTCACAGTTTGGTGTGGATTTTGGGCTGGTGGCATCATTGGGCCACTTTTCTTTGAAAATCAGCAAGGAGCCGCGCCATGCTCAACGAATTTTTGTTTCCAAAAATGCAAGAGAATGACATGGACGGCATTTGGTTTCAACAAGACGGGACCACATGTCACACAGCCAACGCAACCATCGATATTTTACGCACTGTTTTTGAAACTCGAATAATCAGGCGAAATTGTGATGTCAATTGGCCACCTCGGAGCTGTGATTTGAGCCCTTTGGATCATTTACTGTGGGAAGCCATTAAGGATAAATGTAACGCAAAGCATCCAGTGACAATTGAAGCATTGGAACACGAAATCCAAGTTGCTATTGAAGAAATTCGAACCGAAACAATCAAAAATGCACTGAAAAATTGGGCTGTTGGCTGTTCGGATGGTAGTCATATGAATGATATTGTGTTCCATTATTAAATGACAAAGTTCAACCTTTCCAATAATACAAGAAATTAGATAAAAAAATTTCAGTACTTTTTTTTATAGCCGATTCAAATTTAAAATTTTAAATGACCCACCCTTTATTTGTCGTTACTGTTTTTTATTCTTCCAAAATACTGCCGCTTTTTAGTCTCGGTACACGGTTCTTGAAAAATGGGCATCTCTGCATTTCACTCATTTTAAATTTTAATACTTCTTGTGTCCTTTTTACGATATCCAGATATTTGCATTGTGCAGGGTGGGCCAACGTGGACTGACTGATTTGAAATGCTTATAATTTTTGTATTTTTTTTTGCAGATAATTCAGAATTTTATAAAATTTTATAATGTCATCATACTCAGTGGAAGAACGTGTAAAAATTGTTGAATTTTATTATGTTTCCGGACGATCAATTGTTACAACGCAAAGAAAATTTTCACACATTTGCACATTTCATTTAAATGGATATGTGATTAAGCAGAACTGCCGAATTTGGGGTACAGAGAATCCGAGAGCATTGCATCAGCGACAATAACACCCTGTCAGATGCACTGTTTGGTGTGGAATCATGACTGATAAAGTTATTGGTCCATATTTCTTCGAAAATTAACTTAATGAGCCAGAAACCGTCTCTGGGGTGGTATACCGGACCATGTTGGAAAATTGTTTACGTCCGATAGTTCTTAATAATCGTAACATATGGTTCCAGCAAGATGGAGCTACAGCTCATACCACAAGAGCCACAATGGCAATTCTGCGAGAACTTTTCGATGTAATTTTTCATACTTAGCTTAAAAAAAATTTGCAAAAAAAAATTAAATAAAAAAATTTAAAAATACAAAAATTATAAGCATTTCAAATCAGTCAGTCCAAGTTGGCCCACCCTGTACATAGTGATTTTTGAAGATGTTGCTATTGAATGCACTGGTCAAGAATTAACTAAACCTAATTTCCTTTGGTATGTTATGACTACACCATTTCCAATTAAAATTTGAAAAAAATCAATTGAAATATAAAAATTCTATTTCAAATTTGGAATACATCAATTGTAATTTGAAAATTCTATTTCAAATTTGAAATACATCAATTGAAATTTGAAAAACATCAATTGAAATTTAAAATACGTCAATTGAAATTTGAAACACATTAATTGAAATTTAGAAGACATCAATTGGGATTTAAAACACATCAGTGCTTCAATTTTCAATTGATGTATTTTAAATTTTAATTGATGTGTTTAAATTTCAATTGATGTGTTTCAAATTTCAATTGATATCTTTCAAATTTCAATTGATGTCTTTCAAATTTCAATTGATGTTTTATAAATTTCAATTGATGTATTTCAAATTTCAAATAGCATTTTTAAATTTCAATTGATGTATTTCAAATTTCAAATACAATTTTCAAATTTCAATTCATATTTTTCAAAATTAAATTGATATTTTTCAAATTTCAATTGGAAATGTATCCAAAGAGTATCCAAAACCAAAACCGAAAAACCGGAGAAATCGGTTAACCGTGTTTTTTGCTACTATCCGAGTGCCGGTTTTTTAAAAAACCCAATTTTTGACCAAACCGGAAACCGGTTATTAGACGTCGGTGTTGAAAAATACGATAATTTAAATGGATCTTTAAGAAAAGATACTCTTTGTAAAATGATGATTTTTTTCTAGGAAAGAAATAATACTTTACATTCTGTGAAGTATTTTTATTTAAGTATATTTGTTGGTCCTTTTTGTAAGACTATGTATTATATTTTCCAGAAAAGGTCCTTTTTCAAAAAGAGGTACTTCTTTCAGTAAAAGCTAATGTTTTTTTAGGAAAAAGAAGATAAGAAGAAATACTTTCTGTAAGAAAAAGCCATAAGAGTATGATTTTTTTTAAAAAGATGTACTTTTTTAAGGACAAGTACTTTTTAAAGAAGTGGTACTCTTTTTAGGAAATTTTATTTTTTTTTCAAAAAAGTACTTATTTTCAGAAAGGCTACTTATCTCAAAAAAAGAAAAGAAATGGTATTATTTTATTTTTAAGAAAAGACACATTTAGAAAAACGAATTTTTGTAAGAAACGGTATTTTTTTAAGAGAAGGTGTCTTTTTAAAGAAAAGGGTTTTTTAACAATTTATTTGTTTGTTTTACAATTTATTCTTTTGTGGTCCAAAAACAAGTAATTATACATTGGGAGTCATTCATATTTTTATCATTTAAATCGAAACAATAACAATTTAAATTTAAACAAAAATAAAAAGTAACTTACGTCTATGGTATTTAAAGGTAAACCAAAATCAAGTAATTATTTGATATAAAAAGAGTTGAAAAATAACAAAAAGCAAAGAGAATAGAGAGAGACAATATAAAATTAAGACTGGGATGTTATTGGTTCAAGAAGAGATATTTTAAAACTGCTAGCATTATTAATGAGTCCTCTATGTGTAGGTAAGGAGTTCCATAGTCTAATAGCATTAAATGAAAAAAGTCTACTTGAATTGACGTATTTCAAGTGCGGTAAAATAAGAATTTTGGATCTGGAAGAGGTACCAATTGTCAGCTTTTCATAGAGATACTGAGGTGTTTTATTACTAAGAATTCTGTGTAAAAACAAAATGTTTCTAAAGGGTCCGCCATCCAACGTTTTTTTTTCAACTTCGTGAATGGTAACATTTAGCTCATGTCTGATTTGACAGATAATTAGTTTTATCCTTCCGCTGAACGAATATGGTTGTGTATACGCTTGAACAACGCTGGGAAATATGGGGAAAATGGGCCTCCGATCGACTTACAGAAGATGCCGATTTTGCCAAAAAAATCATCTTTTCAGATGAAGCTCATTTTGATCTTGGCGGGCATGTAAACAAGCCAAATTTTCGCATTTGGGCACAGAAAACCCGCACGCATACATTGAAAAGCCGATGCACCCAAAACGAGTCACTGTTTGGTGCGGATTTTCGTCCAGAGGCAAAATTGGGCCATTTTTCTTCGAAAATGACCAAGGAGTGGCCGTTACAGTCAATGGCGATCGTTATCGGGCCATGTTGAACGAAGTTTTGTTCACAAAAATTGAAGAGGAGGATATTGGCAGCATTTGGTTTCAACAGGACGGCGCTACGTGCCACACAGCCGAAGCTACATTCGATGTTTTGCGCCCTGTTTTTGAAGATCGCATTATCAGCCGCAGAGCTGATGTCCTTTGGCCACCTCGGAGCTGCGATTTGACACCGTTGGACTATTATTTGTGGGGTGCTCTCAAAGATAAGTGTTACGCCGACAAGCCAGAGACAATTGACGCTTTAAAGGACAATATTCGTGAAGCCATTGGTGAAATACAGCTGCACACAATCGAAAATGTGCTTAAAAAGTGGACCGATCGTGTAGGATACTGCATGGCCAGCCGAGGCAGCCATTTCAATGTAATTATTTTCCATTATTAACCGGAAGGATTGTACTTTCAAATAAAAAAAGAAATTTGAGAAAATATTCAGTAGTATTTTTTTATAGCATTTTCAAAAAAAAAAAGTTATTTGGCGGACCCGTCATAACAGCGGTAGTCCTGCAAATTAATCCCAAGAAACATTGTACTATATGACGAGATGCTTGGGTATTTCCGTATATTAAAGACATATCGAGTGTCATTGTTAAAAGAAACCAGCAGATTATGGAGACTAAGGGAGTCAAGTTTACTGTAAACGTCAGCTGCATATCTTTATATATATAATTCTACTGCACGTGTGTTTGTGACTGAACTCCTAATAAACTTCTGGACCGATTTGAATAATTTTTTTTGTGTGCGTTTGGGTGGCACCCTGGGTGGTTTAGATTTGCTATTCGGTCCAATTGGACAAAGGGGCGTGGTACCTCCCATACAATTAAAAATCCATTATTTCTGCTCGCTTGAAATATTATGCAGGACAACGTCTGCCGGGTCAGCTAGTGTAATATAACCGACTATTAGCTGAATAACACGTTTACGTTTCAAAACAGTAGCAACAAAAGAGCTAGTAATTCTCTAGTTGCCAAGATTAAGATATAGTTTACTGATCACACTATTAATGTGATCTTTACAGTTCAAAGATGAATTGATATTGAAGCCAAGATATTTTGTTTTAACAATGAACTTAAGTGACGATTTCCCTAAAAACACTGCAGGAAGAGATTTTAAATCACAACTGCCTTGTTTAACAGGAACAACGCAGGATTTATCAGGATTCAAAGTTAGCTTATTGTGTTGCGCCCAGAACGAATAGTCTTAATATCCTCATTTAGTCTGTAA
Source organism: Phaonia tiefii (assembly GCA_963931995.1). Lineage (NCBI taxonomy): Eukaryota > Metazoa > Arthropoda > Insecta > Diptera > Muscidae > Phaonia > Phaonia tiefii. The sequence goes on along the minus strand of OZ008368.1, from coordinate 333,876,469 downwards.
CCTAGGTCTTCAACAAGTCCAATTCTGTTTGAGATATAAAGTTGTTATTTTTTTAAATAAAAGTAGTTTTTTAAGAAAATGTTTTTTTCAAATAAAAGGTAATAAAAGGAATTGTAATAAAAAGAAATATCTTTTTGCCAGTCTTGCACTTTGGCTTGTCTAAATTTACATTTTATTGCGTTCAAAACTACATTATATACTAAATATTGGTTACAGGCTCCACCTAGAAAACTTTCCATTAAACAAAAAATTTTCCAACATATGCGAGACATCTAGTTAATTTCATTCTCCATGATCCAAGCTGTTAGTCTAGACAGAAACCAAAGTTAAAGTACCCAATTTAGTAGAAATTACTTGTTTGTTGTATAATAGTGTTAAAAACAGTTGTTATTTAGCCCCCACCCTGCAACGTGCGATAAGGAACTTCGTTCCAACAATTTTTTGGAAATGTCATTTAGAACGTTATGGAATATAAAATCATATTTGAAAATATAAATCATGTTTCGTAATTCCAAAATTGTATTAAAATTCGAAAATCATATAATATATTATTAATTTTTTTTAAGGATATTAACACAAATTAAGTAAAACCCGATTTATGGGTTAAATAACCGGCATCCGGTTTGTTCGGAAATTAAGCTTTTTAAAAAAAAAACCGGCACACTGTTAAGAGCAAAAAACCGCTTAAACGGTTTCACCGCTTTTTCGGTTTCGATTTTGGACACTTTAGTTATGACTTTATTATAAATAACAAATAATCCCATTATTTATGGAATACGATTTCAGTCATGTTTCTGGTTCTATTACACTAATGGAATGGATATTAGCCACAAAGGTGTGGATCGTGTCTGGGTTAATCGTATATCATACACCACAACGTTGTTCAATCCTAAAGCGACTCATTTTGGTCCGCGGAGGAATGGCACTGACCGATAGTCAATATTTCGAACAGAAAAAATCTATCGGTGTCAAAATAACATATGATTTAAAAAGATACCTGTAGTTGGCCCACCCATTTGACACTCTTTTTACCGATATTGTAAAATTGTACTGCCAAAATGTTGCCATTTTTCCGATTGTACACACTGTTTAGGAGATATGAACAGATTTGTATTTTAGCGATATTTTTAAAGATGATTTTAATCAGAGTTCGATTTTACCCCCCCATGAGTAACCCATACACATCGTCGTGGGGAATGTGTATCGACTAAAAAACACAAATCGATGTTTAACCACAATTTAACTACGAAACGAAGATCCACCACTGACTGAAAAACTGGCCATTAGATTTCAATTGGACGCTCCGTTTCCGAGATATACAAATTTTTTCTAATTTTTTCATATTATCGATCAAAAATGGGGATGAGTTACTCCGGGTAACCTATTGCCCATCGTCGTGGGTAGCTACCCATTATTTCCCCCATTGCCCTGAGGGTTAAAGGTAATCGTGATGGGTAATTCCCCATTTCGTGGGTAGCTACCCAGTATTTTCCCTATTGCCCTGCGAGTAATGGGTAAACGATCGCTACTCATTCCCCACGGCAATTATAATGGGTTACCCTGGGTAACCCAGGGTAACTCATTACCCACGAAATACGAACACTGATTTTAATTCTACAAAAATATTGTTGTTGTTTTTAGACTCGACTCCAGATATGCACAGATATAGAATCGTTTACCTTCATTCTCGAATTCTGCAGCCATATAGAAACACTGGCTAAGTTTTTGTAGAATATTAGTGCAGCTGTATCCTTACGGAGAAGGTTTGATGTATAGACCAGTTACAGTGAGATACGCAAACCACTACCTTGTGAAACACCGGTATTTATTTTAAAAAGTCAAAAAATCTCCTCTTTTTATATGTAGTAGAACTAACTTGAATGTATGGCTTTAGAGATAAATAAACAAATGCCAGTTTAAATTTTTTCAGTCTGCCAAGAAGACCATCATGCCAAATCTTAGCACAACTGAACAGTACTGTATTCCATACTTATATTATGGATAGTTTCCACTAGTCGATAAGATTGTTCAACCACAGAGCAATATACAAGAGTCTCTATCCCTATCTTTACGTTCTCTCGGTGACGACGAGATTACTCTTACTGTATTTATTCTTTATTTGGACAGAAATAAAAGGGAATGCGTATTTACGTTCGACGCAACTAACATGAAACATTATCTAGCTGTCATTAGTATCAATCAAACACTATTTAAACTTAGTTTGCTGCATGGTTTGCTTCTGGTTGCTTATAGTTCTCTCGCCCATCCACTCTGTTCTCTATCATTTTTCTACCACATGGTCAATCAGTTGTGTCATGGACATGGTTCAACACATCCAAAAAAATTTAAATGAGTTGAACATCCTATGGTTTTAAATCAATTTTATAACCTCACCCATTGGGATGGGAGTATATATCATTTAATATGGAAAACACTGTAACGCATAGAAGGCGCCATATATTAGACCCTTAGTATATTTGGACGAAATTCGTTTTAGAAATTTTTAAGGTCTGACTGGCTGGTCACCATGGTAACTGCCGTACATCTTAACCGATTACAATGTAATTTTGTCAGCGACTATTATTTATCCAAACTCAGCTTGGGATAGAAAATGGGCGTTTCGACCACACCCCTTCTGTTACTTCCCACAGAAATCGACACATTTAGTACAATAATATATTTCTTCAAAACAATTGTTCTGGAGGATGTGATTAGCTTCAACTCACACAATGGTTAATAATCTGCAAATGACTACTAAAGCGGAGAAACTCGTCGAGATTGTCATGCCCATTTTGGTACCTCCCATACAAAATTTTGATGGCCTTCCAGGTTTTTAATCTTATAAATCGCGGAGGCACTTCCGCCTTTAATGAAATTAGTTATAAGGATTCACGTTATCAAACGGCAATCAACGATTAAGACAATTGTGAGTTTGTCACGCCCATTTTGGTACCTCCCATACAAAAGCTGTTTGACCGTTTCATTGTGCGGCACGAGAAGTCCCGCAACACCGAACCAATGTTTCTTAAATTTTGTAATAAAAATATAAACAAATGGTTGCTCCATACATTTCATTCCCAGCCTAATTGAGCATATCTCAGAAACTGTGCGACCCATAGCAAAAAATTAAAAAAAATGATCGGCCAGCATTATTCAGTGTACTACAAATGAACGGGAAACTGAGAGAATAACTTTTCTGGTAGATATCAAAACAGTCAACAATTCTAAAATTTACACGTGAAACAAAATTCAATCTAATTTTAATAAATTTATTGGATTCTTCACAGGATGCCCATTTTTCTAAGGAAAAATTGTGTAAATTACTAAAGGACAGTATGACAAATTTAAATATTAGTCAATATTAGTGCTTTGTATTATTATCTGTTGCTTTAGTTCAACTGGATTTATTTCCCCGTAAGCGCTGCTCTTTCGATTCGCCACTTTACAAATGTATTTGCAAACCGATAAGATATTGCAGCTTTGAAATGCGCAGTAGAATTTTATAACGCATATAAATATGTTAAAAACACCAGTGCATGTTATAATGCAGTCAATATACCATTTGGAATTTGGAATAAAATTGATAATGCCATTGCAAATTGTGTATCGATTGGCCTTGTGTATTCAAAGATTATACAAACGAATTAGCCTCTTTTGCTATAAATTGGCCAGCCCTAGACTAAACTTGCATTACTTAAACACAACTAATCAAAGACTAAATATCAAGACAATCATGAAGTACGAACAGTGCCTGGTGTTACACGTTGTCCTGCTGGTCAATTGCTTGGCAGTACCTCTTGATTTGAAGGATACCCAACAGGACTTAAATCCCGAAAGCATAAATGGGAGCGCAGCACAACATAACTCCATCGCCAGAAATGTCATAATCGCTAAAGCCGAGAGGTGGCCCAATAACATTGTTTGTTATAGATTTAATGCCGCTTTTAGTAAGTAACTAAATTGATATAGATTGAAGAAACATTTACTAACTTTAGGTTTTGATATTCCTTCACAAAAGCCACCGCCCAAAGGAACCTAGTGCGTGATGCGATGGATTACATTGAAAATCTTACCTATGTTCGCTTTGTGGCAAACAATGCGGGTAGATTGGACTGTGTGACCATTACTGCCGTTCCTGCCGGTAGTGGATGTGGCTCCAACATTGGCTATCTAGGGGGGCCGCAGGAAGTGTATTTGCCCAATGTTCCCGTGGGTACTGGCTGCTTTACAAAGTTTCAAATCGTACATGAACTTCTGCACACCTGCGGAATGTATCATCAACACATGGCACACGATCGCGATGACTATGTGACCATAAAATGGGCTAATATTATTCCGGGAAGAGAGGATGGATTTGCTATCGCATCGTGTACCACAAGTTTTGGCTACACCTACGATTATGACAGTATTATGCATTATGGACCAAAGATTTCCTCATCGAATGGCCTGGATACCATTGTGCCCAAGATTAACGTAAGCATTGGACAACGTACGCAGATGAGTCCCACTGATGTCCTGAAAATGTTGGCAATGTATCCCCAAAAATAACGCTTACGCATGGTTAAAAGCAATTCTAATTGTGCCACTGCAACCGCAAACAGGGATTATATCTTCCGAGAATAATATTAAATTATTAGTAAATGCCTATTGTTGAATATTCTTCTCTAAAGTTACATACTAATTTCTCAATTAATCAATTTACATGATAATCTTTTCTCACACTCTTAAGAACCACTGAACTAAACTTGTGTGACTCCTTCCTAATAAAAATACAATATATTATTCTCTAACTGGAAAACAACAACTTATAGAATACTGATTCAATTTGTCATACTTGTGTATACATCATGGTTTTAATCAGCTGATTTTAACAACGTGAGCACGGAATTTCTAATGCGGCTGGTTGATAATTGTGGTATCATAGATTTTTGTTCATCTTCTTTGGGGTTTTTGGAACTTTGAATCCTCTCTTGTATTCCTAGAATCTCATTTGTATGTCTCTTGTACTATATTTGTCCTTTGTCTAATATTTTCACATTTTATCACTCTCCTTTGCTCTCGTATCTTATCCTTAGGTTTCGTCTGATTCATATTCAATTCGTACCAGTGTGTATCTCTAATACAGCTGATCGAAATGGTAGTTGCAGAGTTTACAGAGGAAATAGTGGATGGAAGATTAGGCGGTAAGCAACTATATATAACCTAAGTTTAAACAATGTTTGATTAACCCATAGAGTAATAGATATCGTAAGAGTCGCCATACCCCTCTTTACTTTCTCTCGATAACAATGAGGTACACGTTGGAAAATCGGTATTTTTTTGTTGTTTGGATACATATAAATATAAAGGGTATTTGGAGCTTGTCGCAAATATAATATATTCGTGTCCTAACACTTTGTGTTTGCTATTCAGTATTATATGTTTGTGTCACAATGATTAATAAGTTATAATATATGTCGTTGCGACTCAATCAAATAGAGTTGTGTTTGTTGCACTGTTTATGCCCTCGAGACAGCAAGAGAATAAAAGAGGAACAACGAGAGAGTCTATCTTGTAAGTTTTGCATTATTCTCTCAGTCAGTGATTAGTAAATATTCCTGAATGACCGTGCAATGATGAAGTCAGTGTCATATTTTGGCTGATATATTGCGCTTTAGTTTCATGTATTCAGCCTTTAATGGTTCATCGGACAGAGGACAGATGCTAAATGGTTTGTGATGTTGCTTTGGTTTTGGTGTGCATGAAAGCCACGCTGGGCTTGCATGAACTAAATTTTTGCATTGTTTGTGTACGAACGCATAGTGATAACCAACGCATAACTGAAACCTTCTGAATACAAAAATGTGAGAGACAACAAAGAAATTAGAACCAAACGAAAAGCAGATTCCCATTTCAGGAAAAAAAAATAAATAATGCATTCAGTGCAAGTAATCGTAAAATGGGGCCTTTTAAATCTTTTAATTTTTTGTATTAATGATTTATAACTGTGGATTTATATAGATGAGATTAATTATAATAAATAATACATATATATTGAAATCAAAGAATAATTCTTTTCTAAATATTATTATGTTTGGGAGGAAATACGCAAATGTTTGCACGTAAGTATATGTAGGTTTGAGGGTAAAATGCTTCCACGAAAGTATATGGATGTTTAGGATGAAAAACGCATGTTTTCACGTAAAAGTATACATGTTTGCCAGTAAACATGATGTTGTTTACATTTAAATACATGTTAGTTTTGGACTTGCAAATATATGAATGTTTCAAGTGTTTCTAAACATATACATAGCTCCTCAATGCAACCAACATAAATCATAATTTACCTGTCAGTATTATCACTCACACACTATTTACACTTAGTTTGCGGCATAGTTTCCTTCTGGTTTCTTATCGCTCTCTTGCCAATCTACTCCCTTTTCTGCCAATTTTCTACTCTATTGTCGATCAGCTGTGTCATGTATATAACAACAAACAATGGTTTCCCACAACATCCCACGAAGGAATTGGGGGGAGCTTCTGACGAGAAGTGAGCTGTGATCTTTATAGTTATAAACTCACTGACTGGGACCCACAGTTTTACACCTATCCCGAACGGTTTTCTGAGATGCTACTTCATGGATAATTACTCGATAGTGTAGCAGTCACTAGGTGAGGTGACCGTCGTCGACAGAATTGTAAGGTGGACAGAACAAGGATCGAACCCACGTTATCATGTACATGAGTCGCGCACACAGACCATTGCATCACCGATGGTCACGACTACAATTGTGTATGGATATTCTTTGATTAAACATAATTTAGCTGGCATTAGTGTGCGGTTCTAGTTGTTTATCGCTCCTTCCGCCATCCACTATCTTCTCTGCAAAATTTCCAACTACCGTTTCTATCAGCTGTAGCATGGATACCAAGTACCAGAACTCCGTCAAATCACCAACCGCCTCGGTGACCGCAAGAAAGCATAAAACAGCTGATGGAAACTTTGATTAGTTGGTTTGTAAAATTTGGAATTTGAACCCCTCGTTATTTTGAAGCTGACGGTTAATTTGACATTTATGAAGTGACAGATTGTTAATTAATGGTTAGAGATTTGCTGTCGCTTTACGCTTGGAGAAATTTGGGAAATATTAACAATTTGCCTCCACCGTTCTGAGTTCCAAAGATAATGGTAACGAAATTATTTATCAACACAAATATTTAATTTCCCTTCGTATGATTAACCAGTTCATAAATTTCAGTCGGGTGAACCGACTAAAACTTACCCCCACCCTAAGTCATCCATTGCGTGTAAGTTTAAATAACGCCTAAGATCAGCCTTACGCTGAACGAATGGGCGTGGCAAATGTAACAATATTCAATACCAGATGGAATACTTGTATTATTTAACACTCAACTTAGTTAGGAGTTTGAATGGTTTTGGGATAATTTTGTGACTACCATCCAATTGTCCGCCCATAAATATTGAAATGGAAGGTAGAAAAATGGTCATGGAGAAGTTCTAAAGTTTTTATTCCAGAGTAGCTTTTGCCAAAATATTGGTCAGTATCAAATTTTATTTAGATCGGTTGTGGTTTATTGGAGGTATCGAGTCGGTCAACCTGTCATCCGACCAACCTGTGTATGGAAGGTACAAAACTGGGAATGTCACAGAAGTCAATTAATAATTACACAGGAGTTGTTAGCAAAATATTGCCTTGTACTGAATTTCAATACGATCGGTTGCAGTTTACGAGAGTTATTGTGTCGATTAACCGGATATCCGCCCAAGTTTTGTATGGGAGGTACCAGAATGGGTGTGGCAAAACAGCTAATTTCCACAGGACAGTGGCATTTGACTAACTATTGTCCATCTCACTGGTTGCGAGAAGCTCTTCCCAACTCCTTCATGGGATGTAATGGGAAACCATTGTTTGTCGTTGTATCCATGACACAGCTGATCGACTATGAAGTAGGAAATTGATAGTTAAGGGAGTAGATAGGCGAGAGGGCGATAAGAAATCAGAAGGAAACTATGCCGCAAACTAAATGTATATAGTGTTTGAGTGATACTAATGACAGATAAATAATTATTAATGTTGGTTGCTTTCAACGAAAATATTCATTCCCTTTTATTTCTGTCCCTTTTAAGTCTGACCAAAGAGTAACACACAACAGCGACTCAAACTAGATGAAATTATATACTACCTTATAGCCATCGATAGAACTTAAAGAGGGGTATGGCGACATATACGATATCTATTACTCTCTGGGTTAATCAAACATTGTTTAAACTTAGCTTATATACAGTTGCTTACCGCTTAATCTTCCATCCACTATTTCCTCTGTAAACTCTGCAACTACCAATTCGATCAGCTGTTTTAGAGATACACACTGGTACGAATTGAATATGAATCAGACGAAACCAAAGGATAAGATACGAGAGCAAAGGAGAGTGGTAAAATGTAAAAATATTAGACAAAGGACAAATATAGTACAAGAGACATACAATTGAGATTCTAGGAATACAAGAGAGGTTTCAAAGTTCCAAAAACCCCAAAGAAGATGAACAAAAATCTATGATACAACAGTAGGAATTCCGTGCTCACGTTGTTAAAATCAGCTGATTAAAACCATGATGTATACACAAGTATGACAAATTGAATCAGTATTCTATAAGTTGTTGTTTTCCAGTTAGAGAATAATATATTGTATTTTTATTAGGAAGGAGTCACACAAGTTTAGTTCAGTGGTTCTTAAGAGTGCGAGAAAAGAAAAAAAAATTAGTATGTAACTTTAGAGAAGAATATTCAACAATAGGCATTTACTAATAATTTAATATTATTCTCGGAAGATATAATCCCTGTTTGCGGTTGCAGTGGCACAATTAGAATTGCTTTTAACCATGCGTAAGCGTTATTTTTGGGGATACATTGCCAACATTTTCAGGACATCAGTGGGACTCATCTGCGTACGTTGTCCAATGCTTACGTTAATCTTGGGCACAATGGTATCCAGGCCATTCGATGAGGAAATCTTTGGTCCATAATGCATAATACTGTCATAATCGTAGGTGTAGCCAAAACTTGTGGTACCCGATGCAATAGCAAATCCATCCTCTCTTCCCGGAATAATATTAGCCCACTTTATGGTCACATAGTCATCGCGATCGTGTGCCATGTGTTGATGATACATCCCGCAGGTGTGCAGAAGTTCATGTACGATTTGAAACTTTGTAAAGCAGCCAGTACCCACTGGAACATTGGGCAAATACACTTCCTGCGGCCCCCCTAAATAGCCAATGTTTGAGCCACATCCACTACCGGCAGGAACGGGAGTTAAGGTCACACAGTCCAATCTACCCGCATTGTTTGCCACAAAGCGAACATAGGTAAGATTTTCAATGTAATCCATGGCATCACGCACTAGGTTCCTTTGGGCGGTGGCTTTTGTGAAAGAATATCAAACCTTAAAGTTAGTAAATGTTTCTTCAATCTATATCAATTTAGTTACTTACTAAAAGCGGCATTAAATCTATAACAAACAATGTTATTGGGCCACCTCTTGGCTTTAGCGATTATGACATTTCTGGCGATGGGGTTATGTTGTGTTGCGCTCCCATTTATGCTTTCGGGATTTAAGTCCTGTTGGGTATCCTTCAAATCAAGAGGTACTGCCAAGCAATTGACCAGCAGGACAACGTGTAACACCAGGCACTGTTCGTACTTCATGATTGTCTTGATATTTAGTCTTTGATTAGTTGTGTTTAAGTAATGCAAGTTTAGTCTAGGGCTGGCCAATTTATAGCAAAAGAGGCTAATTGGTTTGTATAATCTTTGAATACACAAGGCCAATCGATACACAATTTGCAATGGCATTATCAATTTTATTCCAAATTCCAAATGGTATCTTGACTGCATTATAACATGCACTGGTGTTTTTAACATATTTATATGCGTTATAAAATTCTACTGCGCATTTCAAAGCTGCAATATCTTATCGGTTTGCAAATACATTTGTAAAGTGGCGAATCGATAGATCAGCAATTACGGAGAAATAAAGCCAGTTGAAACAATGACACAGATAAACGATTGACTGACATTTAAATTTGTCATACGGTCCTTTGGTAAGACTCACAATTGTTGCTTAGAAAAATGGGCATCATGTGAAAAATCCAACAAATTTATTAAAATTAGATAGAATTTTGTTTCACGACTAAATTTTAGAACTGCTGATTGTTTTGATATCTACCAGGAAAGTTATTCTCTCAGTTTGCCGTTCATTTGTAGTACACTGAATAATGCTGGCCGTTAATTTTTTTTAAATTTTGCTATGGGTCGCACAGTTTCTGAGATATTTTCAATTAGGCTGGCAATGAGATGTATTTAGCAAATTTTTTTTTTTTTTGTCCGGTGTGGATTGTTTTCTGAAAATTTGAGACAAATCGCATAACTCTAAGACGTGTCACGTTGAGGCCAAAATTTACAGGTTTTGACGATTTTAGGTAGTTGTTTGTGTGGCTGTCGGTGGTGCAGTGCCTAGTGTGTGCGAATCTTGTACGTGAGAATGTGGGTTCGATTCCGGCTCTGACGAACTTACCGACGCCTAGTGTTGGCGACACTATCGAGTATTTAGCCATGAAAAAGCTTTTCAAAATGCCATTCGGAACCTGTGTAAAACTTTAGGTCCCAATCAGTGAATGAAAAATTAGAAATCGTACAGCTCACTGGTTGTGAGAAGCTCTCCCCAATCCCTTCATGGGATGTAATGGGAAACGGTTTTTTATTTTTTAACAAATAAATTCATCATAACTTCGGTTAGTGATAAGTTTGGACAGTCAGTTGGTGGTGTAACAGAGCGGAAGATGATGCTGCACAAACATCGAAACAATCTTCCAGCGAATATGAGTTCGAATTCTAAGTTGGCGATTCGGAGCGATGAGAATAAATTTGATACTATGTGAATTTCTTCATCGATTGAAACTGAAAACATTTTTGATAAATAACGTAACAAATATTTTCGTAGATGGGTGAAATTTTACATGGATTTAAAAATAATAATATTATGAACAACCTACAAATATTGTTGCGCATATGTGAACTTTTTATCGCAGGATTTTTAATTAAAATTTTGCTTGAACTTTCGAAGTTTTTAATTGAATGAAAAAATTATTTTTTTCTATGTACGTATTGAAGGCTATATCGGCCAAATAGTCGATGATATTTTTGCAAAGCGCAGGTTCAATGTCGGCTATTTTCCGTCATATCCCCTGTTTCAGTTCTGCAATCGTATTCGATTTGATTTTTACACCTTTGTCTTCAAATAACCCCAAAGGAAGAAATTGAAAAGTGTTGAATCAAACGATCTAGGAGGCCAATAACGTCGTGAAATGATAAGGCCTGCGAATTTGGTGCGCAGTATTGCGATTGTTTCTGCTGATGTGTGGCAGGTAGAGTATTCCAAAAACAGACACCGAAAACTGGAGAAGACAACAAGTTTTCTGAAAATTTTAAATTTCGTACAACCTACTTTTTAAGACCATTCAACATTTCATGTTTTAACAAAACTCTATAAAAGTACAAAAAATCGCTGAGAAATGTCAACGAAATATTTTCACACGTGTAAATATTTCACGCGAAATATCAGCAACATGTATCGAATAACAATTAATGTTGCTAAGGAAAATGTCAAGATAAATCAAATTGTAGGAAAAAATTATAAATGTTTTTAACTGTAGTTAATTTTGTAAAAGAATAGATTGCTGGCACATGTGACAGGGAAACAAATGTTGTTCAATATTTCGATGACAACATATTTCGACCATAATGCATAACACTCCCATAATCGTACCTATAGCTAAAATTTGTGACTACCATGTTTGTATAATCTTAAAACGCGCAAGGCCAATCGATATATTTGCAATGGAATTATCAATTGTATTCCAAATGGTATCTTGAATGCAATATAACATGCACTGGTGTTATTAACACATTTATATGCATTATAAATAATCGGTGGCGCATTTTAAACCTGCAATACCTTATCGGTTTGCAAATACATACATATATGTATATTTAAAGTAGTGAATCCAAAGATCAACAATCATTGGAAAATACAGGCATTTGAATCAATCCCACATACGCCTTCCGGCATTCATACGCCGTCCGGCATTATAAGTAAACATAAAGGGTCCACCATCTAACGTTTTTTTTTTTTACTTGTGCTTATTTCATGAATGGTAACACTTAGCTCATGTCTGATTTGACAGATAATTAGTTGTATCCTTCCGCTGAACGAAATAGCGCTTGAACAACGCTTGGAAATATTACGACATTACTTTGAAAATCATGGTAATGTTGCAGAATGTGTGCGAAAATTGCGTACGGATGTTGCAAGAGAGAAGCACTTCCAAAGCATTTGAGGCACAGAAAACCCGCACGCATAGATTGAACAGCCGATGCACCCAAAACGAGTCACTGTTTGGTGCGGATTTTGGTCCAGAGGCATAATTGAGCCATTTTTCTTCGAAAATGAGCAAGGAGTGGCCGTTACAGTCAATGGCGATCGATATCGGGCCATGTCGAACGAATTTTTGTTCACAAAAATTGAAGAGGAGGATAATGGCAACATTTGGTTTCAACAGGACGGCGCTACGTGCCACACAGGCGAAGCTACATTCGATGTTTTGGGCCCTGTTTTTGAAGATCGCATTAGCAGCCGCAGAGCTGATGTCGTTTAGCCACCTCGCAGGTGCGATTTGACACCGTTGGACTATTATTTGTGGGGTGTCCTCAAAGATAAGTGTTACGCCGACAAGCCAGAGACAATTGACGCTTTAAAGGACAATATTCGTGAAGCCATTGGTGAAACACAGCTGCACACAATCGAAAATGTGCTTACAATTTGGACCGATCGTGTAGGCTACTGCATGGTCAGCCGAGGCAGCCATTTGAATGAAATTATTTTCCATTATTAACCGGAAGGATTGTACTTTCAAATAAAAAAAGAAATTTGAGAAAATATTCAGTAGTTTATTTTTTATAGCATTTTCAAAAAAAAAAGTTATTTGGCGGACCCGTTATATCTAGTAAAGTTGTGAATATTACCACAGTGTGAGAGGATGAAGTTAGATCAAATGTTGTTCCTGCATGGTGAAAACTCACGGCCTTTGTAACATATTCTTCCAAAAATACTTTGCAGGAACCATGTATATGTTTGGATACACTTCAAATATTTATATATTTGCAAGTCCTAAACTCACTTATATTTAAATGGCAACATTAACGTGTTTACTTGCGAGTATGCACACTTTTACGTAGAACTATGTATATCCGTATTTCATTCGCAACATTCATATTCTTACGTAGAAGCATTCATATGTTTCTTCCCAAATGTTCCAAATCAACGAGTGACGAGTGAATGCATGAAACTAAAACACAAAAGATTAGCCAACATAAGAAACACTCAATACAGTTACACACTCAAGAATAATAATGCAATAATGTTGTACATTAACAATAACATTAGCTTAGGGTGAGAACAGCCCCTCTTTGCCCCTCTTTTATTATTTCACTCTCCATAGGGCATAGAGGCAAAAAAATTAAGTAAACAATGCACCACACACTGCTGTGTTTGTATCACAAACATAGCTCTATTTGCATCACAAACACATGTGTTATAGCATATTAATCATTGTGTCTCAAACATGTATTATTGAATAGCAAACACAATGTGTTTGGACACAAGTATCCTACATTTCCGACAAGCTCAAAATTCAAGTTGTATTTGCAACCAAACAAGAAAAAATACTGATTTTTATACTTCTTCGTGTCGTCTTAGTATATACAATTTTATTTTATTCAATTCTAACAGGTCGCCTGGTTTGCTCCTTCCTTTGTTCTTTTTCGTTTTTTTTTTGTTGTTTTCATAGATCATGAGCAGCAGCCGTAAACTTAGCTTAGTACAGGCTCAAAAACCCGGCCCAGAAACATATTGCGGGAAACATGTATATGTTTGCAAGCATTATTTTAATGAATTGAAAATCTTCTGCTTTTTCGTTTCTTTGTTGACTATTGAAGTGTACGTAAGTCGTTGGAAGATTGGCTGGAATACCAACGTCAAGAGACGCTTCGTTGTAACATCTCCGGAGCAATATGGGACAGCGTCAACAGCCTCACCGACATCCTGATTCGGCAATGCCAAATTTCCAGGTCGACCCAATGCCGCCAGCAGATCAAACGCTATTCACCTAGACACCAACGTCAAGAGATGCTGCTCCTGCAACATCTCCGGAGTCGTGCAAGTGGTACAGGTAGTAGAGACAAGTGGTGCGGCCATGCCAAATTTCCAACAATGTGTACCGCAAGTAGTGTGTGATTTGGGCCAGCTCATCGGTCTTTCAATGTTGCACCGATGCCAGGTGCCGCCATGCTAGGTATCTAATCCTAATCGACGACGATATCGAGCTCTTAGTGTCAAATTACACAGTGGAACACCAAAAAAATAATAAGGTTCCAACAACGGATTCTGGTAGAGGGGATAAAAAACTTATATAACTTAGGGGCGGTGAAATGTTACCCCTTTTACACATTCTTATCATGAATCGGCATAGTGAACCATGTTATCCTTACATTTTGTGAATAGGATATGTTCAGCAATTTTATGTAGAAATTTACGAGAAACATTTTTGTCTAATATTTATACCTCTACCGCCTCAATATATGGGTCTTTATTGTTATTTTTGTGGAAAACGCTAAAAAAAACCCCTAACACAGAGGTGTAAAGGGATAAAATGTATTTCAAAAATATTCCTCATAAAATCCTTCTATAAGTTTCCAACACACCAAAGCTGAAAACTAAACTTGAATGCTAAAACTAATTCAAAACTGATAATCCATTTAAGGTTAATTTCATACTTATTCTGAGTTGGTGATAAAATGTCCCACAAAACTGCACTTTAGGGGGTTGGTGTGTATTCACAAAATATTCTACTTAAGTTTTCAATATAAGTCACCGAACAAAAGAAAGCTGTAGATTAATACCTATAAATAAAAAAATAAGATGAAATGCTGTAATTTATTCTCATTGCGCTAATTCGGGGCGCCATACCATTTCCGATGCACTTTGGCTTATAAGATCCGTCGGTCTGCAACAAAAAACTATGAAGAAGCAAAATCGAAACAAAACTCAAAATCAGCCAGCCGACTACTGACTCAATCACCTGTTCGAATTTCATTACATGTGAGGCATTTCTCGTGAAGTGGCAAGCATAATTTTACTGAAAAAAGAATTACGTTTGTCCATTTTCAACTGGACATTTTTCCTGATGAGCTGAGGACGCCCAAACATTGCTATCACACATGTAACAATGGTTTAATGCTGTGGTCGAAATGTAATTTATGTTTTCATTTAGTGCATAGTAATATTTTTGTAATTTTCGTTGTAGGCCAACAAAAATCAATATTCCCATGCACTGGCTGACCCAGGTAAATATGACTACACCACTTGCTACGTATGTCAAAATACCGACATATTACATTTGAATTGGAAAGGGTTTGTGTATAAATCAGTACCATCCGCCACAACCTGATCTATATCATGGAGGTCCTAGTCAACATCTTGATGTCACTACATGCGTTGGAACACAAGTCATTGGCAGTGGTTACTCAGGAAATGATGCAGCCCCAAGCCCAATATTAATGTCGGCAGGACATTTAAATGCATTGGGACGGAAGCTGAAACTGTCTTAAAAGAAATCAGAAATATTAGCTGCAGACTTGAAAAGTCTTTATCTGCTTGAACCTGCAGTTAATGTTACTTGTTTTCGAAAACGCCAAAATATTTTTCTGCCGTACTTTTCAGTTAACGAATCCAACACGAGTACATATTGCAACGATATTGAAGGTTTAATGGTGGACATAAATATCGAATATAACCCCGAAGGCTGATGTATCCTTATAGATACATCCAAGAAAGGTCTTAAAGCTCTACTCCTTTATTACGATAATTGTAAAATTCCTATTCCAATTGCGTATAGAGTTGACATGAAGGAAGTTATGATTCGATAAGACTTATATTGGATGCAGTAAAATGGCGGGTCAATTGCGAATGGCGGGTCTGTTGCGACTTAAAAGTTGTCACACGCTGAAAAAGCCGCATCTGAAACATATTCTCCCAAACATATTGTGCAGGAACCATGTACACGTTTGGAACATACTTCAAACATTCATATGCTTGCAAGTCCCAAACTCATTTGTATTTAAACGCAAACAGTAGCATGTTCACTTGCAAACATGTATTCTTTTACGTGGAGACATATCCGTATTTCCTCCCAAACATAATAATATTTAGAAACGAAGTATTCTTTGAATTATATATGTGTTATTTATTATAATTAATTTTACTATTATAGATCATTTACATGTATAAATAATTAATACAAAAAATTAAAAGATTTAAAAGAGTAATTTTTACATTTACTTGCATTGAATGCATTACTATTAATGAAATGAGAGTCTGCAGCTCTTTTGCTTCTCCTTTCTTTGTTTTGTCTCACGTCCTTGTTTTCAGAAGTTTTCAACTATGCGTTGGTTATCACTAAGCGTTTGTACACAAACAATATACTTATATACAAATCCAGTTCGTGCAAGCCCAGCGTTATTACATGTGTTTTTTTTTTCTATTATATCTCACAAATGGTCCACCATTCCGATTTTCTCAGTAACGACTCGGGCAGACAAAGGTCCCTTTCCACAAAATCGTTTCTCACTTTGGAGGCACGCATGCGTACATATCGCACCTTTTCCACAAAAATGTAACAACTCAAAATTTTTAAATTTTCGTTTTTTGCATGAAAACAACACACTGTGGTCATCTCTACCCACTGTAAAAATCATCTATTATTTTGTCTCCTCTTTCGTCAAAAAAACCGTTATGACTCTCTCTTTGTTTTCAGAATAACTTTTTTAGACTCAACTAAAGAGTAACATTTTTAGTTGTCTCTAAATGTTTAAGCAAATCGGTTTGTTTTTTTATCATATAAAGAGTAACATTTTTAACACAAACAACGCTTTTATTCTTTTTAATGATAATTTCTTACAATAACATATTTTTTTCTTGAAATATATCATCAATATTAATGGAAACAGTTTTTCGTCTCTACTGAAAATTTTGAAATTTTGAGTTGTTACACTTACACACATATACAAAACCTTAGGCAACATTACAAACTATTTAACCGTCCGCGCCTTTGTTTATTCCCTTTTCACTGATCAACCGCTTTTGATATCCTCTGTCCGATTAACCATTGACGACTGAAATTAAAACACAATACATCAGCCAAAATAAGAAACACTGACTTCATCTGCAATTTACACCCCCATTCAGTTATATTTATGAATCACTGACTGCGAGAATAATGCACAAAATACAGATTCGTACACACTTACACGATAGACTCTCTCGTTGTCCCTCTTTTATTCTCTTGCTCTCGAGAGAGAATAAATAGAGCAACAAACACAAGTGTTGTAGTATCACAAACACATATATATTTGGTTCGCAAGCACATATATTATAACATATTAATTATTGTGTCTCAAACGTGTAATATTAAATAGCAAACACAATATGTTTGCAGACAAGTATATTATATTTGCGACAAGCTCCAAACACACGTTATATGTGCATCCAAACAACAACAAAACGTTAAATATGGATGTTTTTATGCAAATGGGCTAACAGATAGAAGGGGAACCAATATTTCAAAAAACAATGGGAGCCCAGTGTTGAAGGCACATTCGGCGAGCACAATACCTTCATCCACCGCTGGTATCAACTGAAAAATTTATTTTACCACCATTGCATATAAAACTTGGTGTGGTAAAAAACTTTGTTAAATGTTTGGATACACTAGGAGAACCGTTAAAGTTTCTGAAGATATTGTTTCCAAAACTTAGCGAGGCAAAGACAAAAGAAGGTATGAATTCTGTAAACTTTTATTTTTGTCATTGGTTTCATACAAAATAATTTTTAAAAATTTCTTCTTTTCATTACAACAAGTCTTATTGTCGGCCCGGGCAAACGAAAACTTATGCAAAACTCTGAATTTGAGAAAATACTCTCACCAAACGAACTTGCCGAATAGAGGAGCATGATGGAAGTTATTTACAACTTTCTAGGCAAAAATCATTACCCTACTGCTCGAATATACGTCGTAACCATTCTAATTGCTTTTGAGAAACTAGGTTAATTTTTTGAATTTTCATATGGATTATTTTGAGCATCAGTTGGCAACAGAGTCCCATGAACATGGTGAACGATTTTCCTCAGGCAGGGTGTCCCCGAACAAGTAACCAAACCGGATAACTACAAAATTTAATACAAGGATAACGAGGGCTAGGGCGAGAAAATGGTATACTTACTTAGGTAGCCTCAAACAACTCTGAGGGTTCCAGAGACTTACAAAATGAGGATAACATGTTTTTCCAATAAGGCAGATCTTCAGTTTTTCTCCTCCAGTCGGTAATACCAAGCTCTCGCAGGCAATATTCCACTTGGTCTTGGTCCTATGGAGAGCTGAGAGGCACTAAGCGATTTTAAGCGCTTCCCCATGTAAATTCATCGAAAAATTAGTTTAGCGGGAAACATAAAACACGTTTACTGTTAAGGCTGTCCGATTCTAGAAACTATTGCAGATTACTGAGTGCTGCAATATTTGCCACGTACCCTCAAAGAATCTTAGGACATTTTTTCACAATAACGTTTAAAGTAGTAGGAAGTTATAGTTTTCTCAGATATACAAAAGTCATATTTTAGTTTTATTAGGAAGGAGTTACACAAGTTTCAAGATCGAAAATAAATAAATTACTTAAAAATATAGTTTGAAACTTTGGAGCTAAATACAATTGAGTACAGATGTCGGGAGTTATGAAGGCAGTTTTCAGTCGCAGTGGCAACATCAGAATTATATTTTGGGATACATTGCCAACATTTTCAGCACATCAGTGGAGCTCATGTGCGTACGTTGTCCAATTGTAGCGTTAGTCTTGGGCACAATGGTATCCAGGCCATTCGATGAGGAAATCTTTCGTCCATAATGCATCACACTGTCATAATCGTAGCTATAGCCAAAACTTGTAGTACCCGTTGCGACAACAAATGCACCCTCTCTTCCCGGTATAATATTCTCCCACATGATGTCCACATAGTCATCGCGATCGTGCGCCATGTGTTGATGATACATCCCGCATGTGTGCAGAAGTTCATGTACGATTTGAAACTTTGTAAAGCAGCCAGTACCTACAGCTACATAGGGTAGAGTCACTGTCTGTGGTGACCCCAGATAGCCAATGTTGGAGGCACATCCACTACCGGCAACTACAGGATTAATGGACACACAATCCCATCTAAATAGATAGTCTTCCACAAACTTGACATAGGTAAGATTTTCAATATAATCCATAGCATCCCGCACGAGGTTCCTTTGGTCGGCGGCTTTACAAAAAAAAAGAAATAACAAATAATAAAGTTAGTAAAATGTATCTTCATAATGTGCAAATATAGTTACTTACTAAACCAAATACTAAATCGATAACAAATAATGTTATTGGGCCACCTTCTGACTGTATTGATTAGGACATTTCTGGCGTCACGGTTAAGTTGTGCTTCACCCTCACTTATAAGTTCGGCACTGAAGTCCTGCTGTGTATCCTCCACATCAACAGGTATCGCCAAGCAATTGGCCAGCATGAGAACGAATAACACCAGGCACTGTTCGTACTTCATTATTGTTTTGATATTGACTCTTTGGTTAGTTGTATTTAAGTAATACAAGTAGAGTCTAGGCTGGTCAATTTATAGCAAAACAGGCTAACACGTTTGTGTAATCTTTGAATACACAAGGCCAGTCGATATAGATGTTTGCAATGGCATTATCAATTTTATTCCATATCATATCTTGACTGCATTATAACATGCACTGGTGTTTTTAACATATTTATATGCATTATAAAATTCTACTGCGCATTTTAAATCTGCAATATCTTATCGGTTTGCAAATACATTTGTAAAGTGGCGAATCGAAAGATCAGCGATTACGGAGAAATAAAGCCAGTTGAAACAATGACACAGATAAACGATTGACTGACATTTAAATTTGTCATACGGTCCTTTAGTAAGGGTCACAATTGTGACTTAGAAAAATGGGCATCCTGTGAAGAATCCAACAAATTTATTAAAATTAGATTGCATTTTGTTTGACGAGTAAATTTTAGAATTGTTGGCTGTTTTCATATCTACCAGAAAAGGTATTCGCTCAATTTGCGGTTCATTTGTAGTACACTAAATAATGCTGGCAGTTAATATTTTGCTATGGGTCGCACAGCTTCTGAGATATACTCAATTAGGCTGGCAATGTGATGTATGGAGCAAATTGTTTTATTTTTTTAATTTTAATGAACCCGGGGAGGATTATTTTCTCAGTTCGTCTAAAATTGACTTAGTGAAAATTTGAGAGAAATCAAGTGTCACGATGAGGGCATTGAAGATTTTGGGTATTATTTTGTGTGCGCGTCGGTGGTGCAATGGTCAGTGTGCGGGACTCGTGTTCATACAAACTTCACTGACTGCCCAACGGTGCTTCTGCATTAGTTTCCTTCATTAGTAGAATAAATAATGTGGGGGACAAGATTGGCAATAATGTTGTGGCCGTCGGTGGTGCAATGGCTAGTGTGCGTGAGAACGTGGGATCGTTCCCTGCTCTGACCACCTCACATTTCCTTCGGCGACGGGCACCTCGCTTAGTGATGGCGACTCTATCGAGTACTTAGACATGACAAAGCTTCTCAAAATACCGTTCGGAACCGGTGTAAAACTGTAGGTTTCAAAGAGTAAGTGAAAAATTAGAGAGCGTACAGCTCAATGGTTGTGAGAAGTCTCCCCAATTCCTTCATGCGATGTAAAAATCATGATTTCGGTTAGTGATAAGTTCGGACAGGCAGTCAGTGGTGGAGCGGGCTAGAAGAAGATGCTTTACAAAACATCGAAACGATCGTCCAGCGAATGTGAGTTAGAATTCTAAGTTGGCTGTTTCAACTTTTTTATAAAACAAAGTGACTTTCTAAGAAAAGTCGGAGCAGTGAGAATGAATTTGTTAAAGTGTGAATTTCTTCATCGGTTGAAAAGCAAAACATTTTTGTTGATACATAACGTACAAATATTTTCGTAGATGAGTGAAATTTTAAATCGATTAAAAATAATATTATTCTTATAAGTTGCTAACATGTGAAATTTGTTGCTAACATGTGAAATTTGTTATCTCAGGATCTTCAATTAATATTTTGTTTAAATATTTGAATTCTGTTGTTCGAACTATTCTGTATCAATAAATAATCAATATTCTTCGAGCTTGAGGTCAGATTTGTTGTTCTTGTATTTATTTTCCTCGATATTTCGCTACTCCATTGTGTAGCATCCTCAGGAGTTATAAACAATATTTAACAATTAAAACAAAATAGCAATTGTAAAAAATTATGTCAATTTAAAAATGTTCAAACAAATTTTCCCACCATTTTCAAAATTTCAAACAAAAATAATGTACGTAAAAAGTTCATATAACATATAATCTATAGCAATTTGATCTTAAAAATTTATACTTTTACTAATTAAATGTCTGTAAATTTGGGCTACATTATCTGTATCTGTTTTATAGTTAATTCTTTTCAATGTTGGTGTATTACTTATTTGTGACATTTCTAACATATAACGACGTTTATAATTGTTTTCTTTATTTAAAACCTATGTATCCTGAAACTTTGAATTTTGTAATTGAAAAAAAAAAATATTTTTTTCTGTGTACAATGAGGGTGATTCCATTTAGGCTGCTCAGTTAAATGGTTAATAAATGCATAATTTTTACACAAAAACCCTGTTAATTTTTGGATCGAAGTTCCTTATCACAACTTTTTTTTAACACTATTATGCTACAGCCCAACTATATTGAGTACTTTTGCTTTGGTTTGTGTCTAGACTAACATATGTTGGGAAATTTCTTGTTTAATGGAAAGTTTCCTAGGTGGAGCCTGGAACTAATATTTAGTATATATTGTAGTTTTCAACCCAATAAAAAGTAAATTTAGAAAAGTCAAAGTGAAAGAAGTTTAAATAAAGGAAATTTTCTGAAATAAATGCCTTTTATTACAAAAAGTAAATTTTCTCAAAAAAAAACAAAGTACCTTTTTTAAAAAAATCGCTTATCTTAAAGAAGTACCTTTGCTTAAAAACAGTAAATTTTCTTACAAAAAGTAACTTTTTTCAAAAACTAATTTTTTTTTAAATAAGTACCATTTCTAAAAAATTTTCGAAATTTTCTAATAAATTGTCTTTTCTTAAAAAACTATCTTGTCGTTAAAGAGTACCTTTGTGTGAAACAAAATATCTTTTCTTGAGATAGGTACCTACTCTTAGAAATTTACCTATTCTAGAAAAAAGGACCAATTCTAAAACAAATCCCATTTCTTAAAATACACCTTCTCTTCAAAAAAAAAAATACCTTCTCTTAAAAAAAATACCATTTCTTACAAAAGTGCCTTTTCTTAAAAGTACCTTTTCTAAAAAAATAAAATAATACATTTTCTTTTGTTGATATAAGTAACCCTTCTGAAAATAAGCACGTTTTCTTAAAAAATAATATTTTACTAAATTGAGTACCACTTCTTTAAAGAGTACGTGTTCTTTAAAAAGTACTTCTTTGTTAAAAAATTCCTACTCTTATGGCTTTTCTTACAAAAAGTACTTCTTCTTAAAATTAGTACGTTTTCATAAAAATACATAAGGTTTTAATAAACGAAGTACCTCTCTTTAAAAAAATACCTTTTTAGAAATATATAACACATATTCTTTCAAAATGGGCCTAAAAATATACTTTTAAAAAATAATACTTTTTATATCAAAAAAAATGTTTTTAAAAAAAAGTTCATCATTTTACAAAAAGTATTTTTCTTAAAGATCCATTTAAATTATTGTATTTGTTAACGGGCACCTCAGGCGTGTTGTAACTAACTAGTACATAATATATAGCGAAAGGAACTTCGTTCCAATCGGGTGTCCCCTGACACCTCATATATTTTTTATTAAAAATTTTTTTTATTGTTCAATTTGTTACAATTATGTGTGGAAGGTTATATCGGCCAAATGGTGTACGAAATTTCTGCTAAGTGTAGCTTCGATGTCGGTTATTTTGTGTTGTGTATCTCCTGTCTCAGCCCCCTGCAGTCGTGTTCGATTTGGTCTCGTAGACCCTACTCTTCAACTAGTCCCAAAGTATTAAGTCGGGAGGTGTTAAATTACTCGATCTCGGAGGAAAATTAATGCCGTGAAATTATGAAGCCTGGAAATTTGGTGCGCAATTTCGCGAGAATTTCTGCTGATGTTTGGCAGAAAGAGTATTCCAAACAAAGAAACCGAAAACCGCAAAAGATCGCAGGTTTTCTGAAAATTCTAAATTTCGTAGAACCGGTGGAACCGACCTTTTACTCTCGGTTCTACAGGTTTGATCAAAAATCGTTACTTCAAAATCATATTATAATTCTACTTTCACTTTTTCAGACCTTTCAACATCTCAAGACCATTCTATATCTCTATAAATAGAGATATAGTTGTTCAAAAAAAGATGTTTTGCAAATGGATCCTCATGATTCCTGGGAAACTGTTTAGCTATTTCGGATCTCGCCACAGATCTTCCTTCAGCAGCGGGTTTTTGGAATGCTGCTTTTGAAGAATTCATCAAACTAAATGCAAACGAAAACTCATCTGATTTGAGAATTTTCCAATATATAAGTGTTCGAAAAATATCGCAAGCAAAACACACAAGAAAACATTTCCAAACAACTTCTTTTCATCTGCAGAGAACCATCCGTCCCCATTAGAAATGATATTTTGTTGTCTATATAAGTACAAAAAATGTGTGAGAAATGTCTATGAAATATTTTCACACGTATAAGTTCTTCACGCGAAACATCAGCAACATGTACCGAATAACAATTAATGTTACTAAGGAAAATGTCAAGATAAATCAAATTGTAGGAAAAAGTTATCAATGTTTTTAACTGTAGTTAATTTTGTAAAAGGATAGATTTTTAGTGTCGTCGCTGATATGTTTCTAGCACACGTAGCAGAGAAACAAATGTTGTTCAATATTTCGATGATAACATATTTCGACCAAAATGCATAATACTGTCATAAACTTGTGACTAACACGTTTGTATAATCGTAGAAAGCGCAAGGTCAATCGATATGTTTGCAATGGCATTATCAATTGTATTCCAAATGGTATCTTGAATGCAATATAACATGCACTGGTGTTATTAACACATTTATATGCATTATAAATAATCTGTGGCGCATTTTAAACCTGCAATACCTTATCGGTTTGCAAATAGTACATATATTTATTTTTAAAGTAACGAATCCAAAGATCAACAATCATTGGAATATACAGCCATGTGAATCAATCCCTCAGGGGAGGGGACAACCATATCATACTGGTACACCTTCGTACGCCGTCCGGCATCATATCTAAACATATATGTAGTAAAGTTGTGAATATTACCACAGTGTTAGAAGTTGAAGTTAGATCAAACGTAGTTCCTACACGGTGAAAACCTTCGAGCTCTGTAACATATTGTTCCAAACACATTCTGCAGGAACCATGTATATGTTTGGATACACTTCAAATATTCATATATTTGAAAGTCCTAAACTCACTTATATATAAATTCAAGCTTTAACATGTTCACTTTCGAGTATGCACACTTTTACGTAGAACCATATGCATATTTCATCTGCAACATCCATATTCTTACGTAGAAGCATTCATATGTTTCTTCCCAGGGATCCCAAATCAACGACTGACGACTAAATGCATGAAACTACACCTCAACATATCAGTCTAAATAAGATACACTCAATTCATTTACACACTCATTCCGTCATATTTATGAATCACGGACTGAAAGAATATTTCAAACAGGTAGTTGTACACTAGCAATAACATTGACGTTTGGTGAGAACAACCCCTCTTTGTCCTTCATTTATTAATTAGCTCTCCACAGGGCATAGCGGCAAAAATGTTAATTAAGTAAACAGTGCCCTAACATAGCTGTGTTTGTATCACAAATATAGCTGCATTTGCATCATAAACACATGTGTTATAACATATTAGTCATTGCGTCTCCAACATGTAATACTGAATAGAAAAAACAATTTATTTGGACACAAGTATACTATATTTACGACAAGCTCCAAAACATGCTGTATTTGCATCCAAACAAGAAAAAAGACACAAAATCCAAACAAGAAAAAAGACAAAAAAAAACACATTTTTCAACAATTTGTTTGAGCACAAGTATACTGTATTTGTCATAACCTACAAACACATTATATTTGCATTCAAACAACAAACAAAATTATTTAATCATATTCTAACTTGAATGTAGGTAGACACAATTCAGACTCCTAAGCATTCATATCGACGAAGGACTTAGACCAGTCTGCTATGCAGACGATGCTGCAATACTTCTTAGGGGAGAGGATCCTAATCGATTGTGCAGAGAGGCCGATAGGACACTGATTATAGCGGATAACTGGGCACAGCGAACCCAGAAAAATGTCTAGTCACAAGGCAAACGAAAATCTGAGAGTTTGACGACCCTCTCGAAAATTCTGCAATAACTTACCGCAGATTTCACCCAATGATGTCTAAATCATCCACATTAGTGAGTATAACTTTTATTTGTGTTAACTGAAGCGTTTCTCACGATGATCTCAATTAATATGTTGATGTTGATCGCAGGGTGGGGTGTCACTCTGCCTGAGGCCTCGCCTCGTACTAAATGGTTCGGTGAGATCTTTACCAATCTTTGCTGAGGATTTCGTGTCGTTCAGCGTCATTCTACAAAGGCGTGTCACCTTGGCAGGAATACCAATCTCCGACATAGCTATCGAAGGCTGCTGGTGGTAGGTGTCGATTTAATTTTGTGGGTTTTCGCCAGGATTTGTCGTAATGTGAATATATGGTCGATAGTTGACTATCCAGATAAGGTCCGATCAGATCTGCACCAAATGGCTTTAGTCTTTCGCACATTACGACCGAGAGGGTCTATAATGCGATGGACAAAAGACTTATTCTACGATATTTTGTATATATACTCGGATCGCGTTTTTTGAAAACAGGACACAGTAAGCTAAGACTCCAATCGTCGGGCATGTATTTGTCCAGCCAGATTTTGCATGTCAGTTGCACCTTTCCAACTCATAGCCGCCAGCTTGAAACAGCTCAGTCGGTAGTCCATCAGAATCAGCAGCTTTAATGTTGTCAAACAGGGAGATTGGTATTCTAACTTTGCTTTGGCTAGGAGGTGGCAGTCGTCAGCATCGTCCTGTATGTGATCCAGCTCCACATCTATATCGAAGTGTCCTGGGACAAGTAAAGCATAGAAGTGATCTCTCCATATTGCTAATATACTCAGCACATCTGTGCCAGTATTTCCGTCCTTATCTCTACAAAAAATTTAAGGCCCTCATTCTTCCTTCTATAAGAATCACTTTTCTCGGTATCGTGCTTTCTCCACAACCGGTTTCCTCTCTCCTCTTCTCCTCATACCGCTCTGTCGCGGCTCTCATTGCATCAGACTGAAGCATTGCCACACGTGAAACATTCTTTTCATCTCTAGCCATGCGACACTCTTCATCGTATCATGGTTTGTCTTTAAGCGATGTTTCATAACTAAGAATGGTCTTTGCAGCAGTTTCCATAGAGTCGGAAAATGCACTTCGACTGCGCTTCAGGATCATGAGGAGAGGCTGCGATCTGCTTCAGTACCAGAGTGAGCTTCTCTGCATATGTAGTGGCTATCTCTGGTAACTGCAGCTTTCCTATGTCCAGCTATCTAACGGGTTTTTCAATAAGAGCGCTACAAAAGTTTTTTTAAATAAAACAAAACCGGTTTTGGATACCAATGGAATTCTTTATTCCTGGGCATGGCCACCACGGGCACGCTTGCAAAAGTCCAGACGCTGAACCCAATTTTCGACGGTTTTCAAGCATAAATCGGCCGATACTGCTGCAATTTCACGTTCCATATTCATTCGTACGAAGTTCATCAATCGTCGTTGGCTTGTTGGCATAGACCATAGACTTGACCTAGCCCCACAGGAAATAATCTAACGGCTTCAAATCGCACGACCGAGGCGGCCAATCGACTGGGCCATTTCGTGAGATAACACGTTCACCAAACTTGGTTTCCAATAAATTGATTGTGGCATTCGCTGTGTGGCTTGTGGCGCCGCCCTGTTGGAACCACATGTCCTCCAAGTCCATATTATCCAATTGGGGCCAAAAATATTCGGTTATCATTGAACGGTAGCGATTCGCATTCACAGTAATGTGCCGGTCTTGATCATCACGGAAGAAGTACGTCCCAATGACGCCGCCGGCCCATAAACCGCACAAAACCGTAATTTTTTTCGGGATGCAATGATGACATGGATTACGTGTGGATTGCTGTCTGACCAATAACGCATATTTTGCTTATTGACGAAGCCATTCAGCCAGAAATGAGCCTCATCGCTGAAGATGCCCAACGCTTGAGAACGACGTGTGAGAGACACATTTGGGCTTTCTTGAACTGAAGCCTCAGCGGGAACATTTGTACTGTATTCAGTAATCAAACTATCCAACACTTACTGTAACGAGTTTTTCAACAGAGACGCTACAAAAGTAAATCGGTAGAGACAGCAAACGACGCCGTATTTTCTCCCGCTCGTTTGACATTTCTCTTCAGTAAGGTTTGCCATTTCATCATGGAAAGATATTCGAGCCAAGAACGAGTCGAAATTATTAAAATTTACTACCGAAATTTGGAGTCAGTGGCCTCAACTTTAAGAGCGCTACGTCCAATTTATGGTCGTCATAATCGTCCTACCAGATCAACAATTGAGCGTCTAGTGGAAAAATTTGAATCCACAGGCACAGTGAGACTATTGTGAGAATATTGCTTCCGCTGAGGCTTCAGTTCCAGAGAGCCCAAATGTGTCTCTCACACGTCGTTCTCAAGCGTTGGGCATCTCTGTGACGTCGTTGTGGCGAATTTTGCGAAAAGATCTTGGCCTACATCCTTACAAGATCAAATTGACGCAAGAACTGAAGCCGCTTGACCACCATAAGCGTCGTATGTTCGTGAATTGGGCTGAGCAACAAATTGAAAATGATTCGGATTTTCATCGGAAAATCATCTTCAGCGATGAGGCTCATTTCTGGCCGAATGGCTTCGTCAATAAGCAAAATATGCGTTATTGGTCAGACAGCAATCCACACGTAATCCATGAGTCATCATTGCATCCCGAAAAAATTACGGTTTGGTGCGGTTTATGGGCCGGCGGTGTCATTGGGCCGTGCTTCTTCCGTGATGATCAAGACCGGCACATTACTGTGAATGTGAATCGTTACCGTTCAATGATAACCAAATATTTTTGGCCCCAATTGGATAATATCGACTTGGAGGACATGTGGTACCAACAGAACGCGCCACAAGCCACACAGCGAATGCCACAATCAATTTATTGGAAACCAAGTTTGGTGAACGTGTTATCTCACGAAATGGCCCAGTCGATTGGCCGCCTCGGTCATGCGATTTGACGCCGTTAGATTATTTCCTGTGGGGCTACGTCAAGTCTATCGTCAATGCCAACAAGCCAGCGACGATGGATGAACTTCGTAAGAATATCGAACGTGAAATTGCAGCAGCATCGGCCGATTTATGCTTGAAAACCGTCGAAAATTGGGTACAGCGTCTGGACTTCTGCAAGCGTGCCCGTGGTGGCCATGCAAAAGAAATCGAGTTCCATACATAATGGCATCGAATGTACTTCCACAGGAATAAAGAATTTCATTGTACCTAAAACCGGTTTAGTTTTATTTAAAAAAACTTTTGTAGCGCTCTTATTGAAAAACCCGTTACATACATATTTAATTTAATGCTTCTTATTCTTTAAACGAGCTTAAGATCAATAATATTAGGTTGTCAGGTAAAAGAGGTGCATAAGAAGAAGTTTAATGATCATATTGAATTGCAGCATAGGGAGTTGGATATTAAACACAATAAGAAATGGTTTGTTAGCAAATCAGATGTTAATATCCCCACTGAGGTGGAATGGGTTCTTTCTCTAGGACAAAACCACGCACTTCCGATAAAAAGGAAAGATTTTCCAGTTTTGAGGATGATAGCAGATGGTGAAGACTTTATACAGACTTTGACAGAAAGAGAAGATCAGGAAATAGCGAGGAATAGATTTACGAATATTGTGGATAATTATTTAAATAGAGAACGATTGACAAATAGAGATAAATTTATGTTGGGAAAGGTCAATAAGACTAGAAAATTCTTAAAGGACAATGAGGATATACATATTTTAAATGCTGATAAGGGAAATACTACAGTGGCAATGAATAAGGGTGATTACATATCAAGAAAGGAAAATATTGTAGGTGATACCAACACATATGTATTAGTAAATAGAGATCCGACTACCAGATTACAGGGGACAAATAACAATTTAGTGGAGGATCTATTAAAATTACAGATTATTACGTCTTTTGAAAAAAAAAACAAATTGCAGACGAACATATCTACAGCTCCTAGATTGTATGGAGTACCTAAAATTCATAAGGAACAATTCACATTAAGACCAATATCTTCGTTTGTTAATTCCCCATCTTATGAACTCTGTATGTATATTACAAATGTTCTTAGGAAGATAACTGAGAACTCTAAATATAATGTAATAAATTCTTTACATTTTAGAGAAAGGATAAAAAATGTAAGGATACAAGATGATGAAAAAATGATTTCACTTGACGTGGTATCTTTATTTCCGAATATAACAGTGGATATGGCTCTGGAAATAATTATAGGGAAATGGAATATTATAGGGGAATTCACGAAGATGGAACAGGACCCTTTACTAAGTATTTTAGGATTCTGTATAGTTGAGAACAGATATTTTAAATATTGTTACGAATAAGTAAAAGCTTTTGCTTGCTGTTAATGACTCTACTAACAGTATGTAAATAACAGGCGGTTAGTGCTGCGCCTGAAAGTATGCATTGTAACAACGTACCAGCTCGCTATACCAGCAGCATCAATTCACCTCAGTAAAGATAATTCTCCGCCATTCGAGATTGTTCTACAAAGATAAGCAACGACAACAATGTCTAGAAGGTTCTTGAATTCGCTAGATATACCTTGAATTGAGTATGGGGAGTTGGTCTAAATAGCGGAGGTCTTTGGAATGGAGAGATCAGTTTGTGATTAAACCCCGTAAAGTAAGCAACGCGAATTGATAGTAAAATACAAGACTTGTTAAAGTGTTATAAATAAAGTAAACTGTTGTACTATATAAGTAAAATAAAAAGAAGTTAAACCGTTGAAATTATCGTAATTTAAAACCAACCTTGTTTTATTATTGGGAATAAAACAACGCAAAAAGGACGAATAAGGAAATTCGTAACAATATGATAATAAGGTATACATGCAACAAAAATGACTTCCAATGGGATCTCCTGCTTCTCCGGTTGTAGCTGACATTGTAATGGAGGAATTGTTAGATTCTTGTATTGAGAGATTGTATGTTAAACCAAGGATAATTACAAAATATGTTGATGATTTATTCTGCATTATATCGGAAAGTGCAGTTACTAATATTTTGGTAACATTTAATTCATTTCATAACGATATAAAATGTACAATTGAGAAGGAATATAATTCTAAAATTCCTTATTTAGATACATTAGTAATAAGAAGCCCACAGCATCTGGAAGGACTATTAACTACTTTTCTAAACATCCAAAGAGGATCATAATCAATTCTGCTAGAAATCTTATTGAGAGAGTTTTGAATATTAGCGATACAGATTTTCATGGAATTAATATCGAAAGGATTAAAAATATTCTTATCTGTAAATTAATAAGACAGTATAAGACCCGAAAAACACGAATACGAGAACGGTTAATGAACCTAAAACTTATAAAGCTCTAACTTATGTACCTCTTATATCTGAAAGATTAGAAAAATCTAAAATTGTTGATGACAAGAAATATTCAGTGGCACACAGAACATATAATACTTTAGGTTCATTATTCAGCAGAACAAAGGATAGAATAGATAAATTTGAAAGGTCCAATTTAGTTTATAAGACGCCGTGTAAGGGTAAGGATAATGTAAATTACAATATGGTATACGTAGGTACAACAAAAAATAGACCAAAGACTAGAATTGCAGAAATACAATAAAACCACTTCTACACAAAAAACCGCATTATCATTACACTGCAGTAATTTGAATCATTGTCCTGATTTTGACAAAACATCAATTTTGAACACAGAAACCTATTACAAATACAGATATACATTAGAAATGTTACAAATTATGAAGGTTCCATTAACACAAAGGATTAACTGTAAAACAGACCTAGCGAATATTGCTCAGAATTACAGACATTTAGTTAATAGGAATTAGTACAATTGCATTAATGTTAAATACGATAGATATTTTCAGTATTTAAGTTAATTTTTTATAACACTGTGTGTAATTTTGGCAAAATAACCATATACGGACACCACTACGTGATAAAAGACTAAAAAAAAAGACCCGTGTCTCCCAATTTTTCCCAAAGTCATGCACTTTTTTTTATGGGCCGCCAAAGATTTGGGGCCTCGGTATCATTTTCGTAAAAATGTGATCATTTTCTCAGGCTCATATCTTGCAAACCGTTCAGAATTTCGATTTACTCTCTGAGGCAAAGTTGTAGCTCTTGTCATAAAGAACAAAAATTGCGAAAATATAAAATCAAACAAACTTCACCTTCCAGATCAAAATCGCAAAAAACTTAAAAAAAATTCGATTTTTTTTTACCTTTTTTCCCGGGTTCAGGTCCATAGGTAGCAAACCGTTCAAAATTCAAGGAAACAATCAACTACAAAAATTTACCTAAGATCTCAATAAACAAATTTCTAGAACATATAAACTTCCTGGGAATTATTCTTAACACCGTTTTTTAATTTCATCTGTTTTTTATTTACTTCAACATTGAGATACTATGCTATCTATTACAAAAATATTAAAAAAAAGTATTCGTATTATGTTTATAATGTTGATGGCCCTGGACTTGCAAATCGCGCTCTCTTAAGTTGTGGATCCAAATCGTCGTCCGAATCGTCCGAATCTGACTCTGATTCAGCAATTATGGTGTCCACAGGCACGTTGCTTCCAGACTGCCCTCCATCATCAGCTCTTTCTTCTTCAAATACTTCATTAACATCATACAGGGTGATCTTGTGACTCCACCAACATACCTCTGCAAGCAATGCGTCGAGGTTTTTGCCTTTGTACCGTTTTTCCATGGGCATTGTGGTTTGGTGAAACCGTTCTCCTTGCTCATCGGATTCGGTAGGGAGTTGTTTGATAAAATCATCAAAATGAAAATGAAGAAAATGCAGCTTTAATGTCATCGATGCGCCGATTATCTCAAAATAATGCAGCATTTGTTTCACCCATTCTCTTGCTTCCGGTTCCGCGTCTCGATCCCCTCCCAAGACTCTGGTGCATACACGCTGAAGGAAAATCCATGCCATTGAATGATTTTCATCAAGCGATGAATCAAAGTTGCTCTTGAATAGCTTTCTAATGTCAGGGCCATTAAGTACGCCTGTTAAATGAAAACAAAAAATAAAGACAGAAAAGAAAACATTAACATAGTGTAAATAGTACAATTAGGTGAACAAAAATTCGTTTTAAATTTACTACAATACCTTTTTTAATTTTGTCATCGCTACGCTTTGGGAAAACGCTTTTCAAATAGTCGAATGCGGTTGGGCAATTTACAACGGCCACTTCGATGAATTTTTTAACAATTCCCAATTTTATGTGGAGCGGTGGCAGCAAGATGTCTTGAGTATTGTCTATTAAAGGTGCATTCCTCAGTTTATATTGTTTCATTTGTTCCTCCACACTTCCTCTTGGTCTCCACGAATTACATTGGTATTGATTCAAAGGTGAGCGCGAACCCCAATTCCCTTGCAAAATGTTGATGACCTTCAAATCACAGCAAATCTTCCATTTATTTTCGTAATATTTGATTTTTTCCATTATATCTTTCAATGTTTCATAGCTTTCTTTCATGTTGATAATTGTCATCATTTAGAGTGTAGAGCATCTGAAATTCAGCTTGTCGTTTGCGGTACGCCGTAGAGTTAACATTAGCATGTGTGAGTTTTCTTTGCTTTAAAAAGCTGTCAAAAATATTGCAAGTCGCTGCGATAATCCCAATATGGCCACAATGAAATCCATTTCCATTTGTGTTATTAGTTGTGGTCCATCTCTTCCCTGTTGGGGCTCATAATCGGTATCAAATGGATCTTCATAAGTAACACCACTTGCTGTACTCATTGCTGTAAATTCTGTAGTACGATCTGGAGTTGGCGGCCTTGGTGATACAAAATTTTCAGGTGCAAGCACTGGTAGTGTGGCTGTTGCAGTTGCTTTATAAATTTTGTTCTTCTCAGAATCTCGATTTAGACGACATGTCTAATTTACGCATGCATAGCAACTGGTTGCATCATGATCACCTGGGCGATTAATCCAGTTTACCGGCTTACAATACTTCATAGTACCTCTGCCTCCACTCAACCATGCCATGAGATTGTTATAACATTGGCGACACACTGTAATGCCTCGATGTGAGCGTCGTGTCGCTTTTATATTGTGTGCTGCGTCCCTTGTTGCGTGTTCTGAGCTTACTGCATTGCCTGTGCTGCTGCTGTCGGCGCATGATCGCGTGATACCTAAGCGCTACCTAAACGGTGTTAACCCTTGGACAAACACATGGTTCTGGCCAGGCATATTTCATTTTTTGCTACCTATGGACCTGAACAGGAGAAAAGGTAAAAAAAAATGAAATTAAAAAATTTTCGGCAAATTTTTCACTTTTGCGTGCTACCTAAACAGTGTTAAGAATCATCTCTAGGAAGTTTATATGTTCTACAAATTTGTTTACTGAGATCTTACGTAAATTTTTGTAGTTGATTGTTTCCTTGAATTTTGAACGGTTTGCTACCTATGGACCTGAACACGGGAAAAAAGGTAAAAAAAATCGAATTTTTTTTAAGTTTTTTGCGATTTTGATCTGGAAGGTGAAGTAAATCAGAGAGTAAATCGAAATTCTGAACGGTTTGCAAGATAAGAGCCTGATATGAAAATGATACCGAGGCCCCAAATCTTTGGCGGCCCATAAAAAAAAGTCCATGACTTTGGGAAAAATTGGGAGACACGGGTCTTTTTTTTAATCTTTTATCACGTAGTGGTGTCCGTATATGGTTATTTTTTTGCACTGTGTAATTTTTTTAATTTATTTTTGTCTTTAAGTGTATTTTTACTTATGTTTTTTGGAGATATTTTTTCATATTGCCAAAGAAAATTTTTTATTTCCCGCTCTTTTTTGAAAGGAAAAATTTGTGATTTGAGTTTTTTGAATTTTTTTGAATTATTGAATATTTGAATATTTGTTCCCTGAAGAAGTCGCCCAATGTGGAGACGAAATATTGGAGATAAATAAGCAAAATAAAAAATCAATGAGTGTTCGAACTCACGGATGATGTGTTAACACCTTTTTGCTACACTGTACCTGTTCGATTTCTATGAACACATTAGTAAATGTTACATTGGAAAATAAAATATAATAGTTTATTGAATTAAATTTTATTTCTTTATTTTTCTAATTTATAAATGTTAAGTTTTCAACACAGATAAAATTGGTCTGTGATAGCTGAAATATGAGACATAAACTTTAGATTCTATCCTATCTGAATATCGCGAGAAAATAGCGTCAATTGTAGTTCCTTGGATAGTAGTTGGAGACTCTAATGAAGTATTAATAGTAAGCTTGAATTTATCGTAGAGGAATTCGATAAGTGGCAGTGCTTCTGCGGTTGAAAAAAAATCGTGTTAAAGTCACCACCCATTATCATAGGCATTGAAAAATACACCTGGCAATGCTGAACATCAAATGACTCTCTTTGTTTGGCCATAGCAACAACAACGAAACAACCAAACACACAACATCACACATACTTTGTCCGAAGTAGCTGACGTATACGTGTGTCACATAACCACATGTTTGCCATATCAACAGCAACGAAACAGCCAAACACACAACATCGCACATACTTTGTACGAAGTAGCTGACGTATTAGTGTGTCACCACAACGTCGACTGCGCAAGCAAATTAAATTTTGCGTGGCTATGCTTTATATCTCCGTTCAACAACAGCAACAGACACATGTGCATACATACATTATTATGTTAATACATACGCTATAGACACAATTTCGTTTGCCTCACCCCTGCCACACCACTCTTTCATTGCTCTCTTGCTCGCTCATTTTTGTTTAACACGTCATTATTCTCGTTCGCAGTCGCAGAAAATCTCGTTTTAGCAGCAGCATAAAATCTGGTTTTAGCAGCAGTGTTGACTTTGATAGATTTTTGATACGCCGCTATAGATGTTAACACATCAATAAAAGATCTTAAGCTCGTTTAAAGAATAAGAAGAATTTCAATTGGAGATCGTGGAAAACTTTATATATTTAATTTAATATTTTTCAATTTACTTCTATTCATATTGTACAAATAATCTGTAATCTACGCAAGCGATGTTCTTTCTTCCTTCAAAAGCTGAAAGAGTGTGAAACAAAATGACAGAAATACGAAAGAGGGTAAAAAGAAACACAAAAAATCCTCTCGAAGTCTCGCCTCGTGCATGTTTGTCTACACATCTGACCTCCTCCCACCGCTCACCTACTGAACTCGAAAGTCTTGGGTGAAAGCCACGGGTGAAGCGCATAATCTAAAACATGTCATACTCTCAAAGAATCCTAGGATATTTTTTCATAATATCATTTCAAGCAATAAGAAGTATCTGTTTTTACAGATCGACAAAAAATATATTTTCGTTTTATTAGCAAGAAGTAACACAAGTTTAGTTTAGTAGTTCTTTAAGGATGTGAGAATAGAATATGGAGAAAATAAATTAATTAAAAATATATTTTGAAACTTTGGAGCAGAATTCAATTGCGTACTGATGTTGGGAGTTAGGAAGACAGTTTTCAGTCGCAGTGGCAATATTAGAATTATATTTTGGGATACATAGCCAACATTTTCAGTGCATCTGTGGAGCTCATGTGCGTACGTTGTCCAATTGTGGCGTTAGTCTTGGGCACAATGGTATCCAGGCCATTCGATGAGGAAATCTTTCGTCCATAATGCATCACACTGTCATAATCATAGCTATAGCCAAAACTTGTAGTACCCGTTGCGACAGCAAATGCACCCTCTCTTCCCGGTATAATATTCTCCCACATGATGTCCACATAGTCATCGCGATCGTGCGCCATGTGTTGATGATACATCCCGCAGGTGTGCAGAAGTTCATGTACGATTTGAAACTTTGTAAAGCAGCCAGTACCCACAGCTACATAGGGTAGAGTCACTGTCTGTGGTGACCCCAGATAGCCAATGTTGGAGGCACATCCACTACCGGCAACTACGGGATTAATGGACACACAATCCCATCTAAATAGATAGTCTTCCACAAACTTGACATAGGTAAGGTTTTCAATATAATCCATAGCATCTCGCACGAGGTTCCTTTGGTCGGCGGCTTTACAAAAAAATAAATAACAAATAATAAAGTTAGTAAATTTCACTTCATAATATGCATATTTAGTTACTTACTAAACCAAATACTAAATCGATAACAAACAATGTTATTGGGCCACCTTCTGACTGTATTGATTAGGACATTTCTGACGTCACGGTTAAGTTGTGCTTCACCCTCACGTATCAGTTCGGCACTGAAGTCCTGCTGCGTATCTTCCACATCAACAGGTATCGCCAAGCAATTGGTCAGTAGAACAACGAATAACACCAGGCACTGTTCGTACTTCATTATTGTTTTGATATTAACTCTTTGGTTTGTCGTGTATAAATAATTCAGATTGAGTCTGTGGCTGGCAAATTTATAGCAAAAGGAGCTAACTCGATTGCGTAATCTTCTTAGTATACACAAGGCCAAGCGATATACAATTTGCAATGGCATTATCAATTTTATTCCAAATTCCAAATGGTATCTCGAATGCAATATAACATGCACTGGTGTCTTTATCATTTTTATTTGCATTATAAATTTCTGCTGCGCATTAAAGTGCCGCAACACCTTCACTTGGTACAGTATTCATTATTGTTTTGAAGTTACATTTGGAAAACAGAGAATCTAAAGATCAACGATAGCCGTGATAGCAATGGCACAATAAATCAATATAGCGACATTGGAATACATCATTTGGTGGTTTGGTAGAGGCTATAAGCGTCATTCTAAGTAGGAGGCAAGAGATGTTTAAAATTACATGAATTTAGTGTTGCATACCTAGCGGCGGTATATGCAGGGGCTTCCACAAATACGGCATGCGGAATCCTTTTTTTAATGCCTTCTTTAATAAAGCCTGCCTAATGCAAGATTTTGTACGCCTTTCATCGGCTTGTTAAAAGAGTACAAAAAGACGTTGATGTTCGTGAAAACCTGTCTTTCCACATATTCGCAATTTGAAGTTGAATAATCATAACATGCGATAGCCCAGTAGATAACGATAAGGTGGTGGGTAGGGAAGGCTGCCATATTTTATTGAATAGGTAATGCCTGTTAGGTAATAATTTCAGGCATTCCCGGTTATGAATTCTGCCGCTGGGTAGTTCTTATCTGTAGCAGCAGATATTCTTTCAATTTGCTTTTCAGTAGAACTTCACTGCATACCTTTAGGCATGCTGATTATATATATACATACAGTAAACTGTCAACAGTGTTGCCAACACAGCGTTTGAAGAAGCACAGCTAACCAATTGTCCGTAACTTCCACCAATCCCCACATGGAATGTAAAGGAAAATTTAGTTGTAATTTGTAATCTGCTATTTATTGAAACTTTTGTGGGCCTAGTGTTTGCTGAAACTTCATAATCTCCATGAAGATTTTCGAGAGATGCCACGAAATAATTTCGTCATGTTTGAGATGGAATTACGCGCCATTTTATAGACAAGGGGAAATAGCTAAGCCGTATCAAAAATGTCTATTAATTCATTGAGACTTATATTGGTTTGCTTTAGTACTACGACAAATTTGAACTATTGTGAATGGCAGGAGATCCATTAACCTTCTGTCTCTAGTCAGGCCCAAGGTATAAAGCCTGTTCCATTTTTGACTGGCCACTGTCTGATTGGTAGACATGCAGCGAGACCAAATCGCGACCTTAGAACAACAAAGTTATAACTGAAAATTTTTGATAAATTCATCTGCATATCTCATCTTAATGAAATAGGCTTGTCCTTTCAATTATTGCTATCGCCATAATCATATATCTTCTTATCTTTATCGTCTATCTTATCTTTATCGTGTACGAAATATCTACTAGAAAAAAACTTCCAACTATATATTTTTCTCTAGCAATTGTGTTATAAAAGTGAATTTAATATAGATTTTATCCAAACTTACTTCGTGCACGTAGAACCTTGTTGGTCTAACGTCACGAAATGTCAGAGCAAATCCCTTCTATAGAAGCTATTACATTGAGAAAGAGGATGAAAAAATGCCACTCATCACTTAGGGTGATGGGAGAGTATTTTGACATCAGGCTTATCTGGGTACCGGGACACAGCGACATTCCAGGCAATTGCGTAGCGGATGCGTTAGCTAGACAGGGCACTACGGCACAGGTTCTTCCGGCAAAATAAGGTGTTGGTATGCAAATCTCTACCTGCCGTTTCCAGATCAGGCAGTGGGCCGATAATATGTTCAAGGCCAAGTGGAGACTTACTTCAACTTGCAAACAAGCCAGGGTCCTCTGGCAACAGGTTGTCCACAATGATAGGAACACTTACGGGACATTGTCTTGTAGGGAAACACGCCCTAAGATCGGGACATAGAAACTCCACTCTTTGTAGTTGCTGCATGGAAGAGGACGATGAAATGACGAAACATCTTCTCTTGGATTGCCCTGCTCTAGTTAGCACCGTAGCCCTACAGGATATTCCTGTAGGTCTTATAGACAAATTTATTGAAAGGGCAAATTGGCTGGACGACTTGTCAATGGTTACTATGGAGGAAACTGCAGGTATCACAATGGATTTCAGCGTGCTGTCTTGCAGCATTTTCAACCAACCCACCAACCTTGTTTGTGAAAGAAAATAACTTTCCTTGCGATAAGTACCTACTCTTAAAAATTTACCTATTCTTGAAAAAAGGACCAATTCTAAAAAAAATCCAATTTCTTAAAAAAAAAACCTTTTCTTCAAAAAAAATACCTTGTCTTAAAAAAAGTAAATTTTCTAACAAAAATTGCTTTTCTTAAAAGTAGCTTTCGTTTCTTTTCTTGAAATAAGTAGCCTTTCTGAAAATAAATACATTTTCTTAAAAAAATAACCTTTTCCTAAAAAGAGTACCACTTCTTTAAAGAGTACCTGTTCTTAAAAAAACGTACTTATTTGTAAAAAATATTCATACTTTTTTGGCTTTTTCTTACAGAAAGTACTTCTTCTTAAAAATAGTACCTTTTCTTATAAAAAACATTAGCTTTTAATAAAAGAAGTACATCTCTTTAAAAAAGGAACTTTTCGGGAAAAGTAATACATATTCTTACAAAAAGGATCTAAAAATAAAAAAAATACATTTTATAAAAAAAAAAATTTAAAAAAGTTTATCATTTTAAAAAAACTATCTTTTCTTAAAGATCCATTTAAATTTTCGTATTTTTCAACAGGCGCCTCAAGCGTACTGGAACTAACTAGTACATAATATATAGCGAAAGGAACTTGTTGTTGTAATTTGATGATAATTTCCGTTGTGGTAGTTCTCCAAGTGTATTTCTCTGCAAGTGATTACCATTGCAAATGGTTATATGGCGGAGCTAGCACTTAACCTGGTTAGCCTGTGATATCAAAATAAACTAATAAGTCAAAGTGAGTCATTCATCGACTGCGATCTAACCCTAACCTCACCTAATACTCCTATGTACTCCATATATCTATGCTTAGTCATACACACGTTTGCTATAATTATAGTGATATAATTATAGTGTGATAATTATAGTAAGAAACTGATATGAAGCACATATTTTTGTAAACTTTTTTTATCAGTTCCCACTAGTGGCTGGGACTATCGGGCAATCACCCCCAAAATTCAGTGTTGACCATAAATCTGGTAGCATTAATATGTTCGATAACGACCCACATTCAGTAGAAACATAGTTGTTGCTATAATTCAAGTAGTTATTTAATAAGACAGTGCAAGTTTTTTCTTCTTTGTGATTAAAAAATATGAGCGGGATGAATGTTTTTACAAATCGAACAGCATCATTAGTTGTTTGACCTATAGTCGTGGTTGCACTTTTAACCGCTTCGCAACAAACCATGGTACGATAAAGAGTGTCGCACTTCAAATGATAAAAACAACGCTGCACGCAAGGCAATGCTTCAGTCAATTGCAACGCGAGTTGCGACTGAGCGGTATAGGCAGAAAAGAAAGTAGGTAAACCGTCTCTTTAGGCGTAAGAAACGGCAGTGAAGAAAGTGCGAGAGTGAGATAATTGAGACCTACAGAAGGAAGAACGAAGGGAACATGTAGAGATAATTTCCAGCGATACTGGTATCTGAGATATCCAATGACGATGGGA
Organism: Phaonia tiefii; assembly: GCA_963931995.1. Classification (NCBI taxonomy): domain Eukaryota; kingdom Metazoa; phylum Arthropoda; class Insecta; order Diptera; family Muscidae; genus Phaonia; species Phaonia tiefii. The sequence continues at coordinate 333,835,670 of OZ008368.1, read as the reverse complement.
CAATCGATCACAATTTGGACGACGACGTCGATTGCCCATCTCCTAATCAAGACGAAATCAGAACAGCTATAGCCCGGCTTAAGAACCACAAAGCCGCAGGAGCCGATGGATTACTGGCGGAGTGTTGACCATAAATCTGGTGGCATTAATTACTGTTTAAGGCTGGCGGCGATGAGCTGATAAGGTGCATGCATCAGCTCATTAGCAAAATTGGGTTAGATGAATGCATGCTCGGCGAATGGAGTCTCAGTGTACTATGTCCCATATTTAACAAAGGTGACCCGAGTATCTGTGTCAACTACCGTAGAATAAGCCTTCTCTCCATAGCATATAAGGTTCTATCAAGTATAATGTGCGAAAGAATAAAACCAATAATCGCAGTCCTGATTGGATCATACTAGTGTGGATTTAGGCCTGCAAAATCGACAACCGGCCAGATTTTCACGCCACTCAAAATCTTGGAGAGGACCCATGAAAAACAAATCGACACCTATCATAAATTTGTCGATTATAAGGCGGCCTTCGATACCCCGATACGAGAGAAACTCTACGGCCTTCATAGGCCTTTGCAGGATGACCTTGACGAACACCAAATCCGCAGTGAAAGTTGGTAAGGATCTTACCGAACCTTTCGAAACTAAGCGAGGCCTCAGGCAAGGCGACACCCTATCGTGCGATCTCTTTAACATCTTAATGGAGATCATTATGAGAAAGGCTGCAGTCAACTTAAATAAAACCATTAGCTTCAAAAGTCACATGCTGCTCGCGCATGCTGATGATATAGATATCATTGGGCGCACAATTAGAGAAGTTACTGCGGTTTTTCGAGAATTGAGAAGGAGTCAGCAAAAGTGGGTCTGACGGTAAATGAGGACAAGACAAAATTAATGGTTTCAATGAGCATATTTCAAATTTTGGCAAAGTGGAGGTAATCGATTTGGTAACTGGCACATCCATAGAATGAAATAAAAAATTTATTTTACCGCTTAAATTGTTTAACAAATATACATATATCTTAAAAACATAAGCGTTAATAGACTTGGAAAACGTTATAGAATTTTTTATTTACCCAAGTGGTAGCTATATTACACTTTACACTGTTTCAATACGTGTACAGAAATGTTAAATTTGTTCGCACCAAACCAAAGTGGGACAGAGAACCCAATTGTAAGAAATTATACACGCTGAAAAATATCCGCCCAGCAACATATTGCAGGAACCATGTACATGTTTGCAAGCATTGTTTGCATGAATTGAGGGTTTTCTTCTTTAGTGTCTGTCACGTTTTTCTTGTCAGAGTTTCAAACAAACAAAGCCAAATTTGGGTCACAAATGCATATTTTATAACCTATTAATCATTGTGTCCCAAATATATTATATTGCAAAGCAAACACAATATGTTTGGACACAAGTATACTATAAACACGTTATATTTGCATCCAAACAACAAAAAAAGACATATTTGCAAGTGTGTATACATACCAGCTGAAAGTTGTTTCATTCTAGAAAGTGTTGTTATCCGTATACACCTGTTTAAAATACAGAGCGCCTTAGTCAAAAATGCAGTTAAAAAATACAATGCGTGTTCGAACTCACGGGCGATATATTAATAATTTTGTTTATACACGATACCTGTTCGATTTCTGTGAACACATTAGTAAATGTTACATTGGAGAATAAAAACAGCGTTCAATCATATGATGACGTTACATTTAAATAATATTAATACTTAAGAACACTTACAGCCTGTTTCTCTATCTCGAACGAAAAGCTAAGCGAGCGAAAATCAGTCACTCACATTCGACTAAAATTTTGTTTCTAAAAGTCCAAATTTTCGTTCGACTGACTTCATGTTTATTCCTAAGTAACAGCACATTCGAAATAGAGAAACCAAAATTTGTACTGAAACATTTTATGTTATCATTCGACTTGAAACGACAAGATTTTGAAACACACAAGTTCTCACAATTTTCGTTGCTCTCTTGCTATCTCATTTTTACATACATACGTATAACCACGTCATTATTCTCTTTGCTCTGCAAGTTCACCGCACACACACAAGGCAACTATTCGCTGCTGCCACATCAGTGTGTGTTTTTTTCGCAGTCTGACAATCTGTGTTTCGCAGTCGCACAAATCCGTGTTCCATATAGGGGTGGGTCACCCTTATCATTTAGGGGTATGAAAAATAGATGTTGGCCGATTCTGAGACCCATCCGATATGCACACAAAATTTCATAAAAATCGGTTAAGGCCCCACCCGCGCCGATAGAAGTTAACACATCAAAAACATACATTACAGCCAATTAATCAATGCGTCTCCAACATGTAATATTGAAATGCAAACAGAAGGTGTTTGGGCATAAGTATACTATATTTGCGACAACCTACAAACACGTTATATTTGCATCCAAATACACAAAAAAATACTGATTTTTCGGCGTGCAAAGCGTGACCATCGGTGGTGCAATGGCTAGTTTGCGCGGCTCTTGTACATGAGAACGTGGGTTCGATCCCTGCTTTGACCACCTTCTATCTTTTCGACGACGGTCACCTCGCTTAGTGATGGCGACACAATCGAGTACTTAGCTATGAAAATGGTTCTCAAAATATCGTTCGGAACCGGTGTAAAACTGTAGGTCCCAAACAGGGAGTGTAAAACTAGAAAGCGCACATCTCACTGATTGTGAGAAGCTCTCCCCAATCCCTTCATGGGATGTTATGGGACACTATTTTTTTTTAGAGCTGAAGAACGAAATCATATGCGCCATAATTGATAGAGGTCGCTATTTATATTTCGGGTCCTGGCAATTCTAGTGTTGCCAGATGCAAGCTGAAACTTCCATTAGAAGGTCTAAAGTTTTTTAACATAAGCATACGGGCGGATCAATAAGTCCGTGACTTTTTGAATGAAACACATATTTTTTTTAAATATTTTTCAGCATAATCTCCTTTTAGCTCAACACACTAATGGCCAGTTTTTCAGAGCGAGTTTAAACCGCGGATTACTAAAACTGAGATTAGATTTAATCTTAGTTTAACTGTCCATTCTGTTCTTCAGTGCACAGTTAAATACATCACAATTTTACTCTGTCATGACAACCTTTTGCAAATGTCAAATATATCAACAGTTGTTTGTTGTTATTTGTCTTTTGTTTTTTGGTTTGGTAATTGTTCTATGTGGTTGCAGCTTCTTTTCTTCAACTGAGGGAAGTAATTTGCATTAATATAAATTCATTTGAAATTGGTGTAATAAAATAAAATTCAAGAACTACATATGCAGATGGTTTTGTTAGACGGAATCTTACATAGAAATCAAACAAATTGAAGTGATTTGTCCGGGTCATTATTGTCCGTTGTTTCCTTGTAACCTCATAACAAAATTCTTCGCACATTTCTTGGTCACTCATGTCTTCTAGATCCGAAGAAAAACTCAATTTCAAAACTCGGCAACCATCATGCAGACAGCTTTCTTAAAACCAACTGATCATTTAAAATCGAAACCACACTGCCATATGAAATGCATACGGCATCAACAATTTCACGCTCTTTTACTCTTCGATCGGCCAATCTTGGAGTTTTTCGACATTTCCGGGTGTATTGACCTTAATTGGCAGTCCAGAATGTTCAGCGTCATTTGTACTTGTGCGACCACAACGAAAGTCAGTAAACCACTTTTTGACCATTGAAATCGATGGTGCCGAGTCCTCATAGTATTTATCAAGCTTTTCCTTGGTTTGATTGACGGTTTTTTTCGCAAAAAAATAATGTTTAATAAGCACTCGAAATTCACTTTTTTCCATTTTTAAAAAAATGCACGAGGTTGTATGTTTTGAACAGCTGTTAAACGCAAACTAAATGACGGAACTTGTTCAGAATTTGACAGTAGTCTACTAACAGGCAGTACTTGATGGCATCAGTGTTTTATTTGATATAACTACGAGGGAAGTTTGAAAAATCACGGACTTATTGATCCGCCCTCTATATAGAAAGTTTTTTTTTACAAGCACTATTTATCAGTGTGCTGAAAAATTCATGTCGGTCAAAAAATGGAATTGGAAAATATGGTATTGGTACCAAGAGTTCAGTCTCAGGCGCCGTTTCGTGAAGCTAGTCCAACTTAAGTGGTTTTGCCGGAAACCTTCGATGCTGTGCGTGAATTGAAAAAGATTTGTTCTCGTTGGATCCCACATAATTTGACGAATACTCCAAAAAAAGGCTCGTGTCGATTGTTGAAATGATGAAAAATTACAACCGCGGTAACGCAAATGCAGTGTATAACGTCATCACAGGTGACGAATCATGGATCTATGCATATGAGCAAGAAACAAAACTGCAATCGACCGTATGGATCTTTCAAGACACTAGCGTGAAGTTAGCTCACCATCTAATATCGAAGATATTGCCTTTCTTCGATTTTAAGGACCTGTGTCTGTCTCAATGTCCTTGAAATTTTTTATAAAATTTCTACTTAATATTTATAATAACATCTGTGAATATTAAAGAGTGCAAATTTTCCAAACTTTTTTTAATTTTCTGAGAAGTTTTCATATATATGGCGGATATTGGGTTTCTTCGATTTAAAGGACCTAATCTGTTTCAATGTCCTTGAAATTTATTCTATAATTTCTACTTAGTATTGCCAACCACATATGTGAATATTAAAATGTGAAAATTTTCCAAACTTTGTTTAATTTCAGATAGTTTTCATATGGCGGATATTGGTTTTCTTCTTATATGGCTGATATTGGTTTCCTTCGGTTTACAGGACCTAGTTCCGTTTCAATGCCCTTGAAATTTTTATAAAATTTCTACGTAATATTTACAATAATATTTGTGAATACTAAAGTGTGCAAATTTTCCAAACTGTTTTTAATATTCTGACAGTTTTCATATATGTGGCGGATATTGGTTTTCTTCGATTTTAAGGACCTTGTCTGTTTCAATGTCCTTGAAATTTATTCTAAAAGTTCTACTTAATATTTACAATAATATCTGTTATTATTAAAGGGTGAAAATTGCCCACACTTTTTTTAATTTTCTAAGAAATTTTCATATATATGGCGGATATTGGGTTTCTTCGATTTTAAGGACCTAGTCTGTTTCAGTGTCCTTGAAGTTTTTTATAAAATTTCTGCTTAGTATTGCCAACCACATATGTGAATATTAAAGTGTGAAAATTTTCCAAACTTTTTTTTAATTTTCTGAGAAACTTTCATATATGTATATGGCGGATATTGGGTTTCTTCGAATTTAAGGACCTATTACTGTTTCAATGTCCTTGAAATTTTTTATAAAATTTCTACTTAATATTTACAATAATATCTGTGATTATTAAAATGTGAAAATTGTCCAAACTTTTTTTAATTTTCTGAGAAATTTTCATATATATGGCGGATATTGGGTTTCTTCGATTTTAAGGACCTAATCTGTTTCAATGTCCTTGAAATTTATTCTATAATTTCTACTTAGTATTGCCAACCACATATGTGAATATTAAAGTGTGAAAATTTTCCAAACTTGTTTAATTTTCAGATAGTTTTCATATGGCGGATATTGGTTTTCTTCTTATATGGCTGATATTGGTTTCCTTCGGTTTAAAGGACCTAGTTCCGTTTCAATGCCCTTGAAATTTTTATAAAATTTCTACGTAATATTTACAATAATATCTGTGAATATTAAAGAGTGCAAATTTTCCAAACTTTTTTTAATTTTCTCAGAAATTTTCATATATATGGCCGATATTGGGTTTCTTCGGTTTTAAGGACCTAGTACTGTTTCAATGTCCTTGAAATTTTTTCATAAAATTTCTACTTAACATTTACAATAATATCTGTGATTATTAAAATGTGAAAATTGTCCAAACTTTTTTTAATTTTCTGAGAAGTTTTCATATATATGGCGGATATTGGGTTTCTTCGATTTTAAGGACCTAATCTGTTTCAATGTCCTTGAAATTTATTCTATAATTTCTACTTAGTATTGCCAACCACATATGTGAATATTAAAGTGTGAAAATTTTCCAAACTTTGTTTAATTTTCAGATAGTTTTCATATGGCGGATATTGGTTTTCTTCTTATGTGGCTGATATTGGTTTCCTTCGGTTTAAAGGACCTAGTTCCGTTTCAATGCCCTTAAAATTTTTATAAAATTTCTACGTAATATTTACAATAATATCTGTGAATATTAAAGAGTGCAAATTTTCCAAACTTTTTTAATTTTCTCAGAAATTTTCATATGTATGGCGGATATTGGTTTTCTTCGGTTTTAAGGACCTAGTCCTGTTTCAATGTCCTTGAACTTTTTTATGAAATTTCGGCTTCGTATTTCCAACAATATACGTGAATATCAAGTGTGACAATTTTCCAATTGTTTTTAATTTTCTGAGAAGTTTTCACATACATTATTTCACCGATTTTAAGGATCTTGTGTTGTTTCATAGTCCTTGAGTTTTTATTTCTAAATTTTCTAGTAATAGTAAAACCATATAAAGAAATTAAAATTTGTTATCTTTTTTTAACCTTTGCGAACTTTTTCTGTAACGTACATTAAAAATGTTAATTTTCATCCATTTTAAGGATCTCTTCATATATCAATGTCCTGAATTTTAGATTACAAATAACATCCCGAATTATGTAACTAGAATCGACGTTAGATATACTCCAATCGATTTGGTCTACTTTAGCGTTGTACAGAAAAGTGAGCCAGCCATGGTGGGCCAACTTCACTTCGGTCTTCAAGATGAGTTAAATCCAACAACCCGCATACCCGGCATACCCGGTTATGTGGCCACAGTGCCTTCAGTGGAACGTAGGATTGTAAATTCTGGGTGGTATACCTACATCTGTTTGCCAACAGTGCTCGAAGGAATATGGAAAAACAATAAGAGGAGACGGATCATTCATTTTGCATCAGGACAATGCGAGCTCTCAGACATCAGCTGAAACAATGGGCTATTTGAGCTCTCAACATGTTGAATTGATGGGTCATTCGCCGTACAGCCCAATGACTCCTTTTTACTGCGTGGCCAACATTTTCGATGCCCGAAGCAGCTGTTGAAGCGTTGGAACCCCATCTTTTGGAGGTGTCTCAATAGGAGTGGAAAAAAGACTTCGAAAATTGGATTGAGCGCATGCAAAAGTGTATCGATCTTCACGGAGAATATTTTGAAAAACAATAATACCATTTCCAACGATAAATGGCTGTTTTTGACATTGGTGGGCCAAATAGACATGGAAAATTGATATACGCGTGGTTGGCATTTAACGGATATTGTATTCCATACATAAATGTCATACACTGAAAAAAATTATGAAATAAAAAACACACTACGTTGACAAATTTTGGTCATAAAAATTCAAATTCAACTAAACGTAACTGACACTAGCACGGTCTTCAAAAATGCTTTACCACGGAAAAATACAACTCTGTGATATAGATTAAAATTCACCTCAAAGCACTGCAACAATGCGAGAATGCATGAGGAAAAGAAGAACATGGTACTTAGGGATCTTCGATCGATACTAATTCGCACATGTAAATTGCAGAATTGAATTTGTATATATGTACATATACGATTGATGATCAACCGATGGTATCAATTCAGGCACAGTAGTTAGACATCTGATGATGAACTTGTCACGGAGTTCGAAACTAGTCATGCCAGTGGGTGTGTGTTGAACTGAATTGTCTATTATTTCCAACAAAAACCAACCATTTTTGGTGCGTTTTATTTTCAAAACAAAATCTGCGTTCTTATTTAATCACCCTTTATATGCCGAACAGATCTTGGGTGCTTGCATAAATTAATAGAAGCCCGTGGAATCGGCAGTTACAATCGCCAGATATCACAAACTTTAGTTCACTTAGGCACTTTGTATCCTCAGTTGGGTCGTACCTCAGTAGGGGGGGTACTAGTGGTGAGGTAAGAATATCAAATTAAAGCCATTCATACTTTCAACGCGGCTTCCGGTTCCTCAAAATAATTGAGGTATTAACTCATGCGTATCACAACAGTCTACACAATCTAAAATTGTTATATCCTTTAAACACCAATTCGTCTTTAACAGAGTATAAAAACCAACAATTTAGCATTTAAGGAAATTTTGCAGGATATCTGTGCCATAATACAAACATCCTTCAATTCCTACGAAATTGTTGGCAAAAAGATTTTATCATTACAAATTTAAACCATCGGATGCGGATGTCGCCAAAATACGCCAGCTATGATGTTGCTCCCACTTCATGACAGACACCCGCAACAAAATACAATTTCCCCAGACAAACTATGGAAAATCTTAACACATTAAAATACATACGCATGTAAGGAGGGAAATGATTACAGCACTTGAATCACTGTAAACTTGTAGTGAGTAAACGAAAAATGTCCTAGCTCTCTCTTCAAAGGCGTCGTATTTCAAGAACTATATGACTTCTTGTCTCCTTTAGCCACAAGCGGGTAGAACAATGAGCTTAGTGGGAAATACTAGAAATGTACCGGAAATTCCTTTTCACGTTTTTGCTAAGCAAATGCAAATACAATTTGGCAGGAAGACTAAAACAAATGTCCGTTCTTTACCCCTTGCCAACACTCGCCGGCAAATATCAGTCCTTTACCCCTTGTAAATGCTCGGTGGCAAATGTCTGTTCTTTACTCTTTGCCAACACTGGTCGACATGTGTCCCATCCCCTGTCATCCCTTGGTTGGTGCATGGGTTGGTTGGTTGGACCGTAGTGGTTGACTACTTGGTTAGTTGGCCAACACTTGTCGCAGGAGGTTTGACTTTGCGTTAGCTGCGGTTCTGCGGAACAAAATCTAAACTTTTCTGTTACAAATAATATCACTTAAACTTGGGTCTTATTCCTATTTTGCTGTTTGTTGGCGCATTTTGCGTGATTTTATAAAGAGAAAGAGAGATATTTTCTTTTTGGTTTTTACTGTTTGGCATTGGCAACGTAGTTGTTGTAGTTATTGTCGCTAATGTTGGTGATGTTGTTGTTGTTGTTGAGTTTGTAGCTTTTGTTGCTGCAGTTGTTATTGTTTAAAAACAAAGGATTATGCAAAAAGTTTTTCATTAATTTTTGAATTTTTCGCGTGAAAAACTGCAGCAGCAGCAGCAACAACGGTGATTTTGGTGGTGGCAGTAACAACAAACTTAGTCAGTTTGTTTCAGGACTTTCTTGGGTACCCTACACGTTATATGTTTCAACATTGGCTGGCAACAGATTATGTTCGTGGCAAATATGTTGAGATGATTAAAGTCTGAACTGGAAAAAATACATGAGGTGTCAGCGAAGTTCCTTTCGCTATATATTATGTACTAGTTAGTTCCAACACGCCTAAGGCGCCTGTTGAAAAATACTGTAATTTAAATGGATCTTTAAGAAAAGATACTTTTTGTAAAATTATAAACTTTTTTTAAGCAATTTTTTATTTATTGCATGTATTTTTTTAAAAAAATTATATTTTTAGGTCCCTTTTGTAAGAAAATGTATTATATTTTCTAGAAAAGGTCCTCTCTTTAATGAGAGGCACTTCTTTTACTAAAAGCTAATTTTTTTTAAGAAAAGCTACTATTTTTAATATATAGTACTTTCTGTAAGAAACGCCATTAGAGTCTGAATTTTATTTACAAAGAAGTACTTTTTTTAAGAACCATGTACTTTGTAAAGAAGTGGTACTGTTTTTAGGAAAAGTTTTTTTTCAAGAAAATTTACTTATTTTCAGAAAGGCTACTTATCTGAAGAAAATAAAAGAAAAGGTATTATTTTATTTTTAAGAAACGGTACTTTTAAGAAAAGGATTTTTTGTAAGAAAAGGTACTTTTTGTAAGAAAATTTACTTTTTAAAGCAAAGGTACTTCTTTAAGATAAGGTATTTTTTTAAGAAAGGGTACATTGTTTAAGAAGGCACCTACTTAAGAAAATGCTATTTTTTAAACTTCTTATGTAATACAATAAGTAATAATCAGTAATAATCAGGCTCCACCTAGAAAATTTCCCATTAAACAAAAAATATTCCCCCATATGTTAGTCTAGACACAAAACCAAGTGTGCTGCCAAATTTAATTCCATGCTCAGGGTTGTATTTCATGGATTTGCCTGTCTAGCACTTTGGCTTTTCTAAATTAACTCTTTATTGGGTTCAAAACTACAATATGTAATACACAGGCTCCACCTAGAAAACTTCCCATTAAACCAAACCAAACCAAAAGTACCCAATATAGTTGATGATAATGGGTTGTAATAAAGTAGTTAAAAAAAAGTTGCTTAAAAATTGTTCATTTAGTCCCCATTCCGCAACGTGCGAAAAGGAACTTCGTTCCAAAAATATCTCTACACGCAAACAAGAAAACTTTCAGAATTCGTTTGCCATAAAAATATTTCGTTTGCTACTTTGTCTTTCCCGTAAATAAAACAGCTTTTATTAAAAACTTACTTTCTTTCGTTAGAAACACACTACACAATTTACTTTTTACGTCTCGCGGAAATACATAACCTTTCCGTAAATGTCCTTTCTTTTGTAGTAATCAAACTTTCGTTTGCCACAAAATTCTCATATTTTAAGGTTTTCGATCATTCTCGGGTTCAAGATGATTTTGTTCTATTATATATAATTTTTAACAGAAAAATTTGTAAAAAAGAAGTGACGTTGATTATGTTGGTGGATGGTTGGGTTTATACCTATTTTGATACCCACAATCTCATCAGCGCCCTTCTCCACAAAAATTTAGGTATATCATCACACATTTTACACGCTGAAAAATGTATATTTTTTTCTTGTTTGGATGCAAATATTATAACATGTTTGTAGCTTTTCGCAAATATAGTATACTTGTGTTCAAACATATTGTATTTTCTATTCAATATAACACATTTGGGGCACAATGACTAATAGGTTATAATATATATATTTGTTATCCAAATGCGGCATTGTTTGTTGGAAACTGCTGAATACAAAAACGTGACAGACAATAAAGGACCAAAAACAAGCAGATCTCACAAATCACGAAAACAATGCTTGCACTCATAAACATCGTTCCTGCAATATTTTGCCGATATTTTTCAGCGTTTAGGGATAAACAAGTCTCAAATTATCGAGATGGTCATATTTTAAAAATAAATTGTCATAATTTAATTTTGTTGTACAATAAAGAAGCCCATTTATAGTAAACGGAAAAGTGCGCAAACGTACTGCAAACTTTCCAAAAAAGATAATTTGTTATTTTCAATATTTCAATTAGAAAAATGTTCCTGACCTTGTAAGTTTGTAGTATAAATTTCTCATACATTAACTAAAAACAAACAAAATCGGTCATAAAATTCAAATCCAGATAAATTGTTATGTTTTTAACATTCTTTTAAAGAGGTAGTTGACACTTAAAGGATATAGTATTTCTAGATTGTGCAAACTAAAGATGAGTTAATACTTGAATTCTTTGAAGGATCCGGAAGCCGCGTTGAGAGTAAGAATGGTTAACTACTAAAAATATCGAAATTTTTCAAGAGAGTTTCTGCTGTGCTTCTTTTTCACAGTTACTGAATTTGTATTTATATACACGCTGAAAATCTGTCTTTTGTTCTTGTTTGAATGCAAATATATCGTGCTTGTGTCCAAACACATTGTGTTTGGTATTAACTATTACATGTTGGAGACACAATGATTAGTATGTTATAATAGAGCCTTACTCCTCTTTCACCAGTGACTGAATTTGTAATTTATATACACGCTGAAAAATCTGTGTTTTGTTGTTGTTGGAATGCAAATATATCCTGTTTGTAGCTTGCCACAAATATGGTATACTTGTGTCCAAACACATTGTGTTTGTTTTTTAAAATTACATGTTGGAGACACAATGATTAGTATATTATAATATATATTTGTTTACCCCAAATATGGCTTTGTTTGGTGAAAACTATTGAAAACAAACCCGTGGCAGAGATTAAAGAAAGCAGCATATCTTCAATTCAATGAAAACAATGCTTACACGTAAGTAAGTGGATGTTTCAAACATATACATGATTCCTGCAATATGTTACAGAAACCAGTTTTTTAGCCTAATATTCTATATGGGATAAAATAAAATAAAATATAAGATTGACGAATTCGAATACATTGGCCCCACGATGATGAAATTGAAGGCACGCCTGTCTCCTCACAAATCGAATTAATGGGCCACCTACAAACTTATGGAACAGAAAACAGCATTAGCAGCCCACTGTGCCACGACGGCTCATAAACCTAATTTTGACGATGTTGACATTTTAGCTGAGGAGAATGCTGCACATAATTGACGTACCCTCAGAGAAAACTTCAATTTCAAAACATATCGTTAACTTTAGAACCCTAAATATAGTTATGTTAAGAATAAAAATGCAAATATATTATTTTGGGTGGAAAACACAAGTATGCCCAAACATTTCAATATTTTCTGGCACACATTGTAAAGAGGACGAAATGTGCGAAATCTATATGCAGGATTTGCATACATATATGTAAGTGCAGCAATTTACTTGGGTTTCTTTTTAAGATATTCACGAGAGAGTCGTGAATCTGCGGTTTTGAAAATTGCGAAATGTTTGAAACAAAATATATGTATGTTAAATAAATAAAAGTTTGGGAAAAACACCTTAACTAAAACAGTTAAATATAAATGTTGTACCTAAATATACCTTAGTAACTAAATATTGTATAATCCGCCTCAAAATACATTACAGAGTTTCAATCAAATTGTTAAATACTGTGAATTCCTTGTATTTCTCATAAATTCATATTCAAACTTCAAATTTGTTTAAAAAATGTGTGAAATTTCATTTCCACGTGAATTATAATATGATCTCAAATTGCAATTATAACTATGTTTGCAGAATTCCGCCAAACATTTATGTATTTAATACCTGAAAAAATATAGTTCTCAATTTTCAGAGTTTAATGTTAAAGTTTTTTTCGTCTTCTCGCATCGTATGCGATGGTTCAGTGAACCGACGTGTGGGCTTGCAGCGTTAGAGCATGAGTTTAGATGAGTTTAGTTTAAATACTAAAATAAATTTACAATTTTCTTAATTTATTCAAGCTCAAGACCTTTTTAATAATATAAGGCTTATTTATTAGCTTTATATTATTTTCAAAAAAGTCGAGCACAAAAATGATCCAATGATACCAAGGCTGTGTGTATAGGTATTTCGGATCTTGCCAAGATCTTCATCAGCATCTTCTTGCCATGTTCTTCATCAGCAGCAGAGAATACCAAGGACTAACATTGCAACACTTTCATGCACAACTCTTTTTTTATCATGCCGAAACCCTATTGGTTTTAAACAGGCATGATTTGTTTTAGTTTTGTCATTACAAAACAACAAATCAGAGGGTTGCAATCAACAATACTATAAGCCGTTATTTGTTTATTTTATTATTATTATTATTTTATAATTATTTTTATTTTATTTAATTATTTATTTTATTGTTATTATTTATTCACTAAAATACTTCTTTTAATGTACAAAAAATACCTCTACTTCCAATCAAAATACTTCCTATTCAGCGAAATATAACTCGATTGCTTTAAATGAAAACGCAGATTGTAGCAAAAAATTTCGCTTCCTCTAAAAGTCCCCTATCGCACGTTGCCGGATGTAGGCTATATTTAAAAAAAAAAACAACTTGTGTTTTAACACTATTATGCTAAAACCCACTATTATCTACGATATTGTCTGCATTTGCTTAGGTTTGTGTCTAGACTAACGGCTGGGATCATAGAGAAAGGAATTAACTAAATGTCTCACATATATTTCTTGTTTAATGGGAAGTTTTCTAGGTGGAGCCAGTAACCAATATTTAGTATATAATGTAGTTTTTAAGCAAATAAAAAGTAAATTTAGAAAAGTGAAAGAAGTTTAAGAAAAACATTTTCTTCAATAAGTGCCTCTTCTTAAAAACAGTAAATTTTTTTTAAAAAAAAATACCTATTTATATTCTTAAACAAAGTATCTTTTCTTAAAAAAAATACCTTATCTTAAAGAAGTACCTTTGCTTAAAAAAGCAAATTTTCTTACAAAAAGTATATTTTCTTAAACATAGTAATTTTTTTTAAATAAGTACCTTCTTAAAAAAGTTAATTTTCTTACAATCAAATTGCCTTTTCTTAAAAAACAATATTTTCTTTAAAGAGTACCTTTTTTGTGAAACAAAATAACTTTTCTTGAGATAAGTACTTACTCTAAAAAATTTACCTATTCTTGAAAAAGGCTAATTCTAAAAAAATTCCAAGTTCTTTAAAAAAATACCTTTTCTTACAAAAATTCCCTTTCTAAAAAGTACCTTTTCTTAAACGTGCCTATTCTTAAAAGTACCTTTTCTTTAAAGTACCTTTCCTTAAGAGTACCTTTTCTTAAAAGTACCTTTTCTTAAAAGTTCCTTTTCTTAAAAGTACCTTTTCTTAAAAGTACCTTTTCTTTAAAGTACCTTTCCTTAAGAGTACCTTTTCTTAAAAGTACCTTTTCTTAAAAGTACCTTTTCTTAAAAGTACCTTTTCTTAAAAGTACCTTTTCTTAAAAGTACCTTTTCTTAAAAGTACCTTTTCTTAAAAGTACCTTTTCTTAAAAAAATAATGAATTTAATTTTCTTGAGACAAGTAGTCTTTCTGAAAATAGGTACATTTTCTTACAAAAAATAACCTTATCCTAAACAGAGTACCACTTCTTTAAAAAATACCTGTTTTTAAAAAAGTACTTCTTTGCAAAATGGAAACATACCTTTTCAAATTTCAAAATTCAAATATTATGGGTTTTTCTTACAAAAAGTACTTCTTGAAAATACTTCTTCTTCGAAATCAAAAAAAAATTGGTTTTTAATAAACGAAGTACCTCTCTTCAAAAAATTACCTTTTCGAGAAAATTTAATACATATTCTTACAAAAAGGATCTAGAAATATAATTTATTTTAAAAAAATACATTCTATAAAAAAAATTTCCTAAAAAAAGTTTATCATTTTACAAAAAGTATCTTTCTTAAAGATCCATTTAAATTATCGTATTTTTCAACGGGCGCCTTAGACGTGTTGGAACTAACTAGTACATAATACTGGTGACGCGTCATAACGCCGTCATAACGCATGGGCGTTATGTCCATTGGCGTTATGACGCGTCACCCATAATACTTATATATAGCGAAAGGAACTTCGTTCCAATCGGGTGTTCCCTGACACCTCATGGGATTTTTTGAGTTTGGAGTTACCATAACTTGTTCGCGTTAAACAGAGGAACATTTAATGGAAATATTTGTCGTTTCTTGCAACCCTTGTTGTTAGATTATTTATTATATTAGAGGTGCCATATATCGTTTGTTGTAAATGTTGTTCGGTTTTCGTAGATCACGATCTTGATTATGTGATCCTCAAGCGAAAGTTGAAAGGATTTTATTTATTTATTACAAAGGAAATTATATATTTGTTATAGCAACTGTTCGCTTGCAGCAATTGCATTCTTCAAACGAAGTCAACGGATCTGAGATTTCGTGTTAGAATAACCAAATCTACCTCTTCTTAAAGTTTTGGATATGACTAGCATGAGGTAAACAAACGCAATGTAAGGTGTCCTTCGGTTGTCTCTGACCAACATCAACTGTAGGATTACCATCTTCTGCTATGATTTTTGTATATAGATTTTCCAAGAAACAAGTAGCTGTATTACCACTTTTTCATCATCATCAAGTTTAAGTTTGAATTTTGGTGTTTTCTGCTTCTCTGCTATTGCGGCAGCTATAAAACTTTTTTTGGTGTCACAATTTTCAGAATTTTTTTGTTGTGTTTTTTTTTCTTAACTGCAACTGCTTCTGTATCCCTGTATAGATTTTGGAACGTTTTTTGTTAATGTGTAAATTCTTAACGAAAATTGTCTTTATGCTCGTTTGAAACAAAAAGAAGAAACATTAAATAAAGAAGAAGTAAAAGAAGTAGAAAAAGAAGCACAACACAAAAAAACAACACCAAAAAGTTTCATAGTTTTTCTGTAGTTTTGTGTAGTTTTCAGTGTTGCTGCTCTGCTACAGTTAATGTTCACTTTGGGAAAAGTTTTGACTAAAACAATTCAACACAATGAGTGAAATTCATTTTTATTGATATACAATCGTTTGAGGATTTCGGGTTTGTTTTGTAATTTTCTGGATTTTTTTTCATTCTTTATAGTTAAACACCAAAAGAAGTTGCAGGTTTTGTTGCCAAAACTATGACATCAAATCTGATTGTGGTTGTAACTGAGATTATACATTATAAATAGAGCTGTGCATCCCTTATGAAGATTAGATGCAGGCATATGCGTAAATCGCGGTTGACCTCTACTTCTACTTGATTGGCCACTTTTCCATATTGCTGAAAAGCAAATCGATATCGTGACTTTTTATACTATGCGATATTATAAGTTACGAGTTTTGAAAAAAATATAAATTCCAATTGTCCGCTTGATCTCAAGGCTGACATTGTTGTTTTTGGTTACGCAGATCGGAGGCATATAAATTCGTCCACCACCTCGGAATTTTAACTGTTATCAACGTTCCCTGTTTTATTCCAATCGCGTGTAGGCCCTGCTCGTCCAAACCATTAATCTTGTCCTGTCCTCATTTACCCTCAGACCCACTTGTGCTGACTCCTTCTCAATTCTCGAAAACACCGCAGTAACTTCTCTAATTGTGCGCCCAATGATATTTATATCATCAGCATACGCGAGCAGCATGTGACTTTTGCTGCTGATGGTTTTATCCATGTTGACTGCAGCTTTTCTCATAATGATCTCCATTAAGATGTTAAAGAGATCGCGCGATAGGGTGTTGCCTTGCCAGAGGCCACGCTTAATTTCAAAAGTTCGGTAAGATCCTAACAAACTTCCACTGCAGATTTGGTGTTCGTCAAAGTCATCCTGCAAAGGCGTATGACTTTTACATGACTACCAAGCTCAAACATTGCTTCGTAGAGTTTCTCCCGTTTCGGGCTATCGAAGGCCGCCTTATAATCGATAAATAGATGATAGGTGTCGATTTGTTTTTCATTGGTCTTCTCCAGGACTTCGCCGAGCGTGAAAAAATTATCAGTTAAAATTATTAATTAGGTCAGCGATAATTGGGTTTAGTCTTTCGCACATTATACTTGATGGAACCTTATATGCTGTGGATAAAAGGCTTATTCCACGGTAGTTGGCACAGATACTCGGGTAACCTTTTTTTTATATAAGAGACATAGTACACTGAGACTCCAATCGCCGGACATGCATTCATCTAACCAAATTTTTCTAATGAGCTGATGCATGTACCTTATTAACTCATTGCCGCCAGCCTTAAACAGTTCCGCCGGTAAGACATCGGCTCCTGCGGCTTTGTTGTTCCGGGCAAGCTGTTCTGACCTCGTCTTGGTTAGGAAGGGGACAATCGACGCCGTCGTCCAAATTGTGATCGATTGTCTCATCATTGGATATTTCGGGTACCAATAACGCAGAGAAATGATCTCTCCATATTCCCAACATACTCTTCACATCTGCGATGAAATTTCAGAACGGGAGCCCTGAACCACGTCCATTAGTCCCGTTTTTTACATTTTGGTAGAATTTTCGAACTTCGTTCTTCCTTCTGTAGATCTCAATTTTCTCACTCTCGCGTTTTCTCCACTTCCGTTTCTTATCCCTAAAGGGACGGTTCACGTCCTTTTTTTCCCCCATACCGATCAGTCGCAGCTCGCGTTGCAACTGCTTGAAGCATTGCCATACCTGCAGCGTTCTTTTCATCATTTGCTATGCGACACAATTCATCGTACCATGCTTGTTTGCGAAGCGGTTTTTCAAAACCAAGTACGGTTGTTGTGGCAGTTTTTATAGAGACGGAAATAGGGTTTTATAGAGACGAAAATCTTGTGCTACCAGGTAGTGATTAGAATTGATGTTGGTTCCTCTGATCACTTGTACGTCCATTACACTGGATGAGTGCCTTCCATCAATTACCACGTTTTTGGTTCTTCGTTCTTTGATCAGGGGGATGCCCCAAATGTCACCTGTTCTTTGCAGAACTAGAGCGCCAGATAAAATGCTATAATCTTATCGCGTTGTGAGCTCGAACACGACCCTGAGTCTAGTCGACCTTAATATTAAGTATCATAGATGTAGTGACGCAATTGAGAATTGCATCAAATCAATCATTCTTGTGTGGCCATTGAAACTAATTCACTGCTATTATTTAGACTATAATGTACAGACGGATTATGACGTCACGTTACAAACATTTTATTTAAACTTTGTACTGAAATATTGTTTTATATTGTTATATGTTATTAAAATAACGAAGGGACATATAAGCATATAAGGGAAAGCACGTCGGATATAAAGCTTTCTCTCTTGGGAAATACAGTTCTACCTATGTATATCATAGTCTAATACAACCTGTCTTGATTTATGGTGGAAAATTCTTAACCATATCGGGAGCAGGCAAAATATAGTCGTCGGGAGAATAATGACTCGGGAAATATATGGACCTGTAATAGATAACTGCGGGTATCGATGTCATATGACCCACAACCTGTATAAATTATATCCCGACATCGATATATGTAGTTACGCGAGTCAAAATAATGACATCGGGATGGCTAGGCCATGTCCGTTGTTCAAATATGTTACATTCATTTTGTAAGACCCCTAAGTCTCATGCAGTGTTTAGTACCAATTAAGTAAGTAACAGGACGGCGATATCGAAACGATTCTATGTGAATTCAGTGTGTCCATAGTGACAGGACCTTCTACCTAATCTAGTAGTAGAGGTCTTAGATAAGACTTCAATGCGTTGGAAACTAAAGGAACTACCGAAAGCTGTAGTTCTAACAATTTATAAGCCAGTGTTGGAAATGTGTGCTGGTGAAAATATTTTTGTATTCTTACTATTGTGAGACACTAAATTCAAATTCAGTTTGGTTGAAGGTGATAAAGAGTATAAATTAAATACAATAAGATTACAAATATTTGTTTAACTCACCTGATTCTTTAAAAGACATTCCCTTTACATCCCCTGAAGGGATTGTGTTGAGCTTCTTACTACCAGTGAGGAGAGCGCTTTCTAATTTTTCACTCACTGATTGGGACCTACAGTTTTACACCGGTTCCGAACGGTAAAAACTCCAAATAAATCATATAAATAATCAAAAAATCAACAACCTATAGAGCAATCACTTCAACATCTAAGCTGATGTTCCCAAACCCACTTGAAATATTTTATAGCTTATAAATATTAAAGGAACCAAATATTCTAATAAAGTTATACAGTGAAAAACAGATACGATGCACATAAAATCAATAAGATACAGTGCAATCTCTTCAACATCTTACCGACAATTTTATGTTATATTATCTTGGTTGTAACTAATAAACAAACCAAGTATTGTCAACTAATTTTCATCCTGTAGATATGGAAACACAAAGAAGATCAATAACAGATTTACCCTGCGATCACTTCAAGAATCTATATTTTTTAACTCTATATACAAATGTGCAGCAGGATTAAACTTCCATTAAATTTCTCAACGTCATAATAAACTTGTTTACACCCACTTCAATCGCTGTGACATTTGTTCAACCATTTATTAGTTGGTCTTCGATTCACTCGTTCATTTCCCCAGTATCTCTGCCAGCAATAATATCCTGTTGCACAATTTTCCTTTCTTCATTATTTTTTCTATATCGCTCTTTGCCAACATTTTAATTGCATTTGTAATTCATTTCTATGCAATTATAGCCAAAGAATTTTATTTTTTTACAACAAGGACCTAAGGAGGATATGCAGAGCAACGAAGCGAGAGAGAATGAAAAGGAAAGGGAAAATGTAAAACAATATTGGATTTGCATAAAATGAACTTTTCCATAAGGTACTTGTTGTGGACCTACAACAACAACACATTGTTAAAGGACATACCGGACGTTCAAGAGAGACCCCATGCCATAGTTCCTGGTCTCCACTCGCAGTTGTTTATAAAGCAATTAGCAGCAGCAACAACTATTCGGTGTTAAGGAAATAATAATAACAATTTTCATAATGAATGCAGCAATATGTTGCAAGAACTGTGAACGGCAACTTATCAGTTGTAACAAATTTTGCTCAAATACAGTTCGTATTATTGAAGATTGTGGCTGGGGTTGTTAGCCCTCCCGCTAACTTGGCCATTATTGCCAGTAGCTAAATGCCATCCATCTTGTGTTTAATTAATCGTATTTCCCCCTTTGGGCAGTTCACTTCAGTTTATTAAATTCGCTGCACAAGGAAATGGGACTTTTTAAATAAATTATAGTTTCCTAAGGTCCTGAAACGAAACGTCTCTCTCACTAGCATCGTAGCACTGGTGTTATGATTGCCCTTTTCCTTTTGCTGGTCACAGGATTATTCAGGAGTACCAAGACAAAAGCCGGAGAACAACGATTTAGGGAGTTAATTAGAAGAGCATTTACAAATTCTAGGAAAGCGAAAATGCGAATATGTCTCAGGTGGAGTTGAAGAATTGGGTGGATTTGTGCTAAATCATTTTTCTATTCCTACAAAGGATAACGAAGTATTCCTGTCAATAATTTCAATAGTTTTCACTTAATTTTTGATCATTTAAGTTCGAGAGAATTTACCCAGTTTGAAATAAAATGAAATTACCGCTGGTGTGGTTCTTTTCCAGGATCACCAACAGTTGTAGTTTCCTAAGCGGTGGTGAATTGAAAGGGCACTAGGAAAACGCAGCAACCATCCTATGGCAAACCCGTGGTTAAGTCATCAAACCCTGATGGTTAGTTCTTATATTGTTTCTATTTCTGAAGATGCAATTTTTTTTACTGGGGAGCAGTATTGGAAACTCTATTTCATATTAGCATATTAAACTGTTTAAATTGATTTAAAGCATGATTCATTCGAAGGACGACATGATACTGCATTGAAAAACAGTATCTTTAAATGAAAGTTCAACGCCATAACATATTGGCGACGCAACACCAATATTTTACGAATTTGTATTGATGTACGAAACTGATAATTGCTTCAATAATTGTTTTACGCTATGGCAATAAATTGTGTACGTTAGTTTACTTTTGATGAGACTAGAATTCGAGGCAAATTGTTTTATTTCGGTGTCCAGAAAGCTGAAGCAACAGACTAACAAATGGACTTTATCCAGAGAGCTCCCTAGGGAGGCAATTGGAAGGACTTATTTTAATGCAATCATGAACCTTTTTTTTCAAGCTTTATTTTTTTTTAATTAATGCTTTAATAAGACTTTAACAGAGTTTTGTATAGAAACATGTGTATGCAAAACAGCTTCGTATAAAAACATGTGTGTGTATTACAGTTTCGTATAAAAACGTGTGTATTGAACACAGTTTCGTATAGAAATATGTATCTTGAATTCAGTTACGTAGGTAAACATGTGTCTTAAATACAGTTTCATTAAGAAACATGTATCTGTAAACCAGTTTCGTAAGAAACAAGTGTCTGGCACTCAGTTTTGCAAGAAAAATGTGTCTGCAACACAGTTTCGATAGGAAACATGTGTAGCAACACAGTTTCGTAGAGAAACATGTATCTGCAACACAGTTTCGAACAGAAACATGTGCCTGCAACAAATTCTCATTCAAAACCATGTGTCTTGAAATCAGTTTCGTAAAGAAACATGTATATGTAACACAGCTTCGTAAAGAAAAATGTCCTAAAACACCGTTTCGTAAAAACAGGTGTCTTGAACACAGTTTCGTATAGAAACATGTGTCTGCAACACACTTTCATATAGAAACATGTGTCTAGACCTCAGTTTCGTATAGAAAGATGTGCAATGAACACAGTTGCGTAATGAACACAGTTTCGTATAGAGACATGAGTCTTGAACACAGTTTCCTACAGAAACATGTGTCTTGAACACAGTTTCGTTTAGAAACATGTGTCTTGAACACAGTTTCCAATAGAAACATGTGTCTTCAATACACTTTCATATAGAAACATGTGTCCTGAACACAGTTCCGTATAGAAACATGTTTCGTATTGAAACATGTGTCTGCAACACAGTTTCGTACAAAAACACGTGTCTGCAACACAGTTTGGTACGTAAATATGGATCTGTAACAAAGTGTGAATAGAAAAGTGTTTATGGGATTATTTTTGTTGGTATTTTTTTATTTTATTATTTACACTATTAATATATGTAGATGTAGTCTTTTAAAATAAAATTAAATAAATAAAAAAATAGAAAAGAAGTTTTGGCAAATGGATCCTCATGATTCCTGGCGAACCGTATAGCTATTTCAGATCTAGCCACAGATCTTCATCAGCGGTTGTTTGGAATGTTAATCTTGAAAAATGTATCAATCTAAATGCAAACGAAAACTCGTCTCAATTGCGAATTTCCACTATGCAGATGTTCGAAAAATATCGCAAGCAAAACACACCAGAAAACATTTGCAGAATTGTTTATGCGACACCGTTTCCTATCGAAACTGGTGGCACGTGTTTGCAATGCAGTTCCATATAGAAACATAACGTTTGTTAAAATAACATGTTTCATACAAATATAGAACATGGCTGCACCAGAGTTATGTACTTAACTATGTGCCTGCAACACAGTTCCTTATAGAAATGTGGGTTAGCAAAACTGTTTCCTGGAAACTTCCAGAATTCGTATAGAAAAATATGTCTGCATCACAGTTTCGTATAGAAACATATGTCTGCACTACAGTTTCGTACAGAGACTTGTGATTCGTATAAAAATATGTCTCTGCAACACAGTTTATTATAAAAATATACAGTTACTTACAGAAATATGTAACCAACACAGTGTTATCAACATGTGTTTGCTTTCAGGATTCCTATAGAAACAATTGTCTCCAACACATTTTTATAAAGGAACAAGTGTCTGCAACAGTTTCGTATAGAATCATATATCTACAACAATGTTTACCATAAAACCATACGTCAGTCCACAGTTCCTTATAGAAATATCTACTTCTTATATTAACACGTGTATGATTACCGAATTCGTATAGAAACAGATACTTGCAACGTTGATCCGTACAGGAACTTGTGTCTGCCACCAAGTTTTGTAATGAAAAATGTGTTTGAAACACAGTTTTTAATGAAACATGTAACTGCAACACAGTCGTTTAATGAAACATGTGTCTGCTACACAGTTTCGCATGGAAACATGTGTCTGAAATATATTTTTGTTTTGCAACACAATGCGTATAAAAAATTTAGTATGCATAACCGTTTCCTATAAACATTTGTGTCACGTGTCCACAATACAATTCCATATAGAACAATATGTAAAGTATATCCACAATGTTTGTTAAAAAATAAAATTCGTGTTTTTCATATTCGAACACATCTGCAACACTGGTACGTACATAAATATGTATCTGCAACCGAGTTCCGTACGGAAATATGTATTAGCAACACTATTTCATACATAGAAATTTGTCAGCTTCCAGGATTCGTATAGAAAAATGTGTCTACATGGAAGTTTTGTATAGGAACATTTGTAAACAATGCAGTGTCGTGTAGAAGCATATGGCCACAACCGAGATTGTTAAAGTCATAAACGACCTTAATCATAAAAGGTTGTTAGAGGTTTGAGAGACAGTTTATCATTAGAAACGTCTCTTAAACCTCTCACAACTTTTTCTGAATCAGGCGGAAAGAGTTTATTATATAAACATGTTCGGAAACACAGTAGTGTATCTGCAGCACAGTTTCGTAAAGATTCATGTGTAGACACGTGTATACACACATGTGTCAACAACACAGTGCCGTATAAAAACATGTAACTGCAACATAGTTTGTTATATAAATATGTGCCTTACATACAGCTCCGTGTAGAAATATGTGTTACCAGTTCGATACTGAATTGCTCAGAGAACAGTCGTGTCTTCAAATACGCGAGGTATTATTTTTATACGAATAATTGTTGAAAAGAATTACAAAAAGTGTTTTTTAGTGTAACTTGCCTTTGTTGTTCGTACTGAACCACACACGTGATACAATTTACACTACACTATTAGAGATTCGAAATTTATGATGGCACCTGGGGCCAAATCACTACCTCGGAACCCGAGAACGTCCAGCATAATGAGACACCACAACTTGTCTCGCCCTCTCCCCTTAAGCATGCTTTCTAACTTGCCGTCAACTTCAACTAATCGTTTCAGCGCGTTAGCAGATCTCAATGACATGGAATTCGAACCTGAATCCAATATCCAAGGTGTAAAACAAACCAAACCACCACCTTTAGTCGTCGATACTAATACTACGCTCACGGAACTCCAAACACTATTGGGTAAGGGTTCAGTATTCAAAAGAACCTCCATTGGAACTAAGGTATTTCCACAAAGCTTTGAGAAATACGAACTTTGCAAAAAAGTTTTGCAGGACAAGAAAGTAGAGTTTCATTCTTTCAATCCAAAAGAGAATCGTTTGTACAACATATTCCTGTACGGCCTTCCCAAAATCAGCACTGAAGACATTAAAAAATTACAGCAGACAGTTGTCCGAGGCCTTCGGCCACGGACTGTCCCTGCAGGCTATGTCAGAGACACGGCCATTAAGTTTAACGTAGAATACGCCATCCGATAAGACAGAAAACATATATAACAATAAATTCATTTGCTTATATTATTTATCATTTATTGTTATATATGTTTTCTGTCTTATCGGATGGAGTATTCTACGTTAAACTTAATGGCCATGTCTCTGACACAGCCTGCAGGGACACTTATTTAATTTATGTATTTTAATTAATATTTTTATTGAAATAAGTTCTGCGAATGTTGAGAGGGCCGCCCTAATATTAAAAAAAGGTTTACCTTATCGAGTCTTCGCATTAGCATTCGAGCGTTGTGTGAAAGCTTTACGCTTTACAATTCAAAATTAATGTTACAACAGCTTTATTGAAGCTTTCGCAAAAAAGCTTTATTACGTTAGCTTACTGTTTGTTTCACTTTTTACTAGATACATGTTGCCAAGCAACATTAGCTTGCTGTTCGTTTCACTTTTTACTAGATACATGTTCCTAAGCAATGTTGAGCAACCAAAAACACTCAACCAAACACCACACATATGTTTGAGTGTATGTGTTTAAACAATTTTCATTTGAGAAATTAAAATACTAGAAATATATCAACCAATTTGAAATGTATATCAAACGAAAGATAAATGAAGATACCTACAAAAAAAATTTTAAAAAAATTCATCTAGCCGTTTCCTCAAATTCAATGAAATAAAGATTACAACAATAAAAACCTGACATGACTCCTCATACCGTAAGGTAAGACGTATTCTACGTCAAAAAGAAATTCAAGGCTACAACTTAATGCCTTCATCTGTTTCCGAAATAAAGACACAACTTAGCACAGTTGCCAATGGAGTTTACAAAGTACAATTTGTTGGAAAAAAAATCCAATGAGTGTTCGAACTCACGGGCGATGTGTTAACACCTTTTTGCTACACGGTACCTGTTCGATTTCTATGAACACATTAGTAAATGCTACATTGGAAAATAAAAAACAGCGTTCAATCATATGAAGACTTCACATTTAAATAATATTAATATTTAAAATTATTTAAAGACCCAGTGCAAGCACATGTGCCATTATTTTCTTGCTCAATACTTTTTGTTTTCTTCCCACAAAAGTCAAAGAATGCAAAGCAACAGACACTTGTATATACATACATACATTGTTATATTCGTACATACGCTACACAAGTTCACAAAATTGTCGTTGCCCTCTTGCTATCTCATTTTCATAAACGTATAATACGTCATTACTCTCTTTGCTCTGAGAGTGCTCCGCACCCACATTTTATTGGACTCACCTTTCACTATAATAAAAAAAAACACAAAACCAACAACAACAACTACTACTACTACTACTACTGATATGTTGGTGATTTATTTGTGCTTGCTGTGGCGTGGAGTGTTTGTGTTGGTGGTGGGTGTAGGGGGGGGGGGGGGTACCTAAAATAAAAGCAACCAAACACACAACATCACACATACTTTGTCCCAAGTAATTGACGCATACGTGTGTCACATAACCACATGTTTGCCATATCAACAGCAACGAAACAGCCAAACACACAACATCGCACATACTTTGTACGAAGTAGCTGACGTATTAGTATGTCACCATTAAGTCGACTGCGATGGTTTTAGCAGCAGCAGAAAATCTGGTTTTAGCAGATTTTGACTTTGATAGATTTAGTCCCTGTACGCCGCTATAGATGTTAACACATCAAAAATTTCAACACGAAAGCTCTCCAAAATGTTAAAACCATTTGCAATGTTATTGTCTCATGGAAGAAATACAAAGCAAAGAAGAATGATAATCCAACGCTATGTTGGAACTGCTGTCTGTACGGTCATGGCGGAGAGCATTGTCATCGTAGAGCAGCCTGTATGATTTGTGCCAATCAACACCACACCAATGACTGTCCTCTCAAAAACCATAATAGAACCCCAGCTGTTTTCACTTGCTTCAATTGCAAACAGCATGGTAAAGATCGTACGGATCACTCTGCAAACGGCATTAACTGCCCCCTGCGCTCCCAATATTTGGAAACAAGAGCCAGAGCGACAACCAGAAATTCTCGACTGCACAACAACAAACAACACAACGCAGCTCAATTCATCAATGCTGATCTTCCAACAAGTGTTCAACAAAATAACAATAGAATTAATAACGGTTTGTCTTACGCTACACAAGTAAGAGCTAACAATGATCTCTTCAGCGTAGATGATCTCTTCGACATATTTATGAGAGCATTAGATGATCTTCAACGCTGTACAACAAAAATACAACAAATCCAAGTGGTGATGTCAATGGTAAAATACGCTTATGGCTTACGATAATTTAAATGTAATAAAACTTTTTCATTTTAATGTAAATGGCATTACCAACCCATCACATGTAACTCAATTAGAATATTTGCTGGAAAAAGAAAACATTCAAATTGCTTCACTAAATGAAACACACCTTAATGTAACTCATAAAATATTTTTTAAGAATTATTATATATGTATATCGTAATGATAAACTAGACTCGAGAGGAGGAGGTGTAGCTCTGGTCGTTCGTAGGTCCATCCAACACAAATTACTAAGTATTGCAACCACTCAAATTATAGAAAGTAAGGACAAACAACAGACCCATCACTATATCTACTGCATATTCTCCTAGATATGCATCTAGCTTTTCTAGCGATATCTTGAAATTAACTTCGTCCAGTAACGAATTCATAATCTTAGGTGATTTTAACGCAAAACTCTCCTCTTGGAACTGCACAACTCGTAATACTGCTGGAAATGTTCTCTTCAACCTCCAACAAAACCATAATTTTTTCGTGTTTCATCCAAACAGTCCGACCTGCTTCCCATATCAACGTAATCGTAACAGTTCCGTAATCGATATACTTTTAAGTAATACTACACTTAATGTAAATCTCGATGTACTTGGATTCGAAATCCCATCCGATCATCGTCCTGTTGTATGTTTAATCGAACATTCGGCTGTAAACTCATTTGACACCGGTTACTACAACTACAAATTGACAAATTGGAGACGTTTTAGGAACATTATCGAAAACAGTATTTCTTAAATACCGATCCTTATAGCTGCAAAGAATCAATTGACCTCGAGATGAAAAAATTCACTAAACTCGCTTCAGAAGCACGGGACCAAACAACGCCGAAAGCAAGTAATTCCAGTAGTTTTGGGTTACCTGAAGATACCGTGAAACTAATCAGGACAAGAAACGCGTTAAATAGAAGAAGCCAAAGAACGGCAATCCAATGTCAAGCCAACTTCTATGATCAGTGTACCAAACTAATATCTATAATGATTGACAATAAAATAATGTCGGAACGGAACAGGAAGTGGAATAAAATGTTATCAAAGTTAAAGCCTGGTGATAAAACGTTCTGGGAAATAAGCAGAAGTTTAAGAGGGAAATCCAATAAGAGAATTGCCCACTTTACCCGGGGCAATAGGCAAATTAATACAGACAACAAAAAGGCTCAAGTATTATCGGATGCGTTTGCCACTTCAAATAACCTCACATGTAATTATAGACATTCCATAGATAACAAAGTAAATTCCAAGGTCACGCACTTCAAAACAGACGCCATAGAATCTAACAATGATGTACTGACGTCGTTGGATGGAGTATCTTCCCTAATTACATCGCTTAAGGCATCGAAATCCCCTGGCCTAGACACCATTTCTAATATTTTAATAAAAAATTTGCCCGTTAAAGCAATTCAATTACTGGTAATAATTTGTAATAGCTGCATTCGCCTACAATATTTTCCAAATCATTTCAAAACGGCAAAAGTGTTGCCCATTCCAAAACCAAATAAACCTAAAAATGATCCTAGCAGTTATAGACCCATTAGCCTTTTCAGTAACCTAGGAAAACTTTTTGAGAAGATTATCCAAATTAGAATATCTGATTATGCTGCCAGTGCGTCCATAATAGCCAATGAGCAATTTGAGTTTAAGAAATATCATAGCGCTGTACATCAGATCAACCGAATTACCAATTTAATAAACACGAATAAACGTAAAAGACATTCTACTGGTCTAATTATTTTGTGCGTTGAAAAGGCATTTGACACCATTTGGCATAATGGGTTAATCTATAAACTTATACAGTCTAACTTCCCTAAATACTTATGCAAACTCATCGCAGATTTTCTGAGCAACAGATCATTCGTTGTCTCGGTTAATGGAATATTATCATTCCCAAGGTCAATAACAACAGGCTTGCCACAAGGTCCGATATTGTCACCTTTATTGTATTCGATATATACATCAGATTTTTCTTCTCCATCCTACCTCAAGACTGCGTACTACGCGGATGACACAGCCCTAATTACATCCAGTAAACTTACAACTGCCCTTCAGAAAAAAATGGAAAAAGGATTTGCGCAATGCAATAAGTACTTTTTTAAGTGGAAAATTAAGATTAATCCCAACATGACACAAGCCATTATATTTCCCTTCAACAAATCGACTAAAAGGATAACAAGACGCAAACTTAATATTGGAAATGAGTTAATTCCCATTCAGAATGAGGTTAAATATCTAGGAGTTGTGCTAGATAAAAAGCTCAACTACGGTAAGCACATCGAGGAAATCTGTTAAACATCGTTACGAACAATCAAAGGTTTGTGGCCCCTAATAGGCAAACGATCCTCACTCAACAACAAAAACAAAAACTTTATCTTTAAAACCGTAATAAGACCTACACTTACGTATGCATGTCCAATCTGGTACAAAGCTGCAAAAATACATCCTAAGAAACTACAGATTCTTCAAAACAAATGCCTTAAGATAATAAATAAAAGACATTGGAGATATCCAACGCACCTCCTTCACATCGAAACAGGTTATGAAAAAATTTACGATTTCATACGTAGACTAAATAACAAGTATTGTGACAATATAGGAAATTCTCCTTATCAACTGATGAGAGAATGTAGAGCAATACCATAAAAGTAAAATGTACTCGGAAATTATCACTTTGAAAAGGATATGCTTATGATACTATTATAATCATTTATAATACTATCATATGCATACATATTTTCTAAAAATATTTGAATTCTTTTTTTCTTCTCATATAAAGGTTTTACCTAATTTCCCTTTAATAAATTTAATATTGTAACAAATTCTCAAATCGGTGATTACCAACTATATTTGCTGTAATATCTATTGATAAAATCTCAATACCCTGTAATCATGTAAATACAAATTGTAAATAAAGATGTAAAATAAAAAAAAAATAAATAAAAAAAATATGTGTTACCAACACACTGTTTTATAGCAACATGTGTTTGCTTCCAGAAGTCGTATGGAAACATGTATCTGTCCGGTAGGTTTGTATAGAAACATGTGTCTAAAACACCGTTTCGTGCAGAACTATTTTTAGGACTATAATACGCACAATTTACTTTTATAATAAAAGCTTATTTACACCTTGTTTGGGACGTGGAATACGATAAAGAGCGGAGGAAAAAGCATTGTGCTTTACAAAAAACTACGTCGGCCACAATTAATGTTTTATCATTGATATCATTACACTGTCTGTTTAGTGACCTCACCACATACCCTTTAGTCAGTCACCTTCCCTCGTCGCAGCGACTACAGCACCAACACCTAGCCCATCGACATAATCACCTTCATTCACATTCTCATTCACTTTCACATTTACATTCACTTTCCCATTCACAGTCGCATTTACATTCACATTTAATGATGATAAGGATCTTTGTGGCAGGAGTATTGTTTTGCTCTTTGTTCGGCAGCTAAACATTTTCATTTGTACGTAAAATCGTCCCTTAAGGCAAATTTGTTGAACATCATCATTTTGTGATGTTGTTACCCAGTGCTGTTGATGATGATGCCACCACTCTAATGTCAGTGTCAGGCAGGAGTGTCCGTGGCAGCATATGCTCCAAACATACACTCGTGATCTGAAACACACGCGCTGACGTGAGTGCCCGTAATGGACATGCTAAGGGCAAAAATATTTCCAACACCTTTGGAATGAATACACTCGAGTGTAGATAGATTCCATTTGTTTTTAGTTGGGCCAAGGTGGCAGGGGGTGGGGAGCATACAGCTGTGTACTTATGCGGCCCATTTTCCTGGAGAAAATTGAATTTCCAGCCATTTACAGGTGTTGTTTTCTTTCATCTTGTGGCTGTGTTTTTCGTTACGTTTCAGGCACTTTGAATGGCATAGGACTTTAAAACAAATAAGCACAAATTTGTGTCTGGGGACTCATGTTTGGCATTAATGTTGACAAACAAACCCCTACTTCCAACACGCCAACCATTTCTATCTATGTCCTTACCAGAGCCAATATCAATGATGAAGATGACGACGACGACGACGACGATGACTATGATGATGACGACAACACCACCAGCAAAACAATCAAACATCCATTAAGCTCTCAAAGGAAAAGGGGGTGTGGCAGAAAGAGTTTCACGTGCCGTGTTCTGGTAACTGGAAATGTTTTTGGGTTTTTCCTTTCTTTGAAAGGTTTTAGTTTTTTCTACACGTTTTGATATTTCTTGTACTAAAGACATTTATGTGGGGCAAAAACAACAGCGGGGAAAGAATTATTGGAAATGTTTTAAGCCTTTTTTTCCATCCCAATCCCTTTAACCGTTTCAAGTCGTTCAATGTTTATGTGATTTCGGTTAAGTGAACACAATCTGATGTAAGTGAATGTGTTGTCGAATGTCCTGCGACATAATTGATTTGACAAGGGTTGCGTTATGTCAGCGTTCATTTATGTGTGTCGTAGTGTAAGTAATTTTGCGAAATTGGTTATTTCACATTTCCGTAGATTTTACTATTCCAAATGCAGTTAGGCACAGCTTCTTTAAAATAACACCAATTCTCTTCCTTGGGTACACACGTATCCATGTTTCAGGAGTGGCATCACCCGATGCAAGGGCATACAAAAACTGCCGGCGGTTTTCTTTGTTTTTACTGCAGCCTCAATCGTTATGAAAGGATTCTCAAACCGGTGTAAAACTGTAGGTCACAATCAATGAGGGTAGAACTAAAAAGGGCACAACTCACTAGTTGTGAGCAACTCTCCCCAATCGCATCATGGGATGTAATGGGTAACAATTGTTTTTTGTTAATCATTATGATCTCTATTAAGATGTTGAAGAGATCGCACTATAGGTTGTCACTTCGAATGTTTTGGCAAGATCTTTACAAACCTGCACTGAGGGTTTGATGCCGGTTACTCTCATTCTACAAAGGTGTATCAGTTTAACATGGATATCGAGTTCTGACATAGTTTCGAAAAATTTCTTCGAATTCGTATACCGAGTGGATTTACTCTTCCTCTGGGGTTTCCAGCATTTGACGTAATGTGAATATTTAGTTAGTTCGGCATTTTCAGATCTATGGTCACACTGATCGGTTCGGTTTGGTCTGCAACAATTGTCTTTAGTCTTTCGCACATTACGCTTGCAAAGACCTTGTATTCAATGGATAAAAGACATATTTTACGATAGTTGAAACATACGCTCGGGTTACTGGGATCACACGCTACGCTAAGACTCTAATCATCGGACATGCATATGTGAAACCAAATTTTGCAAATGAGCTGATACATGCACCTTATAAGCTCATCGCCGTCAGCGTTGCACAGCTCTGCCCGTAGTCCTTCGATACCTGCAGGTTTCATATGAAAAGTTCTTGTGCTGCCCTAGTCTTGATTGGGTTGGGGACATCTGCACACCACACTGTGACACGAAGTGGATGCAATTCCGTCTCATGGAGTATCCGGTTGGAAGCACTTCATATTCGATAATTTTGTTATTCTATGTTGCCGTTTAAATCGCAATGGGCCTCGTTAGATATGAAAAGACAGTTCAACATGTTTCCGTCCTCTTCCACCATTTCAAGCATCTTCTGGCAAAATTCCAAGAGAATCGGTCTGCTGTATTCAGTTTGTTGGCCATTTGAATTTTATATGGGAATAGGTCCAAATCTTTGGGCATAATTGACTATAATGACTGTCTGCTTATACCCATTTGAGCAGATAAACTTCTTGTCGAAACTCTTGAACTGTTTTGTATGACAGCAGCTACAGCAGCGATTGTTTCCTCCGTCCGAACTTAAGGGTTTCGATGGTAAAATCTTCTGTTGACTGTGCCATGCTCGGCAAAATTTTTAATATGTCTCATTATGGTCCATCTGCTCAGAGGATTGCCGCCAAACGTGCGCCTATACTCTCTTTGAACTGAAACTACGGACTCCAGTGCGGGATAGCGGCGGACAATCCAAATTCTTGTTTCAGTGTCCCAGTTATCCATTTTTAATAAATCTAAAAATTAATCTCCAAAATTAAAAAAAATTAACCAGATTCATTAAATAGAAATAGAGTTGTTAATTTTTTTTTGTGGAAGCGGCTCTCATCAACCACCTTGTACCATCGTATTAAATTTGTTCGATTCCTTCAACTGGATTGGATTATTGTGGGACAACTTATGCAGAGAAATGTTATCTACATATCCCTAACATACTCTGTACATCTGTGATAAGATTTCTGTTATCATCTTTACAAAAGAGTGACTCTCAACCATGGCCGATGGTTCGACATTTAACTTTGCAGTGCTCGTTCTTTTTCGATTCCTGCTAACATTTCACTTTTTCAGTCCAGCGATTAAATAGGCGGTTGACCTCTTTCTTCTTCTCTTATATCGATCCGCGACACCTTGCGTTGCAACTGATTGGAGCATTGCCATACGTGCAGTGCTATTTGCATCCTAACATGGTTTGTCTTGAGGACGATTTTCAGAACCCAGCATGGTTTTTGCTGCAGTTTTTATAGAGTCGGAAAAGACCTTAGTAATCATCGGGATGGAATGTGGTCTGCGCTAGTTAATGAGGATATGGCTAATTCGAGTAATTTCAGCATTTCCGATGACCAGTTTTGTCTGTGTGTGGCTTCGTCAAAGACGATCAAGAAGTACACAACCAATCGTAGAGCGCAATTTGGCAACCCTCGTAACAGAGAACCAAAAAGTCAATTCAATTCACTCATTTCTCATTTCTTTCTCGCGTCATATCTTGTCTATTTCATATTTCTTGGTTGGAATTTGTATAGTTATATGCAGTGAATGAATAGTTTCCCATTACCTCTTATTGAGAGTATTACGGAGAGCTTCTAACAACCAGTGAGCTGTGCGCTTTCTAGTTTGTATACTCACTGAAAACAAAGAAGCAAAAAAGCAACAATCTTCAATTCATTAAAACAATGCTTGCAAACATATTCATGGTTCGTGCAACATGTTACTGGGGCCGTTGTTTCGTGACTGAATCTACCACCCGTTGTTTGAAATAACGCTCTCACGCCAAAGTAGTCTTTGTTTGCAGTTTTGCTGAAATAGCAGAAAAAGCATTTGTCAAAATAACAAACATATATATGATGAATGGAATTCAAAATTTTTAAAGTTGGTAACAAACATTTTGGTTGTGTATTAGACATCTGTACAAGACATCTTGCAGGGTCACTCAAGCCATTTGCATTTTCCGAGACATGTATTGGACCGAAGTTGCGGCAACCAAATACTTCAGTGTTCAGAACAAAAACGTTCGTGTATAAAGCTGTAGAGAACAAAAAGACAATTCTACTACTTCAACATCGCTTTAAGTCGAATTGTGTTTTTGTGTACGCACACATATTTGAACGCTTTGCCGACAGTACCCCGAAGTACTTGGTTGCCGCAACTTCGCTACCGTATATGTCTTGAAAAACAGCTAATGTCTTAAATGGCCACTCGTTTCTCTAAAAAATGTATTCACTGTGCAGGGAATCTTCAGGATGCCTCTTAGCATCCCTTCTAAGGCCTTCCTTTTTGTACGCCTTCTAAGACCTTATTTAGGAAGGGCTTGCGTCCCAATGGCACGCAAAGTTGAAAAGTAAGGTGGAGGTAATGTGTTTTAATGAACGCCTGTTTGGTTATGATTTCAGGCCTTCCATGTCATGACTTCCGCCGCTGGGTAACTGTGGCCGCAAAAAAATTCAACTACTAAAATTTTAAAATGTTTAACATGATTCTTCTCACAAATCCTAATCAAACCGACTGCATTTATTACTTGTGCGTAATCAAATGCATATCCTGCAACACTGTAAGCCACCAACATTTCCACACACATCGTGTTCATCGTTTAGCTCATTACTTTGGTACGATATGTTAATGGTCCTTCTCGTAACAGAATCGAAACTATTACAAAACAATTCTATGATGGCTAAGCAATTCCAGTAGATCAAAAAAAGAGTAGGTCACTGATTTTCCATACATCAGTTCATTTAACGCTTCACTTCACTGCTAATCATGCACTGATTTCAATTGATCATTCAGTGGGAAACCTCCCTCTCTATTTACATGTATGTGACTTGTGTTCTTCATAATATCTACAGGCGAAAGGACGATATGATAGGTTTCGGGGATGGAATTGAACGTATACATATGTATTTAGTTAAAACAGTTTTGATGATTATACACGGTAAAAAATATACCCAAACGAAATCCCAAGCAAATTAACTTCATTTGAGGAATAAAGCACAGTTGCTGCAAACGAACATTTGTTGAATTCAACGTTTAATTTCTCTTGTGATAAATAAATAAAATTGTTTAAAAGAACTATGTGGTAAATATAAACTGACCAAAATGTTCACGAGAAACAAAAAATGTTTGCATTAACTGTCCTTATGGTTGTAGTAACTTCAAACTCACAAAAACCTTTGAGACAAACACTTTTAGCCAAAAACAAAAATCATTTCTAATGGCAACCGGTTCTTCTCTGGAGGTGGAAACAAGATTTTGCAATTGTTTCTTGCGTGTTTTGCTTGCGATATTTATCGAACTCTTGCATATTGGGGAATTCTCAATTGAAATGAGCTTTCGATTGCATTTAGATTGATGATCATTCCAAACATAGATCATAGATCTGAAATAGTTCTACTGTTTGCCAGGAATCATGAATATGCATTTCCCACAGCTTCTTTTTAAAAAACTATAACTCTATTAATAGAGATATAGACTGGTATTGAGATTGAATAAAAAGATAAAAAAATCAATCGAAAGATATTACCGACAAATTGTGTTTTCGTTTAACGCAAACGAGTTGTATTTCACGGAATATATTATGTTTATATTTCTTTAAAAGAGGGTGAAGTTCTCAAATGTAATGAAGAGTATGATTAACTACCACCTGCAGAATAATTTGGAGTTCAATGGTCTACTAAGCGATCGACAGCATGGCTTCCTTTGAAATCGATCTCATGGCGATTCTCTCGGAACAGTGGAGTCGATCCATACACACACAGGGTGGAAATAGAGTTGTGCCCTTGAATATTTCCAAGTCGATTGATAGAGTCTAGTATGGCAAACTCATATCAAAGTTCATTGGTCTAGGTTTAGTTGGTAACTTCTTACGATTTATTGCGGTCGTCGGTGGTTCACTGGTAGTATGCTCACTGGTAGTAGGCTCTTCTACACGAGTACGTGGGTTCGATCCCTGCTCAGACCAGCTAAAATTTTTTTCGACGGCGGGCACCTCGCTTAGTGAGTATTTAGCCATGAAACAGCTTCTCAAAAATACCATTCGGAACCGGTGTCAAACTGTAGGTCCCAGTCACTGAGTGTACAATTAGACTGCGCTCAGTTCACTGGTTAATGGAAGCTCTCCCCCAATCCCTTGATGGGATGTAATGGAAAACCATTTAGTTTTTCCTCCGAGATCGTTCTATACGTCTTGTTATAAATAGATGGCATTATCATCCGATGGATATAAAACTAAACCTATGTACTCCTCTGCAGATTAAAGCAATATATGGCATTCATATTCGATTGGTCTCCATCCGATGTGCAAACCAAAAGACACACGCTGACAAAAATAAGCAACCAAGCAACATATTGCGGGAACCATGTATATATTTGCAAGTACTGTTTTCTTGAAACGAAGATCTGCTGCTTTTTTGTTTCTTTGTTGTCTGTCACGTTTTTGATTACAGTAGCTTTCAACAAACGAATCCACATTTGGGGCACAAAAGTATATATTGTAAGCTATTAATCAATATGTCTCCAACATACAATATTGAATGGCAAACATAATGTGTTTGGACTCAAGTATACTATATTTGCCATAAGCTACATTAACGTTATATGTTTTGGCTTCCAAACAACAACAAACATGCAACATGCAATATTGAATTGCAAACATATTGTGTTTGGACTCAAGTATACTATATTTGCGACAAGCTACATAAGCCAAAAAATAATAAAATACAGATTTGTCAATCATAATATGAATTTGCTTAATGAATTCGATTCGGGATTAATGCCCTTATGACCCAGTGTTGTGCATTTTCATACAAGTGCCCAATTGACTCGGTTCTGCCTTCAGTTTCTATGGTTGCTGTAGGTATTTAAGAATCTGATGCACTTTTTGTTCTGGCCATTAAACTACAGTGTGAAGAACGAGGGAATAAACAGGTATTTAACATGTCGAAAGGTCCTTTCAAGTGTTTAAGGGTTTTAAAGCGATGCAGGAGACTCTTCATCCCATTTGATCTTCTTAATCTCTTCATCATTTATTATGGATGTTTTCTTTTAAGGTCGATGGAAATTGAAATTTGTAATGACTTCGTTTCTATGAACACCATCGAGTTCTGAGTTTGACCCTGTGCGAGGGTCACCCTGTGCGAACAGCTGTTTTACTATAAAATGTCGTTGTCCTTGCTCTGGACACAGCTGTTTATTGAACACATCTGATATTGGCACATGTGAGAAACGGTCTGTTTTGTGACAACCGTTAACGTGAAAGGTAAGAACGAAGTGTAGAAGTGTGCTGTGATGGCCATCCTTCGAGTCCTTGTATTGTCATGTGATTCCTTATAATCCTGCGTGTCCTTAACAATATCCTATGGGCTAAAAGAGTGTGCCCCGAGAGGACATCGTTATATCCTGCGAGCACTTGTGTTGTCCTGTGAGCCATTGTATTGTCCTGTGAGTCCTTGCAATGCTACGAATCCTGAGGAATATCCTGTTTGCTAAAAAAGTGTGCCGTGAGAAAAATAAAACATAGATTGTTTCCCATTATATTCAATGGAGGAATTGGGGAGAGCTCCTCACAACCAGTGATCTCATGTACAAGAGGCGCGCACACTAACCATTGCACCACCGACGAGAGGTCATCCTTATATCCTGCAAGCCCAGTTGATATCCTGTGAGCCATGAAGGTAATTAAATTTCTGTGACGACCCCTGTCCGCCGCGAGCGTATCCCAGCAACCAGAGGAAAGTCGTTGTCACAAATTATAATAGATCACACAAAAAATAAAATTGTAATCAAATAATTGTTTTATTCGAAAGACCAATAGAATAAGCGCATTGTGGACGTCCAATTTAGGGTCACATTTTCGAGCATTGCCGAACGTATGTCAAGAATAACACGATCAATCGTGGCCTCCAGTCAATTGTTGCTGGTTTACAAACCAGTGGTTTATAAATCAGCCCTACAGGAAATAATCGAAAGGTGTCAAATCGCACGTCAAACTTTTTTCGCCAAATTTTGATTTCATTAAAACGATGGTTGCTTTCGCTGTATGGCACGTATTGCCATGCTGTTGAAATTACATCTCGCCCGGATCAATGCCACCCATATTTTCAAACAAAAACTCATTGATCATGGTGCGGTGACAATCCCCTTTGACCGTAACGCGAGCTCCAGCTAAATTTTTAAAGAAATAGGGTCCGATGGTGACAAGAATCAAAGTAGAACAGAATCAAT
Source organism: Phaonia tiefii (assembly GCA_963931995.1). NCBI lineage: Eukaryota > Metazoa > Arthropoda > Insecta > Diptera > Muscidae > Phaonia > Phaonia tiefii. Next base: position 333,797,308 of record OZ008368.1, on the reverse strand, counting down.
TTAAGGGAAAGTGTACCCGCCGAAACACCATACGTCTCCGTACTAAATTCTCTCAAACACATTCTTCAGAAACCATGTATATGTTTAAAACACACCCCAAAACTGCATATATTTGCAAGTCCTAAACACACTTATATTTAACTACAAATATTACCACGTTTACTTGCAAATATGCATACTTTTACATGGAGCCATATGCATGTTTTATCCCAAACAACCACATTCTTTCGTCGAAGCATTCGTGTATTTCCACCCAAACGAACGATTGACGACTGAATGCATGAAACTAATACGCAACAGATCAATCAACATAAGAAACACGCAATGCATTTTAACACGCATTCAGGAATATTAGTAAATCACTGACTGAAATATTAATGCAACAACACGGTTATACACTTGCAATAACATTAACTTTGGCTGAGAACAATCTCTATTTGTCCCACTTTCATAATTTTTCTCTCGACAGGGCACAGCGATAAAAAAAAACTAAGTAAACAGTGCACCAAACACAGCTGTATTTGTATCTCAAACAAAGCTGTTTTTGGATCACAGACGTATATATTATAACATATTAATCGTTGTGTCTGAAAAATGTAATATTGAACAGCAAACTTAATGTGTTTGGACACAAGTATACGATATTTGTGGCAAGCTCCCAACACACTTTATATTTGCATGCATACAAGGAAAAACAATCAAATTTTTTAACTTGTATGAACATGTTAATGAATACGTTTCACATATGAAATAATGGACAGCAAATTTAATGTGTTTGAACACAAATATACGATATTTGCGCAAGCTCCAAACACACGATATAGTTGCATGCAAACAAGAAAAATATTCAGATTTTTCAGCGTGTATGAACTTGGTTTTTCTCAAAGAAAATAAATGCAATTCATGAGAATGATTACGTTTGAGTGTATAGGTTTGTATACCCTATTTTGATTTATAAGGAACTGTTTTCCTTATTTGTCGCAAAAATAAACACTAAAAATTTTGTGGCAAATAAAAGTTCGTTTACAACAAATGAAGAAACTTTTGTGATAACAGCTTTAAATTGCGTGGAAAAATATCAACTTTTCTTTCAAAACTTGACTATTCCACTTCCTGATTTGTATTTTTTTTTGTTTGGTACGAGGCGAATCAATAAGTTCGTGACTTTTCGAACTTAGTTAGTTATATGAAATACAACACTGCTTCCATCAAGCACCACCTGTTAGTAGACTACTGTAAAATTTTTAGCAAGTTTCGTCATTTACTTTGCGTTTAACAGCTGTTCAAAACATTCAACCTCGTGCAATTTTTTTAAAACTGGAAAAAAAGTGAATTTCGAGTACTCAATCAAACCAAGGAAAAGCTTGATAAATACTATGGGGACTCTGCACCATCGACTTCAATGGTAAACCAGAGGTTAACGTCTTGGATGGTCAATTGAGGTCAATACACCCGAAAATGTCGAAAAAATTTACGATATGGTGTCGGCCGATCGAAGAGTAAAAGTGCGTGAGATTATTGATGCCATAGGTATTTCATATGGCAGTGTGGTTTCGATTTTAAATGATCAGTTGGGTTTAAGAAAGCTGTCTGTAAGATGGGTGCCGCGTTTGCCCTCAATTGACAATAAACGTAATCGTGTGACATCTTCAAAAGATTGTTTGGAGTTTTTTAACCGCAATTCGGAGTAGTTTTGTAAGTGTGGATGAAACAAACGTGTGGATGAAACAAGAAGGCCAAGGTAAGTTTGTCGGCCAATACGGTGATAGCAACAGTTTTTTGCACGCGGGATAATCCACATCGATTACCTTCGAAAGCGAAAAACAATAAACGGCGAATATTATGCCAATTTATTGGACCGATTTAAAAAAAAACCCCCATATGGCCAAGAAAAAAGTTATTTTTCATCTAGATAATACACGGGTGCACACGTGTGTAGTCTCAATGGCAATAATCCATGAATTGGACTACGAATTGGTACCTCGTCCACCATATTCTCAGGATTTAGCCCCCAGTGACTATTTCCTACTTCCAAACCTAAAGAAATGGCTCGGTGGAAACAGATTTAGCTCCAACGATCAAATTATTGATCAAACAAATGCCTATTTTATGGACCTCGAAAAATCCTATTTTTTGGAAAGGGTACAAAAATTGGAGAAACGTTGGACTAAGTGTATTGAGCAAAAAGGAGATTATGTGGAAAAAATATTTTTTTTTTGTAAAAAAAAAAGTGTGTTTTATTCAAAAAGTCACGGACTTCTTGATCCGCCCACTAAGATTGAAATGAAAACTCAACGAAAACAAAACTGCGCCATAACTACACCAGAAAAAAAGAATACTAATTTCTCAAATTGTGCAAAAACACAAAAACTGAAATAGTATAGCTCGGAGAGAACCTCCTCAAATAGCAAACGGAATAATTTTTAGGGCAAAAAAAATATTTTTGCACCAATCAAGCCCTAAATGTCTTCTGTTCTTCGTGAGTATAAATGTAGTATTCCTCATCAAACTTCCAAGTTTGCCATTTATCTATTATTTTACTATTGCGTTGTTCCTGTCAATTATGACGTTTCAGTGTATTTATTATATTTCAGTTTGCAAATGGGAACCTCTTTCATGCTTAAAATCAACTGCAAGTTTCTTTTGATTTCGATTCGTGGTGAGGGTGTAATGATTTATGTGGTCATTCAGATTATCCTGGAAAACCAATTTCTAAGAATTGATTTCCTTTGTATGAGCATATTTTGCTTTGCAAATGCTTTAGCCCGAGCATCTGTAATAATTTTGCATTCCATTTTGCGTAACAAGTTCGCACGCTGGAACTGGAACAAACAAAAAAAAATTACATATTCTTTTGCTTAGTTGGCCATTTTGCTTTGAGCCACGTTTTTCGTTCTGCTCCTTGTCAATATTGCGTGTGCAATGAGTCAGGAAATTGCTTTCGCTTTTACTCCATATTCCTCATCAGTTCCCAGCAAATGCCCCCCTCCGTACCCACAATTTTACGGCGCATTCATACTTTGCCTTGTACAGGCCAGGCCAGGGCGTTGAAGAAAAGCGTTTATGAATTTTTAATAGAGTATAGAAGAATAGAGAAATAAAATGGCCAGAAAAACTAGCAAAGCGTCTAACTAAATGGGATTTCGTTACACATAAACTCAACACGCACGCACAAACATCATAAAGTAGACATGGTAGAGCCCATTGTCAGTGCTGGCCAAGGAAGTGTGTTCCATTTCAACCAAACAAAGCACAAAACTTCTCCATCATGATCCATATATGAGTATGAGTCTTCGTTGGAAGTAGTAAAGTTTTCTCATAAAAATTGCCAACTCATCATAAAAACAATGTTGGTGCTTCAAACAAAACGATCATTAACATACTTGTAGGCTTCGCATAACGCAAAATACATTGCCTACTTTAAGGCTGAGCTCCTATACAAACTCAAACTCGTTTGCAATTCCAAATAGTCATCATTGATATTTGCAAGGAGTAAAGGTTTATGCGATTATATTGGCATGATTGAATGCTGGAACAACAGATGCCAAATCATGAAACTTTTCTCCATGCATCCATCCATCCTACCAGTGAGTGAGTCCTTCACTCCGTTGACCATGAGCAGAGAAATGTAATGTAGTATGTGTTACATTATGATTTTTTTTACCAATAAAGAGGTATGAAAGTTTAATTAAAAGCTTTCGAACTTTGAAGTGCTGTTAGGTCTTATTTGAAATTTATAAAAAATTAAATAAAGTGATGTTAATTTAGAAAGTGTTCAATTGCTACAGTGGAAGCAAAAAGAAAGGTCTACCAGTTAACTGAAATTGTTACTTGGCATTGCAGAAACTAGTTGGTTTAAATATGTAAAGCTCACAGGTCAAACATTCTGAGATGCACTGCACCATGGGATGTAATGGGAAAATAATTTTAAACATTAGCACAAACGAAGCAAAGATTTTGGGGAGAATAAACTTGAGGAGAATAATCTTGTTCTAAAAGTGAATAACTTGATAAGCGGAGTTTGAAATTAAACAACTTCGAATACGACCATACAGCGATTTGTGGCTCGGCTGTAGCGTTACTATAAATTTATCAATCATCGCTTTTAAATCGAATTTGGTCCGAAGAAACTGTATGGTCTCATTTGATCCCTTCCGAAATTTTTGTATACTATGCTTAAGAGATATTATCCCAGGTCCTTCAATATAGCATAAATCCAAAATTTGACACATGTATACGCCCATAATACGCCCGTACATAAATTAAGTGAATGCGCAATCACCCTTATCTTTATTGACTATTTTACAATCTCATGAGGTCAGACGACTTACACATAGTAATTAAATAACCAAATTAAACAAATTTCAACATATTCTTCCAACTGACCCCTTCCTTCGCCTTTTCTCGCCAGTTGGTAACACCAAGGATACGGAGGGATTCTTCTGCCTGGTCTTTCCAGCGAAGTCTTGGCCGTGCTCTTTTCCTGCTTCCATGGGGTACGTTATCGAAAACCTTTCGCGCTAGCTCATCTTCATCCATGCTGATAACATGGCCTAGCCAACGCAATTGGCCTAATTTGATTCGCCTAGATATGTCCACGTCAGAATACAGATTATATAGCTCTTGGTTCTAGCGACGTCCGCACTCGGCACAGGGCAATACATTTCAGGGAGAATTTTTCCCTCGTATACTCCTAGGAGTTTTTCATCCGCTTGCGATATGACCCAAGTTTCGGAACCATATGTCAAGACAGGTAAAATGAGAGTCTGATATAGCTGGACTTTTGTCCGTCGAGAGAAGGTTTTGTTCTTAAACTGCTTGCTAAGCCCAAAATAGCATCTATTTGCAAGCACAATTCTCCTGTTTATCTCCAGACTGACGTTGTTGTCCTTGTTCACGGCGGATCCGAGGTAGACAAATTCATCTACCACATCAAAATTAAATCGGCTGTCAACGTTCAAGTGCGGACCAAGTTGAGACATTTCTCTAGTCGTTGACACCATCAATTTTGTCTTGCCCTCATTAACAGCAAGACCCACCTTCACTGATTCTTTTGCGATTCTTGAAAATACTCCAGTAACCTCTCGCAAAGCCAACATATGGCTTTTCGTGTTAAACGCAGCTTTTCTCACTATTATCTCCATTAAGATGTTGAAGAGATTGCACGAAAGTGTGTCACCTTGTCTCAGTCCTCGCTTGGTACAGAATAGTTCAGTGTGGCCTTTCCCCACTTTCACTGCTGATTTGGTGTTGGTCAGCGTCATTCCATAGAGGCGGATCAGATTTGTGGGAATCCCTTGTTCAGACATAGCTTCGTACAGTTTTCCCCGTATTGGGCTATCGAAAGCAGCTTTGTAATTGACAAAAAGGTGGTATGTATCGATTTGCTTTTCGTGGCTCTTTTCCAGGATTTGACGTATCGTGAATATTTGGTCAGTCGTGGACTTGCGTGGTCTAACACCACACTGGTCTCAAAACAATCACTCTAGCAGGAAAAATATTATAATGTGAATACACTCACCCTCAATCAGACTCCACTACATCGCTTGGTCCGTCCTCTAGGTATACCCAACACCCTCACTTCAACCAGTCACAGACAATCACAATCACTAACAAACACCCACACCCTGTGGACTGTGTATAATAAATACACCTTGCAGCCGCAAACTGATTTTCAACGACCGGATAATAATTATCGCATCTATTTAATTCTCAATAACATCAATGCAGCCAGAGTACATAATGATAGGTGTAATTAGCCTCATTGTCAGTTCTTCTGATGTAATAGATCATGGCACGCGATCTTTGGCTCTGCCGTTTTCAAGATAGTAGATACATTTTAGAGAGCGGGTGCGGCTGACTGTTCTTACACAGCAGCCGATTGACCTCTGCTGACTGTGCTTACAAAGCGTCTTCGGTTGACTATTCTTACACAGTGGATTCGACTGACTGTTCTTATACAAGGACGTCGGCTGACTGGTAGTAGCTTCGGCTACGACATCTGACCAGAGCCCTACTTAATTGTTGCACCACGGGAGTCAGGTACCCATTGAATTATTGATTCCATCCTGATTGTGGTGAGGACCTTGGGGAAGATACGTGGTGGCTGTGGTTTATACCCAAGAGAGAGAGCTTTTGCTGGATGAGGAGTTGCATTGCAACCGGGTGCCGTGATCCATAGATCGGAAGGAGTTTTAGGTAGGCCCCGGCCCTAACGAAGGGGGACACCATGTCCAAATAAAGACGTAGACGCATTGTATCGACCCAGTGTTTAGAACACTGTGGGTTTAGGCCGTCGAGGCAAATAACCACATACCAAAGAACACATCTGTTCTTACATAGTGGCTGACTGTTCATAAACTTCGGCCGACTGCAGTTACACAGCGGCTTCGGCTGACTGTTCTCACATAACATTTTCGGTTGACTGCTTAGCGGCTTAGGCTAACTGTTCTTACATAGCGGCTTCGTCTGACTAATGCACAGCTGCTTTGGCTGACTATTCTTATACTATGGCTTCGGCTGACTGTTCTTACTCCGCGGCTGCGGCTGACTATTCTTACACAGCGCCATCGGGTGACTATTCTTACGCTACAGCTTAGGCTCATACACAACGGCTTCGGGTAACTGCTCTTAAACATCCGCCACGGCTGTCTGTTCCTAAACAGTGGATTTTTCATACACAGTGGCCTCGGTTTACTTTTCTTATACAGCTGTTTCGGTAACTTTCTCACGCAGTATCTTCAGTTAGCTGTTCTTACACAGCGTCCTCGGTCGGCTCTTTTTACACAGGCAGTGGCTTCTGATAACTGCTCTTACACTGCACTTCCGGTGTACTATTCTTACACAGCGACTTCGGCTGACTGTTCCTACGCAGCGGCTTCGACCAACAGTTTCTAAACAGCGGTTGCGGCTATCTGTTCTTGCACAGCGAATTCGGCTCTCTGTTCTTACACAGCATCTTCGTCTGAGTGTTCTTACACAGCGGCTTCGAATGCGGAATCGGTTTCGGCCGACTTTTCTTACACAGCAGTCCTTTCGACTGACAGTTCTTATGCAGCAGCTTCGCCTGACTATTCTTACACAGCTGTTTAAATCGACTGATCTTACACAGCGGCTTCGGGCGGATAATTCTTATACAGCGGCTTCGTCCGACTGCGCTAACACAGCGGGAGACGGTCCGAGGACTGTCCGCTGTATTGCGTTATGCTGGCTAGAGCAAGGGCAAGACATTCAGATGGAGAGCCGAATTGCTCAATTAAATTGCGGTATTGCAATGTCGGCAATATGTGAGCTTGGAGAGATGATATTAGAACGACAGTGTAGGTTTGCGCTCCTTCAGAATCCCGATAGTGGCCATGGTGTCATTATAGGTTTGCCTGGAAGTATGTGGGTCTTCGGTGATTTGAGGCTGAACTGAAGTGTGTACCGTCGTGTCTAGGACCGACTGTAGGGTCTGCGGGGATGTTGAAGCGGCGTTTGGGCAGATCTTTTTAAGTATAACTACAGTTACTACTTTAGTTGTTTTTAGATCCTCGTTGTGTTTAAAGTTGTAATTTCCTTTAAGGCTGTAAGAGATCATGTTTTCTCCGGTTAGTGAAAAAAATGTAAATGCTGCGGGTGGGATTCGAGCTCACATTCGCTGGACGATCGTTTCGATGTTTGTGAAGCATCATCTTCAGCAGCGTCTAGCCCGTTAAGCCCCTGCGGTGTGTATTTACACAAGTCACTAACCGAAGACATTTATTGATTGTGTGCAGAGTGATTGTTGTCGCTAGTTACTACAAGTTTAGTGATCATTTAGAGCCGTATCTGGCAAAGGTGGACACGATACTACTACTTGCGAGTAGTAACCCTCTTATCATAGGGATACACGCGAATGCATCAAACTCGCAATGGAATGAATTGTTTCGGGCCGTCTTCATGCCTTAAATGAGTCGAGTGAGCAGTACACCTTCGATAATGGTAGAGGAGTAAGCGATATAGATGTGACAATTACGCTATTCTTCCACCGCGGCTTCGGCCGACTGTCCTTACACAGCGGTGTCGGCTGACTGTTGCTACACAGAGGCTTCGACTGGCTATTCGTATACAGCGGCATCGGCTGACTATCCTTATGCAGCGGTTTCGGTGGACTGTTCTTATCTAGCGGATTCGGCTGACGCTTTTACAAAGCTTTTTTGGCTGACTGTTTTTATACAACAGTTTTTGGCTCACTATTCTTACACAGAGGCCTTGGCTGACTATTCTCACACAGCACCTTCGGCTGGCTGCTCCCATGTAATTTACTCATTAATAACCTATCTCGGACAGTAAAGTACAGTATCTACCTGTAGAGTTCATACGGAGATGGTAACCCGCATAACTGATACTGTCCTGAATAGCGAATCCGAATAATCGCGTGTGCAATCTCTAAGTTGTCGATTATCTAAAACCGACCTGTCTAAAAATCTAGAGTTTTGTTAAGCAAAGACTAGTGTTTCCGGCAGAGTTGTCAAACCAATAGAAGTGTTCTCAATAGAGTTGTGTCATGCCATGATAACTGTTCTCAAGTGTGTTCCCAACGGATGAGTAATTTGATTTTAAATTACCAATTTATAAGGAATATGATTCGAACCACAAAAGGGAAAAAACTATTTTGTGCATATTTCAAAACGTTTGATGGAAAACCCGTGGACATCGCTGGACATACCTCAGCCTTCGATGTTACAAGCTCTATACAAGCTCAAAATTTTGTCTTTTTTTCTTGTTTCGATACAAATATAACCTGTTTGTACCTTGTTGCAAATATAGTATACTTGTGTCCAAACACATTGAGTTTTTAATTCAACATGACATGGTTGGGGCACAATGATTAATAGGTTATAATATATGTTTTTGTAACCCAAATGTGTATTTTTTTGAACACTGCTGAAAACAAACATGTGACGTGATCATAAAGAAAATAAGTCACCAGATATTCAATTCACGAAACCAATACTTGCAAACATATATATGGTTCCTGCAGTATGTTGCTAGGGCAGTAATCTGAAAATAGCTTCAGATTGGTTTTTCGACTTGTAGGAAATGTTAGTGTGTTTAACACCTGTCGTAAATTTCTTGATATCAATGCTTTCAAACCGTTTAATTCAAACTGAGGTTATTGCGATCTCATCAACAGCTAAATGGACCATTAAGACAATTGAAAGAGAATCAGTGTTTTATTGCGGAACAACTTTGAAATAGTTACCTGCAGTTTCATTAAGCTTCCTCAAGGAGTCAGCAAAATTCTTGTTTTTATTGAATCCAGCTAGGACAACCTTTGTAATTTGAACAAACAATTAAGTTGGCTTCTTTGTGAAAATAACTGAACGTTTATAAGTGTTCCAACTTTGAAAATGGTAATAAATGAATTGATATCTCTTTGTGATTTTCATTTCACATTGAACAATTTTATAACAAAATTGTCTGCTCCAATTGATTGTAAAATTTAACTACGTCATAATACTGCCCTCACATAAGCAGATAGAAAATATATGAACATGTATTTTTCCCTAATTGCAAGCACCATCTCATAGTTCTTACAAGGACGAGTGCACATGGTTTCTTTCCCCTCTAAATAACAATAAACCATTGAACCAAAAAAGTATGGAATCACTTTTTACAAATATACAAAAAACTAAAACGCCATAAAGTGAGAAAAAGAAACAAGTTGACGACTTTCCGAAAATCCGCCAAAAGGATTCAATGCCTTACCACATACATATGTTGCAAGTTAAGCACACACAGTCGAATACTCAAAATTATATCCTGATGTCCCAATAGAAGAAGAAATCAAATAACAAATTGAAAGCAAAAGGCAAACAGCCACAAGTCAGGAAAGGATTTCAAGGATATGACACAAGATAACAACACTACACGACACAAATTGTGACAAAATCAAAAATTCTCCAAAGACACTGGGGTATAAACAAGCGGTAGTAGTGTTTGCCTTGTCACATGAACGAGGAGGTTCTTCATTATTTTTGTTTTTTCATTTTCATTATTTTTGTTTTTTCATTTTCCGGCTGGTTCGTGCTCCCTTTTCTTCTCGTTGGGAATTATAGCCGCAAGCTAGAAACTCAGTGGGATATGGTGAAATAAACGAAGAGAAATTAAAGGAATAGTTGTAGAGTAAGAGATTCAAATGGGATTTAACAGGTCCTTGTTTGTAATAAAAGACCCAATGCTGGTACACAGTAGTTGCGGCCAATGTACTTTACTAGAATCTTGAGTCCTACATTTATGTTCGTTTTTTTACAAATGCACTTTTTTATTATCTTAAAGGACCCACAAAAATTTTCACCAGTTGTAGGATGTGCTGAGTCTGTTTTGAGATTATAGTTTTGAACTAGAGTGTTAAACCGTTTCCGATATGTTATCAAACCCGGTTAAAATCGGAATCCTTACGATCACTCGTCTAGCACACAAACCATGACATCTCTGACAAGTGCACCAAGACTGAGTAAACATAGAACAATTGCTAAAAGTACGGTAGACCGTGTACGTGACTTTTGAGTATAGAATCGCAGGTTCAATATCAAGTCATAGTTTCGATTTCCGCCAAGTCTCTGCCCAATAAAGTATGTTAGAGATTTTTTAAACCCACTATCAAACCTTTTACAACCAGTTTCATTTTGAAATATCTTACTTTTGAAATATCTTATACCGATAATCGGATTTCTAGAGATTACTCCACCTAATCCCAAATTTGGAGTCCTTTTCGTTTTTATTTATGTGGTAAATTGTTGAATATAACTGTATTGGTATCTAGCGTAGGAAAATGTAACCGTGTAATATCAACAGAAATGTTTCACATGACTTATGGCTAAATTGATTTTCTTTCCATCCTTCTCTCTTCTATTCCTATCGAATTGTCGATGCTCAAAGACATATCCACATTATTGGGTTGATATATACATATAGAGGAAATGAAGCAAGTAAAGGGTGTTAGTTAAGGATGTTTCTGTTTCTAAGCTGAATTATAAATAGACCATAAATTAGCGTGTATAATTAATTGAACCAAATGTTCCATGGAGCCATAAAAAAATCCATAATTATTCGAACTCATGGACGATGGGTTAACACCTTTTTGTTACTCGGTACCTTTTCGATTTCTATCAACACATTAGTAAATGTTACACTGGAAAATAAAAAAAGAATAGTTTTTGTGCTGAAGACTCTTTTGATATTGCACTTTCTTTTATTTTTGAATCTGCTTTAACAGTAGATGTAAATAGAGCAATATTTTGCTCACTGAAATAATTGTTTTTGTTTAGTCATAAACAGAGCGACGACAAAAAGTATTGAATATTATAGACAACTTATTGCACTCTTTTTCCATTCTCACGTAGAAAGTCTGAGTAAAAGAGCATAAACGAGTCTTATTCTTTTTATAGAATATTTCAATATAAATGCACCATTTCGCCAACGATATTATATAAAACAATACAAAAAGCATAAATGTTGCAAAAGGTATCAATGTTTTGCATAAAAATTATGAATGGACCAAGTTATGACAAAAAGAGAGTAATACGTTTTGAATCATTCGCCAGATGTCGCCGGTGCTTTTGAGTTATACAATTCGTTCCATGAGTTCTCTATACTATTCAATACTCTATGGCGACGACAACCTGCTTGTTCGTTCGCTGCCGCTAGACTATCACCTTGTTGTGGACGTTAGTATCACACTATTGTTACCGCACAGGGACAGGAAAAGTTCGTGCCAAGTGCATGGTAAAGCGTGGTGAACAGCCACATCCTGCTCGAGAAGCCCCTGCTGTTTACTAAACACTACGGATCTAGACGGGCAATTTGAGAAAACTGACCCCTAATACAGGGTGTATACCTGTCTAGAGGTTGTTGGCAACCCCAACATTAGTATCGGATGCGGTGGTCTAATGAATCACTCGGCTTAAATTTCAATCAGTACAGAACGTCAATAAATTCAAACAAAAACCATCGATAACGACATTTGGCTTTATACAACATTTTATGGTTGCTACCTGGAATGCAAGAAATTTCTTTGAAAAATCTTGCCTCGAGCAGGTTAAACGAGATACGGAATGCTACAATGGTGACACCCTAGGCCTAAGCGAAGTACGTTGGATGAATCATGGAAACACACAATTACCATCTAGTCAGTGGCCGTCGGTAGTGCAACGGTAGAGAGCGCGACTCTTGTACATAAGAACCTGGGTTCGATCCCTGCTCTGGCCACCTTACACTTCATTCGACGATGGTCACCTCGATTAGTGACGGCGACACTATCGAGTACTTAGCCATGAAACAATTTATGAAAACACCGTTCGGAACCGGCGTAAAACTGTAGATCCGTATAAAGTGCACACCTTGCTGATTGTGAGAAACTCTCCTCTATCCCTTCATGGGATGTAATGGGCAACTATTTTGTTCATTGTTTTATATAGTCCGGCTATGATACTCAACGTATAAACGTAGAAATGCGCTAATATCATACAAGACTATACCTGACCGCATCGTCATTGCGAGCCTCAAGTCGAAATCCCGCAAGATTTCTGTGGTACAGGAGTATTGACGTACTGAGCATGAGAACGACAGTGTTGAGGAAGAGTTCTTAAGCTAACTGGATTTTGCTGTAAGCCCCTTGTTAATTGGTGGCATTAAAATATTTCTGTGAGATTTCAATGGACATATGAACTTGGAACCGTGAAAAATGTCAATGGTGGCAGGGTTATAGATTTCTCTATTCGTTATCAGCTGTTTATCGGCGGAACGAAACTCCCCCATAGACATATATACAAGTATACATAGGAACGACCTGATGGTCAAACCATCAATTAAATTGGCCATATACTGTCAGAAAGATGTTTCTGGGTTCCTTGCTGGACGTCAAAACTACACCTGGTGCTGACATTGATAATGACTACGACCACTTTTATTGGGCACCTTCCATCTCCGTCCAACTGTCGAAAAATGAATCGAAAAATGCAATACGGACCGTCTTCTGGACCATCCATATCACAGATGTGCGATCAAACTCTACACTCTAATTTGGCACATGGCAGTAAAAATACGGGGTTAGTCACTGTTCAAACGCTAAAGTAAACTGTTATTGAGGTCCTTGGTGAGTACAGATGTGTGAATAAACACTGGATTTGTGCGCAATCCTGGATCAAAATTATGAATCGTGAACGCCTGTACAATATGCGTATATGCTCTAGGAGACCATCGTTAAAGATGCAGTTAAAATCTGACTATCGGCAATCAGCACGTAGAGTGGGTTTCATGATCCGTTCAGACTACGACAAATGTCTGAACAATATAGCGGAGGAAACGAAAAAGCTGCAAATACAGGTAATCCTCCGTACTGCGTACTCTTCTAGGACCGGCAACAACATCAGGTGTACTACATCATTAAAAGCTAATCATGGCAGGACAATATCATCACCAGACTAGCAAGAGATAGTGGGAATTCTTTACGACACAATCTTAACTTCCGATATGATGAAGACCAGTGCACCTCTTCGGCAAATTGGCAAATTACTCACGCCACAACCCGAGAAGGTATATTTCAACGGCTCCCCCGTCACAAACTGAGATCGGACGGCACTGGGAATAATTAAGGAATAAACAACTACTTGGCCTGATAATAATACCTACTGCGTGGAAAGAGGGTGTGGTTATCACTACCCGGAAAAAAGTGGTATAACGCTGTGCAAGAACTGGAGAGTTATTGCATTGCTGAATGCTATAGGCAAAGTAGTGGCAACTGTTATACTTCAGCGGATCTCACCGGTGGTGGAGCAAATTGTGCGGAAGGAACAAGCGGGTTATATATTTACATAATATCGCTCACGTAGATGACATATGTCTCATATCTCCAAAAAAAATTGATGACATCGACGCCAAGTTAAACCGAATTTCCGAAAATTTTAAAAAAGTTGGAGTGAGAAGAAATGAATCACCATATTTGGAAAGCGCTCAAGTCGGTTTTTTCAAATATTTCAGGAGACACAAAAATTGAATTTTTCTAAGCCTGTATGGAATTTGAAAGCGCAAAAATTGTTGAAAGGCCTAATCATCATAAAACACGGAAAGGTTTCTTTAATGTACGAGTGCTAAAATAAACAGCTGTTACAGTTTACCGAGATAAGCCCTTTTTGAAAAAACCGACATGAGCCCTTTTCGAATTTGGTGATTCAAAAGTACTGTTGTACCATTGTACTACTCGAAGCTTGACAATGCCGACAATGAAGATAGTCCAAGCATCGTTGGCTGAGACAAATACTCCTTATCTAAAAAAAAAACTTTCCCATTACATTCTATGAAGGTTTTGGGGAGAGTTTCTCACAACAGTGAGCTGTGTGCTTTATAATTTTCACACACTGGTTCCGAACTATATTTTGAGACGCTTTTTCATGGCTAAGTACCCGACAGTGTCGCCATCACTAAGCGAGGTGGCCGTCGTCGAAGGAAATATAAGGAGATATCAGAGCAGATCAAACCCACGTTCTCATGAAAAAAAGAGCTGCACACAGTAGCTATTGGACCACCGACGGCCACAAAAATACTCGCTATCTACTAACCAAAAAGTAACAAACACAAATAAATACATATTTTCCGATAACATCCCACGAAGGGACTGGGGAGTGCTTCTCGCAATCACTGAGCTGGGCGCTTTCCAATTGTATACTCTCTGATTGGGATCTACAGTTTTTCCATCGATTTTGAACGCTATCTTGAGAAGCATTGCGACGACTTGATAATGTCGTCGTTACTATGAGAGGTAACCGGCACCGAAAGAAATTGAAGGTAGCCAGAGCAGGGATCCAACCCAGGAGCTCATGTACAAGAGGCGCTCACACTACCATTGTTCCACCGACGGCCACCCAAAAAGCCATAGTCCAATGAAATATATTATGGCGTCCAGCATCAGATATTGCCAGAGCGGCACTTGAATGGAACCCACAGAGCCATCGAAGGTAAGGAAGCCCACCAAATACATGGAAGCGGTGCCTGGAAAAAGAACACAAACAAAGCCGACTATCATGGAACCAAATTAAATCACTTGCCAGAGATAGAAATCTATGGGGAGAATTCGTTTATGCCCTATTTTATTCGTGAACCTTGTATTTAAGCTTTGTATTGCAATATTGTTCTGCAATATTGTTCAATTTGTTTAAATAAATAAAGGCGAAGGCGAAGACGAAAACGATTGGACCATACCAGGGTGGCTTTAGGCCTGGAAAATCGACAACTGACCAGATTTTCACGCTACGCCAAATCCTGGAGAAGACACACGAAAAACAAATCGACACCTATCACCTATTTATCGATTATAAAGCGGCCATGTCTGAGCTTGGTATTCCTGCAAAACTCATACGTCCTTGCTTCCATGATGACCTTGACGAACACCAAATCCGCAGTGAAAGTTGGTAAGGATCTTACCGAACCTTTCGAAACTAAGCGAGGCCTCAGGCAAGGCGACACCATATCGTGCCATCTCTTTAACATCTTAATGGAGATCATTATGAGAAAAGCTGCAGTCAATATGAATAAAACCATCAGCAGCAAAAGTCACATGCTGCTCGCGTATGCTGATGATATAGATATCATTGGGCGCACAGTGAGAGAAGTTACTGCGGTTTTTTCGAGAATTGAGAAGGAGTCAGGAAAAGTGGGTCTGACGGTAAATGAAGACAAGACAAAATTAATGGTTTCAACGAACAGTGCCTCCACGCGATAACTTCGAGGTAGTGGACGAATTTAAATACCTCGGATCTGCCGTGAACAAAAACAACAACGTCAGCCTTGAGATCAAGCGGAGAATTGTGCTTACGAATAGATGTTATTTTTGGCTAAGCAAGCACTTTAGGAATAAATCCCTCTCTCGAGTAACAACCGTCCAGCTGTACCAGACTCTCATTCAACCTGTCTTGCTTTATGGCGCAGAATCCTGGGTCCTATCGCAAGTAGACGAAACATCTGTAGGAGTCTTTGAGAGAAAAATACTCCGAAAAATTTATGGCCCTATAGTGCATAGCGGCGGGTTTCGGAGACGCATGAATCATGAGCTGTATGAGCTTTAGCCTGACATTGACATAGTTAAGCGGCTCAAAATAACGCGATTGCGCTACCTAGGCCATGTCAGTAGAATGGATGAAGACGAACCAGCACGAAGGGTTTTCGAAACCAAACTCGAAGGAAGACGAAAAATAGGAAGACCAAGACTCGGCTGGAGGGATCAGGTTGATGAATCCCTGCGTGTACACTTGGAATTGCCAACTGGAGTAAAAAAGAAAAAGATCGAACTGGTTGGCGAAATATGTTATCTTCGTTTTGTAAGGTCCCTTACCCCCCAGGGTTGTCCGTGACCGGATAAGTAAGTAAGTTGTTTTCAAAATATTTCGTGCATTAAGATCTTGTGAGCTGGACCATTTTTAAAAAATGTATTTGTTTAGTTTTTCAAACAAATTTGTATTTTAGCTAAAAACAATATATGCAATATTAGTATCAAATGAATGGTTTTTTATGTTGGTATATAAAACTTGACCTGGCACATCCGTTTTTTAGGGATATTCAGCGAAAAATCCAATTTTTAAGTTCTTAATACGGAGATTTTTCTGATTTAAATTTCAGTTTAGAGTAATTCTAAATATTCAAAATTTGGAAAATGAATTACAAAATAAAAAAAAATTATATCTATACAACAATAATCTCCCTGTCCATAGAAAAGTTGTTACATCCCTTTCATAGAAAAGTTGTTACATCCCTTTAGTGCGAATTTCAAACAAAGCTCAAACAGGTATTTACTTAAATCGACTGATGATTAAAATATGTCAATCTGACATTTAATTCGGAAAAATCTCTGTACTAAAAACTTAAAAATGCTATTTTTTTTGCAAAAAAAAAAATTTTTTGCATGTTTTCGCATGTTTTATATACCGATGGACGCGCCTTTCTTATGATACCAATATTGTATACATTACCCATAGTTTAAATACAAATTTCGGTGACAAAACTTAAAAAAAAACTGTTTTAGAAATGGTCCAGACGCGAAATATTTTGGGAACCATCATAAAACAAACCAAGGTACATTTTGAAGGGTGGATAAAATGAACCTCTTTTGTGAGTCGATCTAGTGTTACATCCCGTTACATCCCATGAAGGGATTAGGGAGAGCTTCTCACAACCTGTGAGATGTGCACGTTCTAGTTTTACACTCACTGATTGGGACCTACAGTTTTACACCGATTCCGAACGGTAATTTGAGAAGTTTTTTCATGGCTAAATACTCGACAGTGTCGCCATTGCTAAGCGAGGTGACCGTCGTTGAAAGAAATTTAAGGTGGTCAAAGTAGGGATCGAACCCACGTCCTCATGCACAAGAGCCGCGCACACTACCATTGCACCACCGATGTATGTATATTCTCAAAATAACCTCCATTAGTGGAACCTTTCATAATACATATCAATTATGATGTCGAAGAGATTGCACAATACGTTGTTGATTTGTCTAAAATCTGGTGTGTATAGTGTTCTTCACTATATTCCACTGAGTATGCGGTTTCCTTGAGTGTTTGTATTTTCTTACCTAACATGTGACATAATAATTTCCAAAAAAAATTACTAACCCTACGAAGTTAAATAGAACATTTTCGGATAGTAGGTCAAAGGTATGGCTGGCGCCGATAGATCTTGTGCTGCATTTTTGGAGAAATTAGTTCAGCATATATCCAAGCCAGAATAGAGCTCACCACTGGAATTAATTGAGGCCGTAGAACTGATTGTTCATTCTCTTTACAAATGATACAGCATTGTTTAAACTGGCCTAGTAAATGCTCTCAATACAATTGCCCTTAGAAATTATTGTTTTATCATAGCATTTTTCAAATAAAGACTGTCCTTAAAAATACACCCTTTTCAATACCATATCGTTGACTATCTCCAGCATTGATTTAATATTTTTTAAGTGGTCACGTTGTTGAAACCGACTCAAAAACAAACACAATCGTATATGTTGTCTCTCTCTCTCTCTCTCTCTGTATCTCTGTTTCACTCCTTAATAAATTAAAGTAACATAGAATGTGTATGGAATCGCCATCAACATCCTCACTATCAATATCTTCATCCATATTGTCATACTCATCCTTATCGAGTTTCAATCACTCATTATTGTCATCGTGTTGCATTTGCAAGGATATGGGGCTGCTGGCATTTTTATATTTGTGGCAATAATATTTGTAATTCAATTAATTGCATTACGTGCCACGAAAGTAATTAAATCGATGAGGCACACAAATTGCTAACTATGTTGATTCGACTTCATCTAATGTTAATGATGCTAACATTGGCCGGCAAGGATTGTCAATATTTATCAAGGAAGCTAAATGTAATTACAAATGTCTTTAAGGACCTTAAAGAGTTGATACACTAAAGGTAATATTCAGTAAACGGCTGAGCTAAATTTGTTACGTGTACTATTTGGAAAATAGAAAATGAAAATAAAGAAGTGGAAATAATGAACAAACTGGATTTTCACGAAAAAAAAGGAAATTTCTTTAACCAGCTGAAGGGATTGTTCATCCCATTTTATATCCTATTCATTGTGCAGCTCAAATGCAACAGCTAAATAATTTTTTTTTCATATCGTCGTTAATTTGGTTCGAGTTCTTAACACAGTTTTTGCAACGAAGTTCCGTATCGCACGTTGCGGGATCGGGGCGTAAATGAAAAAAAAATTAACACTATTATGCTGCAAGCTAGCATTATCAACTATATTGGGTACTTTTGCTTTGGTTTGTGTCTAGACTAACATATGTTGGGAAATTTTTTGCATAATGGGAAGTTTTCTAGGTGGAGCCTGTAACCAATATTTAGTATATACGAGTATTATACTTTTGAACCCAATAAAAAGTAAATTTAGACAAGCCAAAGTGGAAGAAGTTTAACAAAAAAAATTTTCTTAAATAAGTGCCTTTTCTTGAAACAGTAAATTTTGTCAAAAATTCACATTTTAAAAAAAAAGTACCTTTTCTTAAAAAAAATAATTTTTTTAAGTACTTTATCTTAAAGAAGTAAAGTAAATTTTCTTACAACAAATTACATTTTCTTAAAAACTACCTTTTCTCTTTAAAAATCTCCTTTTTTGAATCAGACTAACTTTTCTTGAGATAAGTACCTACTCGTAAAAATTTACCTATTCTTCAAAAAAGGACAATTTCTAGAAAAAAATTGTCATTTCTCAAAAAAAACCTATTCTTCAAAAAAATACCTTCTCCTAAAAGAATACTCTTTCTTACAAAAATTCCTTTTCCTCTTTTCTTAGAAATAAAATAATACCTTTACTTTTCTTGAGATAAGTGGCCTTTCTGAAAATTAGGAAATTTTCTAAAAAAAAATTACTTTTTCCTAAAAAGAGTACCAAGTCTTTTAAAAGTACATTTTCTTAAAATTTAGTATTTTTTCTTAAAATAGTAAATTTGCTTACAACAAATTGCCTTTTCTTAAAAAACTACCTTTTCTTTAAAGAGTACCTTTTTTTGTGACCCAATATACCTTTTCTTGAAATAAGTACCAACTCTGAAAAATTTACTTATTCTTGAATAAGAGACCAATTCCAAAAAAATTCATATTTCTTTAAAAAAAACTTTTCTTCAAAAAAATACCATCTCTCCCCGGTCCCTTCATGGGATGTAATGGGAAACCATTTATTTATTTATTTATTTAAAAAAATACCTTCTCTTAAAAAAGTTCTTTTTCTGGCAAAAATTCTTTTTCTTAAAAGTACCTTTTCTTAAAAATAAAATAATATCGTTTCTTTTCTTTTCTTGAGATAAGTAGCCTTTTTGAAAATATGGATATTTTCTTAAGAAAATAACCTTTTCCCAGAAAGAGTACCACGGCTTTAAAAAGTACCTGTTCTTAAAATGTACTTCTTTGCAAAAAAAAATTCATACTCTTATGGCTTTTTCTTACAGAAAGTATTTCTTCTTAAAAATCTTACCTTTTCTTAAAAAACATAAGCTGTTAATAATAAAATTCTTACAAAAGTGACATAAAAATATAATTTTTGTTTTTTTTAAGGACCTTTTCCGGAAAATATAATATGTGACCTGCTCCACGAAAAGGGACCTCTGCGCCGAAAAAATTTTTATTCAATTTACTTTTTGAGTGATTCTTATAGGAAAAAAATGCCGCAAACCGCAAGTTTCTATGTCTTTTAGTTTTTTTTGCAAAATTAATGAAATATATGAAAAAATGAACGAAGCGCTTTTTTTAAACGTGTTTTTCTCAATAACTTCTTTTCGGCGCAGAGGTCCCTTTTCGTGGAGCAAGTCACATATATATTCTTACAACAGTGACAAAAAAATATAATTTTTTTTTAATATATTCAATAAAAAAGACAAATTATTTTTAAAAATAGTTTAGGATTTTTCAAAAAGTATCTTTTCGTAAATATCCATTAAAATTATCGTATATTTCACAGGGCGCCGTATGCGTGTTATAATATAATAGCGAAAGGAACTTTGTTCCAACCGGGTGTCCCGTGACACCTCATGTGTTTTTTTTTTTTGACATATGGTTCGGTTTGGAACACAAATTTTGTCACAATTTCTTTCTTTGCCATATCAAGGCGTAGGAGGCAAAAGTTAGCACATGATTATTGTATATTATAACTATATTTACCAAATCTGAAGTTTATCTCTCCATGAAGAACACGTCATGGTTCCAACGAGTTCGCTCCTAAAACTTCATTCAATTTATTCATTATTTTTTATTTAGCGCATAACCTTTTGCTGCATCTTAAGCTTTTACATATATATGTAACTACATATATATGTATATCTTTTATTTATTTAAACAAAATATAGCAATATAAAACAATATAACAATAAAAAGTTTAAATAAAAGGTTCACGAAGAACATAGGACGTCAACGAATTCTCTCCATAGATATCTGTCTAAAAATAAATGGTTTCCCATGGCATCCTATAAAGGGAGTGTGAAGCGCATCTCACAACAAGTGAGCTGTGTGCTTTCAAGTTTTTAACTCACTGATTGGGGCCTACAGTTTTCCACCGGCTCCCAACGGTATTTTGAGAAATTTTTTCATGGCTAGGTACTCGATAGCTTCACCATCACTAAGCGAGGTGACCGTCGTCGAAGGGAATGTAAGGTGGTCAGAGCAGGGAACGATCCCACGTTCTCGTGCACAAGAGCCGCGCACACTAGCCATTGCACCACGGACTGCTACGAGGTTTGTCTGAGGCAAGTGACTTAATTTGGTTCCATGGTAGTCGAGTTGGTGTATATTCCTTTTCCAGGCACCGCTTCCATGTATTTTGTGGCATTCCTGACCTTCGATACACCTGCGTGTTCCATTCAAATGCCGCTCTAGCAAAATCTGATGTTGGGCGCCTAAGTAAACGGCCTATTCAAGTCAATTTTCTTCTACGTATATCCAATTCAATTGGACTGTCACATGTACGTTGCCAGAGTACAACATTAGAAATTATACTGGTCAGTATATACAGAGTATTTATCTCAGACAACGATTGACAAACGTTTGGACCTTCTTCATTGTCAGTTTCATCAAACTCCAAGTAGCCAAAACTTACAACGGTAGAGGCTTCCCACTGCAATTGAATATTCGCAGCTTCGTCCATTCCGATATCCTCCTGTTGCGCCAGATTTTGCGCAGGCTTAGAAACGCAACACGGGCCTTATTTATACAAACACCTATATATAATCTTGCATCCTAAAGAGCATCCACTTCTTCAATTAACCAAGTACCAACTGTTAGTGAAGTATTCCGTTCTGATCGAACACGCATTATATTTTAATCGACACATTCCAAAAGGGCTCATGTCGGTTTTTTTCAAAAAGGTCTGATCTCGAAAAACTGTAACAGCTGTTTTTTGCAGCACTCGTATTTTTAAAAAGTATTCAGTATTTAATGACGCAATTCAATGGTTAGCACTTTCAACAATTTTTGCGTTCTGAAATTCCATACAGGCTGAGATAACATCTTTTTTTTGTGTCTCGTGGCAAATTTGAAAAACCCGACATGAGTCCTTTTCAGATTTCATTTATTCCCAATGCTACTTTTTTCGCATTTTCGAAGATTCTGTTCAACTTGGCCTCGATGTCATCAAATTTGTGGGTCATAACAAATATATCGTCTGGGTAGTCGATATCATGTAGATGTTCATACATACTCCACTGAATGCCGAACGGTGCTTCTGCATTAGTTGCCTTCATCCATACGTAGAAGAAATAATGTGGGGGACAAGATCGTTGGTGCAATGGCTAGTGTGCGCGGCTCTTGTGCATGAGAACGTGGGATCGTTCCCTGCTCTGACCACCTTACATTCCCTTCGACGACGGCAACCTCGCTTAGTGATGGCGACACTATCGAGTACTTAGCCATGAAAAAAGCTTCTCAAAATACCGTTCAAAACCGGTGTAAAGCTGTAGTTCCCAATCAGTGAGTGAAAAATCAGATATCACACTGCTCAGTGGTTGTGAGAAGCTCTCCCCAATCCCTTCATGGGATGTAATGGGAAACGGGTTTTTTTACAAGACATATCCTTGTCTAACACCCGTAGCTGTGGTGAAAGATTGGCTTCCCTTTCCATTAAAATTATCTCTACATGTTGCATCTATATACAGTTCACGGATCATGGACACTATCTTGTCCGGTATACGGTTTTTGGTCAATGTCGGCGACATTGAGTTATGATGTACGATGAGGCGGACACCCCCATTTTGTACACCCACATTGTACACCATCCAGCTCTTGTTCAAAGTCTACGAAAATATGACCCAAATGTGGCTTTGTTTGTTGAAACTGCTGAAAACTAAAACGTTACAAACAACGAAGATAACAAAAAACAGTAGATCTTAAATTCATAAAAACAATGATTGCAAACATATTCCTGCTTCCTGCAATATGTTGTTGAGGGAATTTTTTCAGCATGTAGCACTAACAACCCCAAACAATGCGTCATCCAGCCGCTTCCACAATCACTAATCAGTTTTCGGAGGGTGTAAGAGCGCCATCTATGTATCGATTATTCCGCGGTGTTCATTTGGCCCTCGAGGAGGTTCCTTAGCGAATTCATCAACCGTTCGGGATGGGATCGTAACTGATACCTTTCGATTTACCACGTGTTCATTGATATCACTTTAACCTTAACTAATCTAACAACCGCCAGAACAACCAAGCTACAACACTCATAACATTCATTCATAACCGTTTAAATGTTGATTTAACATACCCCAGATGTCCTTTACGATTCAAATGTTAGTTCAGCCTAAAATTGTAAATATTTTTCGTAACAATATGTTAATGTTCAATTAATTTAAATAACTTTGTAAACAAAAATTCAATAACAACCCTTTTTGTTTCGAAACTATATGAATAACATATGATAGGAAAATACACAGATTGTTGCTGGAAATCCCCCATACAACAATATATCACATGCAGCTACAAAAACAACACTTGCAGCATGTGGTACCACCGGTCAACAGTAGCAACTTGCCGCTGATTTATAATCCATAACCTGGCATAACCTTTTCACATACCCAATATCCCTGAAAGTATCTGAGAATGTTGCGGAAGACAAAAAAAAAACTCGTCTGTCTGTATAAATACTAAAAATTCCATGGAGTCGAGTGTTCTGTCCAGTCACTCACAAAATAACGAGACATAAACATCGACACCATGCAACACCTCATACATACACGTGGACACAACAGTGACTGACTTGTCCGGCCCGGAGTGGACTGGACTGGACTTGACTGAAGTGAACTGAAATGTGTAGGTTAGCTGGTTGACCACAGCACAGCAACCACGTACCTTGTGTCCACCATCTAGCCATTCATATCGCATGATGTGCATATGCGTATTTATGTCCCTGGACATGTCCACAGCTTGGGCGCCAAATATTTGAAGCTTTGCACTGCGTGGCATTGAGGCTGCTGTCTTTGATCCTGTTGCTGGTCCTGGCAAGCGTAAGCTTTTTATGCACTGCGTGCGTGTGCAGACTTTAAACATGAATCACTGAGTGGAAATTTCATAATAAAAAAAGGAACCAATTCACACACACGAATACAACAGCGGACGTGGACATGTGATATATATTTTATAACATAAAGTTACTCGCACAAGGACATACGTTATACAACAACACATTAAAGGATAAATTGTAACCTTTTTCAAAAAAACGAAAAAAAATATATTATAACAGACATATGTGTGTGGCCAAAGACAAAAAGGAGCAGCAACATCAACAGCAGGAACAGCAACAAAACCAAGTTAACAACATACGTTACTTGAAATTCTACAGATTTATTGAATTGGGGCCACGTTGAAGCTTCTATGGAAAATAATGGTAAACGCACGCATTGATTGTGATTGTTTCGCTTGGATGATATACAGTGACTCTTGGCATAACTGGCACAGTGGCATAACTGGCACAAATTTGCAGTTGCGACTTTTTGCCAGACTGATTATTTAGACGGGGGAACACAAATTGTACAACACTGGAGACGGCAGAACTGAAATGTTTATAAGTGCAACATTACGTTTTCTAAGAAATTAATTTGGATTTTTTAAAACGTGTCAGTATGCACTAGAGTTCGTATTTACCCCCAAATGTGTAACCCATACAAATCGTCGTGGGGATTGTATAATGAACGTTTACCCATTACACACAGGGTATGTTGAAAATAATGAGTAGCTAGCAACGAAAATGGGAAATTACCCATCACGATAACCCATTACGATGCGAAGTGGGTTACCCAGGATTACCCTTCCCCATTTTTGATCGAAAATATTTAAAAAAAATTGGAAAAAATTTCTGTATCTCGGAAACGGAGCGTCCAATCGGAAAAATATACAATTTTTAAGGGTTTTCCATACTGGTCGAATTCGTATGGAAGAATTTTTTTTTTTTCAAAATATCGCCAAAATAAGAAAATCGCTAAAACTAAAATTCATCAGAAAAAATCGCTAAATCGCCTCATTTAAAGAAAAAGTGATGCCATATTGATAAAATCCATTAGTTAAAACTTGCTGAGGAGGTAAAAATTTATTAATTTTTTTCAAATTTTTATTCTAGCGATTTGCTTATGTTGGCGATTATTTGAAAAAAAAAAGTACATGAGGTGTCAGGGGACACGTGATTGGAACGGAGTTCCTTCTTTGTATATTATGTACTTGTTAGTTCCAACACGCCTAAGCCGCCCATTGAAAAATACGATACTTTAAATGGATCTTTAAGAAAAGATACTTTTTGTAAAATGATATACTTTGGTTACGAAAAAGATTTTATTTTGGAATGTTTTTATTTTAAAGTATATTTTTAGGTCTTTTTTGTAAGAATATGTATTATATTTTCCCAAAATGATCCTTTTTTAAAGAGAAGTATTTCTTTTATTAAAAGCTAATGTTTTTTTAAGAAAAGGTACTATTTTTAAGACGAAATACTTTCTGGAAGAAGAAGCCATAAGAGTATGATTTTTTTTTAAAGAAGTACTTTTTTTAAGTACAATGAGAATTTTTCTTAGAATTGGACCTTCTTTCAAGAATAAGTAAATTTTCAAGAGTAGGTACTAGAGTTCTGCATGAGTATACATTTTCACACATTCAATTACATTCATGTTTTTTGAATGTGTTAATGTTCTCATTCTAGCGATTAGAGTACGATACATACAGCCATTCTTCTCAGACTGTTGCATCGGGTACGAAACATAATGAAACCGAGAATAGAGAGTTCTTGTATAAAGGAGTATTAACTACCGGGTTCTTCAATAAGAGCGCTACAAAAGTTTTTTTAAATAAAACAAAACCGGTTTTAGATATCAATGAAATTCTTTATTCCTGTGAAAGTGCGTTCGATGCCATTATGTATGGAACTCGATTTCTTTTACATGGCCACCACGGGCACGCTTGCAGAAGCCCAGACGCTGAACCCAATTTTCGACGGTTTTCAAGCATAAATCACAAGAACGAGGCGGCCAATCGACTGGGCCATTTCGTGAGATAACACGTTCACCAAACTTGGTTTCCAATAAATTGATTGTGGCATTCGCTGTGTGGCTTGTAGCGCCGTCCTGTTGGAACCACATGTCCTCCAAGTCCATGTTATCCAATTGGAGCCAAAAATATTCGGTTATCATTGAACGGTAGCGATTCGCATTCACAGTAATGTTCCGGTCTTGATCATCATGGAAGAAGTACGGCCCAATGACGCCGGCGGCCCATAAACCGCAGCAAACCGTAATTTTTTCGGGATGAAATGATGACTCATGGATTAAGTGTGGATTGCTGTCTGACCAATAATGCATATTTTGCTTATTGACGAAACCATTCAGCCAGAAATGAGCCTCATCATAAATTGGACGTAGCGCTCTTAAAGTTTAGGCCACTGACTCCAAATTTCGGTAGTAAATTTTAATAATTTCGACTCGTTCTTGGCTCGAATATCTTTCCATGATGAAATGGCAAACCTTACTGAACAGAAATGTCAAAAGAGGGGGGAAAATATGGCGTCGTTTGCTGTCCCTATCGATTTACTTTTGTAGCGTCTCTGTTGAAAAACCCTTTATATTGAGTAAAAGGCCTTTAGAGGCAAGCAGAACTATTCGTATAATGAGATGTATTCATGAGACATATTAAAAAAAGCGTAACTAAAGCAAATGCTGTTTTGGTATGATTTGAAGTTCTAAATTCTTTGGAATAAATAATAGGATTAAAATTAAGTCAATTTTAGAAATGTAGCACTTGTGCCTCACTAGGTTTGATGTCGAAGTTGAATGTATATTTGCAGTTATTGCAACTGACATATTTCATTTCTTTGCCGTCTCCATCCACAATTAAGGAAAAAACTACCCAAACTTTGATGCGTCCTTTTTTCTCCTTCAAAACGAGTTCCCCCTTGAAATTCGAAAAACAATACTATTGTCTTCACCCACAGCGCCCGATTGATATTAAACATATTTTTAATGTTTAATAAATTATTTTTTAAATAATTTACTTCATCAATTTCCATTTTCGAATATATATTTTTGCAGTTAAACTCATAAAAAACCAATATTTCTTTCTTTAGTCTTCACACAACGTTGCTGACCTTTTCTTGACGAGAAAGCAAATGAGACCCATAACCACTCATAATTTACCGTTTTTTCATTCGAATAGTTTTTATGTATTCGAATGATTTTTACATTCACGAACATTTATGGAGTAAAATGTTGTGTTGTCGTAACAGAATTGAGACGAACAGAGTAGTTAACAGAGCAGAGATTCATACAACCAACATTCATTCCAAGAGCACACTGGAACTTATCGTCTCATTTCGTTGTTTACACTATTCGGACCATTGGTATTGGTACAGTGAGATAATGAAAGTATTATAATAGAGAGTGCATTCATGGAGGGTACTACAAGGTACTTATCTCAAGAAAAGTTATATTGGGTCACAAAAAATGTACTCTTTAACGAAAATGTAGTTTTTTAAGAAAAGGCAATTTGTCGTAAGGAAATTTACTTTTTTAAGAAAATTCACTTGTTTAAAAAAATACTTTTTTTAAGAAAAGGTACTTTTTGTAAGAAAATTTACCTTTTTTAATCAAAGGTATTTCTTTAAGATAAGGTTCTTTTTGAGAAAGGGTACTTTGTTTAAGAATATGAATTTTTTAGAAAATTTAGTTTTTTTTAAGAAAATGCACTTATTTCAGAAAATGTTCGTTTTTTCTTCTTTCAATTTGCCTTTCTAACTTTACTCTTTATTGGGTTCAAAATCACAATATATACTAAATATTGGCTGCAGGCTCCACCTAGAAATCTTCCTATTAAACAAGAATTTTCTCGACATGTGTTGGTCTAGACACAAACCAACGCAAAAATACCCAATATAGATGTTAATACTGGGTTGTAGCATAATAGTGTTAAAAAAAGTTGTTTAACTGTTTTTCATTTAGCTCCCATCCCGCAACGTGCGATAAGCTACTTCGTTCCAAAAATGTATGTCATACTAAAGCCATCCAGTGGTTAAAGCTTCCTGAGGAGGTAAAACAGTTTTTAATTTCCGAGTTATAGTCACTTATTCATTTTAGACATTTTCTTATTTTGGACTAGTTTATGAAAAACAGTTAGAAACCCCCAAAATTTGGTTATTTCCATTCCCCGTTGCAAGTCTGGGTAACCCAGGGTATCCCCTTATTCATGATATGCGAACCCTGAAATGAACTAAACTATTTCACTAATATTTTAAGGGCAAGTTCCTGACTGAAACAGACAGACACTTCAAGGGATTCAAGGTCAATTGACTCATTGCTTTTATCCTAAAAAGCGAGTAAAGAGATGACGCTATTTGAGACTCACTATCGGTGCGATTAAAATTCAACTAATTAATCTAAATCCAAGGTCCTAGGAAGAGCTTTATTGAAAAATCGGTAGCTATCGATATTTGCGACAGAAAAATACAGTGTAATATCCGCTGGACTAAACATGTATTTAATAAGAAAGGAACTTTCAAACTTTCAACTGTTTGGTCTTTGAAAACGGTTTAGGAGATTCTTTACTCCATTTTAGCTACTTAATACCTCATCACTTGAATTCGGCCGAAGTGCTCCACATTGGAGCTCCCCGACCGATGAGGCTGATAGGCTATAAGTGTTGCCAACTCAAGTATCTCATTGTATCAAACATGCATAATTTTACGTAGACAGATATGCGTTCATCATACCAAACATACATTTACTTACGTGGAAGCATTCGCGTGTTCCCCCCAAACCTCCATGTACTTGCATGGAAACATGTGCGTATTTTCTCCCAAACATAATAATATTTAGACACGAATTATTCAATGTATTCAATATATTTGTATTATTTATTACAATTATTTTTATCAATTTAAATCCACATTTATAAATAATTAATATAAAAAATTAATAGATTTCAAACAGCCCTTATTACAGCTACTTGAATTGAATGCAATTTTTTTCCACGAAATGAAAATCTGCTGTTCGTTTGCTTCTTGTTTCTTTGTTGTCTCACCCCTTTTTTGTTTTCAGAAGGTTTCAGCTATGCGTTGGTACACAAACAAGATATTTATATACAAATCAAGATCATGCATGCCAAGCGTGGATTAATTTTATTACACTTGTTTCACAAATGGCCCGCCGTACTGATTTTCTTGATAAAGACTCGAACAGACAAAGAGCTTCGCGTTGTTGCGCTTTCCAGTTTCTTTCCTCAATATAGTTCTTCACTTTGGTAGCTCTCATACATATATACGAAACACGTACACAAAATCCAAAGCAACATCACAAACCATTGAACCGTCCAAGCCTTCGCTTATTCGTCTTTCACTGATCAAGCGATTTTGATATCGTCTGTTAGATGAACCATTGATGACTGAATACATGAAACTTCATCTTCAATTTACACGCACATTCAGGAATATTTACGAATCACTGACAGAGAGAATACTGCATAAATACAAGTTAGACTCTCTCATTGTCACTCTTTTATTCCCTTGCTCTCAAGAGAGCATAAACAGTGCAACAAACACAGCTGTATTTGTATCACAACAAATATATTTGGGTCGCAACCACATATATTATAACATGTTAATCATTGTGTCTTAAACATATAATATTGAATAGCAAACACAAAGTGTTTGCGTACAAGTATATTATATTTGCGACGAGCTCCAAACACACGGTATATTTGCATCCAAACAACAAAAAACACAGATTTTTCAGCGTGTTATTCGAATAAAATCATAAGGGCCGTTTTCTCAACGTCTGGTTAAAGTGTCTCTGTATCTTTACTAATAGGTATTTTAATTTATCGGAACGATATAATGTTGTTCATTTTCTCATGCCACGGTTAATTTAACAGGATGTTAGATGTTTTATGCTGGCTACTCTTCTGAAATGTATGAATAGCACTGTAAGGTAACAGCTGTTTACTTTGTGCAAAGTGTAATTTACTCAAACTGTGGCGGAAATCAATCAAAAACACAGTGGGAATAACTACTCGGTTGTCGGGGAACATTTACTTGTTGACCTGGTGGAAGAATGCAAGTCAATTTTAAAAAACCCAATACTTAAATAAAATCAAAACAGCTGTTGTTAACAGTTGTCAGCTGTTTTCATTTGTAGTTTCCATAAGCTACTGACCGGCGTTTGACCTCCTGTTAATGTTAGCGGCCGGATAAATTTTAGATATACAGTGAGAAACTGAAATTATGCTAACCGTCACTTTAACGTCACCACAAAATAAAACCGTACAATGAGAAACTGACCCTAATCCAATTGTTAAATATTGGCTATTTTGTAACTTATAGAATTTAGTCTCGAGCAAAGTCCTGCAATGGAATCAAACTCCTTTGACCAAATATAACAATTCTAACACCACAAAAGCTTCTTCAAATCACTGTGTATTATGTTTGTTTTTGAAGTTATGTTGATGGCACGACTACATTTACTCAGGAAACTAACGTACACATCTTCCTGCCGTCGTTGCTTCATTTCAGCCAAACAAACACACAAATAACCAGAAGGAAAAAAATTAAATTGTTGAAGTTGATACTCATCCCATATCGTAGTCTTGAATGCGTGTTTGATGTTACGGAGTGCTGGCTAATGCCGCTGCATCTATGGCAACAGGATGGACCAACGAATGCTGAGATGTATGTTTTGCAGACCAGTGCACGTTCAAATTGGTTTTGTCAATTTGACATTATAATAGATGTAGCAATTTCTCAAATCGCCAACTCTTATACCAGAGGACAAGCTTATGAAGAGATCACTGTAGATAATTCAATTGTCAGCTTAAGGCAATGGGGTGGAACAGCAGAAATGGATACTCTCGTAATGGTGCACACATTTGGGCAGCTAAGCTTTGATGCGATTTTATTTGACTTCTAAGAGGGATGAAGTGAATCAATCACATGTGGCTGTGTACGGGAATTCTCTTTAAAAGGATTTACTTAGGTGTGCGTGACGGATTTAATTTTGTCAATAACAAAGTCTTTGTTAATTTTAAAGTCATACTCCCAGCCCTGGAGGTTTCAAACTTCTGTATGCAGTATTTTTTTGCGAGACATTTTGAAGTTCGTCATAATTAGTTTTGCTTATTCATTCCCCTATTTTGAATTTATTTTCCTGCTATACGTTCACCTATTAATTTCTGTAGTTGAAAGCTTATATGATTAGTGTTTAAATGGTCGTTCGAAGTGCAGAAAACGTCCAGGGTCAAGTTTCTGAATTTATGGCATACCCAGGCAAACGTACTTAAATAACTGGTCAAGTTATTTGGAATTCGTGATTTAAATTGCATTCAGCTTTAGTGAAGGAACACATCGACCACCTCTGGGTGGAAGAAAAGAAAATATGTAAATTTTGCAGCAGAAAGTTTTATTTGCTTAAAGGACATGAGATGTTTCAGTTCATATGTCTGCCTTTAGTGAATGTCTCTTTTTCAGTTCAGAAACCATCCTTAACAAATTAGCTTTGAAAGCTCAAATTTAAGGGGCATATCATGCCACAGTTGGTAGTTGTTTGCTATTTATATTTTAGGACCTGGCAATACTAGTGCTGCCAGATGTAAATTGGAACTCCCATTGAAAGGTTTGACTTTTTCTAGCATAAACATATATAGAACGTTTTCACTTACGAGCACTATCTGTTTTATTTACAGTGTGTTGAAAAATGTATCTCGGTCAAAAAATGGAATTAATCCGTGAAAATGTTCGTGGGATGATTTTTTACGGCTTTCGGAGTCGATTACCGAAACAAGAGTGTCTTAACCAACTTGTTTCGAATTTTGGTAATGAAGCACCATCAAAAACCATAGTAAATCACTGGTACCAAGAGTTCAGTCTCGGACGCCGTTCGCTCCAGAATAAATTTCGTGAAGGTTATCCAGCTGCGGTCGTTTTGACGGTAATCATCGATGCTGAGCGTGAACTGATAAAGCAAGACCGACATGTGACATACCGTGATATTGAGGCATCTTTGGGCATTAGTATGATAAGCATCAATAAGATATTGTATGTTCATTTGGCCGTGAAACCGATTTATTCTTGGATCCCACATAATTTGGCGAATGCTCAAAAAAATGATCGTGTCGATTGGAGTAAAGAAATGTAGAAAAAATACAACCGCGGTAACTCAAATGCAGTTTATAACATCGTCACAGATGACGAATTACACAATGCAACACGAAAAAATATAACCATATACGGACACCACTACTTGATAAAAGACCAAAAATAAAGAACCGTGTCTCCCAGTTTTGCCCAAAGTCATGCAATTTTTTTATGCGCCCCCAAAGATTTGGGGCCTCGGTGTCATTTTTGCAAAACAGTGATCATTCTGATTTACTCTCTGAGGGTAAGTTGTAGCTCTTGTCATAAATTGTGAACATATAAAATCAAAAAATGATCTTCAAGGTCAAAATTGCAAAAAACTTTAAAAAATTCGATTTTTCCCCCTGTTCAGGTCCATCGGTAGCAAACCGTTCAAATTTCAAGGAAACAATCAATTACAAAACTGTACCTAAGATCTCAATAAATAACTTTCTAGAACATATGACAGGCAAAGCAATAAGCTCAGCACAAGCAATAGGGGACGAAGCACATAATATAAAAGCGACACGAGGAGAGCTCAGCGGTGAAAGTTATAGAGAAAATGCTACAGCATAATTTGGACACAACATTGGCGTTTGTGGTCAGCAAATCAGAAAAACAAAGTCATACAAGATTCCAAAATGAAAATAATCTTTTAAGTAGTGAATTCAAGAGAGGATATATAAGTTGTTTTTCGACGAAGTAGACTTGACCGGTGAAATTACACACCTAATAAAGTGTGTCGCCAATGTTATAACAATCTCATGGCATGGTTGAGTGGAGGCAAACATAGTATGAGGTATTGTAAGCCGGTAAACTGAATTAATCGCTTTATGACAAGAGCTACAACTTTCCCTCAGAGAGTAAATCAAAATTCAGAGCGGTTTGCAAGATATGAGCCTGACAAAATTATCACTGTTTTGCAAAAATGACACCGAGGCCCAAAAATCTTTGGGGGCCTATAAAATAAAAAGCGCATGACTTTGGGCAAAACTGGGAGACACGGATCTTTTATTTTTGGTCTTTTATCACGTAGTGGTGTCCGTATATGGTTATATTTCCATGTCTTAAAAAATTACACACAGTGTTATGGATCTATCCATATGAGCAAAAAAAAAACAGCATTCAACCGTATTGGTCTTTCAAGACAAGCCAAATCATTGTTGAATCTTTGAAAAGTTGTTCGTTAAAAAAGCACTTTGAAGCAAATGATAGGGTTTTTTTCGGTATAACCAGTCATGTGACCACTGTGCCTATAGAGGAAACGTGGGACAGTCAATTCCGAGTGGCATACCACCATCTGTTTGCCAACAGTGTTCGAAGAATTAAAGAAAAACAAGAAGGGAAGACGGATCATTTTGCATCAGGACAATGCTAGCTCTCACACATCAGCTGAAAAAATGGGCTATTTGAGCTACCACCATGTCGAATTGATTGGTACACAGCCCAGATCTGTCACCCAATGACTTCTTTTTACTGCGTGGTCAACGTTTTTCGATGCCCGAAGCAGCTGTTGAAATGTTTAAAAATCATCTTTCGGAGGAGTCTCAATCGAGGTGGAAAAAGTGATTTGGAAAATTGGTTTGAGGGCATGTAAAAGTTCTGAAAAACAATAAAAACCATTTCCAACGATAAATGATTGTTTTTATATTGCTGGATCCGAAATATAAACAGCGACCTCGTATATCATATAACAAGAATTGATAAAAATGCTGGTGTTGGTTTGCCCATTTTTCGTTCCGCAGGACCTTATTTAACACTTCTTGAAGGAAAACTAGTAGTAAGCGAGCAGCGGTTAGAATGAGCGCCAAGAACCGTTATCGATAGTCGGGAGAACAAGCTCAGAAGAAGCCCTTGAAAGCAAATACTCCTAAATACCACACTCACAGAAAAATTCGGTTGAGGCAGACGAATTAGTTGTAACCGAATTTTGGGATTACCACAACCACACTCGAGGTCATCACAACCGAATCAGAGGTTGTATCAACCGAACTAGTGGTCACTACAACCGAATCTGAGGTTGTCTCAACCGAATTAGAGGTTGCCACAGCAGAATTATAAGTTGTCACAGCCGAATTCGAGGTTGTCATAACCGAATCATAGGTTGTCCCAACCGAACTAGTGGTCACCACAACCGAATCAGAGGTTGTCTCAACAGAATAATTATAGGTTATAACATCCGAATTCGAGGTTGTAATAGCCGAACTAGAGGTTATCACAGCCGAATTAGAGGTTGACAGGGCCGAATTATAAGTTGTAACAGCCGAATTCGAGGTTCTCGCAACCGAATTAGAGGTTTGCACAACTGAATTGGAGGGTGTCACATCCGAAACTAAGATAGGTCAAAACTGACATTTGAAATTTCTATGCCATCATCGGTAACCGCACCAATTCTGAGCTGTTGTGTCCGTTGCTTTGGGTTCTCAAACGTCCTTATACAGGCGATGGTATAACATCTCAAACGACCGACCTCGAAAATCTTCAGAACTATCTGGTTGCTGTGCACTCGACCAAATATAACAACAACAATGTGGTAACTTTCTGTAAATAAGCCGTTTTAACACAAAACCCATAATTACAATATTTTTGCTTAACTTTCTTAATAACCACCAAACAATATACAGGGTGATTCAGGAAGTTCCGGACAAATTTCTCCAACGTATTCTTTGGCTCATTTCATGAAGAAAAGTCCACTAGGACCATGTCCGAAAATGCAAGGGTGCGAAATGGCAGCGGATTCAACATTTTCGGATTGGCGGTCGGAGGGTAGTAGGGTAAAGTTGCTAACTTCTGAGCCTGTGGTCGGATTTATTTGTTTTTGGGCTTGTTGGAAAGGTCTTTAAGAGGCCTTTCAGAATCAATAAAAATAAAAAAAAAGTCAAATCGCCGAGATACAGAGGTTTGGGAAAAAAATGGAAAAAAAATCACATAAACTCAATTTGCTGAGCCAGACGGCAGGTAACTTATTTATAACTTATTTTTCTGTTGAAAGATAACCATACCTCTTACCTTTCCAAAATGACCTAAACGAAGCCCATATTATGACCACATTTATACCTATAAATACTACTTAAAATCTTAAACGTGTTAATTTACAAAAACAAATAAATGTGTGCTGTTATGTCGCTTCTAAAAACAAAAACAAACATTTTTGCATTTCAGTAAAATGGTCATAACTTTGGAACGGTAAGACCTTGGGCTTCGTTTTTTGTCATTTTGGAAAGGTAAGAGGTATGGTATACATTACCTGCCATCTGGCTGATCAAATTGAGGTTTTGTGCATTTTTTCCCCCTTTTTTTGCAAAAGCTCTGTATCTCGGCGATTTGACTTTATTGATTCTGAAAGGCCTCTTAAAGACCTTTCCAACAAGTCCACAAACAAAAAAAATTTACCACTGGCTCAGAAGTTAGCAACTTTACCCTACTACCCTCCGACCACCAATCCGAAAATTTTGAACCCGCTGCCATTTCGCACCCTTGAATTTTCGGACATGGTCCTAGTGGACTTTTCTTCATGAAATGAGCCAAGGAATACGCTGGAGAAATTTGTCCGGAACTTCCTGAATCACCCTGCATATGTTTTTAGAATTTTAAACGTCAGGCTTGAAATATACAGAAATCTGTTGTCGTCATCGAATTAAAAATGAATTCGGTTGTACCAACAGCATTTTTGAGAAATTCTGATATGTCAACCAAATTGACGCCAAATTCGGTCGCTACAACCGACTTACGGCTAAATTTGGTGATTTGCAGCGAATTGATACCAAATTCCATAGTTGCAAACGAATTGATACCAAGTTCGGTTGCAGCACCTGAATTGATGCCGGATTCGGTTGCTGCAAACTAATTGATACCACAATCGGTTGTTGCTATCGAATTGATACCACAATCGGTTGTAGCAACCGAATTTATGCCGAAAATGTTGTTGATAGAACGAACATAATTGGAAAATCACTTGTTACAACCGAATCAAATATGAAACGCGGTTGCTTCAACCGAATTTCAGTAGTGGGGACTAAATTCCGTCGCGAAAACCTCAATTCGGTTGTGGCAAACGCAATTCGGTGGCAGCAGCCGAATTTACGATTGCTACAACTTATTTTCCGACAATTAGTTTTCTGAGTGCAGATTCAGTGATGGATGTAGAACATGTGTCTTAAAATCAACTGTCAGAAAGGAATATAAAAACAGTTTAGAAAATTCTTTGATTTTACCATCAACTGGTAGCTCATAAATAAATTTCAGACTTACCCAGCAAAATAGTTGTTTGCAAACAAAAAGCTGTGGAACATTTCATATTGTAAATCAATTCATTCCACTCATGGTTAAAATATCGATTATACTTGTTCGAGTTTGTCCCAAAACCAGCAGGTTTTTTTACGATAAGCATTTCCGGATTTTTTAACATTTTCCAGTAACATATAAGTGTTCCTCTACCTTTCAGTTTTTTTACACTAAGAGTCAATTTTTTTGTAATTGAACGCGATTTCCCACAATTCGATTGATCATGCTCAGAAATATTATTATATTACTTGATACATGTTGCAGTTATTTTACTCCACCAACTCAATGATAGACTATCGGAAATATATCGATGATATTTCGCAGGCATTCTCTTTGCGTGTATTTTTGCTGTGTTAACATCTATAGGCACGGGTAGGGCAATCTCTCAAAGTGAACACATGCAAGCAACACACAGCGTTAACATCACACACGTGGTTGTTGTACAACAATAGTCTCTGCCTGAAAATAAGTATGATGGTATTGATGTAGCGGCAGCGAACAAACAAGCAGGTCGTCGTCGCCAAAGAGTATTGAATAGTATAGAGAACTCATGGAACGAATTGTGTGACT
Source organism: Phaonia tiefii (assembly GCA_963931995.1). Taxonomy (NCBI): domain Eukaryota; kingdom Metazoa; phylum Arthropoda; class Insecta; order Diptera; family Muscidae; genus Phaonia; species Phaonia tiefii. The sequence goes on along the minus strand of OZ008368.1, from coordinate 333,760,308 downwards.
CAAACATATTGGCGAAATCTGGCAAATGATTCAAAACGTATTACTCTCTGTTTGGTCCATTCATAATTTTTGATGTGATACATTGATGCCTTTTGAAACTTTTGCTTTTGGTATTGTTTTGTGTAATAACATTGGAAAATTAGTCAAGAATAATTAGTAATAACATTGTCGAAACGGAGCATTTATATTGAAATAATCTATAAAGAGAAAAAGACTCGTGTATGCTCTTTTACTCAAACTCTCTACATGAGAGCGGAACAAGGGTGCAATAACTTCTGTATACTATTCAATACTTTTTGTCTTCGCTCTGTTTATGTCAAAACAAACCTTTCTGCCACCTTCACGGAAATATTAGCAAGATCTATAAGTAATTACACCCACAGAAAATCTTGTTTGAGACAATCTCTAGAATTTAGATGTTGGCACAACCGAATTTAGTGATTGTCACAACAATACTAAAGATTACCACAACCGAATTAGAGATTCTCCCAGCAGGATAAGAGTTTGCGACAACCATATTAATAGTATTTCACACCCAAATTAGAGGTTGACTCGACCGCATTAGAGGTTGTCGCATCAGCTTTAGAGTTTGGCACAACCGTCTTAGAGCCGAACTTAGATGGTGCCGAATATAGAGGTTATTAATCAAACTAAAAGTTATTATTTTTCGAATTTGAGATACTGGTAGTTTCAGTTAATGTACACGAAGTTCGTACTACTACAAGCTTACAAAGTCAGGAACATTTTTTTAAGTGAAAAATGGTTGGGTTTTGTTGGTTAAAAGTTATTCTATTAATTAAAAACGCATTTAGTAAGAAGCTGCCCCTGTTTCGTGGATAATTTAATTTCCAATATTCTGGTAAATTTTGTGAATAATATTAATTTTACATGGCACTTCTGCTAGCTTTCTGAATTCCCAGCTTTTATGGGTTACACCCTCAAATTATGACGTGTTGTGTCTGTCGATTAACGTCTTAACCCCAGCCATTCGACTGCTCTATACACACTGAAAATCCGTTTTTTTGTTTGGATTCAAATTCAAAAGTTTGTTGGGAGCTTGTCGCAATTGTCTTATACCTGAGTCTAAACACATTGTGTTTGCTATTCAAAATTACATGGTGGAGACACAATGATTAATATGTCATAATAAATGCGTTCGTGATCCAAACATAACTGTGTTTGTGATGCAACTACAGCTGTGTTTGGTGCATTGTTTACCACAAAAATCGTTCTGCCACAATGTAAGTCGAGGGGAAGAAAATAAAAGAGGGAGGGAGTGTGTAACAGAGTTTTTGAATTTTTGTTTCAGTCAATGTTTCATAAATATTCCAGAATGCCTGTGTAAATTGCACATGAAGTGAGCTTCCTATTTTGACTGATCTGTAATAAATTTTTATAATAAATAATATACATCTACTATATATAGGAACCATACTTTGACTCTAAATATTATTATGTTTGTGAAGAAACATACATATGTTTCCACTTAAACAACCGCGTCTTTGAGAGGAATTTCGGTCTTGATTTCGCGTAAGTATTTGAAGGTTCGGGTTGAAACACACGAATGCTTCCACGTAACTATATGGATGTTTGGGATGAATGCTAATGTTTGCACTATAAAAATTTAATTGAGTTTGGGTCTTGTAAATATATGAATATTTGGAGTGTATATCAAACATATACAAGGTTCCTTCAGAATGTGCTTGGGAGAATATGATATAGAGACCGTTTTTTCTGACTGCATAAAGATGATGGTATACCACCCTATGTTTGGCGTGTATATAACACCACATCTCAAACGACCGGCATTGAAAATCTACAGAAGTGACGACAAATGTTTGCACTGCTCGCTAATAAATATTGGCATTATCTGCGATATAAAAAAAGGTATTTTGTTGTTGTTTGAATGCACATATAGCGATTTTGTAGCTTGTCGCAAATACAGCATGTATCATTTTAATTTAAATAAAAAAAAATTTTAAAAATATTTATATTTCAGTTTATTACAAATAAGTTCCAGTTAATAATGAAAAATTATGTCGGTCAATTGACCAGAGCGTTTTTCGAACATTTCTTTGAAATGATCCATTGCTTCTGTTGCTGTGTAGCAAGCGGCACCACCCAGTTGAAACCACATATTATCTACATCTAAATCATCAAGGCTACTTGGGTATCCCCTGATCAAAGAACGAGGAACCAAATTGATCACGTGGTAATTGAGGGAAGGCACTCATCCAGCGTAATGGACGTACAAGTGATCAGAGGAGCTAACATCGATTGTGATCACTACCTGGTAGCAGCAAAGGTTCGCACAAGATTAAGTAGAGCGAAAATCGTACGAAACCAGACGCAGAGGAAGTTGACACATCGGAAAGCTGCAATTACCAGAGGTAGCCACAGCCTACTCAAGGAAGCTCTCGCAACTTTTGGCACAGAACCCACCTCCTCCCGATGACGATTCTGATGCGCGGTGGACTCTATTTTAGACTCTATAAAAACTGCCGCAACAACTGTACTTGGTTTCGAAAAACCGCTTCGCAATAAACCATGGTACGATGAAGAGTGTCGCATTGCAAATGATGAAAAGAACGCTGCACGTATGGTAATGCTTCAATCAATTGCAACGCGAGCTGCAACTGAGCGGTATAGGGAGAAGAGAAAGGAGGTAAACCGTCTCTTTAGGCGTAAGAAACGGCAGTGGAGAAAGCGCGAGAGTGAGAAAATTGAGACATACAGAAGGAAGAACGAAGCCCGAAAATTCTACCAAAAAGTTAAAAACGGATCTAAAGGACGGAAATCTCATCGCAGATGTGCAGAGCATGTTGGGAAAATGGAGATATTATTTCTCCGCCTTACTGGTACCTGAGATATCCAATGACGATGGGACAATCGATCACGTCGTCGATTGCACCCCCCCCCCCCCCCTAACCAAGACGTGGTCAGAACAGCTATTGCCCGGCTTAAAAACAGGAGAAGATGATTACCGGTGGATGCATTAGCTCATTAGCAAAATTTGGTTAGATGAATACATGCTCGGCGATTGGCGTCTCAGTGTACTACGTCCCACATTTAAAAAAGGTGACCCAAGTCTCTGTGCCAACTACCGTGGAATAAGCCTTTTATCCATAGTATATAAGGTTCTATCAAGTATAATGTGCGAAAGACTAAAACCAATTATCGATGACCTGATTGGACCATACCAGTGTGGCTTTAGGCCTGGAAATCGGCAACCGACCAGATTTTCACACTACGCCAAATCCTGGAGAGGACCCACGAAAACAAATCGACACTTATCATCTCTTTATCGATTATAAAGCGACCTTCGATAGTCCTATACGGGAGAAACTCTATGAAGCAATGTCTGAGCTTGGTATTCCTGCAAAACTCATACGCATTTGCAGGATGACCTTGACGAACACCAAATCCGCAGTGAAAGTTGGTAAGGATCCGAACCTTTCGAAACTAAGCGAGGCCTCAGGCAAGGCGACACCTTATCGTGCGATCTCTTTAACATCTTAATGGAGATCATTATGAGAAAAGCTGCAGTCAACATGAATAAAACCATCAGCAGCAAAAGTCACAAGCTGCTCGCGTATGCTGATGATATAGATATCATTGGGCGCACAATTAGAGAAGTTACTGCGGTGTTTTCGAGAATTGAGAAGGAGTCAGAAAAAGTGGGTCTGAAGGTAAATGAGGACAAGACAAAATTAATGGTTTCAACGAACAAGGCCTCCACGCGATTAGACCAAAGCGTGAACGTTGATAACCGTTATAACTTCGAGGTAGTGGACGAATTTATATACCTCGGATCTGCTGTGAAGAAAAACAACAACGTCAGCCTTGAGATCAAGCGGAGAATTGTGCTTGCGAATGAATGTTATTTTGGACTAAACAAGCACTTTAGAGATACAGCCTCTCGAATGACGAAAATCCAGCTATACCAGACTCTCATACAACCTGTCTTGCTTTATGGCGCATAGTCCTGGGTCTTATCGCAAGCAAACGAAACATCTGTGGGAGTCTTCGAGAGAAAAATACTCCGGAAGATTTATGGCCCTACAGTACACAACGGCAAGTATCGGCGACGCATGAACCATGAGCCGTATGAGCTATATCCAAACATTGACGTAGTTAAGCGGATCAAAATAATGTGATTGCGCTGGCTAGGCAATATCAGTAGCGTAGATGGAAACGAACCAGCAGGGAGGGTTTTCGAAACCTAACCCGAAGGAAGACGAAAAATAGGAAAACTAAAACTCCGCTGGAGGGATTAGGTTGACGAAGCCCTGCGAACACTTAGTATTACCAACTGGAGAGATAAAGCAAAAGATCGAACTGGTTGGCGAAATATGTTATCTTCGTTTTGTAAAGTCCTTGACCCCCCGGGGTTGTTCGAGGCCGGATAAGTAAGTAAGTAAATCATCAATTTTCCGCCACAAAAAGCTTCGGATCAGCTCCCTGTAGCGATTTCTATTGACCGTAATCCCATTTCCATTTTTGTTTTCGAAAACATATGGTCCGGTGATTGCTCTATGATAACTCTTAGATTCTCCTTACCACAAATGCGGCAATTCTGATTGTTGACGCAGCCATTGAGCTGGAAATGGGCTTCGTCCCTGAAGATTATTTTGTTCAAAAAATTTCCTAATTACATCTTGAAAACTTTTGCCCAGGAATGTATTTAGAATCTCAAAATAAAAATTAAGAAAAAAATTACAGCAAAATCAAAATGATACCTCAATTATGGGCACCCACATTGTGTTCGCTGTTCAAAATTAAATGTCGGAGACACAATGATTTATTGGTTGCAATATATTTTTTTGTGACCCGAATGTGGCTTTGTTTGTTGAAAACCGAATTAAAAATTAATTCGCTTGTACCAAAAGAATTCATGAGAATTACGGTTGTAGAAAACTAATTTTTCATAAAAAGAGTGTTTGCAACCGAATTAACATCAAACTCGATTGACTGACTGATTGAATTGAACTGTCTTGGAGCCAAATTCGGTTGCTATGACTAAATTGATACCAAGTTCGATGGGTACAACCAAATTGGTGCCACAATTGTTTGTTGTAAGCTAATTGGCACCACAATCGGTTGTTGCAACCGAACTGATGCCACGAACGGTTGTTGCAACCGAAATTATAGAAAATTTAGTTGATAAAAGGAATAACATTATTCTTTCAGTCAGTGATTCATAGTTGCCACAACAAAATGAATTGTGAAATTTCATTTGAGTTCATTAAAATTTTGTCGCGGCTACCTCAATTCTTTTGTGGCAACAACAATTCGATGGCCACAGACGAGTGTTCGGTTGCTGCAACATCTTTTCATATAATTGGCTCCGTGAGTTTAATTCCCCCAAACTAAAGTAGACTGTGTTATAAGTATTTCAACACAAACTAGTTAATTGATAATACTGTGAATAAATAATACTGTAAATAAATACCATTAGGCCATATCCTGAAAAATATAACTGTCTGCAATTCATACCATAACATTTACAGTCAATCACTGATTTATAGCGATGCGGAAGTGGTCAATGCTGAGTGACCAACAATGTCATAATGCATCACATCATCATAGCACAACGGCAAACAATGGCAATCATGTGCGTTAAAATGTTCGAATCCCTCTTGCGAAGTCTGGGTCCCTGTAATGGCGTTAGTGACTGACATGAGTTCCGGAAATTGCCTTTTATGTTATATACAATACGCACATGCACACACCTACATTCATCCAAAACAGACACACACACAGATGTTTGAATCATCTCACAGGACATCACCCAGCTCAACAGTCCATTACCGAGTGCGGCACACCTGACTGCTTCTACATCGGGCTTAGTATACGTGTACTACTTAATCTTGTGCACTTCTCAAACCTTTACATGGCCACAAATACGCAAACACTAACACACACATGCATATGCATATGCACTCACACACATGCATTGCATGTTACTTAGTACTTAACAAGGAGCGGAGTTGTGAATTTGGTGCACTGTGCACTTTATGTGCTCAATTGAGAGTGAAATTAGCGTGTGCGTGTGTGTGTGTGTGCGTGTAAGTTATGTGTCCTTTCTGTCGTTGTAAGCAACATGTCCTTTTCTTGCGAGACCTAGTCTAAACTACATAACACACACTAATATACATCCACAGGACTAAATACTACTACAGTACTGACTGTAAGGAAGCCTCTTAATGCGACTAATGCGTTCTTATCTGGCTGCGTGCGTGTGTGTTTGCTTAAGAGAACGTGCGTGCGAGTCATGTCATGTACGGATGTTGCCATTGTCCTTGGCCCTGCTTCTGTCGTGGTGACAGTGTGTATAACTTCTTCTTCTTCTTCTTCTTCTTGTCCACATCCACATTGGTTTCATCCATAACATTGTTAATTGTGCTAATTATTGGCATATTTGTTGTGGTCTTTGGATCGTTTAGGACAATTGCTTAGATTTATTTTGATGTCGTTGGTGTCAACATTTGGTAATTCCCCTTCTAATGACTGTCCGCATTACGAGTGCTCCATAAGTGGGCTTAGTGAAATTTCACAAAACTCATTTGGGAGGTGGCATGAAGGCGTCCAAGACAATTATCTTAATCGGGAATATTGCAACAATTCACTTTAGTGTAATGAATATGAAGAGATTACATGTGATTCGTGGAATGTAAATAAGCTGAGCAGGGAATTGACTTTGGTAAATTGTAAAGGACCAGTAAATATCTCGAAAACTGTCTGCAATGGAAGTGTAACAGCCTGGCTGTATAACTCTGAGCCTGCTGTAAATTGTAACAGTTAATAAGGTAAAATTGTAATTATAGAATGTAGCTAAGGTTAGATTGCATTGCTTGGTACTATTGACATGCATAGTTTTATGGAAACCTTCATATTACGCTCCCGTCACTGAACCTGTAAATCAACCTGGTATGGTTCAGAGGCATTCAATACATAAGATGCCCCATCCCGGGATTCTAGGATGCGGCTGAAGAAGAAATGTAAACTGTTACCTGGCGAACCCAGTAGTGATCCGCAAACTGGTCCTAAGATCATTCAGTTTAACTCTGGTAGGTACAAACTGAAGTAAGATCCTAGATTTTATCTCCTCCACCCACCAAATGCGGAGCAGTGTTCGACGCTGTCGTCCTCCTCTTCAGTATTCATGAGCAGAGATTCCAAGGTATACACACTGAAAGTAACAACCTCTGTAACTATTCTTTCAAACACATTCTGCAGGAATCATGTATATGTTTGGAACAAACATCATTCAATATTCATATATTTACAATATGTTTGCAAGTGGAGTGGAGCCATATCGCGAACTTTAAACAAAAAGGTTCTAAGTGACAATATTTGATATAATGATCTGAATGTTGCATCGTACTAAATTGGGTATGCTCTTTCGATTACTGTTATCGCCATAAAGATATCTCTTATCGGTTACGAGATACCCAATGCAACAAAGTTCTAACTATCGGGTTTTTCAACAGAGGCGCTACAAAAGTAAATCGATAGGGACAGCAAACGACGCCATATTTTTTCCCGCTCTTTTGACATTTTGCTTCAGTAAGGTTTGCCATTTCATCATGGAAAGATATACGAGCCAACGACGAGTCTAAATTATTAAAATTTACTACCGAAATTTGGAGTTAGTGGCCTCAACTTTAAGCGCGCTACGTCCAATTTATGGTCGGCTCATTTCTGGCTGAATGGCTTCGTCAATAAGCAAAATATGCGTTATTGGTCAGACAGCAATCCACACGTCATCCATGAGTCATCATTGCATCCCGAAAAAATTACGGTTTGGTGCGGTTTATGGGCCGGCGGCGTCATTGGGCCGTACCTCTTCCGTGATGATCAAGACCGGAACATTACTGTGAATGCGAATCGCTACCGTTCAATGATAACCGAATATTTTTGGCCTCAGTTAGATAATATGGACTTGGAGGACATGTGGTTCCAACAGGACTGCGCCACAAGCCAAACAGCGAATGCCACAATCAATTTATTGGAAACCAAGTTTGCTGAACGTGTTATCTCACGAAATCGCCCAGTCGATTGGCCGCCTCGGTCGTGCGATTTGACGCCGTTAGATTATTTCCTGTGGGGCTACGTCAAGTGTATGGTCTATGCCAACAAGCCAGCGACGATTGATGAACTTCGTATGAATATCGAACGTGAAATTGCAGCAGTATCGACCGATTTATGCTTGAAAATTGTCGGAAATTGGGTTCAGCGTCTGGACTTCTGCAAGCGTCCCCGTGGTGGCCATGCAAAAGAAATCGAGTTCCATACATAATGGCATCGAACATACTTTCAAAGGAATAAAGAATTTCATTTGTATCTGAAACAGGTTTTGTTTTATTTAAAAACCCCGTTACATGTTTTTCTATAATAATTTGGTTTATAAAGTTTTAACAACCAAATAGAACCTTGTGTTCCTTGCGTTCCATAATCTGTAAATATCTACTTAATTGGATAAATTGGGCGAAGTCGCCACGCCCAGCTTGGTGGTCGTCTGTGTTGACTGTGCGATAAGTCGCGTGACACACTTGCGATCTTAATGATATTTGTTATTAGGCTCCACGTCAACAAACGCCAGTCGCCGATTAAGACAAAGTTGGTTTTGCCACGCCCATTTTGGTACCTCCCATACAAATCGACACATTTGGTACAAAATCAAGTTTCTCAAACATTAGTTAATAATCTGTAAATGTCTACTTAACTGTGAAAAAAAATGAGAAAACACTTCCGATCTTAATGTAATTATGTTATGGGCATCGTGTCATCAAACCCCAGTCACCGATTAAGATAAGGGTGATTTTGCCACGTCCCACCGAGATACGGTGTGTGGCCGGCTGGTCGTTCCGCAAGATAACTCCCACAAGACCGAACCAGTCTTTATAAAGATTGGTACTAGACAAAATGTTGTCAAATGCACACAAAAGCTGAGCGGATGACCGGTTGATCGACACCATAACTCTCGTAGACTACAAGCGATCTTAACGAAATTCGCTACTCGGCAATGTTTTTCTAAAAATTAAAGACTAACTACTGTCCACGCCCGTTTTCGTACCTGCCATACAAAAGTTGGGCGGTTTTCCGGCCGGCCGACCCGATATGTCCCGCGTACCACAACAAAACAAAATTTGATACTGATCAATATTTTGCGCAATACTGTGTATTAACAAATGAACAACTTCGCCATTCCCGTTTTTGTACGTCCCAAATAAATATTGGACGGACAACTGGCTGGTAATCACTACAACTCCCCATAATCACTTAGGATCATAATTAGGTTTGCCAATATTCAATAGAACTCGGTCGCAATGGATGATTTGTTTAAGTCGGTTCACCCGACTCAAATTTCTGTACTGGTATTTTTTATTATATTATACAGAAGACATGTTCCGATTAGGTATGGAATAAAATATCCGTCAAATGGCCCCCACGGCTCTGATGACAGGCCATTACTCTTTCATGAAATTTTCCATGACTTTTTCACAAAGATGTGACGTTTCAGCTCAGGAATTGTTTCTGGTTTATTCCCATAAACCCGATATTTCACAAAACCCCAAAGAATGAAATCGCATGGCGTTAAATCGCATGATCTTAGTGGCCAGTTGACATCATAATTTCTTGAGATACATAATTTGTTCTGAAAATTGTTGCAGCAATAAATCGATTGTTTCATGCCTGGCGTGGCAGGTGGCGCCGTTTTGTGGCCCAGATCCATGCCGTCTTGTTGAGGCTACAAGATCTCCATTGTCATGTGCCTGTAACGAATGCCGTTAATAGTCACTGCAATTACGGCCTCATCTTCAAAAAAGAAACATATGTGAAAGCTGTCAAATTTCAGAGTTGCCACTTGCACAAATAAAGTATGACACTATATTTAAAAAGTGCAACTTTTCTGAGACACTCTTATATATAAAGAATATTTCCACTACTTCCCATGCGCTTTATACTTTTGCACTTACTGATTAGGACCTATTAGGACCTACGAATGGTGTTTTGAGCAGTTTTTTTTTGTTTTAGTGTTCGATTATGTCGATTATGTGTCAAAGAAATGTAAGTTGGTTAGATAAGGGACCGAATCCTCGGTCTCATGAACAATATTAGAATATTTAAGGAGACAAAGATATGTTTTCCATATTTTTTTGTTCCCGCCCAAAGTTCCGTTTCCCATATAGGACAGGCAAAAAACACAAATTTAGTTTTGATCATAGAAATGTTGCATTTCGCTAATCCTTAAACCACCGTCAGAATTATTTCCTTTATTCCGTTATCAACACTTTTCTACCTCCTTTTCCTTCTAGTAAAAGAAACACTAACCAAATCACCTTAAATCCTTGCTTCACTATATGTATATGAATGTAGAAATGATTAAACTTCATACGAATCGCATAGAGATTATGCAGTTGCCATCGATGATACCAATAACAGGACTCAAATCCGGAGAAATCAAATATTTCTTCCCTGTTTTCCGTCTATATTTGTACAAATGTTTGTTCCATAAGTTCTGTTTGCATGTGGCTTTGAAAGATTACCTGAAATAACAATCCACACGTTGGATATTTACAAAGGTGACTGACAGAGTGGGAGAGGGAGCGGGAGCGGGAGAGGGAGGGAGAGACCTAGGGGTTAAAAAAGTACGTAGGGAAAATAACCACAAAACTAATCCGCATGTAACGAGACAAAGTAGCGATATTTAGACCACAAAAAAAAATACGGCTTCCAAACGAACCAAAAAGATGTCAAAGTGTTTGACTTTAAATTGGTTTGAGGAAAAAGAGGGGTGAGTCGGAAGAACCGCTTAGTATGAAAATGTGATAATATGCGTAATACAGTTTGGGATTTTTTGCATGAATTGAGATAAAAATATTTGAAATACATGTTGATAATTGAAATAAAAGACAATATCTAGAACAAAGATTTACAAATTGTGGTGATTTAGTTTATAGTCTCATAGAAATTGGTCAAAACCTTCCCCACTAATACATAAATTCCCCACTAAATTGTTCTTCTAGCACGTCCATGGCACTGATAGGTTTAATCATGTCGATCTTCAAGAGCATCGAGCAACGTTCCTTGATAGCCGCTTATTTTATGACCTTATAAACCTAGTGGCCGTCGATTGTACAATGGTAGAGTGTGCGGCTGTTATTCATGAGATCCTTTGTTCGATACCTGCTCTGACCACCTTCAATTTATTTCAACGGCGATCATCTCGCTTAGTGACGGATACATTATCGAGAATTTAGCCATGTTAAAATACTATTCGGAACCGGTGTAAAACTGTAGGTCCCAATCAGTGAGTATTAAACTAGAAAGCGCACACATCACCGGTTGTGAGAAGCTCTCCCCAATTCCTTCATGGGAAGTACTGGGAACCATTTATTAAACAATCAACAAACACGAACAACTTCTCGTTCTCTCTCTCGATCTAAATTGTATGTTAAGGACTCTGGAAACCCCTGAGCGTATCCTAGTTTCAAAGTGGAAAACTCGTCGTTGTATACAACGGAAGGGTCGGAAACTAATGATCAGGTAGGCTACGGGGTCTGCTCTTGGGAACTAGGGTTATCCCTTTCTCGTAGGCTGCCTGCTCATTGTAGCGGGTATCAGGCGAAATTTTGGGCTCTTAGGGAAGTGACCGAATGACTGAGGGATAACAGCTCAGCATTCATTGGTGTCAATGTCTTCTCTGATGGTGAGACGGTCATCAAATCACTGGGATCAGTGTTGCTGGTGTTAACATCTGCCCAAGACTGCCGCAGATCTCTTAACGAAATGGCCCAGCTATATGGTATTCACATCGTATCGGTGTCTGGGCATAGGGAAATTCCAGGGAACTGCCAAGTGGACGAGCTGGCCCGACTAGGGACTAATTTACATGTGCCACAGGAATTGGAGCGTATTGGCATACCTGTACTGACTTGTAAGCATATCCTGCGAGACCGCTACTATATGGTGATACAGCAGTGTTGGACAAAAAGCACAGATTGCGTACGCGAAGACAAATCTGCCCGACAGTGGATTGCAGATATCGTTTAACCTTTTGTTTCTAGCAAGGCTCAAGGTCTCAATACCTGTTTCAGTTTTGAAGAGACACCATCATTTTAGTAGAATACATGCGGCGAAACTAAAGACCAGGTTGTAACGATGAGGAAACGGAAGAATTGACTTAACATCTTCTCTTGACGCGTCTAGCAGTAGCTGGAAGGAAGCTGTTTACTTAGGAGTCCCTACCAATTTAGGAACTTGAAAAAATCGAGAATCGCTCCTTGTAGCAAACTAAATGCTAGCACTCTACTTCGTTAGTCCGTGGTGTTACAACGGGCTAATAAATCTAAGTAACTATTTCATCGAGAGCCATCAACTCCTAGCCCAGTTGCTGGCTGGGCGTCACTATACTCCATTATCCATTGAACGAATTGCCGGCGCGTTCCATGGTCTGCTGGTTCGAGCTCTTGAGTAAGCTGAATTTTGTACGTATGAAGCTGGAAGTCTTTTGTCAAAATTCGCTGCGTAGTGCTTTGAAGTTGTTGAGAACCATGCCGAATGTTTTCGGGGTTTCGGCAACACTCTCATTTACAGCAGCAATGTTTTCAAGAGGCCGACCGGTACGTTGACGCACAGGGGTCCTACTGTCCATAACCGACCCAGTTTCTTCAAATTTGTTGACCCCACTTCAAATGGTTGACACATTAGGTGCAATTTTTCGACTGAAAATTCTTCGAAGTTTGCAAGTGGTCTCAGCATAACTTTCCAAATTGTTCTTCTTTCGTAAAGCGCTCCATTTTTAATAATCGGAATAAACAGCTGTTAAATTTCAGAGTTGTCACTTGCACAAAAAAATTACACTAAATTTATAAAGTGCAATCTTACTGGGACACAACGGTTGTTCTTTCGTAACGCGCTCCAATTTTAATAATCGGAATAAACATGTGAGATACCTGCCAAATTTCAGAGTTGCCACTTGCACAAAAAAAATATGACACTAAAATTAAAAAGTGCAACCTTACTAGGACACCCTTTAGAATGATCGCCTACATTCAGATAACTAATTGTCGGAAAAGAGGTTGCAGCAACCGTAAGTTCGGTTATTGCAACGAAATTGCGGTTGCCACGACCGAATTGAGGTTGTCACGACTGAATTTATTTAGTCTGCACAACTGAAATTCGGTTGAAGCAATTGCTTTGTATAATTGATTCGGTTGTGATAACTGAATCTTCAATTATATTCGTTCTGCCGACTAAATTTTCTATAATTTCGGTTGCGACAACCGAATTTGGAAACAATTCGGATGCAACATCTAATATTGGTACCAAATGCGGCACAAGTTGAAAACAATTTCCAAATGCAATAAGGACACCATCTAAATTCGGTTGTGACAAAGTCTAATTCGGTTGTGGCAACCTCTAATTCAGCAGAGACAACCTATAAGTCAGATGTGATAATCTCTATTTCGATTGTGACAAACCCTAATTCGGCTGTGACAATCTCTAATTTGATTGTGGTAAACTCTAATTTGGTTGTGACAACGGTGGTTCTTTCGTAAAGCGCTCCATTTTCAACAATCGGAATAAACATATGTGACACCTGCCAAATTTCAGAGTTGCCACTTGCACAAAAAATATATGACACTAACTTTAAAAAGTGCAATCTTACTGAGACACCCTTTAGAAAAATCGTATACATTCAGATCACTAATTGTCGAAAATGAGGTTGCAGCAACAGTAAGTTCGGTTGTTGCAACGATATTGCGGTTGCCACAACCGTATTGAGGTTGTCACGACTGAGTTTAGTATCCCCAACTGAAATTCGGTCGAATCAATTTCGTTTCATAATTAATTCGATTGTGACCACTGAATCTTCAATTATTCTCGTTCTGTCGACTAAATTTTCTATAATTTCGGTTGCGGCAACCGAATTTGAAAACAATTCTGATGCAACAATTGATATTGGTACCAAATTCGGCATAAATTGAAAACAATTTCCAAATTCAGTAAAGACACCATCCAAATTCGGTTGTGACAACCTCCAATTCGGTTGTGACAACCTCCAATTCGGTTGTGACAACCTATAAGTCAGCTGTGATAATCTCTATTTCGGTTGTGACAACCTCTAATTCGGCTGTTACATTCTCCAATTTGGTTGTGGTAAGCTCTAATTTGGTGGTGACAACGTTTGGTTTTTCGTAAAGCGCTGAGTTTTTAAAAATCGGAATAAACATATGTGACAGCTGCCAAATTTCAGAGTTGTCACTTACACAAAAAAAATATGAGACTAAAATTAAATAGTGCAATCTTACTAGAACACCCTTTACCCACTCTCTGAATTTGGTTACGGCTAATTCTGCTGCCTCAACAAAATTTTACTGTGAGTGTTGATCGGAGGTACTGAACTAATCTATTGGGTTTGTCCAAACCCATTGAGAATATGTGGGAAAGGTGTATTTTGCAAAATACACCTTCGAATGAAGTATAATTTTTGAGTATGTCTATGCTTTAGAGATTAATTTGTGGAAAAACAGAAAACCGAAAGGATAAATATATCTAGATTATTGACCAGATATGAATACAAGTTTCCACGATAGACGACAAACCAAATGATTGTATACGATATCTACACTAAATCGACGATAACCTATACGTTCTAAAACATAGACAATTTCCATACATTTTGGCTGTATTGAAGATGTAGATAGAACACCATTTGATATATCGCGACAAATCACTTTACATATCCGAATGGACGCACAGATTCCCAAAGTCGGCTTCTTTGCGTTGTAAACAGCTGTGTTGATAAATATATATATCTTTTAAAAATCCATATGCAATATCCTTTTTTAGTCGATCATCCCAGGTTTAGTATCATAACTTTCTAAACCCACCTCGTATATTGGCAAAAGGACAATAAACCAATTCTTGCCACATATATGTGTGTTACTTTACCTGTACCTTACATTCAAAAATATGTATACAAATACATCAACAAACATAAAAACTTCTGCAGAGGATTTTCTTCACTCCGTGTTTTATACCGTCGAATGGACCAGACGGACGTCGTCGTGTACGACAATGGATTAGCTAATGGCGGATACCATGGATATGCATACACAAACAGTTTAACTGCCATTGATCTACACATGCAGACACTTACGCACACGCATCCTCACACCTACACCACCAAACTTAGACACTTTACATCAGCCGGTGGAATACGCAGAGTAAATATTTGTGTTATCGATTTAAGATTTACCTTAACGCCCTCCGAATTTTACAATCCCAAAAGGAAAATAGCGACAAAACATCAAAACAAAACGAAAAAATGAATCGACAACACTCATAAATCGTATGAAGCAATAAACAAATGATGCCCTAGAATTGAAAGTTTCCATTTAGAACCGTATTTGTCTTCTTTTTATATGTGTCTGTGTATGAATGGACGTGAGCATGTCATTCCAGGAGAAACCCATGTTCTAGTCACTACAACTCAGCTGTGACTGCTAAGCAAATAAACTCGGTCAAAACAACCGCTACGAAAATTCATTCTTCTTCAATCCATTCATCCATCAATAGCGACCACAGAGCGCATTCATTCAATTGTAACGAAAATCAATATAACGATTCAAATCGTTGCCACAGGACCTCAAAAACAAATGTCCTGCGTGTGTGCAGAGACACAGAAATGTACCACAAGCTACATATGCTCTACTGTGGTTTGCAAGCGATAGTTTTTAAGGCCATCATGGACAGGATTATGGTGCAATATAACCAATAGTCGTCGGAGTGCTGACAATCCGGCAAGCAAAGGATATGGGGACTGGGGGGCGCCAACTTTCTTTTAATATAACAACAAAAATAAGTCCCGGTTGAGGCTATCCGCGGGAAGCCTCTGTGTCACACCCCTTGTCTACTCCCACAAGACCATATACTTTGACAAAAAGAGTGGATGGTAGTAAGTTGCACCAACCAAACCTTTAATATTTGTTGGTAAAAATCAGAATTACGATTAAAAGTTTTAGTTGTACTTAAGGCAAAACTTAATGGACGTCAAAGTAATGTTAATGTGTATGTTTTACGTATTTGGTATAATTAACATTTGGTTGCACTGTTAATAACAGGGTAATTAATGTCACGCCTAAAAGTATGCCATTGCTATAACATTCCAGCCCCCTAAACTATGGTTGATAAATTCGCTTCAATACTAATTGTATTCGGCTAAGATATTTCTCGACTATTCGAGAAACAGATGGCAGTACCAAGTACTTGAAGGTTCTCTGGGACCGGGTGGAAAATGTCAGATAAAGCTGCCAAGGTATTCAGATTGTAGAAACAGAGGATGCGGATGATTGTACCATGCCATCAAATTATTTATGTTTACCGTAGTATTACTTCAAGGATGATGTCAGAGGTCAGCACTAGTCCTTGATCATTAACATTAAATGTAACTCATGGCTAAATAATCGTTTTGTTTGCAACCTAGCAAGCGATAATCGCTTGCTGGTATCCAAACCACGGTTAATATATAGGATATTACTCTAAATTGATTCTAACAGCTATAACGATTCAACTGACTGATCTTACAGCCTTTTTTCTGAGCAGTAATTGGATCGCCATGGACTAATGTACGGCCCTTCTTCAGCCATATCGTGGAATATCGAAATGAGGTAGCATATGGCTTGAACGTGTCTTAACCGTACTAGGTCAATTTACAGGTTAAACGATGGAGGACAGAATATACTGTCCCGTGATATCACAACGGCCCTCATCAGACTAAGTATGTAGAAAGTTACAGTCACTTATATCTAACTAAACCCAATCATCGATTTGGGATGCAAGATTACCAAGGATGGTGGCTGTGTAACGGATTTATTTGCGTGGGTAAATAAAGCTGTCCTAAATCTTTCCTGAAAAATATCACAGAGAACTAAGTTGCGAATATTAAACTGCAGCGTGAAGCCCGTGCTATTATACGGTTGCACTATTTGGAGCTTGACGGAGGTAATTATGAAAAAGAACCAAATGTCTATCAATCGGTGTCTGAGGGAAATACACAGCATTTACTGGTCTAATAAAATATCTAATGAAGAACTCTGGGAACGCACGAGTAAAAGACTTATTATGTTGGATATCATTGTTCCCTATTACATTCCATGAAGGGATTGGTGGAGCCTCTCACAACCAGTGAACTGTGCGCCTTTTAGTTTTACACTCACTGGTTGGTGCCTACAGATATACACCGGTTCCGAAAGGTATTTTGGGAGGCTTTTTCTTGGCTTAATACTTGATATTGTCGCCATCACTATGCGAGGTAACCGCCGTCAAAAGAAAGTAGGGATCAGAGTAGGGATCGAACCAAAGGTCTCATGCACAAGAGCCGCACACACTACCATTGCACCACCGACGGATATACATACTTAGAAGGAAACTGACACGGTGGAAAATAACGGCCCCAGCAACATATTACAGGAAACATGTATATGTTTGCAAGCATGGCTTTAATCAATTAATGATCTGCTGCATTTTAGTTATCACGTTTTTGTTGTCTGTTACTTTATTTTTAACAAACAAAGCCACATTTGGGTCACAAAAACGCACACTATAACTTATTAATCATTGTGTTTCAAACATGTAATACTGGATAGCAAACACAATATTTGATACAAGCTACAAACACATTATATTTGCACCCAAACAACAAAACAAGACAGATGTTTCTGCGTGTACTTAGGCAAATATTGCTACAGCATCGCTTGAATGAAACCCAACAAATGCAAGAAAGAGATTTCTGGAAATTTATATAACCTAATTCGTTTTTCTTGGAACTAAATCGACTATCATGGAAATAAACTAAATCATTTACTAGCGACAGAAATCGATGATGACGCTTCTTCAGCTACTATGGGGGGAGTTACAGTAGCATCATTAGTCGGAATATATGTGATTGTACCAAGATGTATGATATCAATGCTACAATAACCAAAAACAAGCATTGTCTACCAATTCGTGTTGAGTTTTTAGATGTAACTAGACACCACTAGATCGACCGATGTCTTCGATAGCCCGATGCGGGGAAACTGTACCAAGCTACATCGGAGATTAGTATTCCTGCTAAACTGACACGCCTTTGAAGAATGACACTGACCGACGCGAAATGGTAAAGATCTCACCGAACCATTAATACGAGGCGAGGCCTGAGGAAGGCCGACACTCTATCATGCGATCTCTTCAACATAGTAATTGAGATTATTATGACAAAAGCTGCAGTCAACATGAAGAAAACTACTAGCAGCAAAAGTCATATGCTGCTCGCGTATGCTGATGATTTAGACAAAATTGGGCGAAATCTAACAGAAGTTACTGCAGTATTTTCGAGAGTTGAGAAGGAATCAGCTAAAGAGGGTTTTACAGTAATCGAGGAATAGACAAAATTAATGGTGTCGACAAGTAGAACATCCACCCGATTGAAGGATGAAAGACGAAAGGGCGAACGTTGATAACCGTCATATTTTCGAGGCAGTGGACGAATTTTTTTACCTCGGATATATCGTGAACAGAAGCAATAGCGTGCGTCTAAAAATCAAACGAAGAATTGTGCTTGTAAACAGGTGTTATTTCGGACTAAGCAAACCCGTCAGACATAATACCCTCTCCCAGGAAATGAAGATTCAACTACATCAGACTCTCATACAACCTGTCTTGCTTTATCGCGCAGAAACCTGGGGCATATCGTATCATCACTGGAAGTCTTCGAGAGGAAAAGGCTCCAAAAAAATGTATATGGCTCTATAATAAAAAAACGGCGGGTATCAACGACGGCTGAACCAAGAGGTATATAATCTGCATCCCAACATCGACGTGGTACTGGCTATCAGTATCGCGTTTACCCTAACTAGACCATGTCAGTAGAATGGATTAGAATGAACCAGTACGAAAGGTATTCGTAGTCGTGGAAAAATAGGACGACCAAGACGTCGCTGGATAGACTAAGTGGAATACTGCCTGCGAGAGCTTGGTGTTACCAACTGGAGGAGGAAAGTTGAAAATCGTGCCGGTTGGAGGAACATGTCATCCTCATTTTTTAAGGCCCTTGACCCCGCTGGGTTGTTTGGGGGTACTTTAAGTAGACACCACTAGTATCTGGCATTAAACCCTCCATTAAGATTTTGGTTCAGTGTTTAGAGTCAGAGCTGTAAATGAAGATCAGTGACGTCGATATAATACTAAGTCAACAACAAAATAATCTCTCTATTTCTTGTTCAGCAAGTAAAACACAAGAGTTGGTTTTGTTGGAATAACAGACCATTCCGGAAAGCACACTTAATTGCATGACTAGTTTCGAATTCCGTGGCAACTTCATCATCAGATGCCTAACTCCTGTGCCTAAATTGATATATATACAAACTCGTATTTAAAAAATGTATATAAAAAATATATATATACAGTATTAACCAAAACTTAAACACCCTCCCAAAAGGTATTTTTTTTCATATGATAATTTCTTAAATAAAAAGAAGTTATTAATTTCTTTTTTTGTTTTTATTTATTTAGTTATATCTGTATTATTGATAAACAAAAACATAAGGAATTCAGAAATTTATAGATAAAAAATTGAAAACCAAAAACCATTTTACGTCGCAAATCTAAGTGGACAAAACTAAAGCATCCCCTTCTAAAAAACAATATTGAAATTAATATTGCGTTGCGAATCCTTTATTCTGGATGACACACGCATATCTTTTAGGCATAGAGGATATTAAATTATCCGGTGATATTGCTTCCCAGGCTATTTTTATAACTTCGAAAAGATCTTCCTTTGTTTTGCAATTTTCTCGGTTGATTTTCTTGTTAACGATCTAAAGAAGGATTCGTTGACGAGGCGAACAATAAAAAGGTATAATAAATAAATAAATGGTTTCCCATTACATCTCATGTAGGTACAGGAGAGAACTTCTCACAATCCCTGAGCTGTGCGCTTTACAGTTTTCACTGACTGATTGGGACCTACAGTTTTACACCGATTCCGAACGGCATTTTGAAAAGTTGTTTAATGGCCATATATACTCGATAGTGTCGCCGTCACTGTGCAAGGTGACCGCCGCCGAAAGAAATTTGAAGGTGGTCAGAGCTGGGTTCGAAACCAGGATCTCATGTACAAGAGCCGCGCACACTATCCATTGCACCACCGACGGTATGCAATGTCACAAAGGACAATCTATGGTTTAAAACAAGCTGGCCGTCAGTGGTTTAAAAACATTCATTGTGTTATCCAAAATTGCAGTTTAATTCAGTTTAAATATGATCAGTGCCATCTATTACAGTAGAAACAATTCTGATCTTATAATCATGGTTCTATATGTTCATAACATGGTAATTGCATACAACAATGAAGAAACATTTGAAACTATTTTAAGATTTTGAAATCAAATTTTCAAAATAAAGGATATGAAGCAGCCGAAACATAGTATCGGTTTAGGTATTGAATACACAGATGGGGAGTTGTCATTATCTAAACCTGGTTATATTACAAATTTAGCCAAGAAGTATGGATTGGAAAATTGCAAGCCAACAAAATTACCGATGCAATCGATAATATCAGCGGAGAAATATCCAAAAATTCCTAAAGAAGCCCAAAGGATAAACGAGAAGCAGTATCAGGAACTCATAGGATCGTTACTTCATATTGGACTGTACAGTAGACCAGAATAGCATGTAGCGTTAATATGTTATTTCAGTTTTCAAGGGATCCCAGGCCTTACAGATTGTTAAATATCTGAACACAACCAAAAATTTGGTCCTAAAATACAAACAGAAAGGTTTACCAATTATGTGCGCACAGCACATGCCGAAGTTTGGGGCTCATCATTCTAGAACGAACTTTATGAGAGATGCTGTCGAAAGGAAAGTTGTCGATATAAAATACATTTCAACAGACCAAATGCCTGCAGATTTTCTTACGAAGCCTGTTCTCAAAATCAAACATTATTTCTGTTGTGAATCTATTGGGATGGAGCTTTAAACTGTTACAATAGTCGTGTTTTGGTTACAAGCAAGCGATTATCGCTTGCTAAGTTGCAAAGAAAACGGCTATTTAGCGATATGTAATTTTATTCAAAAATATGAAAAAGGATTGAAAACTGTAAACGATGTCAAAAGAAATTTCTTTAAACTTGGTGAAAATGATTCGCAACGCTTAGTTGTCGCTAAGTCTTCGCTACGTGCTTCATACAAAACAAGCGCTTAAATAAGCAAGCGGTGTAACCAAAACACGTTTACTGTTAAACAGTTACTCGCTTAAAATACAACTTTATCTTTTGGTTGGAAATTATTTTATATCATATACCTTTTTGTTTACACGTTTTGTGAAAAGAACATTTTTTCAATCATTCATTAAAACCGTCTTCTAAAAAACCAACATCCATCCTGCGTTAAATAATTTAATAGTTTTCAATTTTTTATCTATAAATTTCTGAATTCCTTAGGTTTTCGTTTATCAATAATAAAGATATAAATAAATAAAAAAAACAATAAAATAAATTAATAACTTATTTTTCTTTAAGAAATTATCATATGAAAAAAATTACCTTGGGGGGTGCTTACGTTTTGGCCAATACTGTATATATAGAAACTCTCCAATTTGTAGGGATCGTAAACCCCTAAGAGTTAATTCACAATACAAAAAGGTAATTCTCCGATGCTGTGAAGAATGTCCTGCACCCAAATACTTGAAAGCTCCAATAGAGCATACCAACCAAGTCAAAAAAAAAAATTCGTTGATGTGAATGTGTCGTATCGAACTCTACCAAACGTCTTAGGAATATCCAGAACCACTACCTTTCTTGCCCCCAATCTAACCACGGACCGAATCTACTGTTCTCAGAGGAATATTATCTAAACCCGGTAGAACGGTTTTCGCGGAAGCCATCTTGTCGGTCATTAAATACGGGCGATACTATCGAGTACACCCCTCTGAACTTGCCTCCCAAAATACCGGTCGGAACGGGTGTAAAACTGTAGATACCAATCAGTGAGTATAAAACTAGAGAGCCCACAGCTCACTGGTTGTGACAAGTTCTACCCAATACCCTCATGGGGTTGAAAGGGAATCCCTCTTTTTGGCTGCATTGTGTTTTATATATTTTGTCTACTGATTTATTCAAATTTAGAATTTGTTTTATCTTCTGCTAATAAATTATGGATTAAACTCTATTGCATTCATAATGGCAAAATGTATAGTGAAGTACTATACTTTGCTTGCTTGTAATCCTGTGCAATCCACACCACAGTGTCCTGTTGAACTCCCGCTCTCTCCCTCTCTCTCTCGCGCAACTGTCTTCAACAGAGAAATGAAAAATTACAATCAAGTTTCAGCCAAACAAACAAAAAACAACCATTCCCAAATCAAACAATGAATGTCTGTAATGTCCATGTAAAACTTTACGTTTCAACGATATTTAGATACGAGTCCCAGGTTATACATAAATGGCCGGGTGTGTACAGTGGTTGACAAAAGTGAGACATTGAGCTGTAGTTGTGTTGATTGTGTTGATTTCTCGGAGGCCTTAATTCCACGATGCCATTGTATTCAATCCATCATTCATATACGATTTATGGACGAAAGCTGTGCACATGAATTTATGGATTAGGGTGTGCTGGAAATAGCCATTTAGTAGAATCGCATATCTAATCTACATTTTCCGAGCTTGAGGTCAGATAAAATACGAATAAAGCAAATCGGACCTCAAGCTCGAAAAATATAGATTATTTATTGGTAACAAAAAGGTCGAATAACAAAATACTGAATAGCATATCGTTGTGATGAAATCCTGATTATTACCATATTTCTTGGCGAATTCGCCGCTGTTCAAGTCCCCCACTTGTATTGTATTTTGGCAAAAATTAAATTGTTTTATTGTAGTCCATATGGAGTTGAAACGGTGCGCCGCGACGACTCTGTAATGGGCAAAATATTTTTAAACTTTGGACAATCCACTTTAGGTACACCCTAATGTACATGCCTTCCTTGGCTATGCAGATGCCTCCAAATGTTTATTCAATGCCACAATAGTTTGTCCCATTTTTTTTGGGATTTTTTGACAGATTTCATACCGGAATTGTCTTCCTTAGCACAGCAATGAAATATCGTTGTGGCAAACAGGTTGTATATAAAAAAAGGATTCTACGGCTGTGGTTGATGTGAAGCGATAAAAAAATTCAACTAGTTGGAATATGATGAGAATGCCTGCTGCTGCTGCTGCTACACAGACTACGCATTTTCAAAGGATTCACTAGGACCGGGCAGCACTGGACACAAATCGATGCCAATCAGGATGAGAAAGTGTAGAGAGCAATAAAAGGCATGAGTATGAAGAAATCTGCAAAAGATAATGCTGGAAAATGTCTGTCAAAATATTTCAAGCTTCATTATTGGCACGTTTGGTATTTGTCAAGTGGATTGAAGAAGAGGTTTTTGTGGACTTTCATGTCAACACGTGCGGCAACGGCCTGTGACACATCTTTTGTTTTACTATAATATATGCATGTAGGTATGTGTGGGATAGTATGTGCTTGCGTATTAGTGCTTATGCCACCAAAGTTTTATGGTAATTTGACATTTGTCAGTGTGTCTTTCAATGTTGTATTTGTGTACTTTCACGTTTGTGGTTGAACAGCTTCGATTTGTATTTGTTATAATTGATTAGCAATCAAATACATTGACATTCAATTCCATTAACACATAATAGGAGTTGGTGTTAAATTTACAAAAGATTTAGTTATGTTTTTCAAAAAGTTATTTTTTTTTATTTATTTACAAATATTTGAACAAAGTTCAAAATACAAAAACCAACAAATAAGAAACTAATTAAAACAAAAAAAATCCAATGAGTGTTCGCACTCAAGGGCGATGTGTCAACACCTTTTTGTTACACGGTACCTGTTCGATTTCTATGAACACTTTAGTAAATGTTACATTGGAAAATAAAAAACAGCGTTCAATGATATTGTTGCGAATTTCCTTATTCGTACTTTTTGCGTTGTTTTACTCCCAATAATAAAACAAGGTTCGTATTCAATTACGATAATTACAACGGTATAATTTCCTTTTATTTTACGTATATAGTACAACAGTTTACTTTATTTTCACCACTTTAATAAGTCTTATATTTTACTATCAAATCTCGTTGCTTACTTTACGGGGTTTAATCATAAATTGATCTCTCCATTCCAAAGACCTCCGCTATTTATACCAACTCACCGTACTCAAATGTAGTTATCTCTAGCGAATTCAAGAACCTTCTAGTCGTTGTTGTTAATTATCTTTGTAGAATCATCTCGAATGGTGGAGAATTATCTTAACTGAGGTAAATTCATGCTACTAGTTTAGAGAGCTGGTACGTTGTTACAATGCATACTTTCAGGCGCAGCACTAATCGCCCTGTTATTTACATAATGTTAGTATGAGCATTAAGAGCAAGCAAAGGCTTTTGCTTATTCGTAACAATATGATGACGTTACGTTTAAATAATATTAATACTTAAAATTATTTAAAGACCAGTGCAAGCACATGTGTCGTTATTTTCTTGCTTAATACTTTTTGTTTTATTGCCACAAGAAACAAAATCAACAGACACATGTACATACATACATTATTATGTTCGTACATACGCTATACAAGTTATCACAATTTTCGTTGCTCTCTTGTTATCTCATTTTTATATATGTATATGTACGTATAACCACGTCATTATTCTCTTTGCTCTGAGAGTACTCCGCACCCACACAATCCAATTATTCGCTGCCGCTACATCAGTGTGGGTTTTTTTGCTCAGTCTGACAATCTGTGTTTCGCAATCGGACAAATCTGTGTTCTATATAGGGGTGGGTCACCCTTACCATTTAGGGGTATGAAAAATGGATGTTGGCCGATTTTGAGACCTACCCGATATGCACACAAAATTTCATACAAATCGGTCCATCCGTTTCGGAGGAGTTTAATGGCAAACAATGTGTGATCGCAGTCGGACAATCTGTGTGATCGCAGTCGGATAAACTATGTTTGGATGGATTCACTATAGATGTTAACACATCAAAAACACATTTGAACCGTACAGGAGTAAGTCAGAGCTTCACAATCATCATTTGAGGAGCTGTTAGAACATGTTCTTACTACATGACAAACATCGGGTATTTAAAGCCAATTTAAATGGAATAAACCCAACGGTGAAACTAAACATAAATTGTTTAAAATAATTGAGTTTTCAATTCACTTTTGAATTGACAATAATCACAATATTACTACACGCTAAAAAATCTGTCGCTTTTTGTTGTTTGGAAGCGAATATAGCGTGTGTTTGGAGCTTGTCGCAAATATAATACACTTGTGTACAACCACATTGCGTTTGCTATTCAATATTACATGGTTGAGACACAATGATTAACATGTTATAATATATGTGTTTGCGACCCAAATATATCTGTGTTTGTGGTACAAATTCAGCTGTATTTGTTGCACTGTTTATGCTCTCTCCAGAGCAAGAGAATAAAAGAAGGACATCGAGAGAGTCTATCTTGTAAGAGAGAGAGTCTATATGTATTTTTGCATTATTCTCTCAGTCACTGATTCATACATATTTCTGAATGTGCGTGGAAATTGCAGATGAAGTTAGTGTTTCCTATTTTGGCTGCGGTATTGTGTTTTAGTTTCATGTATTCAGTCGACAAAGGTTCAACGGACAGATGATATCAGAAGCGCTTGATCAGTGAAAAAAGAATAAACAAAGGTTCGGACGGTTAAATGGTGTGTGATGTTACTTTGGTTTTTGTGTATGTGTTTCGTATATATGTATGTGTGCTACCAAAGTGAGAAACGATTTTGATGATAGAAACTGGAAAGGGCAACAACGTGAAGCCCTTCTCAGTCCGAGCCTTTACTGAAAAAATCGGAACGGCGGACCATTTGTGAAATAAGTGTAAAAAAATTAATCCACGCTTGGTTTGCACGAACTAGTTGAAACCTTCTGAAACAAAAACGTGAGACACAACAAAGAAAGGAGATGAAAAAGAGCAGCAGATTCTCATTTCATAAAAAACAAATAATGCATTCAATGGAAGTAAATGTAAAAAGGGCCGGCTTAAATCTTTTAATATTTTGTGTTAATATATATTGAATACAAAGAATAATACATTTCTAAATATTATTATTATATTATGTTTCCCCGTAAGTACATGGAGATTTGAGGGAACACGCGAATAGTCCCACGTAAGTATATGGATGTTTGGGATGAATAACACGTAAAAGCATACATGATTGCCAGTACACATTATACTGTTTGCATTTAAATACAAGTGAGTTTGGAACTTGCAAACATATTAATGTTTGAAGCGTGTTCCAAATATATGCATGGTTCCTGCAGAATATATTTGGGAGAATATGTTACAGAGGTCAATATGTTATATTGAATAGCAAATAAAATGTGTTTGAACACACACAAGTGCATCCAAACAACAAAAAAGACAAATTTTTCAACGTGTACTAAAAATTGTATTAAACATATGCTGCTTATAATTTTTATTAAATGGCAGTTGCAATCATTCATTTTTATGAAAAAATAAAACAACGAAAAATGTCTATACACTAAATGAAGCATTTCGTAAAGATACCACCAACAAGGACTTGTATATAACAGGATGTTAAATAATATATATTTCGAAGTGATCTTATTACGTACAGTCACTCTGGAAAAAACGGCCGCTGTAAAATATTCTCTCAAACACATTCTGCAGGAACCATATTTATGTTTGGAACACACTCCAAATATTCATATGTTTCCAAGCCCTAAATGTACATGTATTTAAATGCTAACATTATGCCAAGATGCATACTTGTACGTGGAGCCATATGCGTGGTTAATCCCAAACATACATATACTTACGTCGAAACATTCGTGTGTTTTCACCCAAACGAACGACTAACAGCAGAGTACATGAAACTAAACCGTAAAAGATCAGTTAACAATTTAGTTACACACGTATTCTGGTTTAACGTTAACTTAGGCTGAGACCAATCCTTTTTATCCTCCTTTTATTGTTTTGCTCCCGGCAAAGCATAGCAACAAACAAAAATTAAGTAAACCATGCATCAAACAAAGCTGCTGTATCACAAACAAAACTGTATTTGGATCACAAACACATATAGTATAAAACATTAATCATTTTGTGCCAAACATATAATATTGAATAGCAACCAAAATGTGTTTGGACACAAGTATATTATATTTGCGACAAACTCCAAACACATGTTATATTTGCATCAAAACAAAAAAAATATAGATTTTTCAGCGTGCACAGTTGTCATATCCCAAAAGCACATGTAATCCCATAAATCCGTAATGATTTATAAACTGCGACTGTTGGCCACATAAATGCATCGCCATGGCTCTGAGCAACAACAAGTCATGTGACAAATTATACCGAATGTTTGGCAATCAATGAAATTCACCAACAAAAAATCAAACGATTTATAAACTCACCAGGCGACTTAAGACATAACAATGACAACAAACCCCCTTCCCAAAAAAGGAACAAATAATCCTCCAGGAGACATAAATAGAAACAAATGTTGGAGGGGCAAAGGAATAGAACAATGTATGATGCATATTGATTGTCAGACAGGGATATATAACGACAGATATCTATAGGGTGTTTTTGTATGCTTAGATAGAACTTACGAAAGGGTTAGCTGTCATACGTGCTCACTTTTTGACAGTTATGATTTGCATACTCTGGCAAATGATCATGATTCACGCTTAAACAAAAAAGGTTGTCCCATAACATCCCATGAAGGGATTGAGGAGAGCTTCTCACAATCAGTGAGATGTGCGCTTTCTAGTTTTGAGACTCATTGATTGGGACCTACAGTTGTACACAGGTTCCGAATGGTATTTTGAGAAGCTTTTTCATGGCTAAGTACTCGATAGTGTCGCCATCACTCGGCGAGGTGACCGTCGTCGAACGAAATGTAGGGTGGTGTGAGCAGGTTCTCATGTACAAGAGCCGCGCACACTACCATTGCACCACCGATGGCCACACTCGACACACGCTTAAACAACGCTACCAAATTATCCAAATGTACTTCGTGATTTTAATGGCACACATAGTCGTCCATTTGGACACGCCATCCGTCGAACTGTGAATACTTTTTTTTACCACATTTCCCTCTGAATGATCCAATAACACCAACACGTCAAAGTAATGTGCTTACCCAATGTGCAAATAAACGGATGAGGAGCCGTCTGGAACTCGTTACAAGTCTGTAACGGATGTCCTTTTCGGGAAAAACTTTAGAAGAAATGGGTCCATCTCGAATTCGTATGGGACTCAATGTACTGGAGATTCATTGGTACTAAAGATAATATCGCCGCTGTAAACGAAAGTATGGAAGAAGATCCAAATTTATCAATTCGTCGTCGGTCCAAGGAATTACTGCTCCACTACGTGAAAAATTATGCGCATCGATCTTGACCTACCCTCGTATAAGATCCTTCTGGTACATGAATTAAAGCCACGATACCATATGCGTCTTTCCTTCGCCGATTGGGCACTAGAGCAGTTGGAAACTAGCCCGATGTTTTATCGCAAAATTGTGTTCAGCGATGGGGCTCATTTTTGGCTAAACGGGTTTCTTAAGAAACAAAATTGCCGCATATGGAGTGAGACCAATCTACGATAGACCCTACAGACTCCATTATATCCAGAAAAATTCACCATGGTTGCGGTCTACACGCAGGTAACATCGGACCCTATTTTCTTCTCGTTTATGTTTAACTATATGACCGACTTTGATCCGTGGTTTCAACAGGATGGCCTTACGTGCCATATGGCGACAGCAACCATCGGGCCTATAAATTGGCCTCCAAGGTCAGGTGATTTGACACCTCTCGATTATTTCGTGTGGGGCTGTGTGAAGTCACGGGTTTATGCTCATAAACCAGCAATAATAGACGCCTTAGAGGACACAGGTGTTCATGACATACGGCCAAAATTGGACTTACAGAATGCGTTTCGTCACGAAGAGGCTCGGTGGCCATATTTACCGAAATCATTTTCAAGTGTTACTGCCCTGTATTAAATAAATTGTAACCCATTACATACCATGAAGGAATTAGGGAGAGGTTCTCACAATCAGTGAGCTGTGTACGGTCTAGTTTTACACTCACTGATTGGGACGTACAGTTTTACACCGGTCCCGAACGGGGTTTTTTGAGAAGCTTTTTCATGGCTAAATACTCGATAGTGTCGCCACCACTAAGCTAGGTGACCGCCGTCGAAAGAAATTTAAGGTGGTCAGAGCAGAGATCGAACCGACGTTCTCATGCACAAGATCCGCGCACTCTACCATTGCACTACCGACGGCCACAGTGCCCTGTATTGACCTTTCGAATAAAAAAGGAATTTTTTTGATTAAAATTTAATTTATTTTTTTTTACTTTTTACAATTTCAATTTCTATCACTCTTAAAACAAACACCCTTTATTTATGGATAGGTATGTCATCGTAACTCACACTTATTCCTAGGAAACCGTATAAACGAAGTTAAAGCTTTTTCAGTAGAGGAAGCGGCAACGTTGCCATAATAGAAGTCAGGAGATCCAGCTGAAGTCCATGAAATCGAAATTGTTGACAGTTTCGAAGGACATGAAGATACACTTTCTAATTCATTCGAACACAACATTTAGGATGTATTTATGTGTGCCACACTTGTCTATATGAGATTTACGTCAATGCCAATTTTAATATAAACAGCTGCTTAAACTTATCTCTGGCGATGGCCAATGACCAACCAACCAAATGAACAACCATAAAACAACCGGTGATGAAGATCTGTGGCTAGATCTGAAATAGCTATACGGTTTGAATCATAGGAAAACATTTGCAAAACTCCTTTTTTAAAAAAATTATAAATCTAGTACGAGTAATAGAGATATAGAAAAGAATGGCCTCGAGCTTGAACAATAATATTAAAAAGTACCAATAAAAAGGCCGAATAAACAAAAATCATCCCTGATGAACCCGAAATAACGCCAAAGGTGGCTGCTCACGAAAAGCAATTCAATTCTCAAGTCATAACGGAAGCTTACCAATATGCAAATGGCTGCCCTTCCAGATCACTATTCAAAATATTTAGGTTATAAACAATCATCAATAGTTAGGAATTTGTGGCGCAAGCTGTTATATTACGCTTGTGTCTTGGATAACACTGTGCAAGAGCAATTTTGATGGTGGACGATTCCTGCGCCAAATGATCACACTAGGTGAGTATAGTGAAACCCCAAAAATTTAGACCGCTGTGTAGCTACACTTTTTTTATGGGCGTGGCAAGTTTGAATTTTCTTATCCGACACTGGCGGAATAAATTTATAAATCGGGTATAAATATTGAATTGATATTTATGAATTGTGATAGCATGTCTTCAGTGAAATTTAAAAAAGGCTTATTTTCGTAGAATATTTGCATGCTTTATGTCAAAGTTTACTTTACTTTCTTGCCTATTTTACAACCTCATGAGGTCAGACGTCTTGGACATATTAATTAAACAAACAAATTTCAACATATTCCTCCAACTGGCTGTATCCTTCGCCTTTTCTCGCCAATTGATAACACCAAGGATACGAAGGGATTCTTCTGCCTGGTTCTTCCAGCTGAGTCTTGGTCGTCCTCTTTTCCTGCTTCCATCGGGTACGTTATCGAAACCCTTTCGTGCCTATTGCAAAGTTTAAAGGGTCCTTTTCGTCCTTTGTGCAAAAAGTACAAAAAATGTACACTAAAATGACCAGCTAGGGATTCAGAAGGTTTTACGAATTTATTCGTCATTAAATTCCATTATGGGTCGTCAAAGACCAAAATTCTCTAACTTTATTTTCAGACGTCCTTTTTTGACACAAGGTCAAAAAACTGCGCCAATATAACCGGCAGGATATTACAATGTTCTACCAGTTTATAGTGGAATATATTTCACCGGGGGATTTCGCAGATGAGAATCCTTCATCTTGAATTCTCAAATGTCCTTTCAGTCCTTTTTAAAAATTGAAATCTTGAAATCTTAAAATTGAAGTCTGGAATGTTCTATTTTGAACATAATATGTTCTCGGTGGTGCAATGGTAGTGTGCGCGGCTCTTGTGCATGAGGACGTGGGTTCGATACCTACTCTGACTACCTCAAATTTCTTACGACGGCGGTCACCTCGCTTAGTGACGGCGACACTATCGAGTATTTAGCCATGAAAAAAGCTTCTCAAAATACCCTTCGGAACCGGTGTAAAACTGTAGGTCCCAATCAGTGAGTGTAAAACTAGAACGCGCACAGCTCACTGTTTGTGAGTAGCTCTCTCTAATCCCTTCATGGGATGTAACGGAAAACCATTTATTTTCTATTGTTTATGTTCTATAAATATTTTGTCAAATAAATATGTATATTAGCGTGGCAATGAAAAAACAACTTCGGATTTTTAATAAACTCCAGGCGGATTCTTGTTCCCTAAAAAACTGACTTGGTGAAAATTTGAGCCGAATTTTGGGTGAAAATTCGTATACACTAGAAAATCTTCATTCCTCGGTGCATTTGAAAAAACTATTCCACATTGATTTAGTTTAACCTGAATATAAACTGGGTAAAGTTTGAATACAATCCGACCACTATTAAGGGTTCCAATTTTTAATTTGAAAAAATTTGCAATTTTTAACAAAAATTTAAATTTGGGTTTTTCGGTTTTTTTCCAAAAATTGTATCTAAATGAAAAAAATATTTAACTTTGATTTCAATACCTTCTAGCAGAAGTCTATACGCTTCCAATAATTATTAATAATTATAATTTGAAATTTTTATAACGTGGTACCCTTATAAGGCAATCTTGGCGATTTTTCCTAGGCTACTTTGGCGCACGATAACACCATGAAACCGTTGCATGAATATATCGTGCTATAGCTTATTGGAAGCGTATAGACTTCTGCTAGAAGGTATTGGAATCCAAGTTAAATATTTTTATCATTTATATACAATTTTTGGAAAAAATACCAAAAAACCAAAATTTTCATTTTTGTAAAAAATTGCAAATTTTTTCAAATTAAAAATTCGAACCCTTAATAGTGCTCGGATTTTACTCAAACTTTATCCAGTTTATATTCAGGTTAAACTAAATTAATGTGGATTTTTTTTACAAATGCACCGAGGAATGAAGATTTCTAGTGTATACGAATTTTCACCCAAAATGCCAAAATCCGAAAACCTTGACTAAAATGCGGCACGGTTTAGAGTTTTCCGATTCGGCTCAAATTCTCACCAAGTCAGTTTTAGACCATAAGGAACAAGAATCCGCCTGGGGTTTATTAAAATTCGAAAATATATTTTCCTCCATACATTTCATTGCCACCCTAATGTATATATTGCTCAAGAAGTTTCTCTTTATTGTGTATATGGCCTGCAGTCCCTGTTCAATTATGTCACAAAATTCCACCAAAATTCAAAAAACAGAAATGTCTAAAACCCTTGTTAAAATATGGACATATAGATGTATTTATGAAAAAATTAAATTTTTTATAAACCAAATACTTTTATAAACCAATATTAGCCAGATTGGTCATCAGTATCTAAATCTTGGCCATCAGTATCTGAATCTTATTACTTTGTCATTCGGCTCTTCTCTAACGTCCTCTTCTTCAATTTCCTCGTCCTGAAACCTATGGTTACTCCACCAACATATATCGCCAAATATTGCTGTCTGATCATTTGGCGTAGGAATCGTTTACCCCCAAAGCAAAAACCTAAATTTTGTTGCAGAGTATATTCGACTGGGCCGCTACAGGCCGTTAAGTATTTGTTCTATTTAAAAAAAAATTCCCTTTTTGGCTTAAAAGTCGTCGGAATTGCATGACCCAAATGCCCAGTCCAAAAGACCCAAAAGAGATATAGTTTTTTTTTAAAAGGAGTTTTGCAAATGCATTCCTATGATTCCTGGCAAGCCGTATAACTATTTCAGATTTAGCCACAGATCATCATCAGCGGTTGTTTGGAATGATGCTATTGAAAAATTCATCAAACAAAATGCAAACGAAATCTCATTTGAATTGAGAATTCACTATAATGCAAGTGTTCGAAAAATATCGCAAGCCAAACACACAAGAAAACATCTGCAGAAACGTCTTTCCATCTCCAGAGAACCATCGGTCCTCATTAGACACGTTTTTTGTTGTTGCCTAAAAGAAAACACAATTATTTTATATACAATGACAATTGTATGCAGTTTCATCATACTCCACGGTATTCAAATTCATCAGGGATGATTTTTATTTATTCGGCCCTTTTATTGGTACCTTTTAATTTCATTGTTCAAGCTCGAGGCCAGGAATCATACGCATACATTTGCAAAGCTCCTTTTTAAAAAAAAAAACTATATGATAAGTTTGACCTATTCCCTATTTCCTGCTCCCTTATTCTAAATATGATAACTGTCATTAGATGCTTTAAGCCCTATATATTAGCCGGACCTGAAGGGATAATTCCCGCGCAACCACAGGAGGCACTATACCTATCTTGTAGTTGGTTGGGGGCAATCTTCACGGGCTGCTTTATGCTTTATTGGAAGCAAACCAAATCGCGTTTCGTCTCAAAAGCGGTCAAATGCATCGTCCTTCATTGTTAAGACATTTGAAAGGTTACTGTACATTCATGTTCGAAGTAATCTTCCACAGAATCTACTATCGAGTTCTCAGCATGCCTATATCAAGGGCAGGTCAACTGAGACGGCTCTCCACTCTATAGTCAGCATAATAGAAAACTCTCTTGAGAAAAATCTTCGCTCTAGGGGCCTTCCTGGACATCGAGGGAGCCTTCAATAACATTCAACCTTCGGCGATTCTTAAGTCGTTACAGAATCTAGGAGTCGACAGCTTAGTGACACGCCTAATTGGGAAGCTTCTGGTGGATAGTTCCGTCAAAGCTGAATGGGGTGATGTTACAATTGCTAGGAACATTAACAGGGGGACACCCGCAGGAGTGAGTTCTGTCTTCACTATTATGGTTAACTTCTGTCAAAGAACTGCTTCTTGAACTAGACAAGGCCGAATACCAGGTCTTTGCCTATGCCGATGATATTGCTATCATCTGTACGGGTAGAAAGAATCCTCAATAGAATTCGTACAACCAGCCTACTTAGTCTGATTTCGAACTGGACCGCTAACAACGGACTATCGCTTAACCCACTTAAAACCGAGCTCATCTTGTTCTCTCGGAAATATAAAATACCCGCATTTGATCTGCCGTCCGCTAATGGGGATAATGGAATAATTCTCGACAGAAAACTGTGTTGAAAGCCGAATGTGTAGAAGAGGGTGAAAAAGGCGTCTGTTGTTCTTTACTGCTGTAAAGGGACGATAGGAAAGCGCTGGGGACTATCTCCTAAGATCACCATGTGGATTTATACGGCAACAGGCAGACCAGTACTTCTCTACGGCACCATAGTTTGGAGGAGGTCCCTCCAAAGAAATATATTCTGAATTCCTTGCTGAAAACTCAAAGATCAGCACTAATTAGCGTTAGTGGGGCAATGGGCACGACGTCAGGCACTGCACTTAGTGCTATCCTGAACATCTGTACTCCTGATATCATGGCCGAATGGACAGCCGCTACATCCCTGGTGATAATCAGAGATTGTGGCGTTTTGATATCGGGGCATTCCGGACACGCTGAATTACTGCACCGCATCAACTCTGTTCCCGTAAAAACGGACTACTGTATCCCCTACCTTCTACCAGCGACAAATTTAACGACTTCTATTCCGAACAGAAATACCTGGAAAAAGTCACTGGAAGGGGACACCAGTAGTAACAGATTTTTCATGGATGGATCAAAGCTGGACGAGCAAGTAGGCTATGGGGTCCATTCACCGGACCTAACTGTAAATATCTCCTTCAAGCTGCCTGATCAGTGTAGTGTATTTCAGGCGGCAATTACCGCCATACTGGAGGTTGCTGAACTACTGACAAGTAGTGTCACAACCCTTCGGAGAATATGTATCTACACAGACAGCCAGGTTGCAATAAAATCCCTGGAAGCCATATGTGCTACGTCCCTGACGGTGAAAGAATACAACTCATCACTTAGGGTGATGGCAGAGTATTTTGACATCAGGCTCATCTTGGTACCGAGAACAGCGACATTCCAGGCAATTGCGTAGCGGATGCGTCAGCTAGACAGGGCACTACCACACAGGTTCTTTCGGCAAAAGAAGGTGTTAGTATGTCAATCTCTACCTGCCGTTTGCAGATCAGGCAGTGGGCCGATAATATGTTCAAGGACAAGTGGAGACTTACTTCAACCTGCAAACAAGCCAGGGTCCTCTGGCCACAGGTGGACAGGAAGAGGATTAGGCAACTACTTGACTTGCCGAGAGGCAGGTTATCCACAATGATAGGAACACTTACGGGACATTGTCTTATAGGAAAACATTCCCTAAGATTGAGACATAGAAATTCCACTCTCTGTAGATGCTGCATGTAAGAGGACGAGGAAACGACGAAACACCTTCTCTTTGATTTCCCTGCTCTGGCAGGACTGAGAAGTAGGATATTCGGAACACATTTAGTTAGCATATAGGTTCCTGTAGGCCTTATAGACAAATTCATTGAAAGGGCAAATTGGCTAGACGACTAGTCAATAGTTGCTATAGAGGTAACTGCAGGTATCACAATGGGCTTCTTTAGCCTAAGTGTGCTAGACAGCGTGCTGTCTTGCAGCCTTTTCAACCAACCAACCAACCATTCTAAATAAAATCTCCCCGGAAATTTTTCGTCATTCTAAATGAACATAGAATATGGGAAACACTTAACCGGGAGGGGTATTACGAATATCAAAAAAGGGAGAAACCAGATTTTGCAAGTTTTTCCTCAAATATTTTAAAGGGAGCTAACGCAAACATTTAAGGCTCGTTCACAATGATAGCAACAAATTCAACAGGCGTTCACAATGCAAGCAACAAATTTGTTCGAATAAGTTCAAAAAAACAGCTGACTGGCAACATTGTTTACATTATACAGCAGTATACATATTTGGGGAATTAACCCTCCAACTGTCATGCATAACCATAATTTTTACTTTTTTTTTAAACTCGCAAAAAACTGGTCCAAATTGACAGGAGGCGTGGTCAAAATGTTCTACAAAAATTATCGCCATAAAATTTCACTATATGTATCCGAACACAACAAAACAAAAATCTTAGCCCAAGTGCTAGATAATAATCAGAAACTAACTGCCTTCTAAGGGTTAATAATGAATTTTATCGTTTTGCTTATCGTTTTCCATTAAAATTAGTTGACAAAATATAATGAATTTTGTCATATTTCAGCTTTTATCTAGCACTTGGGCTAAGATTTGTGTTTTGGTGTGTTCGGATACATATAGTGAAATTTTATGGCGATAATTTTTGTAGAACATTTTGACCACGCCCCCAGTCAATTTGGAGCAGTTTTTTGCGAGTTTAAAAAAAAAAGTAAAAACTATGGTTATGCGTGGCAGTTAGAGGGTTAACTTGTTCCACAAAAATGTTTATCTGAATCTTTTCTATAAAACTTCCGAACATATTTTGTACCTCAGAAGTAAGGAACACACAATTTTGCATGCCGATATGTTGCAGGAAAGTTGCGAGGGGCGGAAATTTTGACTCCCCCTAAACAAAAATTCTGATTAGATCTGGCAAACCGCCGATACCCGTATATTTTTTTTAAACCTTTCTACCAGAGTCCGTTGACCGAACGCCATCATTTTTTTTGGTGTCGCACAGTGTAATTTATAAATGTGGATTTATATTGTTAAAATTAATTATAGTAAATAATATATATATTTTGAAATCGAAGAATAATTCGTTTCTAAATATTATTATATTTGGGAGGAAACTCGCATATGTTTCCACGTAAGTAAATGTAGGTTTGGGGGAAACACGCGAATCCCTCACGTTAGTATATGGATGTTTGGGATGAAGAACCCATATGATTCCAAGTAAAAGTATACATGTTTGTCAGTAAACACGATACTGTTTGCATTTAAATACAAGTAAGTTTCGGACTTGCAAACATATGAATGTTTGAAGTGTGTTCCAATCATATACATTGTTCCTGCCGAATATGTTTGGGAAAATATGTTAGAGAGACCGTTAGTTTTCAGCGTGCACTGAATAAATCTTAAGGTTATTTCCTTACTTTATAATACAAACATATGTTGGGAAGAGCACATCAAACATTTGTAATTTTAGCTGCTTTCTCCGGGCAGTAATGAAGCTGCTGTGCATCAAGAAGACATCTCCATCTATTCTTCAATATGCCATTGGTTCGTTCAATAATGTAGCGGCTGTTGTCGGTTACCGTATAAAAATGTGATTGAGGAGAGCTTCTCACAATCAGTGAGATGAGCGCTTTCTAGTTTTTATCTCACTGATTATGCCTTACTTTTTACACCGGTTCCAACTGGTAGTTTGAGAAGTTTTTCATGGCTAAGTACTCGATAGTGTCGCCATCACTAAGCGAGGTGACCGTCTTGGAAAGAAGTTTTAATGTGGTCTGAGCAGAGATAGAATCCACGTTCTCATGTACAAGAGCCCCGCAAACTAGCCATTGCAACAACCGACGGCAGACTTCATTAAATATCCTGTTGTTGCAGCCGAATTAATGGTCATTTTTATTATTGTTATCAACTAATTAATTATTAAGAATTCGGCTGTCGCAAACGAATTAATGTACAATTTCGATTGTTGCAAACGAATTCGTATCCAATTTCTATTGTATCAAGCGAATTTATGCCCAATTCGGTTATTAGAACCGGGTTTTTCTAGTTACTAACTTCAGTAATCGAATGTCTTATAGTTATAGAACGGGTATATCTAACTCTAATAATAAATTGGATTATTGCATATGAATTAATGTCAAATTCTGTTTCCCATACCAAGTTTCTACTAAATTCGGTTCTTGCAACCGAAATAATACAAAATTCTGTTGGGAAAACAGATATAAAGAAAAATTGTGTTACTGCAACGAGAATAATCGGAAATTCAGTTAGCACAACTATATACCGACAGAATTCAGTTGAGACAATCTCAATTCGGTTGTGGCAAACGCTATTCAGTGACAACAGCTGAGTATACGATTGCTACCACATCTTTTCCTACAAATAGTTCTGTGATCGAAGTTTCCAGATTTTCCCCACTCATACTCTCCTTGTTCAGACATTATAGTATCTAAAACTAATCCCTAAATGTGTCTAAGTATCATTTAGTCTTTTTGTTGAAAATAAATCGCATTTTATTCTAGTGTAATTTGCCTACGACCCTTGAGCTTAAGATTAAAATTTATCAACGCTTCTGTACCAATAAAATGAGATTAAAAATTAACAAATCTTTACTCACTGTGCAGTTGTCATCATTAGCATAATCCTCATAGTCAACCAGTCAGTCATCATCAACATCATCATCATCACACACAGCCACCGACTGACTGACATACCTGCATGCAGGCAATATTGGAAAATCAATCAAGCTTAAATGTAAATGGTTAATACGCGTGAGAGTTGGAATCATCATTCCAAACCCCCCAACTCGCATTGGCACTTACTCGTCTTCTTGGAATGACGTACGTAAAATGTTAATACAACATTGTCGCCAAATGAAGAAAAACGCACGAAATCAAAGCAAAAACAAAATTCTTCTCTTGGTACCAAAGACAAATAAAAACAAAACGCTTTACTACGTGACACAATTGTTAGATTGTCTGATGTCGTGGAATGATCTGATCCTATTTCAATTTCTACCCAGGCACATCCGTATTAGCTTTGCGAAGCCAAGAAATAAGAAACGACCTTAAGGAATGCGTGCGTGTGCCGTTTATATTATGGCCCATGTCCCCATTCCCGACACATTAACAACTGCGTGTAGATGCAGACACACATACCCAGCAGGGGGTGTTCCCTAAGATATTTGGATCCTAAGGCTTTGCAAAAAGGCGCCTTTCCGGAAATACGTATCATTTGGTTGTACTGTGATTATACCAAGACGTGTGGCGTTAGTTGGCTTCCTTCACTATTCCTGTTTCTTTTTTTTTTGTTTGCTTTGGGTGGACTAGTTTATATGTTGTGGCCCATTTTCTATTAAATTCAATTATCGGATAATGCGTTGTGTTTTCATACAAATCCGCAAAATGGACATTTGCGGTAGAGCGACATGTTTTGCTGGATTATTTGTAAACCCCTCATCATTAAAGGGTGGGTGCCGCGTTTACCAACAATTGAATATTGGTCATATTCAAAAGTATTTGAAAGAGCCATATATAGCAGTATTTGCTTTGATTCGTAAGTGTGGGCAAATTATGGATTTATAACAGTGGACCAGACATTAATAAACCTCCAACTATTGGTATGCAAAATAGAAAAAAAATCTAAAAATTGTGAGACATTTGTAAGGAGATCCAGGAAAGATAACACTGTGTGTTATTTTTTAAGTCATGGAAATATAACCATATACGGACAACACTACGTGATAAAAGGCCAAAAAAAATACCCGTGTCTCCCAGTTTTGCCAAAAGTCATTCACTTTTTTTATCTGTGCAAAAAAGTGACCATTTTGCAAAAAAGTGATAATTTTGTCAGGCTCATATCTTGGAATTCGTTCGGGATTTTGATTTACTCTCTGAGGGAAAGTTGCAGCCCTTGTCATAGATAATACAAATTTTGAACACATAAAATCAAAAAAACTTCATCTTCAAGGTCAAAATCGCAAAAACTTAAACTTATTTTTTACCTTTTTTCCCCAGTTCAGGTCCATAAGTAGCAAACTGTTCAAGGAAACAATCAACTGCAAAAATGTACCTACAATCTCAATCAACAACTTTCTAGGACATATTAACTTCCTAGGAATGATTTTTAACACCGTTTACTTCAACATTGAGATACTATGCTATCTCACCCATATATGTCTCTATAACAAGAGCTACAACTTTCCCTCAGAGACTAAATCAAAATTCCGAACGAATTGCAAGATATGAGCCTGACAATATGATCACTTTTTTGCAAAAATGACACCGAGGCCCCAAATCTTTGGGGCCCATAAAACAAAGAAGTGCATGACTTTGGGCAAAACTGGGAGACACGGGTCTTTTTTTTTTTGTCTTTTATCAGGTATTGGTGTCCGTATATGGTTCTATTTTTTCGGGTTGCACTGTGTAATATAGAGATGCAACAAAGATAATATAATTATATAAAATATATTTTAAAAAAAAATATATATATAAAAATATATATATCCCAGTACATCCCATGAACGGATTGGGAAGAGTGAGCTTTGCGCTTTCAATTTTTCCACTCACTGAGGTTCAAATACGAAGTCGGATCAATAAGTCCGTGACTTTTCGAACTTCCCTCGTAGGTATATGAAATGCATCACAGATCCCATCAAGTACCACCTGCTTATAAACCACTGTCAATTTTTGGGAAAGTTCCGTCATTTACTTTGCGTTTACCAGCTGTTCAAAATATACAACCTCGTGAATTTTTTTAAAAACGGAAAAAAGTGAATTTCGAGTTCTCATTAAACATTATTTTTTGCCAAAAAGAAACCGTCAATCAAACCAAGGAAAAGCTTGATAAATATTATGGGGACTCTGCAGCATCGATTTTAATGTTCAAATAGTGGTTTACTGACGTTCGTTGTGGTCGCACAAGAACAAATGACGCTGAACATTCTGGACGGCCAATTGAGGTCAATACACCGGAAAATGTCAATAAAATCCACGATATGGTGTTGGCCGATCGAAGAGTAAAACTGCGTGAGTTTGTTAATGCCATGGGCATTTCATATGGTAGTGTGTTTTCCATTTTAAAAGATCATTTGGGTTTAAGAAAGCTGTCTGCACGATGGGTGCCGCGTTTGCTCTCAATTGGCCATAAAATTAATCGTGTGACAAGTTCAAAGGATTGTTTGGAGTTGTTTAACCGCAATTCGAAGGATTTTTTGCGGCATTTTGTAACTGTGGATGAAACATGGATCCATTACAATAATCCGGAGTCCAAATAATGGGTTTCTCCGGGTGAACTGGCTCCGAAGATGGCCAAGGTAAGTTTGTCGGCCAATAAGGTGATGGCAACAGTTTTTTGGGATGCACGCGTGATAATCCACATCGATTACCTTCAAAAGAGAAGAACAATAAACGGCGAATATTACGCCAACTTATTGAACCGATTTAACGAGGATTTAAAAAAATCTACCCCATATGGCCAAGAAAAAAGTTATTTTCCCGCAAGATAATGCACTGATGTACACGTGTGTAGTCTCACTGGCAAAATTCCTCATCCGCCATATTCTCCGGATTTAGCCCCCAGTGACTATTTCCTATTTCCAAACCTAAAGAAATGGCTCGGTGGAAAGAGATTTAGCTCTGGGATCTGGTTTTAGTCAGTGACATTCGTCAAAGGCGACACAGCTTAGCAGATAGCTAGCTTAGTAATGGTTTTGTAAGGTATCGGCCTATCATGGGAAGCTTTGTCCCCGCCGTGAAGACTCGAAAACTAATCAAACATAGAAACATAGTTTGATGTATTTACTCTAATCCAGCGTTATTATATTAACAGATTTATCTGTTATTCACAGATTTTTTAGGTGTTAAACAGATTTCCAGTTTTTTTCTTATAAAAACAGATTTCGTAAAATGTTATCGCAATGCGATTTTTGATAATTTGTATATGTGGAGATCTGACAACACTGTGGGCAGCTGCGAAGATCTGGCAACACGGCAAGTGTGTGACAGATGTGAAAGCAATCGGCATTGATGTGAGAATTGTGAAAAGCGTCGGCCGGTTTAGATAGAGATAATAAAGAAATTAATTAAATACGGAATTAGTGTGTTTTTATATAAAAGGCAAACAGACCACCACGAGGTAAAGTAGCAGGCTATTACAGTGGCGACGAGGATTAATTATATAATTGTGAGTATAGTGGATGCAAAAGAAAATTAGACATGCAGAAATAGCTGGCATGTAGTGTGGAAAAAAGAAGAAGAAAGAACCAAAAGGCCGCATTAAATTGCAACACAAGGTTGGCAGAAATTTGGTTTGCATTTAATTGCAATGAAATAATAAACCACTAATAATTAGTGCAATAGAAATTTACAAAAAAAAAGACCGCATGTAAGTGTAAAACGGTAAATGGGTTGGCATTTAATTGCAGACAGAATATACCTGTGGACTCTAACGTGAAAACCAAAAGGGCCGCATTAAATTACGTCAGGTCGTAAGACATTAAATTGTTTTGCATCTCTTTTCAGATTAAAACGTACAAAGGCATTAAATTGTCACCCGAGGTCACATTTAATTGTAAAGAGCGGGAGTCGTAAATTACAAGGAAATTACATTAAATTGTAAATTGGTAAGCAACACTTACAGCCGAATGTTTGCTCGAATACTAATTGTGTGCATTAAATTGCTTCATAGGTACATTAAATTGTAAATTGGTACATTAAATTGTATTTTGCGTGACGCCAAAGTTGGAGAAAAGGATGAGTGCGGCAGGCATATCACCGTTCCTTTGCGATGCCATAGACAAGGCGTTACTGCGCTCAGAGTGGCAAAAATGGCTTAGGGCATTTTCCATATATCTGGAGGCAGAGGAGATCCAGGACACCAAAAAGAAGAGGAACAAGCTTCTATATTTGGGCGGTACACAATTGCAAGAGATTGTATACAGCATTCCCGGGGCACTTGTAGAACCCGAAGGTGCAGCTAAGGATGTGGATGTCTACAAACCTCTGGTTGAAAAACTCAACAACTATTTTTCACCACAGAGAAACTCCACCTTTGAAAGGTACCTTTTCCGTTCCCTGAGAGCTGAAGGGGGTGAGTGTTTTAATAAATTCCTCGTACGGCTACGAAATCAAGCCGCCAAATGCCAGTTTGGAGAGACGAAGGAAGAAACACTGACAATAAACCTAAAAGACAAACTTATTGACAATTGGGCACCTGATGACCTGAAGAAACGTCTCCTAGAGAAGGAGTACACGCTCGACGAAACCATTGAGATGTGTCATGTTTATGAGCAGATCATCAGCCAGTCCGAAAGGATGAAAGGGCCCAGTGTATCCTTGGAGGTGAACAAAATCGAAACAAAGAACCAACATAATGAATGTGGCAGATGCGGTAGTCGAGGTCACGTTGGTACAAGTGAAGACTGTCCCGCTAAGAATCGGAAGTGTAATAAATGTGGATTGCTTGGGCATTTTGCTCGTAAATGCAAAACAAAAGCCACAAAACGCAAGCATTCAGATTCTAGATATACAGATGGGAAAAAGCGGAGATACTCGGCCATACGATTTGTCTCAAACGACGATATAGCAGAAGCTGGAGCAATGATGAACAAGTGGGATGAGAAAAATTGTTTCCAAATAACAAATGAGGCCGAACATATGGATGAAAGAATAGATTGCTACATAGGCGGCCGTAAGATTGCAATGTTGATTGACTCGGGCTCATATTATAACTTGTTGAGTGAAAAGGATTGGGAACACCTCTGTAAGGAAAACGCCACAATTTGGAACATTCGAGCTAAATCTGAGAATCAGTTTCGTGCATATGCTGGAAACGATTTACTCACGGTTAAGGCTGTTTTTGAAGCAGTAATAGGCCTAGATCCAGTCGCAAATTTGATTGCTTCATTCTATGTCATTGAGAATGGACGTCAATCACTTCTGGGCCGGGTTACTGCTACCCGGTTGGGCGTTTTGAAATTGGGGCGTGGAGTCA
The DNA here is from genome assembly GCA_963931995.1 of Phaonia tiefii. Classification (NCBI taxonomy): domain Eukaryota; kingdom Metazoa; phylum Arthropoda; class Insecta; order Diptera; family Muscidae; genus Phaonia; species Phaonia tiefii. The sequence continues at coordinate 333,716,474 of OZ008368.1, read as the reverse complement.
ATCAAATAGAAAACTGTCGGGATTTCCCAAAAATTAGAGCCATCAAGGTGTCGTTGGCAATTAACAAAGCGGTAAGACCTGTCCAACAGCCATTGCGCAGAGTACCATCCGCTATAGAGGAAAAGGTGGAACAGAAATTGGACGAGGCTGTGAAGCAAGGTATAATAGAACCCGTAATAGGACCTAGCCCCTGGATATCTCCGGTTGTAGTGGTGTTCAAAGGTAACGAGGATATCCGACTGTGCATCGATATGAGGCGTGCAAACATGGCAATATTACGAGAAAACTATCCACTACCAACTTTCGATACTTTCATGACCAAGCTCCAAGGCGCAAAGTACTTTTCTAGGCTGGACCTTAAAAATGCGTACCACCAGTTGGAGCTAGAGAAAGGAAGTCGAGAAATAACGACCTTTATAACGTCCAAAGGGTTATATCGTTATAAAAGGTTATTGTTTGGAGTGAACTCGGCACCGGAAATTTTCCAAAGAGTGATGGAAAGCATTTTAGCACCATGCGACTGTGCTATCAACTATTTGGACGATATCATTGTGTTTGGAAAGACAGAGTCTGAGCACGACAAAAATCTAAAAGATGTGTTGGCCGTTTTTGAGAAAGCGAATGTTTTGCTAAACAAGGAAAAATGCATCTGGAAAACAAAGAAACTATTATTTCTAGGCCATATTCTCTCTGACCAAGGCATAAATCCGGATCCCACGAAAGTTGACACCATTATGAAATTCCGTGCCCCAACCAGCAAAGAAGAGCTAAGAAGTTTTTTGGGTTTAGTAACATACCTGGGAAAATTCATACCAGATCTAGCTGACCTTACGGATCCGCTCAGGGCTTTGACGAAGAAGGATGTGAAGTTCGACTGGCGCCAGAGAGAAGATGAAGCTTTTTTGAAACTAAAGAAGCAACTGGCCAGGATACCAACATTGTCATATTTCGACCCCAAAAGACGCACCCGACTAATAGCTGACGCAAGTCCAGTGGCCCTTGGAGCGGTTTTGCTGCAATTTAGCGACAACATGCCACAAGTAATATCGTTTGCAAGTAAAAGTTTGTCCGAGACAGAGCGTAGATACTCGCAAACGGAAAAGGAAAGTCTTGCATTGGTCTGGGGCGTTGAACGATTCTACTATTATTTGGCAGGCATCGAATTTGAATTGGTAACTGACCACAAGCCTTTGGAAACCATTTTCAAGCCTACATCGAAACCACCGGCTCGCATCGAACGATGGGTGTTACGTCTTCAGTCGTTCAGGTTTAAAGTCATCTACCAAGCTGGTAAATATAACATAGCCGATTCGTTATCCAGGTTATGCGAGATTGGAAATGGCACGTCTTTCGACCAACACTCAGAAAGCAGCATATGTTCCATAATTGAAGAAGCTGTACCGCGAGCGGTTTCAATTCTTGAAATCGTAGAGAATAACCGGTCCGATCGTGAACTAATGGATGCAGTTGAAAGTATTAAAAATGATTCATGGCCATCGAACACATCCAATAAATACTTCCCATTTCGACTGGAGTTATGTACGCTGGGCAATATCCTTCTACGGGGTACCAAAATCGTAATACCCGGCCCACTAAGAACGAGAGTGTTAACATTGGCACATGAAGGTCATCCGGGCGAAACGGTGATGAAGCGGCGGGTACGATCAAAAGTATGGTGGCCTTTAATAGATCGAGATGTGGAAAATCATGTAAAGAGCTGCCGTGAATGTTTATTAGTGTCAAGGCCGGCTCACCCGGCACCGATGACTCGACGCGCTTTGCCAGAGGGACCATGGCTATGCCTGGCAATGGATTTATTAGGACCATTACCAAACCATGATTTCATATTTGTGGTCATTGATTATTATTCAAGGTACCAAGAGGTAAAATTCCTAAAGAAAATTACTTCAAGCGAAATCATTGATTTTCTGGATGAGGTGTTCTCCCGGTTGGGCTACCCCAGGTTAATTACAACCGATAATGGTCGCCAATTTATCAGCAACGAGTTCAGGAGCTATTGCGCAAATAGAAACATTGAGATCATGACGTCTCCACCATACTGGCCACAAGCGAACGGCGAAGTGGAGAATATGAATCGGTCGATTGTCAAACGCCTAAAAATAGCTCACAGTAATGGAGCAGACTATAAGAAGGAGCTCCAGAAATTTCTAATGATGTACAACGTCACGCCCCATGGAACAACTGGGAAAGCTCCAACGGAACTTTTGTTCAACCGTGTGATTCGTGACAAAATACCATCCACCTCTGATATCGGGGAAAACGTTTTAGATGCGGAGGCTAGAGATTTGGACACTTTCAATAAAGAAAAAGGAAGACGGAAGGCGGACAAGGATCGCGGGGCAAAGCAGAGCAATATTCAAATTGGGGACAAGGTGTTAATGAAAAACGTAGTTTTCCCTCATAAGTTAACACCGACGTTTGGACAGGAAGAATTTGAAGTTGTTGAGCGGAAGGGGAACGATGCCACGATCCGTAGTGACGATAAATTGTACAGGCGAAACGTGAGCCACTTAAAGAAATTGCCTAAACCGGGCGATAACGAATCGTGTGCAGATAGTGCGGAGGAACCAATTGACCAGGAGCAGCCAAACCCAAGAGTAACACTGAAGCTGAAAAATATTGGAGGGGTGTGGAGATCTGACAACACTGTGGGCAGCTGCGAAGATCTGGCAACACGGCAAGTGTGTGACAGATGTGAAAGCAATCGGCATTGATGTGAGAATTGTGAAAAGCGTCGGCCGGTTTAGATAGAGATAATAAAGAAATTAATTAAATACGGAATTAGTGTGTTTTTATATAAAAGGCAAACAGACCACCACGAGGTAAAGTAGCAGGCTATTACAGTATACAACGTAAAAATTATAGAACAATTAAAAAATGACGTAAAACAGAAAAGCTTGAGTGAAACATATCGTATCGATGTTTACTGTCTCTCGGACCCAAGTATGCATTGCCAAATACAATGACAACATTCCCTTTATTCAAATGCATCGCCGAAGGGGAAGAGTGCATACAGACAATTTGCAACAAAGAAGAACAGGAGAAGAGCGAAGTTCGTTGGTTTGATCGATGGCCACCTAAACAAACCAAAATTGGACATGAGGGATAAGATAATTTTAGGAACAGTGGGTCGCACGAAAAGAATGACATTCTGATCATAAGCCCTGACAAAGGCGGAAAGACAGTTCCGATATCAAAGGACGAATATAAGTTGAAAATGGGAAATATTCTGGGCGATATATGCACGTATAGACGACTCGGGAGAGATCCGACGTCAAGTCTACAGGAGAAAAATAACAAACTAGTGGATTAATTATTCTTGACGCACCCAGGAGGAAGAAATTAAGCACGATAACATCTACAAATGTGACGAGAACCTCTGAATATAATGTTAAGGTCGCAACAACAATCAACATTGCCGCATCTGGAGATCGAAAAACCCGCAAGACGCTGTTATCAGCTGTCTTAAATAAATATTTTCCATTATATCCCATGAAGGGATAGGACAGAGCTTCCCACAATCTCTGAGCTGTGTGCTTTCCAGTTTTCACTCACTGATTGGGACCTACAGTTTTTCTCCGGTTCCGAACAGCTTTTTGAGAAGCTTTTTCATGGCTATATACTCACAGTATCGTGTATATGTATATAGTCATTAACCGAGGTGGCCGTCGTTGAAAGAAGTGTAAGGTGGTCAGAGCAGGGAACGAACCCTCACCTCGCTTAGTGACGTCAAATATAGAAGGAATTCAAAAATAACGACAAACAAAGAATTGGATGAGTCTGTTGGAAATTTCAATAATGTGATTGCAGTATTGTCAACTCCTCAGGAGTCCAGCCACACGTTAGGGTAAAAAGGTAGCGTCATCTGAAGAAACTAGGCGCTTAGTTACAGAAGGCTAAGAAGATTATGGCAAAGAACTAGAAATCCTGCAGATAAACGAAATCTATTTTTTTAAACCAACACCCAAGAGATATAAAAAGGTATCCCATAACATCCCATGAAGGGGTTGAGGAGACCTTCCCACAATCAGTGAGTTGGACGCATTCTAGTTTTTGCATTTACTTATTGGGACCTTCAGTTTTACACCGGTTCCGAACGCTATTTCGAGAAGCTTTTTCATGGCTAAGTACTCGATAGTGTCGCCATCACTAAACGAGGTGACAGTCGTCGGAAGAAATGGAAGGTGGTGTGAGCAGGGATCGAACACCAGTTCGTAAGGTGGTCTGAGCAGGGATCTAACCCCAGCCGCGCACACTAACCATGGCACCACCGACGGCCACTACACTCAGGGGATACCCCCTATAAAGACAGTGCATTGTGTTGGTGAAGGAAAATTGAGGACGTGGAGGGTAGAGTAGTGTCTGTTGACATTTGCTTGGAATCTTTGTATGTCACTATTGGTGGGAAATACATTACCCGGAAGTTTATTCCACATACGGATTGTACGGCTGAAGAACGAATTTTCCTTATAGTGTTTAGTGCGGTCAACCGGCCACTCGATAAAAAATGGATGACAGTTCCTGGAAAGCCCCGTACTTTGGCTAAATATCCTCACATCTGGCATAAGTTGACGGATGTCCGAGGAACACATACCGTGGAAGTATCGATAGGACTGCGACACGCAACCCACATTTCGACGATGCTCCAGGGAGGCAATAGAGTTGGATACCCTACTGTCCCCTATCAATACCGTCTCTCTCCATTGGATACGGTCGAAAAGCTCCAAAGAGCACCTAGGAGTACCTGCCCATACGTGGGAGTTATATTGCATCGTCGGCCCGATGTAGAAGGTGTAGGTATTAAGAAGATCAGAAAGAGTGAAGTATTTCTTACTACTTACTTACTTATCCGATCACGAACAACCCCGAGGGGTCAGGGACCTTACAAAACGAAGATAACATATTTCGCCAAACACTTCGATCTTTTGCTTTATTTCTCCAGTTGACAATACCAAGTGTACGCAGGGATTCGTCAACCTAGTCTTGATCTTCCTAATTTTCGTCTTCCTTCGAGCTCGGTTTCGAAAACCCTTCGTGCTGGTTTGTCTTCATCCATTCTACTGACATGGCCTAGCCAGCGCAATCGCGTTATTTTGATCCGCTTAACTATGTCAATGTCAGGCTAAAGCTCATACAGCTCATGATTCATGGGTCGCCGATACTCGCCGTTGTGCACTATAGGGCCATAAATTTTTCGGAGTATTTTCCTCTCGAAGACTCCTACAGATGTTTCGTCTGCTTGCGATAGGACCCAGAATTCTGCGCCATAAAGCAAGACAGGTTGTATGAGAGTCTGGTACAGCTTGACTTTTGTTACTCGAGAGAGCGCTTTATCTCTAAAGTGCTTGCTTAGCCCAAAATAACATCTATTCGCAAGCACAATTCTCCGCTTGATTTCAAGGCTGACGTTGTTGTTTTTGTTTACGGCAGATCCGAGGTATATAAATTCGTCTACCACCTCGAAATTATAACGGTTATCAACTTTTATGCTTTGGTCTAATCGCGTGGGGGCCCTGCTCGTTGAAACCATTAATTTTGTCTTGTCTTCATTTACCGTCAGACCCACTTTTCCTGACTCCTTCTCAATTCTCAAAAACACCGCAGTAACTTCTCTAACTGTGCGTCCAATGATATCTATACCATCAGCATACGCGAGTGACTTTTGCTGCTGATGGTTTTATTCTGTGGAGGTGGAAAGTTTCTGATAGCCATTCACATGGGAGTGGCCAGAAATAATTCCTTCATTGGGCAGTCCAAGCAGCTCACTACTTCCATGCAGTATGTCCTGGGCAATGACTTTAACGGAAACCTCCGTTAGCTAGCTAGAGTGAGAAGGCGAAAATAAATGAGCAGCCTGATTTGGTTATGCGATCACTGATGTGTCTCAGGCTTAGTAGGTGACTGATGTCACTGAAGCTCATCAAGCTATCGGGCTTATTCTTTTGTCCTTTAGAAGGCGGATGAGCCAAACATATGGGCCAACGGCGGATAAAAAAAACCAAAAGAAGAAAATCCAGGTTCGACATATTGCATCCTGGTCAGCGTCTGAACCATAATGGGCGGCTGCAATCAAATATCCTGGCAGTAGGTAAAATGCAAAAACCCGGTGGACTGGGTTTGCCTCCCGCCTCCGTTTATTATGGCAGTGAATAGACAGAAACGAAAACGAAGTATTTCTTAAACCGCTTTAAAAAGCCTAGATACTTAAATGCATCTTTCGAGACTTCAAATACATGTCTTGCCCAACGGATATCATATTGTATTTACATGCTCAGAACATCAAGAGAGTCTTATTTATCAATATCCACATCGTTCATAGACAATGATGACACAGCTGTGTCAGCAATCTGCTTATGTGACAACAAACAACACTGGGTCGTTCCAGTATTAAAATCTACACTATTCATTCGACCCAATTCAAAAATGAACACCAGATCCCGGTCGAGTATTTCATTCATCGTCCGGCATTTGACTTCAACCTCTCGAAGACTTGGCCTACGGTCGAATGAATAAGAATGACAGAGATTACTGTCATCCGCCAAAGAGTAGATTGGACTCACAGTCTGACCCAGGAGATCATCAATGAAAATAAGAAAAAGAGAAGGAGAAAGAACAGAGCCCTGTGGTACACCTGCAGTCCATTTGTGCTCGTCGGATGAAACCCCATGTACAGCAACTCGTATAGTGCGATCTCCGAGGAAACTAGATATAAATCGAGTGAAGTTATTACCGACAGCAAAAAAAAACGAGCTTAGACAAAAGTGCATCGTGCCATACTCTGTCAAAGACCTTGGAAATAACAAGAGCCACTACCTTACTCTTACCAGGCCGGTGGATGAACCGACTCCAATGTTCCGAAAGTAATGTCATCAGGTCTCCACTAGATCTCATTCTATGGAAACCATACTGCCGATCATTAAGAAGGTCATTGGACTTGTGAAATAAAGATGGTGGTTAACCATGATCTCCATAACCTTCTAGAGCGAAGAACAAATTGAAATTGGGCGGTAATTTGCAGGGTTACTTGCATCATCTTTTTTAGGGATTGGCTGGATTGAAGCAACCTTCCAACAAGCCGGGATGACTATAGAAGACGCGCACGGAATGCAAGGTTGAAAAGGTTGCGCAGTGGTCGTGCCAGCGTCGAAGAGCACCTACTCAAGACCAGTGCAGATATACCATCCGGGCCCGGGGATTTATTTAGGTTGAGATTCGCAAGAACGTTTTTAACACCTCGTGTTCGAAAAAATATCTTGGGCATGGGACAAGATACATAATTAATCACGGGAAGCGGTTGATTGCTATCCGGCAAGGAAGAGTTCCAGCCAGGTGTTTAGCTTTATCAATCGGTTTAGTAAATGTTATGTCATCTTTAACATGAGTTGGGCCAGAAGAAGAACTATCCTTTACTCTTCTTGCAAATAACCAAAAGCTCTTACATCCTCTAGGGAAAGAAAGGACTTTAGCATGAATACGCTGATCGTGAAAAAACTTTTCGCTTCGAAGTACTTTGGCACACTTGTATCTTGCCTGTTTGCGTAGCAGTTCAGTACTACTGCTTTTTTACAACGCCAGTCTCTGAACGCATCCTCTTTGGATCTGACAGCATTCTTGCCCGATGGCTTAACCGAAATAATTTTCCTCGGGATGAATGAAGTCATACCAATTAAACTTATTTCCTCGATTATTTCAGCAGCAGCATCTATGCCATTGTCCAGAAAACAAAGCCTCCAGTTAAAATGCTACCACAAATTATTGAGCTCAGCCCAACGTGCCTCTTCGTAGGTAAAAATTATTCGCTTGGGAACCCAGTTTGAAGCGAGACAAAGAGCTAAATACGAAAAGGATGCTGAAATGATACAGTGATCCGAATTACCAAGAGGTATAAGCGTATTAACTTGGTACTGTACAGGGTGCGAAGATAATAGGAAGTCAAGTAAATTTTGGTTGTGCCCTTGAACACACGGAATGAGCGTCGGTTCATCCACTAATTGCGTCAAGTCATTATGCGCGACGAAGAGCTCAGCGTATTAACCAAGAGATATTACGCTTTTTTAAACATACATATGTGTATAATTGTTCTATATATCAGTGTGCGTAATTGGAAATATAACCACTACGTGATATAAGACCAACACAAAAGGACCCGAGTCATGCACTTTTTTATGGGCCCCCAAAAAACTGATCATTTTGTCAAACTCATATCTAGCAAACTGTTCGGATTTTGATTTTCTCTCTGATGAAAGTTGTAGATCTTGACATAAAGAACAAAAATTGTGAACATATGAAATCAAACAAACTTCATCTTCATGGTGAAAATCGCAAAAAGTTTAAAAAATCCAATATTTGTTTACCTTTTTTCCTCTGTTCAGGTCCATAGGTAGCAAACCGTTCAAAATTCAAGGAAATATGAAGAACTACAACTACAGAAATGTACCTAAGATCTCAATAAAAAACATAGCAACATGTAGAACATATGAACTTCCTAGAAATGATTATTAACATCGTTTAGGTAGCGTTTAGGTAGCCGCAAAAGTGTAAAATTTCCCGAAAATGTTTTAATTTCATTTGTTTTTTCTTTACTTCAACATTGAGATACTATGCTAACTATTACAAAAATATTTATTTATTTATTTATTTCATTTCATCTACAGAATTAAATTCTTACAGACTATATTCATTAAATCTTAATGCTAATTGTACAATTCAAACAATTTTAGTTTAAAATTATCTTTAGATAAGTTAAAATGTAGGCTAGGAGAAACGTCATTACAAAGTTGTAAGCACCTTGTAATAGGTTCATGTAGCGCATAATTTGTTCTATGCACAGCCTCCTCAAAAATACGATTACTTCGCAAATTCCTTGGTGAATCATATAAACTAACTAGTTCACTTATTTCAGAACAATTTATATTACCCGACCAAACGTTAAAAATAAACATTATACAAAAATAAGATCTACGATCATTTAGTGATTGTAACCCCAAATACTTCCTCCTTGCTACGCAAGCAACAGACTCAGGCCAACCTAATTGTTTACAAATAATTTTAGTGAATAATTTCTGAATCGTTTCAATACGATTAGAGTGTTTTATATAAAATGGGCTCCAGATGATCGAACAGTACTCCAATTTATTACGAACTAGTGAAACATAAAGGGATTTAAAGGTAGAAGGTTTCCTAAATTCCTTAGAATTCCTTCTTATAAAACCTAACATGGAATAAGCTTTAGAAGTTATATAGTTATATATGGCTGGAAAATGTCAATTTAACATCAAAAATAACTCATAAATCTTTAACTTCGACATCACGTTTTAGAGGGTTATCATTAATTACATAATTATACATGATAGGACTTAACGTATGTGTATCAAAAACAGTACTACATTTGGATATATTTATTGAAATTTCGTTTCCCAAACACCATTTTCCAATTTTATTTACATCCACTTGTATTTTCTCACAATCACCCTTACGTGAAACCGCAGAATAAAGTTTCATATCATCTGCGTAAAGTAAACACTTTGAAAATTTTAAAACGTTAGGCAAATCGTTAATAAAAATTATAAAAATTAAAGGGCCAATATGTGTTCCCTGTGGGATTCCAGAGTATGCATCTATTAAACGTTTAGACGAAGAATTTCCAATAGTAACACTTAACTTGCGAAATTTCAAAAAGTCTATTAACACAAGTAACAAATTTTTAGGTAAGCCAAGCTTGCCTAGTTTTTGAGTTAAAATCGTATGACTAACAGTATCAAATGCTTTTGAAAAGTCTGTATAAATAACATCACATTAAATCACGGGTTAATAATATTAAATTAGTTGCAGTAGATCGATCTCCCAGGCATAAAACCGTGCTGACAAGAAGATATTTTATCTTTTACTAGTTCGAAAAGCTTATCCTTCAATATTATATCGAAAATTTTAGCAAATGAACATTGTTTGACTATGGGTCTGTAGTAACTTGACTACGGTCACCAGATTTAAAAACCGGGACTATGGCACAAAATTTCCAACAGTCCAGAAACTTTCCGTGATTCATGCAAGTATTAAAAAGAATTTATATTGCTGCTGAGATATTCAACGAACATTGTTTAAAAAACATAGAAGGGTATGTTCCTACAGAACAATTAGTATCATTTCCAAGAGTACTAACCGCCGACAATATATCTTCTATTGTGTAGGTTAACTTGATCTAGAGGTAGAAGCTCAGTGCAATTCGAATTCGGCTAAACAAATGTAGTTTGAAAAAAATCTGCAAATAAATCGCACGACTCGCAATTGCCGTCAGATTTAAAATCACCATAAAACATTCGCTTAGGAATACCATTCTTGCTATCTTTTTTGCAATTTATGTAATGCCAAAATGAAGAAGAATTCTCTTTAATCTTATTTTCCATACGAAAAATATTGTTTTTGATGTGTTAACATCTATACGCACGCCTCCCCAGCTAGCATTTTCAGTCGTGCACGACTCTTTCACGATCGGAGCCGACGATTAAAGTAATCGTGCGCGATGTCGTATTCCAATCGCGCACGTTCAGAGCAACTGAAGCAACTGTGTCAAGACGGCGACACTTACTTTCCAATCGTCGACGATGAGCAAAATCCAATCGTCGACGATGAGCAAAATCCAATCGCAGGCGATTGCCAAGACGATGGTAAATTTATACAAAAATGCTTATTATTATTTGTTTCTTTCATAGAACAAAACACTTGTGCTGCACTTCACTTCTGACGCTTGTTTGCTTCTTAAATACTCAAATGAAAAGAAGCAAAAAAGTTTTTTCTTTTTCTGCTGAGCAGATATTGGAAAACCCGTTAGAATTTCAGAGAGACATAATTAAATTCTCCTTGCAAAACACGAGTTCGGTGGAGTATGCGGGAAGAAGTAAGACAACAATAAGAAAACTACATGTAAGACTGTGACACAAAATAAACACAAAAACAAGTCGTGAGCACAAAGTCTTAAAAGCAGAGAAAAATATAATTCTGCTCCGACAATCGTGGTGACGATTGGAAATCCAGTCGCGAAACAATCGTGATCGTGAAACAAACATTCAAATGCTAGCTGGGTCTAGGGCAGTAAACTATCAGTTTAATACATACGCAAGTGTTAGGTTTGTAAAAGTAAATCATCGTTTGTTTGTTCGTTGCTTGGCAGTCGGTATTGAAAGTGATTGGTGGGCGATTTTCATATAATTTTCCCACGCGATTTTCTCCGGAAATTCATAGCCGATTTTATTAATTTTTGGATTAAAAAGCTAGTGCGGGTATTAAAAAAGTGTTTTATGTTGATCTTCGGTTTTAATCGTACGAATATAACAATGTATGTATGTATGTACAAGTGTCTGTTGCTTTGCATTCTTTGACTTTTGTGGGAATGAAACAAAAAGTATTGAGCAAGAAAATAATGACACATGTGCTTGCACTGGGTCTTTAAATAATTTTAAGTATTAATATTATTTAACTGTAACGTCATCATATGATTGAACTCTGTGTTTTGTTTTGCAATGTAACATTTACGAATGTGTTCATAGAAATCGAACAGGTACCGTGTAGCAAAAAGGTGTTAACACATCGCCCGTGAGTTCGAACACTCATTGGATTTTTTTATAAACAAAATTACTAAAGAAATTATATTCTTTCCGGTAGAGTTCAAACTTCCTACGATCCTCATCATTACCTGACTCTTTATATTTCTTAAAACATTTATTTGTAACGTTTTTCAAGTTGCATAATCTTGAGTTAAACCAAGGTGGTTTACAACTCAATCTTGGTACTAATTTTGGCACATACAATTCAATGGCCGTATTAAAGTGGCGCATCATATATTACATCTGGATTATCAAAGATGGATAGGAAAGACCAATCCACAGATTTAAAATAATCATTTAAACCAATAAAATTAGCTTTATTAAAATTATATTTTAAAGTAAGGTCAAATTGATCCTTATCATAAGTAAAAAATTCAAAATTAAAATCCAGGGCCTTATGATGAACCGTATTTGACGAAACAAGACTTGAGGGCATATTACAAGATGCTTTTATGTAGTCAGAGGCAAATATCAAATCTAATGTTCTTGCAATATCATTTTAAAAACAATTAAATTGTTTAAAATTATTGGACAAAAAAAATCCAATTACAAATTCATCTACATATATCATTTTTAATATTATAGGGCACTAAATGTTCTTCTTCCAATATCCATGATATATTCGTTAGATTAAAGTCACCCAATATGAAAACAAACTGGTTGATATCTAAATTATCGATTAATGTTTGTACATTTTCAAGATGGTAGTTGTACGTTTCAAATGAACTATTTGCCGGTATGTTATAAGAAGCGACAATAAAAATAGAGTTATTATTAACAAAGGTAATTTTAATACATATTTGTTCTACATGAGTAAAATGAAGAGTGTAAAGTTCCTAATTATAATCAGCTTTCACCGCAATTAATACTCCTCCTCCCTTCTTTTTCACAGATGGATCTGAATAACGATCACGTCGGTAAAGAGTGTAATATTTATCAAAATACTCTGCGCTATGTATTTCATTATGCAGCCACGTCCCAGTTATGACAACAATATCATACTTCCGCGAAGACATAAACAAAACAAAATCAGTAGACTTAAGCAGGCCACACACTGTCAACAAATCGTTTCGATCGGTCGAAATTTCGACAGATTGTCATGTGTGTAGCGTGGTTTGCATACAGATCGAAAATTGACAAAAAATTTTGTCTTTCATCCGATCGGTTGCGTGGGTGTGGCGTAGTTGACGATTTTTGTCATTTCTTTTGTTTTTTTGACGTGTGCACATCGACGGGAAAATGGCAACAATGTTCATTCTTAGAAAATTTTTGTACACTGCAGGAGCAGATAATTCCACTTCATTTAATAAATTTATGTGCGAAAACTCATCTCGCCTTTTTAACCACTCCTGCATCCAAACTGCGCGATATTTTTTCCTCTTTCTCTCCTCACTTCCTCTTTCACATAAATAAATACCATACATGGCTATTATTCTCTGTCCGCGTTCCATCTTTACTTGGCGGCGAACAACGTGCAATTAAAATTGTCAACCGATCGACAAGTGTGTGGCAAAATGACTTTCGACCGATCGAAACGAATTGTTGACAGTGTGTGGCCTGCTTTAGTTCCCATTCCTCCCACATTTTGATAAATAGAGAGTATTTGTAATGGTGTAAATCCGCACTCTCAATAGATGTTGATACTGCTGCTATCGATGTTGTGGGTAAAGCAGGCCACACACTGTCAACAATTCGTTTCGATCGGTCGAAAGTCGTTTTGCCACACACTTGTCGATCGGTTGACAATTTTAATTGCACGTTTTTCGCCGCCAAAAAAGGCGAGATGAGTTTTCGCACATAAATTTATTAAATGAAGTGGAATTATCTGCTCCTGCAGTGTACAAAAATTTTCTAATCATGAACATTTTTCCGCCGATGTGCACACTTCAAAAAAAGAAATGACAAAAATCGTCAACTTCGCCACACACACACAACCGATTGCAAACTGTAAAGAGAAATTCGTCAACTACGCCACACACACGCAACCGATCGGAAGATCGACAAAAATTGTTGTCAATTTGCGATCTGTGTGCAAACCACGCTACACACATCACAATCTGTCGAAATTTCGACTGATCGAAACGATTTGTTGACAGTGTGTGGCCTGCTTTACCTACTTACTTATCCGGTCTCGGACAACCCCGGGGGGTCAGGGACCTTACAAAACGAAGATAACATATTTCGCCAACCAGTTCGATATTTTGCTTTATCTCTCCAGTTGGCAATACCAAGTGTACGCAGGGATTCGTCAACCTGATCCCTCCAGCGGAGTCTTGGTCTTCCTAATTTTCGTCTTCCTTCGAGTTCGGTTTCGAAAACCCTTCGCGCTGGTTCATCTTCATCCATTCTACTGACATGGCCTAGCCAGCGCAATCGCGTTATCTTGATCCGCTTAACTATGTCAATGTCAGGCTAAAGCTCATACAGCTCATGATTCATGCGTCGCCGATACTCGCCATTGTACACTATAGGGCCATTAATTTTTCGGAGTACTTTCCTCTCGAAGACTCCGACAGATGTTTCGTCTGCTTGCGATAGGACCCAGAATTCTGCGCCATAAAGCAAGACAGGTTGTATGAAAGTCTGGTACAGCTGGACTTTTGTTACTCGAGAGAGGGCTTTATCTCTAAAGTGTTTGCTTAGCCCAAAATAACATCTATTCGCAAGCACAATTCTCCGCTTGATCTCAAGGCTGACGTTGTTGTTTTTGTTCACGGCAGATCCGAGGTATATAAATTCGTCCACTACCTCGAAGTTATAACGGTTATCAACGTTCATGCTTTGGTCTAATCGCGTGGAGGCCCTGTTCGTTGAAACCTTTAATTTTGTATTGTCCTCATTTACCGTCAGACCCACTTTTGCTGACTCCTTCTCAATTCTCGAAAAACAAAACCGCAGTAACTTCTCTAATTGTGCGCCCAATGATATCATTATCATCAGCATACGCGAGCAGCATGTGACTTTTGCTGCTGATGGTTTTATTCATGTTGTCTGCCGCTTTTCTCATAATGATCTCCATTAAGATGTTAAAGAGATCGCACGATAGGGTGTCGCCTTGACTGAGGCCTCGCTTAGTTTCGAAGGGTTCGGTAAGATCCTTACCAACTTTCATTGCGGATTTGGTGTTCGTCAAGGTCATCCTGCAAAGGCGTATGAGTTTTGCAGGAATACCAAGCTCAGACATTGCTTCATACAGTTTCTCCCGTATCGGACTATCGAAGGCTGCTTTATAATCGATAAATAGATGATAGGTGTCGATTTGTTTTTCGTGTGTCTTCTCCAGGATTTGGCGTAGCGTGAAAATCTGGTCAGTTGTCGATTTTCCAGGTCTAAAGCCACACTGGTATGGTCCAATCAGGTCATCGATAATTGGTTTTAGTCTTTCGCACATTATAATTGATAGTACCTTATATGCTATGGATAAAAGGCTTATTCCTCGGGTCACCTTTTTCAAATATGGGACATAGTACACTGAGACTCCAATCGCCGGGGTATGCATTCATCTAACCAAATGTTGCTAATGAGCTGATGCATGCACCTTATCAGCTTTGTTGTTCTTAAGCTTGGCAATAGCTGTTCTGACCTCGTCTTGGTTAGGAGGGGGGCAATCGACGTCGTCGTCCATATTGTGATCGATTGTCCCATCGTCATCGGATAACTCAGGTACTAGTAGCGCGGAGAAATGCTCTCTCCATATTCCCAACATGCTCTGCACATCTGCGACGAGATTTCCGTCCTTGTCTTAACAGAAGGGGGGTCCTGAACCATGTCCATTAGTTCCGTTTTTAACTTTTTGGTACAATTTTCGGGCTTCGTTCTTCCTTTTGTATGTCTCAATTTTCTCACTCTCGCTCTTTGTCCACTGCCGTTTCTTACGCCTAAAGAGACGGTTTACCTCCTTTCTCTTCTCCCTATACCGCTCAGTTGTAGCTCGCGTTGCAATTGACTGAAGCAATGCCATACGTGCAGCGTTCTTTTCGTCCTTTGCTATGCGACACTCTTCATCGTACCACGGTTTATTGCGAAGCGGTTTTTCGAAACCAAGTACGGTTGTTGCGGCAGTTTTTATAGAGTCGGAAATGGGTTTCCACTGCGCATCAGGATCGTCATCGGGAGGGGGTGGGTTCTGTGCCAAAAGTTGCGAGAGCTTCCTTGAGTAGGCTGTGGCTACCTCTGGTAATTGCAGCTTTCCGATGTCCAGCTTCCTCTGCGTCTGGTTTCGTACGATTTTCGTTCTACTTAATCTTGTGCGAACCTTTGCTGCTACCAGGTAGTGATCAGAATCGATGTTAGATCCTCTGATCACTCGTACGTCCATTACACTGGATGAGTGCCTTCCATCAATTACCACGTGATCAATTTGGCTGTTAGTTCTTTGATCAGGGGATAACCAAGTAGCCTTGTGGATGTCTTTATGCTGGAATTTTGTACCATGTTTTTTGCCGCGGCAAAGTCAATCAGTCTCATACCGTTGTCAGAACTGTCAGCATGTAGACTGAAATTGCCAATAGTTGGATTAAACACATTCTCACTTCCTACTTTGGCATTAACATCTCCTAGTACAATCTTAATGTCATGGCCAGAATATCATAGAATATGTCTTTGGCATCATCATCTTTCTCTTCTGTCGGGGCATGCATACAAATTAGGGAAATATAAAAATATTTCGCTTTTATGCGGATTGTGGCTAGACGTTCACTCACAGGATTGAACCTAGAGACTAGATGTCGCAGTATTTTGCCAACTACAAATCCGCAACCAAATTCATGTATTTTTTCATGGCAACTGTAGTATGTCCTGTCCGTCGCATTTCCTGGATAGCGGTAATGTCAGCCTTATAACTTTCGAGGACATCTGCCAGTTGGATACTTGCACCGGATCTATATAGAGTTCTGCTTGAGGTAAGGTTTAAAATAGGCGAAGAAGAATTTGAAGATGAGAATGAACGGACTAGCTAGTTGTTTGTTGGAGTAGCGGGAGATGTGTCATTTTTAGGTTTATGTTGAAATCTCTTTATTTTAACACCATATGGCCAGTTTTCAACTCTCTTAATATTTTGTTGAAATTGGGATGGAATAATGACAAGAAAACTCACAGATCTGAGTTCATTTAAATCAGCATTTAGTTTCGTTAAACGATAACACTGAATGTAATTGGTACATTCACAACAATCGGTAGTTGTTGTATCTCTATGCAATTTTGCAATGTGCATGCTGATTTTAGTTGATGCTGCACGTATATTGGAATCAACGCATAGGCTACCAGCAATGGCATTGTTGTTATGGTTTTTATTTTCTTCACGTTTATTGACGTAGAATACGTCTTACCTTACGGTATGAGGAGTCATGTCAGGTTTTTATTGTTGTAATCTTTATTTCATTGAATTTGAGGAAACGGCAAGATGTATTTTTTTATAATTTTTTTTGTAGGTAAATGAAGACGTTATCTTTCGTTTGATATACATTTCATATTGGTTGATATATTTCTAGTATTTTAATTTCTCAAATGAAAATTGTTTAAACACATACACTCAAACATATGTGTGGTGTTTGGTTGAGTGTTTTTGGTTGCTCAACATTGTTTAGGAACATGTATCTAGTAAAAAGTGAAACGAACAGCAAGCTAATGTTGCTTGGCAACATGTATCTAGTAAAAAGTGAAACAAAACAGTAAGCTAACGTAATAAAGCTTTTTTGCGAAAGCTTCAATAAAGCTGTTGTAACATTAATTTTGAATTGTAAAGCGTAAAGCTTTCACACAACGCTCGAATGCTAATGCGAAGACTCGATAAGGTAAACCTTTTTTAATATTAGGGCGGCCCTCTCAACATTCGCAGAACTTATTTCAATAAAAATATTAATTAAAATACATAAATTAAATTAAGTTTAAAAAAATTGAACATAATATTTTGTTTTTTAAACGGACTTGAATCAAATGCCGTTGGTAAATATAAAAATTACAGCAGACAGTTGTCCGAGGCCTTCGGCCACGGACTGTCCCTGCAGGCTGTGTCAGAGACACGGCCATTAAGTTTAACGTAGAATACTCCATCCGATAAGACAGAAAACATATATAACAATAAATGATAAATAATATAAGCAAATGAATTTATTGTTATATATGTTTTCTGTCTTATCGGATGGCGTATTCTACGTTAAACTTAATGGCCGTGTCTCTGACACAGCCTGCAGGGACAGTCCGTGGCCAAAGGCCTCGGACAACTGTCTGCTGTATTTTTTTCTGTTATTTGATGTTTGAAAGCCTTTGTTCGTTTTGTTGTTTATTTTCTTTTCTTTTTTTGACTCCACATTTCTATTGGCTCTTTCACTAAGATGAGAGGTTGCAGTTTTCGATGAGGTCAGTGAACTAGAATCGTTAGACCTTGAAACAGGATCGCAAATATTGTTTGTATCTTCTTTTGAAAAAGAGTTTTGAATTTTTGCTAGTTCTCCAGAAATAGTGGTCACTTGCTCTGACAGTAGTTTAACTTTTGATAAAATCCCGAAATTAGCAACACTAGAGCATGAATTGCAAAGCCAAAATATATTTGGTGAAATATTTATAATATTTAGCAGATTTTTGTCAATTCTAGCACACTTCGGATGAAAATGCAATTGACAACCGCTACGACATAGAATATCAAATCCGTCTGTAATTTGACCGGAACAGATTTAAGTTTAATATCAAGAGAAATAAACGACAGGACTCTTTGAAAGTCAGACTGAGACTGTTTATAATGTTGATGGCCCTGGCCTTTCAAATCACAAGTTGTGGATCCGAATTGTCGTCCGAATCTGACTCTCATTCGGAACTTATGGTGTCCACAGGCACGGTGCTTCCAGGCTGCCCTCCATCATCAGCTTTTTCTTCTTCAAATACTTCACTAACACCATACAGGGTGATCTTGTGACTCCACCAACATACCTGAAACGAATTAGAAAAGAAATCAAAAAAGGAATGCAAAACAATGCATCAATAAAATTGATATTATCTACCTGTGCAAGCAATGCGTCGAGTTTTTTGCCTTTGTACCGTTTTTCCATGGTCATTGTGGTTTGGTGAAACCGTTCTCCTTGCTCATCGGATTGGGTAGAGAGTTGTTTGATAAAATCGTCAAAATGAAAATGAAGAAAATGCAGCTTTAAGGCTCGTTCACAATGATAGCAACAATTTTAACAGGCGTTCACAATGAAAGCAACAAATTTGTTCGAATAAGTTCGAAAAAAAAGCTGACTGGCAACATTGTTTACATTATACAGCAGTATATATGTATATGTATTTGTGGAGTGAAAAAAAATGGGGAATAGTAGTAATACAAATACAAAATTATTACAAAGTAATAAGTGTTTTTCTTTAGAAAAGTTTTCAAATTTTTCTATAGAAATGTTTTCAAATTTTTCTTTAGAAATGTTTAAACATTTTCCTATAGAAGTGTTTTAAAATTTTTCTATAGAAATATTTTAAAATTTTTCTTGCTTTCAAATTTTTCTTCAGAAATGTTTTCAAATTTTTCTATAGAAATGTTTTAAAATTTTTCTATAAAAATGTTTTCAAATTTTTCTATAGAAAAGTTTTAAAATTTTTTCTATAGAAAACTTTTTAAATTTTTCTATAGAAAACTTTTAAAATTTTCTTACAGAAATGCTTTCAAATTTTTCTTTAGAAATGATTTCATATTTTTCTATAGAAATGTTTTCAAATTTTTCTACAGAAATGTTTTAAAATTTTTCTATAGAAATGTTTTCAAATTTTTCTTTAGAAATGTTTTAACATTTTCCTATAGAAGTGTTTTAAAATTTTTCTATAGAAATATTTTAAAATTTTTCTTGCTTTCAAATTTTTCTTCAGAAATGTTTTCAAATTTTTCTATAGAAATGTTTTAAAATTTTTCTATAAAAATGTTTTAAAATTTTTCTATAGAAAAGTTTTAAAATTTTTTCTATAGAAAACTTTTTAAATTTTTCTATAGAAATGTTTTAAAATATTTCTATAGAAAAGTTTTAAAATTTTTCTATAGTAAAGTTTTAAAATTTTTCTATAGAAAACTTTTAAAATTTTTCTATAGAAAACTTTTAAAATTTTCTTACAGAAACGCTTTCAAATTTTTCTTTAGAAATGGTTTCATATTTTTCTATAGAAATGTTTTAAAATTTTTCTATAGAAATGTTTTAAAATGTTTACCAGCTTATGTACCATAATATGTCATGGCCTGGGACGGTTTCGATAATGTCAGATGTCAGCTTCCTCCATTTCTTTAAACTTTTTTCTTTTGTTTATTAATAAAATTGCCGCGAACTACACTTGCTTTTTGCATCAGCTGATATGTTCGAAAGCCAGAGACAGTGTTGTATTTTTGGTAATAAAAAAATATAAACATATGTGAAATTATTGTTATTAGCAGATTCTACAGATAATATTATTTATTAAAATGTTTGTTTTGAGACAAAATGTTTACATTTTCATTCATACTTTCAAGTTTTAAAACAAAATTCGAAGTAGAGCGAATTCGAACAAATTCCAATTTGAAGTAGAAGTAGAACCTACTCCTATGACAAATTTGAATTCCAATTTCACGAAAAACATGAGAGAGCATTATATGCAATACTGTGAGTGGGAACGAGAAGGCTTGAATTACAAATTCGTTGCTGCCATTGTGAACGGTACTTTAATGTCGTCGATGTGCCGATTTTCACAAAATAATACCGCATTTCTTTCACCCATTCTCTTGCTCCCAGTTCCGTGTCTCGATCCCCTCCCAAGCCTCTGGTAAATCCATGCGATGATTCAAAGTTGCTCTTGAATAGCCTTCTAAAGTCAGGGCCATTAAGTACGCCTGCTAAATGAAGAAATTAAAGACAGAAAAGAAAACTTTAGCAAAGTGAAAATAGTACAATGAGGTGAACAAAAATTCGTTTTAAATTTACTACAATACCTTTTTTAATTTTGTCATCGCTACGCTTTGGGAAAACGCTTTTCAAATAGTCGAATGCGGTTGGGCAATTTACAACGGCCACTTCGATGAATTTTTTAACAATTCCCAATTTTGTGTGGAGCGGTGACAGCAAGATGTCTTGAGTATTGTCAATTAAAGGTGCATTCTTCAGTTTATGTTGTTTCATTTGTTCCTCCACACTTCCTCTTGGTCACCACGAATTCAGAGGTGAGGGCGAATCCCA
Source organism: Phaonia tiefii (assembly GCA_963931995.1). Taxonomy (NCBI): domain Eukaryota; kingdom Metazoa; phylum Arthropoda; class Insecta; order Diptera; family Muscidae; genus Phaonia; species Phaonia tiefii. The sequence goes on along the minus strand of OZ008368.1, from coordinate 333,695,677 downwards.
ATTACAAAGAAACAGAAGAATTTAGGAAAGCCGACCTTATCGATGATCCATTGCAAAATGTTGATGGATCTTCATAAGTAACACCACTTGCTCTAGTCATTACTGTACATTCTGTACTACGATCTGGAGTTGGCGGCCTTGGTGATACAACATTTTCAGGTGCAAGCACTGGTAGTGTGGCTGTTGCAGTTGCTTTATGAATTTTATTTTCTCAGCATGTCGATTTAGATGACATGTGTAATTTATGCATGCATAGCAACTGGTTTCATCATGGTCACCTGGGCGATTAATCCAGTTTACCGGCTTACAATTCTTCATACTATGTTTGTCACCACTCAACCATGCCATGAGATTGTTATAACATTGGCGACATACTGTATAAGGTATGTAATTTTCCCCGGTCAAGTCTACTCCGTCGAAAAACAACTTATGTATATGCTCTCTTCAATTTACTACTTAAAAGATTCTTTTCCATTTGAAATCTTGTAGAACTATTTTTTCTGATTTGATGACCGCAAACGTAGCAAAATAAATCAACATTTTCACACTGCATATTGAAATTGTCAGTTTCCAAAGTTGTGTGCGAATTATGCTGTAGCACTTTCCGTCGGTGGTGCAATGTTTACTGTGCACGGCTCTTGTACATGAGGACGTGGGTTCGATCCCTGCTCAGACCACCTTACATTTCTTTCGACGACAGTCACCTCGCATAGTGATGGCGACACTATCGAGTATTTAGTCATGAAAAAGCTTCTCAGAAATACCATTCGGAACCGGTGTTAAATTGTAGGTCCCAATCAGTGAGTATAAAACTAAAGAGCGCACATCTCACTGATTTTGAGAAGCTCTCCTCAATCCCTTCATAGAATGTTGTGGGACACCATTTTTTTTGATGTGTTAACATCTATACGCGCGCCTCTAGGGCAGCAAACTATCAAACTAATACATACGCCAGTGTTAGGTTTGTAAGAGTAAATCATCGTTTGTTTGTTCGTTGCTTGGCAGTCGGTATTCAAAGTGATTATTGGGCGATTTTCATATAATTTTCCCACGCGATTTTCTCCGGAAATTGCTAGCCGATTTTATTAATTTTTGGATTAAAAAGCTAGTGCGGGTTTCGACGAAGAGTTTAGGCCAAAAATTAAGGCGATCCGATATCGGGGAGCCGAGATTTAAGTGTTTTAATTTGGAGTAATATTAAAAAAGTATTTTATGTTGATCTTCGGTTATATCGTTCGAATATAACAATGTATGTATGTATGTACACGTGTCTCTTGCTTTGCATTCTTTGACTTTTGTTGGAATAAAACAAAAAGTATTGAGCAAGAAAATAATGACACATGTGCTTGTACTGGCCTTTAAATAATTTTAAGTATTAAATATTATTTAACTGTAACGTCATCATATGATTGAACGCTGTGTTTTGTTTTGCAATGTAACATTTACGAATGTGTTCATAGAAATCGAACAGGTACCGTGTAGCAAAAAGGTGTTAACACATCGCCCGTGAGTTCGAACACTCATTGGATTTTTTTTTTTTTAATTTCTCTATAACTTTCACCGCTGAGCTTTCGTTGACGTCGCGCTGTGTAATGCATCGAGTGAGCGTCGTGTCGCTTTCATATTGTGTGCTGCGTCCCTTGTTGCGTGTGCTGAACTTACTGCTTTGCCTGTGCTGCTGCGGTCGGTGAGGTAGCATAGTATCCCAATGATGAAGTAAACGGTATTAAGAACCATTCCTAAGAAGTTTATATGTTCTAGAAAATTGTTTACTGAGATCTTAGGTACATTTTTGTAGTTCATAGTTTCCTTGAATTTTGAACGGTTTGGTACCTATGGGCCTAGACAGGGGAAAAAAGGTTAAAAAAATAATCGAATTTGTTAAAGTTGTTTGCGATTTTAACCTTGCAGCTGAAGTTCTTTTGATTTTATATGTGACAAAAGCTACAACTTTCACTCACAAAGTAAATCAAAATTCCGAACGGTTTGCAAGATATGAGCCTGACAAAATTATCACTTTTTTGCAAAAATGACACCAAGGCCCCAAAGTTTTGGGGGCCCATAAAAAAAAAGGGTGTGAAGATAAATTTATCCGATAAATTTATTTATCGAAGACACAAACAACTTATACAAAATTTCTAAAATCCGATTTTTTGCCAAAAAAAAAAGAAATTTTGTACAGAAAAAAGAGCCAATAAGCGTTATTGAAGGCATTTATAATGAATATAGTATATAATTAGCTTTATATAGAAACAAATAGTTTCTCTTCCTGTAAAAAATTGATCTTGGTTATTTTTTATCTAACTTGGGTCGCTCATGAAAAAGGTGAATGAGTTATTTATTTTATTTTATTTTATTTTATTTTATTTTATTTTATTTTATTTTATTTTATTTTATTTTATTTTATTTTATTTTATTTTATTTTATTTTATTTTATTTTATTTTATTTTATTTTATTTTATTTTATTTTATTTTATTTTATTTTATTTTATTTTATTTTATTTTATTTTATTTTATTTATTTATTTGTTTATATCCTACACAACAAGACAAAGTCTTATAGTGTACATTACAACTTCTAATATCTAACCGCCTAGCACCGTAGAAGCGCATTAACAGCGCAGCCTACATATATCTTGATTCCATTTCAGATCGGAGATATAGCCCAATTTGTGAATTGGCCCATGTCATTGACAGAAATAATGTTTTCGAGAGGTAATACTGTGTACTACTGATAAAAGACTGATAAAAGTGAATGAACTACCTGTATATTCCAAATTAGCCCCATGGGTGCATATAACACCCCCATCCCAAACATATGCTGATTCCATTTTAGATCGGAGATATAGTCAACTTTAGGAAGCGACCCATGTCATTGAGAGAAATAATGATTTCGAGTGCCAATATTGGACACTCCTGATAAAAGACAATGGACTACCTGTATATTCCAAATTAGCCCCATAGGAGCACATAATATCCCCATCCGAAATATATATATAAAATTCCAAAAAAAAATTTAGTGCTAAGGTTAGACGCTACTAAAAATTAAAGCTTTAAACTTCCATTCTGTTAAAATTGTTACAATTTTGCTCGTCACTGTATCTCAAACTTCTAACGGGGTTTTCAACAGAGACGCTACAAAAGTAAATCGATAGGGACAGCAAACGACGGCATTTTTTTCCCCGCTCTTTTCACATTTCTCTTCAGTAAGGTTTGCCATTTCATCATGGAAAGATATACGAGCCAACAACGAGTCGAAATTATTAAAATTTACTACCGAAATTTGGAGTCAGTTGCCTCAACTTTAAGAGACCAACTTTAAGAGGCCTCAACCATCAGCGATCAGGCTCATTTCTGGCTGAATGGCTTCGTCAATACGCAAAATATGCGTTATTGGTCAGACAGCAATCCACACGTAATCCATGAGTCATCATTGCATCCCGAAAAATTACGGTTTGGTGCGGTTTATGGGCCGATGGCGTCTTTGGGCCGTACTTCTTCCGTGATGATCAAGACCGGCACATTACTGTGAATGCGAATCGCTACCGCCGAATGATAACCGAATATTTTTGGCCCCAATTGGATAATATGGACTTGGAGGATATGTGGCCACACAGCGAATACCACAATCAATTTATTGGAAACCAAGTTTGGTGAACGTGTTAACTCACGAAATGGCCCAGTCGATTGGCCGCCTCGGTCGTGCGATTTGACGCCGTTAGATTATTTCCTGTGGGGCTACGTCAAGTCTATGGTCTATGCCAACAAGCCAGCGACGATTGATGAACTTCGTACGAATATCGAACGTGAAATTGCAACAGTATCGGCCGATTTATGCTTGAAAACCGTCGAAAATTGGGTTCAGCGTCTGGACTTCTGCAAGCGTGCCCGTGGTGGCCATGCAAAAGAAATCGAGTTCCATACATAATGGCGTCGAACGTACTTTCACAGGAATAAAGAATTTCATTGGTATCTAAAACCGGTTTTGTTTTATTGAAAAAAAAACTTTTGTAGCGCTCTTATTGAAAAACCCGTTATGTGCATGAAACATAATAGTGCATGTTATTTGTTTTCATTTATTAAATTTGCTTATTATGGCAAGATAGACTGCAACTAAATTCATATAAGACAACAAAGTTTGATATCTGAGCTACGCCTGTAGGCTAAATTTAGAAACTTTTCGTTTTTATTTCGTTTGCCATAATCACCTAATATTTATTATATTAAATCGTGCTTCTTAATAGAGATAGCAGTAGTACGGACATGCAACATAGTCTATTTACTACTTTTTAAAATAACCTAACGAAAACTCCTGGGGTTAGCTAATATCTAAACCATGTTTCTAACTTAAAAATATTTGCTTAAGTTTCAAAATCTTCATAGCTTTTCTTTGCAACAGCTGTAGTGGATATTATAAAGCTGTTTAAGTGAAAGCTTCAAACAAAAGTTGGTTAAGCTTTAATGCACATGTAAATAAAACACATAAGCTTTTTCACCCCTAATCACCACAACAATGGAGATGGTAGTAGACAATCCTTGAGAGTGAGAGAACTTAAGTGTAAATGTTTCCTTTATACAACTTTGCTGTCAAGAGGTTAATATTGTGTGTGAGAGAGGGAAAGAGAGGGAGAGAGAGCTAGTGAGATATTAAGATAGCGAGAGTGTTCAAACTGATGAACAAATCACATGGGAAGCAATTTTGTAGTGATTACCACGAAAATTGTCAAGTAATGTCATATAAATGTTAACAGAGTTGCCATGTATTTACAAGCGTTAATGGAATTCAAACTGTCATAGATAACGATAAGTTGTAGGTTATTTGTGTGATTAAAGAGTGTTAAAACTGATAGCGTTTACACGACAGTGGGTGAATTATTTGTAATGATTTGTTTTTTTTTTGATAATTTCCTCTATAAATTCCCCACCTTAATGCAACCATGCAGGCTTTCAAAAGCTACGCAATCGATTTCATAGTACTGCTTGCGAATACATACATGCGCAGTGAGGGACTTATATTCGCAATGGAAAAAGCAGGAACCTGAAGAGCTTTTTTCCGTAGGACTATCTCATTGGTTATATTACCTACAAACGCTTATGAACATCGACCGTGAACGTTTATAAAATCGAACAAAATTTTTTTGCTGCGCTTTACTAACTAAAAAAAGGTGATTACTAAATTTTTTGTGTGATACTGGGTTTTTTTCCATGTTAAACAAGTGAAATGTTAAGCAAAAAAGCAAGAAAATTCTTAAAATATCCTTGACAACTAATGAAATTCATGGAAAATTACAAAACTAGCGTTTGAAACAACTGCAGGAATTAAGTGAAAAAAATGAGATTTATAAGATAATTTATTGTGAAACAAAACCTGAAAAAAGTGTGAGATATTTCAAGCAAAGAAGGCAAAAAGAAAGAAAAAATTGTGTATCAGCCTTAACCAAAAAAAAAAAAAACGCACACACACACACACCAAGAAGAAGAAGAAGAAGAAAAAGGCAATGCCAACCATCCAGCCAACCAACCAACCAACATTTTCTATATTCGGGGTATACATGCTAAGCGATTACAAGAAGGCAAGACGAATGACCCATACACACAAACACACACACACACACACACGAGCCACACACATACTTAGCCCCACAAACACACACACACCCAAGTACTCATGAAAAACTCTGAGGAAACGGGGCCAAAAAGTAAAGGAATTTTTTTTTTTTTTTTTTGTGTTAAATAATACCTAAGGATCTAATCTGTGGTTGTCTCAAATACTTAAGAAAGGATGGCGTACAAACCGACTACAAAGTGTTTAAACATTCAAAGGAAACTTTAGTTGTGCCAAAGGAATTATTGATTTTTCTACAAAAGAAAATTGTTATAAAATAATAATTTCAAATTTAGAGCAGCAAATCTCCAGATAAATCTTACGTTTCCCAATTTTATATGGATTAAATAATTACAAACTATATAAACTTCTGCAGCTTTAGAAGAATGCGTTTTTTAGAAAAAAAAAATAGTGTTTAAAAATTTTAAAGACTTAAGTGAAATGAAATATAACAAATTTTCCAACACTTTTCGTTTTTCATCCTGTATTTTTTTTTTAGATTTGAGCAAAACGTAACAAAAACACTGTAACACAGAAAAAGCTTTACTCTCACTCTTAATAATAATAGTACGAGTGTCTCTCTTAAGGGATGATACAGTGAATATTGTAGTACTTTTTCGCCCCCTCTTTAACATAGTTGTACGACTTTATTGGGATTTAAGTAACATGCATTTCCTTAATAATCGCCGAGATGCTCTTGCCCATGTTTTCCATGGCCCATGAATCGAATGGAAAAGTTAATATGAATCTTAGAAAGAAACAGAAGAATCATTTTTGGGTTTATATTAATTATTTATTGAAACCCTCTCGTCCTTACAGTCACGATGTCACTGGAATCGATACAATTTTAAAAATATTGAAAACAATGACGACATGATACCTCGTGACTTCGAAACCAATCTTTATATATACAGCGAGACAAGAGTCATAAGTTAGGTTAGAGTGACTGTGAGTTCATCCCAAGGAAGCTCACCCAAGTAGCAGTGATGACGTCTTAAATACAGTCTTAAGTCATAGTTATTCTAATCCTGCAGATAAAACGTTCAATGTCTTTCCCGATTTCCATTTATCCGAGGGTCTAAACACATTTGATTTGATTCTTTTAAGAATCGATAAATGATATTCTACATACCTACTTATTTTCTCCAAACGAGTAAATTCTACCTTGAGTGCACAGTCTGGTCGGAGTACAACTCGCGTTCTCATGTACCATACCAACGCACATCCAATTCTTCGAGTCAAATATCTTAAGACAATCACCATTATCTAATAAACCAAGCTCATATTTAATCTGGAAAGTTCAGTTGTCCACAATCCTGGGATATCTCGCACACAAATGGCCAATGAAATCTTGGACCTATATTCTGAAATCGACATGTCCTCACAAGGAAGCTCACCCAAGTAGCAGTGATGACGTCTTAAATACAGTCTTAAGAGACAGTTATTCTAATCCTGGAGATAAAAAGGGTTAATATGTTTTCCGATCATAGGTGTCGATTTCCATTTAGCCAAGTGCCTGAACACAATTGATTTGATACATTCCAGAATCGATAAATAATTTTCTACAGACCCATATATTTTCTCCAAAAGAGTCAATTAGGCTTCGTGTATTTTCAACCTTGAGTGCATAGTCTGGTGGTGGCTACAACTCTCGCTCTCATGTACCATAGTAGCGAACCACCGATCCATCAATTCTAATATCTTACGGCAACTTACTTATCCGGTATCGAACAACCCCGGGGGGGTCAGGGACCTTACATATAGCATATTTCGCCAACCATACATGGTTCCTGCGTTATGTTGCTGGGGAAGTTATTTTTCAGAGTGTCTAGAAAGCACCTTGTGAATCGAATAATGTTTACATTTTGAAATGATTGTTAGTTGATACACGCTGAAAAATTTGTCCTTTTTGTTGTTTGGGTGGAAATTGGAAGTGTTTGTAGCTTGCCGCAAATATAGTATACTTGTGTCCAAACACATTGTGTTTGATATTCAATATAACATGTTTGGAACACAATGATTAAAACATATGCATTTGCGACCCAAATGTGTTTTTGTTTTGTTAAAAACTGCTGGAAACAAAAACGTGACAGACACTAAAGCAAAGAAAAAAGCAGCAGATCTTCAATTCCCGAAAACAATGCTTGCAAACATGTACATGGTTCCTGCAATATGTTGCTGGGGATGTTAGTTTTCAGCGTGTAGTTCAGTTGTCCACAAGCTTGGGCTATCTCGCAAATAGTTGAACAAAGAAGAGAGGCGACCTGTATTTTGAAATCGGCATGTCATAAAAATACACTACGCGGTAGTCCAAAATACCTGGGAAGTGAATTTTTTTTTCTTGTAGGTGCCGTCGAGTAAAACAAGAATCCATTAGTGAAATTTCCCAAACGCACCCAAATCTTGACATACGGATAATAAACCCGGTTATTCGTATTTGTTTGCGGTTATAAGGCTGTAACTTAGGTAATTATCAACCGACTTTCAGATTCCTAAAGGATTTGGAAAGAAGGAACTTAGTACTTTCGATGAGTGTGCACAAGGATTTTCTTTCTCGGGTCAAAAAAACAGTATTACAAAACTTACGAGGGCCGCACACTCGTTTTAAAATACAAATTTTGACAATTCATTTAATTTTTAATTTTATTTGTCATTCCATTAAAAAAGTATATAAATGTAATTAAAATCTGGTAACTGTGTTTAGTAACAATGTTACCAGAATATTCGCGGGCCGCATTGAAACATATCGCGGGCCGCACTTTGGTTGATATATTAAGAAAATATAAGAAATCTGTTTGTATTTGTCAAAGAACACACATTTTTATCAGAACACATTTTTATCTTGGACAAATAAACACGGATTTCTTAATTCTCCTTCAACAGCCTATATATTGTTCGAAAGATATATGTTCCTTCTTCCTAAATCCTTTGAGAAACTGGAAATCGGTTGATAATTACTTAAGTTACGGCCTTATAACCGCAAAAAGGTACGAAACCCTGGGTTTTATGCGTAAGTCAAGATTTTTGAGGTGTTTGATAAATTTCATTCTCATTCTTGTTTTACATCCCAGATATTTCTATTCCATTCCATTTTATTTCCGAAAACTTTTCCCATTACATACCATGAAGAGATTGGGGAGAGCTTCTCGCAACCCGTGAGCTATGCGCTTTCTAATTTTGCACTCACTGAATGGGACGTACAGTTTTACACACGTTCTGAGCGGTATTTTGAGAAGCTTTGTCATGGCTAAGTACTCGATAGTGTCGCCATCACTAAGCGAGGTGATCGTCGTCCAAGGAAATTGTAATGTGGCCAGAGCAGGGATCGAATCCAGGATCTCATGTACAAGAGGCCCGCACACTACCCATTGCACCACCGACAGATACACTGTGAAATGTATAATAACCCGAAACGATTATGAATCGAATAACATCAATATTGGCTAAAATACTTAATTCATATGGAATCATTTCAAAATTTAAACATTATTCGATTCACAGGGCGGTTTCTTGAGACCCTTAAAAATAACTGTCCCAGCAACAGATCGCAGGAACCATGTACATGTTTGCAAACATTATTATCGTGACTTAAAGATCAGCTGCTTTTTGATTCTTTATTTTCTGAGGCGTTTTTATTTTTAGCAGCTTCAACAAACAAACTCACATTTGGGGCACAAATTCATATATTATAACTTATTAATAATATTATATTGAATTGTAAACACAATGTGATTGGACACAAGTGTACTATATTTGCGACAAGCTACAAACACACGTTATATTTGCATCCAAACAACAACAAAAACAGGCAAATTCTTCAGCTTGAAATGAAAGATTAAAAAGTACAATTTTCACAGTTTAATTGTCTGTCAAAAAAAAGAAGATAGCAGAGAAAGGGAAAGCAAACACGTTTTCATTTCCGCAAACATCTGTTTCTTATTTCAGCTAAAACATATTTCTCGTTTTTGCAATCATTTTGCTGAGTATATTCATAACACTGCAAACAGTTTATTGTTACAACAGTGTATTTTCTGTAATAGCGGACAAATTGGTTTCTAATAAGTAACAAACAGTATTTTCTCTGTAACATACTCTATCAAACACATCCTGCAGGAACCATGTATATATTTGGAACACACCCCAAATATTCATTTGTTTGCAAATGGTGCTCTCAATTAAATTTAAATGCAAATATTAGCATGTTTACCTGCAATGATGTGTACTTTTACATGAAGTCATATGCGCGTTTCGTCCCAAGCATCCACATACTTACATCGAAGCATTCGTGTGCTTCCACCCAAACGAATGATTGATGACTGAATGCATGAAACTAAAATGCAGATCTAAATAACATAACAGACCCGACAACATAAGAAACACTCAATTCTTTTACACACGCATTCAGGAATATCTTTGAATCACTGACTGAAAGCATAATGCTCAAATACAGTTATAAACTTGGAACAACATTAACCTAGGCTGACATCAATCTCTCTTTCCCTCTCTTTTATTATTTTGCAATCGACAGAGCATAGCGACAATAAAAGTATATAAATACTGCATCTACCACAGCTGTTGAATCTTTATCTAGATTCCAAATATATTAATCATTGTGTTTCAAACATATTATATTGAATAGAAAACACAATGTGTTTCGACATAAGTAAAGAATATTTGCGACAAACTCCAAACACTCGTTAAAGACAGACACAAGAAAAGACAAATTTTTCAGCACTTGTTGGTTTTTGTTAATATCAAACTTTATTTTCCTAATATTCAATTCCTGTGATCAGACTGAGCAGTGTTCATGATTCAACTATAACTGGTGATGGTAGTAGGTATTTTGGTTGTTGTTGTAGGCAATGAGAATTGACATTTTGTTTTTGTTTTTCCTTCCATAGTTCTGTCAAATTCAACACAAATGTATAACAACAATAAAAGTAAACAAAAATGTACAAAAACAGAATACGCATGAATTTGACTGGTCTCTGCACAAACGTTATGGGAAATGTTAAATAAGCTGTTATTGTAACATAACCTGTAGTAGTTGAATCATAACACACGTTTGCCTGGATTCATGACAGGGCTCAAGACATTGTGCATATTCGGGAACGCTGAAAAATCTGTATTTTGTTGTTGTTTGGATGCAACTATATCTAGTTTGTAGCTTGTGGCAAATATAGTATGCTTGTGTTCAAACATATTGTGTCTGTTATTTAACATTACATGTTGAAGATACAATGATTAGTATGTTATAATATATGTTTTTTTTACCCAAATGTGGGTTTGTTTTTTGAAACCTGCTGAAAACAAAAACGTGATGGACAAAAAAGGACCAAAAAAGCAGCATATCTTCAATTCATCCAAACAATGCTCTCACGTAAGTATATGAATGTTCGAAACATATACATGGTCCCTACATAATGTTGCAAGGGTCGTTTCTTTCAGTGTGGGCCGTCCGAATGCATAGGAGATGTCTTTTAGAATCTTTTCCTTTTTCGAATCAGGGAATTAAGCTGCGTATTCAGATCTTGCGAAGTTCTCGTAAGTAATTTTATCACGGAAATTGATGTTGCAGAGGGTTACCCACCTATCTCTGGTATGACTTGCAAATAATGGGCGTCCCAAAATTGACGCAGAATGAATAGTAATTGCATTGTTCTTCGTATATATTAAATGTCGCACCGTTGGTTGAAACTACATGTGGTCCACATCTATATTAAGAAATTTAAAATAAATGGTTTTCCATTACATCCCATGAAGGAATTGGGGAGAGCTTTTCAAAACCAATGAGGTGTGCGCTTTCTACTTTTACTCTCACTGATTGGGAGCTACAGTTTCACACCGATTCGGAAGGGTATTGTCAGAAACTTTATCATGGCTTAGTACACTCAAGAACTAATTGTTTAAAAGGAGCGTGTAACAACCGTAAATTCGACTGTTGCCACCAAATTGAAGTTACCATAAACGAATTGAGATTGTCACGACCGAATCTAGTGCCCAGAATTGAAATTCGACTGACACAACCTCTAATAGGTTGTGACAACTTCTAATGCGGTTGTATTAACCTCAAATTCAGTTGTGATGACATCTAATGTGGATGTGCCAACCTCTAAATTCGATTATGGCTAATTCGGGTAATTTTTCTGGGTGTATACACGATAGTGTCGTAACTACAACTATCTTCGAAAGAAATGTAAGGTGGTCCAATGTACAAGAGCGGCGCACATTAACCATTGCAACACCGATGGTCATTATGCAATTAGAGATATTCAATTTAGAAATAACAAAAAAATATTGTCATGTCATGAAAGAGAACCATTAACTGTTATTGCCCGATCAGACGCATTTCAAAGAAATCTGGGTTCAGTGATGATCCCAGCCCAAAATCTGCTTCAACCAGTGAGTGACACTGGGACGTTGCTCCTGTTTTTTTTTCTCAATAATTTCTCGTGTATTTTTTTACCAGGAAATGCGACAATTTTGTCATCAAATCCTCAAGATGAAAAAAGTCTAGAGCCTACTAATCGGATCAGTTTAGTATCGTAATCGGTATTTTGCAAGTCCGATAAAATAGAAACTTTAATTAAAACTTAAAAAAAATAGTTGTATGAATCAAGTTAATAGAAGAATAGGATTTCATCAATATTGGCTTTTAGTAGTTACCACCCTTTAAAAGGAATTTCGTACGGCCTCTGATCGCTGAAGATGATCTTGTTCGAACAGCTTTCTTTTTTAATATTTCTGAACAATAAAAACGCATTCACATTTAGTTAACAATTTAATTTTTTTGTCGATAAAAATAACCCCTGAACTATCAGCTGTCACGGTGTTTTTTTCTTCACACACATGGCACGAAACTCAATACTTGCCTGAGTTTTCGGAACCCCTTTATTCTATCAAAAATTCCTCTTCGTAGTCCATTTTTGAAAACGCGTTTACCTTTAGTTTAGAGTATTAATTTTAATAACCCTGAACCATCAGCTGTCACGGTGATTTTTTTCACACACATGGCACGAAACCCAATACTGGCTTGAGTTTTCAGACACCCTTCAGAAATTCCTCTCCGTGCGTCATTTTGGGTTTTACGCATACAGTCTTACTTGTTTTTTTGTTATAGCAATTGTTTCCGTACGATTTGGTTTATTTTGTGATTTTTTATAGACGTACTTATGTACTATGGGAATATGGGGCTTTAAGCTGAATAATTATATAAGCGTTTTTAAGGTACAAGTTGGTTGGGAATAATCTAACTTTTAGATGGCTTAAACAACCCTTAGCCGCAACAGGTCACTTTGAATGTCCTACGATGGCTACGATGGCTAGCATCCCCTTGGTGGTGTCACAACGATCCATAACGGACAATAAATGTCAATATTAACATTAACTTATAGCAGGATTTACCATTACATTCTGGAGGAGAAATTTGAGAGGGCTTCGGTTCAAAAATTTACTGAAAGAAAAAGCTTCATTATACAATAGAATTTTTTTTTTGCATAAATGAATATATTAATCGAAGCTGAGCTAACTTTCTGAATTCACTGTATTGTTTTGTGACTGGGACAAATACGTTTCATTGCTGCAATTTGTTTCATTACAACGATGGTTATGTGTTGGTATTGTCGGTGGTGGTGTAATTCATGTGCGCGGCACTTGTACTTGAGAACGTGGGTTCGATTCCTGCTCTGGCCACATCACATTCCTTTCGGCGACGATGAACTCGCTTAGTGACAGCGGCACTATCTATCCGATAATTAGCCATGAAACCGTTTCTGAAAAAAAACTATCGTAATCGGCTGTCGATCCCAATCAGAGAGTATAAAACTAGAAACACACAGCCATAATTGAAGCTCTCAGGAACATGTTTCAGGAATCATGTATATGTTTGCAAGTGTTTTTTATTAAAAGATCCGCGGCTTTTTAATGTCTTTGTTGTCTCTCACGATTTTGATTTCACCAGTTTTAAACAAGCCAAGCTACATTTGGGTCACAAAAATATATATAGTATTTTAACATATTATTCATTGAGTCTCCAACATTTATTATTGAATGGACACAAGTATACTATATTTGCCACAAGTTACAAACACGTTATATTTGCATCCAAATATTGTATAGTCCTTTCAATGGATGTGTATAATAGGAAACTATTTATTTTAAATGTGTCATCGATTCGTTAAGGCCCGTTCTAAGATCAATATATTATGTGAAATTTTATGAAGTTCCATACAAACCAATTGCCTATGAAATATCAGCAACATGTATCTAGGCATAATTTAATGTTGCTAAGAAAAATGCAAGCAGCATTCAAATTTTAGGATAAAATGATCAATGTTGCCAACTGTTGCTCAATTTTTGAAAATAAACACAGATTTTAGTACAAACCCCCTTAAAAATAGGCAAGAATATAGTCATCATCAGTGATATATTGCCGCCATATTTCGATACGAAACAAATTAATATCACGCGAAAGTTCCTAGTACTCGGCTTTTAGGAACATTGATTTGAAAACTGAAACTCCCATACATGTATTAACATTAATATCAAGTCTCTGTATTGTCTGTTACTTTTCCATTAAAAAGAGTTAATTTTTTAATTTCCACTTCGATGGAAAAATTTATTTTTTAGCTTAGCTTTTTGCTTAGCATAATCTGTCTTGTTATTATTACTAGGAATTAGTACTAGGAATCGAAATTTCAACGGCCGGTAGGGGACTATAAGTACCACATTTGGGTCACAAATGCACAAATTATAACCTATCAATCATTGCGCCTCCAACATGTTATATTGTATAGAAAACACAATGTGTTTGGACACAAGTATACTATATTTGGGACAAGCTACAAGCACGCTATATTTACATCCAAACAACAAACAAAGGCAGATTTTTCAGCGTGTACCACTAAACCAAAAAAAAAAAGTATATTAGTAAACACGGCAGAAAATACTGCTTAAGAGGGGAAAGCAAACTGGTTTGATATTTTAGCAAACATATATTTTCTGTTTAAGCAAACATTTTCTCAAGTATCGTATCAACACTATAAGCAGTTTGTTGAAATGACAGCACATTAGCGATAATAGCAGACAAATTCCCTGCTGATAAGTAGCAAATATTGTTTGCTATTAATAAAAGTAAATATTTTCAGGGATTATTTTTATTTATTCGGCCTTTTTATTGGTACTCTTTTATTTTATTATTCAACTTCAAGACCATCTAACTATATCTCTATAAATAGAGATAATGCGTCCTCATGATTCCTGACAAACCGTATAGCTATTTCAGATGTAGCCACAGATCTTCGTCAGCGGTTGTTGTTGTTGTAACAGATTGTCTGTTTCCACTTGTTCGTCCCTGGAATACATAAAAAACAAAATTAAGTATAATTCCCTTATGATGAATTTCATTTAAAAATCGAGATAAAACTGAAATTTTGAACCCGACCACCTCAGATATCGATGAAATTTTGTTCATAGCTAAATTTGATCAATACAAACAAATTCTCATTTTTAGAAATGACTGTTTTGGGATTTTTTGGGCGTGGCACAGTGGGAAAGTTTTCGAAAAAACGCGAAAATGGTCGAAAATAGCTCCATTTGAACTACAATAACTCAGAATCGGCTGAACCGATTTCCATGATCTTGGTATCATTAAAAAGATATTTTAACAGGCTTTATGACACGTTTAAAAAAAAAACAATGTTTATTTATTTTACCTGTAAATATAAAATATAAGGGCAATTACTAGAAGTGACACTACTTAAAAAATTATATAAAAAAAACTAAAAAAGAACCCATTTTTATTTTTTGATATGGTATAGGTGAAGGATAAACCTTTCTAAAAAAATAATACACTGTAAAAAAACCCTTGATCTTTTTGGTTTTTTCGTTAGTTAACATTTTTTTTTTGTTATAAAAACGTGTCATAAAGCCTGTTAAAATATCTTTTTAATGATACCAAGATCATGGAAATCGGTTCATCCGATTCTGAGTTATTGTAGTTCAAATGGAGCTCTTTTCGACCATTTTCGCGTTTTTTCGAAAACTTTCCCACTGTGCCACGCCCAAAAAATCGCAAAACAGTCATTTCTAAAAATGAGGGTTTGTTTGTATTGATCAAATTTAGCTATAAACAAAATTTCATCGATATCTGAGGGGGTCGGGTTCAATGCATCTCGATTGTTACATGAAATTCATCTTATGGGGAATAGTGTCATGAGGGCTGATAGTGTGGGCACTGATCTAAGGTGCCTGGGATGTTTTTTGATCTGTCTGAGTCCAGAATAGAACTCCAACCAGATCTGATGCTGCTTTTGAAAATTTTGAAAAATTCAAACTGATTTGAGAATTTTCCACGATGCAAGTGTTCGAAATATATCGTTTTCTTGTGTGCTTTGCTTGCGATATTTTTCGAACACCTGCATAACCTTGAGCTTGAATAAAAAAATAAAAAATAGTAAAACATGCCATGAAGCTTTTTCATACTCAATTACACTAAGAGAAGTGACCGTAGTCGAAATAAAAATAAAAATAAGGTGTTCTGAGCAGTCCTGCGAAGTCGGAGTCTGGAATATTTGCCAGGAGTCCAAGTTGGAGTCTTAAAAATTTGGATGACTTCGACTCTACCAATAGTCCAAATTTTCGAAAATACCACTTTGCTTCCCGATTCTTTCGGTTATATACATTATTACATAGATAACATCAGTTTGCCCTAGATCTAAGTCGATTTGACGTCGATTTCATGGATTCTTATGCCAAGAATACTATTTTTATGGTGATTATATATCTGAAAAGTGAATTCGTTCTATATTCTTTTGAATAAGGGATCAATTGTGTTTAATTTAACAAATATTTTTTTGAAAACAAAATAAATATTTGGGTGACAATTATAATATGTTGTTTAATTTGAATTTCCTGTCCAAATGCAAATTCAGAAAACTTTCAATACCATTGACAATTGTACTTAAATTCAAAGTATTTTCTACATATTGGCAATTTTGTTTTTCAAATAATTTATACAGTACAGGTTTATGACTTTGAAAGTACTACGAGGCAATACCTATCGAAATCACAAACCTCTACATATAAAATACGTTACAAAACCGAATTGCCAGCAGTCAAACAATTAAAAGAACACACCATATTTCATTACAATTGGCATCCGATTCCACAACCTACATTTTCATTGCTTGAGAAAAAGCAAATTCAAAACTTTTAATTGCCATTGCGAATAATAGTAACTATTTTGCATTTGCATTAGTTTAAGTAATGCAAATTAAACTCCAATGCAAATTAAAAAAAGTCATGTATGTTAATAACATCCATTGAAAGGTTTCCAAAGGAGTATTTCAATCAGTTATCTTGCCTTCCCAGATATCCGAATTTTTAAGAATGATCTGCTGAAATTATTTCCCATTACATCCCATGAAAGGATCAGAGCTTCTCAGAAAGGATTTCTCACGGAAAGTCCAATCTTGTGAGAGATTGATTGTGACAGATTTGAGAGATGTTTTTGGATTGGCTCTCAAACCTCTCATAATGATTTATGAATAAAGGTGTTAGTTGTGAAGGATATATAGTTTGCGAGATGTAATGAAAAAATGCCTCAATTCCATTTTTATCATGTCGTTAATAATACGAATGTGAGTCTCAAAACTAGTTCGGATGTTTTGAGAATCGGAGAAAACAAAAACAATTTTTTGCACGAAACCCATATGTTTGTCGAAAAGCAAATGTAGCTCAAGAAATTTAAAATAATTTTTAAAATATTAGTGTAATTTTATTTTTCTCACCGCCTCGCATTTCTGATCTTTAATGCCAGAAAATGTCACTTGAAAATATTTCGGAACAGGGTGTCCTTGTTATTATATGCACACAAATAACAATTTTAAGGAAGTTGTAACATTAATGGGCAGTTTTTAAATGTGTAGTTAACTATTGGATTACTTAATCCTAATTGAAAGTTAATTAGGGATTAACTTCGCATTTTTTTTTTGCTAAAGTAAGCAGGCATATTGTTAAAGATTATGGCAACCCTTGAATTCTTATTGGAATAAATCTTTTGTTTCGATAAATACCAAACCCATGAGGAGAAAAAAACAAAGATAATTACGTGAAATTAGAAATAAATCAGTAAAATCGAAGTCAATTTAATAAAAATGTATAAAATGCTCCTATGCAAAAACTATTAAAGAACTATATTGTAGAAATACTCGAAACAGAAACATGTGTGACCTGCTCCACGAAAAGGGACCTCTGCGCCGAAAAAAATTTTCTTTACTTTTTGAGTGATTCTTATATGATTTTTATTCTTATAAACGCTCTTCAAATGCCGCAAACCGCAAGTTTCTATGTCTTTTAGTTCTTTTACAAATCACCTGTAAAGATGAACATAATTAATGAAAAAATTGAAAAATGTGATATAAATAAATATAAATATAAATATATTATAATATTTGAAATTTATAAAAAGTTCAATATCAAAGGTACAAAATTACTAAAATATCAAAATTCTACTCTTTTTTACTCCTAACACGCTTTTTTGGTGGTTCTTCTGTAGCGGAAAAACGAAGCGCTTTTTTTAAACGCGTTTTCCTCAATAACTCCTTTTCAGCGCAATAACCTCCCTTTTCGTGGAGGAAGTCACATGTATTTTCTCATTTTGACAATCTGTAATGTTATTGTGAAAATCATATGGTTACTACAAGTTAACCAACTAATATTTTGTGGATAAATCATTGTTAACGATTGACAGAAAAATACAATTCCATGCCTAACCACATAACGAAGATGACCATTTATTGAAAAACTGGCCATAAATGTGCCATTAAAGTCTCTGGGTTAAAACTTCTATCATATAATCTTCAATCATAATATCCGCCAAACAAATCTAAATTTGTAGGCCGGCGTTACTTTCGACTAAGAAGAAAATTGCGTTTCGTTTAACCAAATGTTGTCCTTAGATCTCAGAACTGGGTTTTTAAATTATCTTAAGTCGAATTTCTTGTCCAATATGAACATTTCAATCTAATCAGTTTTCCAGTTTGATCCCAATGAATGCAAAAAATATCTTAGCTTTACATCCCATGATCAGTGAGATAAATTTGGACAATTTTCAGATATTATTACGCCAATCACTAAGAATATTTAGTGCTCTGAAAACAATTTTTGAAGGGGGTGTCTCAAAAGATGAATATTGAAGAGTTGATTCAGGGAACGCCAAACTATTTTTAAACGAGGGTACTTATAGTAAACTAGTAAACTAGCGGCCGTTGAAATTTCGATTTCTTGTAATTTTTTATTGTATTTTTTGCTCAATACATGCTGAAAATAGTCCGAGCAACATATTGAAAGAACCATGTGCATGTTTACATGCAATGTTTTCATGAATTGGAGGTAACCTCCTTTTACGTTCCTTTGTTGTCTGTCTCGTTTTTGTTTTCTCAGCTGCTTTCAACAAACAAAGCCACATTTGGGTAGCAAAAACTTAAATTATAACCAATTAATCATTGTGTCTCCAACATGTAACATGAAACACATTGTGTTTGGGCACAAGTATACTATATTTACGACAAGCTACAAACACATTATATTTGCGTAAAAACATATGTAGGGTGCATATGTAGGGTTCAAAAGACGTATCATGATGAACATAAATCGTTATCCACACTTTTATGATACGTCAGTTTTGAATAGGGAAAGAAATTATAAATGTCGATTTATGTTAGAAATGTTACAGATAATAAGGAAACTTTAACGCAGATACAGATAATGTAGCACAGAATAATAGATTTCAACCACAAATAAAAATAAAATTCTTTAAAATCTAATATTTTAATTTTAAATTAAAAAAAAAAAACTGTATTTTCAAAATAGAGCATTTTCTTCAAGGCCTTATTTTGAAGTGTAGATCAAGCAAATTTTCCTTATTTTACGGGGGTATTTCTCAACTTATTTTGCGCATTTGCTTTTAGTTTTATTTATTTGATGTTTTTGAAAGTATTTTCCTGTAAATAACAAAATAATGTCAATCGAAAAATTGGGGAGGAAAAGTATGCTTGATTGAGATTTCAAAAGTCTGCAATGAAAAAAATTCCCTACCAAATTTTTGAAAATATATTTTCCTGTTTATGCTCGAATGGAATCGAAATTCCAATGGCCGGTAGGAGACTATACGGCATTATCTAAAATTTTTACCGAAGAGACCAATAACTTTAGATGTACTATACCCCTCCCGAAAATGTAATATAAGTTATTCCTTCACTCCCAAAACAAAAGCCTAACCAGGATGTTTTAAAACATTTTCTTGGGCCGCTGATATTGAAATCGTAGTCAGATTAGCGCCATCGTTGTCCACTACCAAAATTCCACAATGACGAAAAAAGTGATGCGATGCGTCAATAAATTTGGACGCAGATTATTTAATCAGACTTCGAATTTAATATCAGTCGCCCAGCAAAATGTTTTAATACAGCCAGCTGCATTCTTCTTCTTTCCCAGACTGTGAACTTGCACAGAGTCGGCTCGAAACCATTTTTTTCTCGGAATAACTTAAAATTATAAGTATGTTTCTGATTTGTGATGAACTAAACAAGGCGTGTGACTGACCTGACCAACTGTACCGCCTTTGGCGAGACTGTCCCGCTTTTTGCGGGCTTATCCAACATTTTGGTAGCTCGTACCGTCTTAAATCTATAATAACAAAATGATTATATACAATATAAAATGCTTTACTTGATATATTTACAGCCTATTTCTCTTTTTCGAACGACACCATTCATTCGTATTCTTGACAAAAAAAATTTAGTTTAGGTTCCACAATCTTGTCGTTTCAAGTCGAATGGAAACATAAAAGTTTTCGAAACTTTTCAGTACAAATTTTGGTTTCACTATTTCGAATGTTCTGTCAGCTGGGAACAAACATAGAGTCAGGTGAACGAAAATTTCGACTGAGAGGAACTCAATTTGAGTCGAATGTGCGTGACTGATTTTTGTTCGCTTAGCTTTTTGTTCGAGATAGAGAAACAGGCTGTAAGTCTTATTATAACTAAACACATGTATTGTTTATTGATTTTCTTACTTAAAAACAAACATGTCCACCTTTTTTACCCCTTCTGTCCCGCTGTTTGCTCACAACCAGGTGATAAGGTTACCTACAATTAGTATTTTTTCAAGATATTGTTCACTGTAGCACAGAGTTATTCGATAGTGTCCCCATCACTAAAAGACTTGGTTGCCACCGAAGCACGTGATAGATATTCAGCCTGGGAATTGAACCCATCTTCTCATGTACGACAGTTACGCACGCTTTCTGACGAGAGTCACGTACGCTACGAGAGTCACACGCGCTAACACCAACTGGCTAAGGAATGAAACCAGGGTTCGTATTTGGGTAGCGATCGTTTACCAACTACCCACAGGGTATGGGGAAAATTATGGGTATGCCAACGACGATGGGAAATTAACCATCACGATTACCCATTACCCACAGGTTAATGGGGAAAATAATGGGTAGTTACCAACGGTGATGGGTAATGGGTTACCCAGGTTAACCCATCCCCATTTTTGATCGAACATATGAAAAAACTTCTGTATCTCGGAAACGGAGCGTCCATCGTAAAAATATCCAATTTTAACCGGTTTCTAAGGGTTTTTCATAAAGTGGTCCAATTCATATGGATGATTTTTTTCAAAAATCGTCAAAATAAGAAAATCGCTAAAGTAAAAAAGTGGATATAATTCGGAAATGATGCGTCGAATGGCAAAAATATTAACGTACATAGGTGTCTTTAACAAATTGATGTCTTTAATATGGCATCACTTTTTAAAAAAAATCACTAAAACTAAAATTTTTCGAATAAAACAAATCGGTAAATCGACCTCATGCCTATATCTCGGAAACGGGCCTGTTTATGAAAAAACCTTAAAATCCCGGGAAAATTGACAATTTTTCTATTGGGCACTCCGTTTCTGAAATAGAGTTTTAGCGATTTTTTATTTAAAAAAATTTAGTTTTTCGATTGGACGCACCGTTTCCGAGTTATAACCACAATTTTATTATAGCAATTTTCTTATTTTGGCGATTTTTTGAAAAAAAATCCATACGAATTAGACCAGTTTATATGAAAGACCCTTTGAAACACGAAAAATTGTTTATGTTTTCGATTAGACTCTCCGTTTTCGAGATATAGACATACGGGCGTTTTAGCGATTTTTTATGTGAAAAATGTTAGTTTTAGCGATTTAAAAAGGTAAGTGATGCCATATTGAAGACATCCATTGGTTTAAGCCTCTTTAAGAGGTACAAATTTTATTATTTTTTAGATTGGACGCATGGCTTCCGAGTCATAGCCACTTTTTAATTTTAGCGATTTTTTGAAAAGAAAATTCTTTTAACGAATTGGACAACATTATGAAAAACCCTTAGAAACCCGCAAAATGTGTTATTTTTCCGATTGGACGCTCCGTTTCCGAGATACAGAAAGTTTTTCTAATTTTTTCATATTTTCGATCAAAATTGTAGATGGGTTACCCACACATTACCCACGACCGTAGCTACCCATTATTTTCCCCATTACCCTGTGGGTTATGGGTAATGGTGATGGGTAAATCCCCATCGTCGTGGGGAGCTACCCATTATTATCCCAATCCCCTACTGGATAATGTGTAATCGTGACGGGTATTTCCCCATCGTCGTAGGTAGCTACCCATTATTTTCCCCATACTCTGTGGGTAATGGGTAAACGATCATTACACATTCCCCACGACGATGTGTATGGGTTTCATATTGGCGGGGGGGGGGGGGTGGGTAAATACGAACTTTGAATGCAACTATTATCATTTCCTAAAAATTTAAATGTCCCCACTTTACATTCCGTATTCAAATCTTATGAGATTTTCATTCTCATAAGAAATACGTGTATAAAAAATAACGAAAATTTCATGATTCAAAAATTTCACACACTTTTCATTTGCTTGCAACTCAGCTCTATGCGAAATATTCTCAAACAAAATCTAGTACAGGGTTGTTAAACCAAAGTTATTTCGTTCGAATATAATTGAATCGCTGATTGCAGAAACCACATGAGCTCACAATTCGAAATCGGTGGTGCCATTGAGGGTATCAAAAACATGAGTCACAGACTCATGCGGTTTCTACTCTAATTTCAGTTCTTGCGCGCTGGACATTGAGATTTTTAACAACCTGACTCATGTCATTTATGAACACATTGTGTAAATACCCCTTTAGAATGTGAAAACAAAATTAAAGCCAATTGGAAAAAAAATTTGACTCATGTGGTTCTGGTAATCAGCGATTCAATTGTTTGATAATTGTTTGGTACCGAAACTTTGACATTTCGATTGTTTTGACAAACACAAGTAACAACAAATGCTGTAGGATTAAATTGGAGTAAAAAAAGGAATTATTCCGGAAATATTTTCAAGGTAAATCAGAGAAAGTTACCACCTAACTCCCGACAACAAATATTTGTTTACAGATAAATAACAAAATTTCTTAACAAAATTTCGCAAGAACTAAATTCGGGGCTTTAACATCAGTTTTAGAATCCGTATCACTGTGGCAATTTTATATATCATCCCTGTCTGTCACACTCCCTCTCTCTCTCTCTCACTGTCTCTGTTTCTTTGGGTCGTTATTTCACTTCCACTCTCTCTCTCTCTCTTTTTCTTGGTTTATTCTCTTGAAAACGTATACATACATACACAATTTCCATACTGACACACACACATACATTAAGCACAAGAAAACAAGAGAATTCGCAGTTAAACAACAAAGCAAATAATACGAATAAAAGCTAACAGAATTAGAGGAATAAAAAACACGAATGCAAACCAATTTTACCAACCACTGTTTCCTTCGTTGGAAACCCCACAATAACATACGCACACACATACGCACACACACACACACAAACAGCCTCCTACACTTACAGACACACTTCAACCAAGTACTTGAGCAAAGTGGAAATTTAGAAGAATAATACGAAGGGAAATCTTTATCCACCCTCTTCCAAGTATTGTACTAGAAGAAAACAAGTCAAACCCCCAACAGCACTAGAAACAGAAAGAAGGAAAGAACAAACAAGAGGCAAAAGGAATTCACCATTATTCGTATGCACACTCGTACAACCCAGAGAATGATATGACTCCTATTAAACGGCATGGATTCGTTGAACGTATGGACATGTAACACACACCAACGCAAACACACTGTGACACAGTATCATATGTATTAGGGCCGCTTTGCTCCCCACACATTTGTTGTCCAACTACAGATGTTGTTTTTGTTGTGTGTTGATACTCTGGCGAATTGTATCGATTTCATGACGTTGTCGCATTCGGGATTGTTGTTGTTTTTGCTGTAGCTGCTCTTCTTGCGTTATCATCGTCGCCAAACATTACACATACACACTCTTCCCCATCCATATGTATGTATTGTTGTCGGTATCGGTTTTCGATTTTAGTTTTATGACCAAACTCGATAGCACTAGTAGTTTCTATTTCTTCTCGCGGATGATGGTGATGAAAATGGAAAGAGACCAGAAATTTGCCATGGACCCATTTTGCAACTGTAGTAGGACATAGCTCCACTTGATCCAGTATTGTGCAAAACTTTTGACAACCACTCATAATGACTCGCAATTATTTACTCTTTGAAGTGGCGAAAACGACATCATCCCCAGTTCTTTTTTGGCCGTGTTTTTTTTGCGCCGATTTGTCAGCGAGTGGGTTAGTGTGTGATAAGGAATTGGCAAGGAACACAAGTTGCCACAATTGGGTTGCCAATAATTCATTCATAATTTGGGAGAGGCAAAGTACAAAAACAATTGCAAAATGTCAATTTTGGAAACATTTCCAACACAAAAACTATTGAAATATAGATAAATCTGAATTCAAATTTAATTTAGAATTGTTTTGAAATGAAATTTATAGACATGTAATTAATTTAGGGACTTAAGCAGCATTTACACCTACCAAGATTATCGCATTTTCGAGACTATCGACGTTTTTGATGTGTTAACATCTATAGGCACGGGTAGGGCAATCTATCAAAGTGAACACATGCAAACAACACACAGCATTAACATCGCATACGGGGTTATTGTATATACAATAATAGTCTCTGCCAGAAAATAAGTATGATGATGTAGCGGCAACGAACAAACAATCAGGTCGTCGTCGTCAAAGAGTGTTGAATAGTATAGAGAACTCATGGAACGAGTTGTATGACTCAAAAGCACTGGCGATATTAAAACGTATTGTTCTCTTTTTGTCATAACTTGGGTCATTCATAATGTTGATATGAAACATTGAGGCCTTGATATGAAACATTGAGGCCTTTATGTTTTTTATATTGTTTTATGTAACAACATTGTCGAAATGGTGCATTTATATTGAAATAATCTACAAAGAGAATAAGACTCGTTTATGCTCTTTTAATCAAACTCTCTACAAAGAGCGGAAAAAGAGTGCAATACGTACTCTATACTATTCAATACTTTTGTCGTCGCTCTGTTTATGACAAAACAAAAACAATTATTTCAGTAAGCTAAATATTGCTCTATTTATTTAGTTGTATGCAGAGTTGGGAATTCTAGTTCATACAAGTGAGCACTCATTTTAGTTCCGCGCCACAGAATGAACTAGTTCGTTCATTTAGTTCACTAGTTCATTGTATCATTTTAGCTTAACAGTTCACATGAACTGTGAACTTTAGAGCTCATTTCAGTTCAACTTGTAGTTTTAGTTCAGTCGGAGCGAAAATGGTTTGATTTCTGCAGATTTCTAAAGTATTGTGGATACTGGGATATCTTTTTATATTAAATCGCCGTAATTGAAGGCATTACTTGATATAAACCTATGCGGAGACACAAATTGAGGTCGGCTTAACGATTGCTTTATTCCGTTCCCGAAATATTGGTATTTCTGTAATGTTTTTATATATTGGAACAAAATTGGTGATCAGCGCTGTCGTCATTGAGCAAACGAGAGCATGAACTAGAAACTGGTAGAGATAACTGCACAACTGAAATACAGAAATCTGCTGAAACAAGTGAACTACTGAACCCAAAGAGCGGAACAGTGCGAACTAGTTCATCTAGTTCAGAATAGCGAATCATTCAATTGAACTAGTTCGTTCGTGAGCTACACAACTCTAGTTGTATGCCAACATTGAAACAAGTAGGTCGTAGTCGTTCTGTTTATGACAAAACAAAAACAATTATTTCAGTGAGCTAAATATTGCTTTATTAATTTTAACAATATTACATCTAATGTTAAAGCAGATGTAAGAAAAAAGAAAATGTAATAGCAAAAGAGCCTTCGGCACAAACACTATTCGTTTTTTATTTTTCCAATGTAACATTTATGTAATCGTAATCGAACAGGTACCGTGTAACAAAAATGTGTTAACACATCGCCCGTGAGTTCGAACACTCATTGTTTTTTTTTCTTAAGGAGTTAGACATATATAATGCCGATAAAGCGATAATCTTGGTAGGTGCAACTGAAGTTCGATAGGGATTTAATAAATCTGAGCTGAAATTTAGTTTCGAATAATTTTGAAATAAAATTCATAGACATCTAATTTATGGTCTAATTAAAGGTCTTCCATAAGATATTTAAAAAATGTAATTATAAACAATCCAATAACGGAGACAAATATTTACAAAATATTCTTATTTCTTTCATTCCGGGAATCCTCAATTAAAGGTTTTCGATTGCTAATGCCTGTAACGCGGTTTTGTTGATAGCAACCTCAGTTACGTCCGGGATATTTCTATAGGATCCACAAAATTTTTCCAAATAAGAAAATAATAATTTACTCACTTCTGCGATCCGAATTTTGATTATTTTTATTTTTTTTCTTAAGATAGAAAATAATTTCCTGTACTGAAAAGGCTACAACGGATACTTTTGTCGAGAACACTCGCATCTTCTGAAGAACACTCGTCTTGACTTAAGAGCACTATTCTGGCTTTAATGACACCCGTCTTGTATTGAGAACACTCTCTGAAGAAACTTGTATTGACCTCAATTCATTCTGTGCTTTGAGGCTAGTGCTGCGCATAAGCAAGCAACCGGTTCTACAGGACCGGGTCTTTACGCGAACCAAACGTACTGGTGCTTACAATAAGCGAATTATGGTGCCAAAAAAACCGAAAACGATTTCAAACGAACCGAAAGACGGGTTCAAATGAACCGAAAACAGTTCTAAAGAACCGAAAACGGTTCTTAAAGGACAGAACAACGTGCTCAAAAGAACCGGAAACTGTTTCAAACGAACGAATGAAAGACGGAATCAAATTAACCGAAAACAGTTCTAAAGAACCGAAAACGGTTCTTAAAGGACCGAATAACGTGTTCAAAAGAAACGAAAACGTTTCCAGAAAGACAGAATCACGATTCCAAAAGAACTGAAAAACATTTTGAAAAGAATCTTTAAACAGTTATCAAAGTTCATATTTATTTAATAACTTAAGCACTTAAACTTCTTTAGGACAGCAACTTGATGAGAACAGGAACCGGCCCAACTGCCCGGTTCTTCTCGGAACCGGCCTCGATAGAACCGGTTCTTGAAATTTGCGGAACTGCACATCACTATTTAAGACACATCGCAGACAGGTCGTTTTAAGTTGCCGATAAATTGGTGTGGATGAAAAATCGCTGAAAAATCTTTCTTTTTCTATTGTTTGTATGCAAATATCACATGTTTGTAGCTTTGAGTCATAGGTAAGGCAATAGTCTCTATGGTGGAATCGGAGTAGCTACCCACAGCAATAGGGAATGAGCCATCACGATCACACATTACACATGGAGAATGGGTAGTTGGTCTTTACCAATTACACGCGGAGATGGGAAACTGGATGCCCAGGGTAACATATCCCCATTTTTAATTGAAAATATCAAAAATATAAAAAATGTCTATACATCGGACATGGAGCTTCCAATCGGAAAATTATAAATTTTTAGGGGTTTTTCATAAAGTGGTCTAATTCGAATGGAAGAATTATTTTTCAAAAAACGCCAAAATAACACTGTGTGTAATTTTTTAAGTCATGGCAAAATAACCATATACGGACACCACTACGTGATAAAAGACTAAAAAAAAAAGACCCGTGTTTCCCAATTTTTCCCAAAGTCATGCGCTTTTTTTTTATGGGCCGGCAAAGATTTGGGGCCTCGGTATCATTTTCGTAAAAATGTGATCATTTTCTCAGGCTCATATCTTGCAAACCGTTCAGAAACCGCTCTCTGAGGCAAAGTTGTAGCTCTTGTCATAAAGAACAAAAATTGCGAATATATAAAATCAAAAAAACTTCACCTTCCAGATCAAAATCGCAAAAAACTTAAAAAAATTCGATTTTTTTTACCTTTTTTCCCGTGTTCAGGTCCATAGGTAGCAAATCGTTCAAAATTCAAGGAAACAATCAACTACAAAAATTTACCTAAGATCTCAATAAACAAATCTCTAGAACATATAAACTTCCTGGGAATTATTCTTAACACCGTTTTTTAATTTCATCTGTTTTTTATTTACTTCAACATTGAGATACTATGCTATCTATTACAAAAATATTAAAAGAAGTACTCGTATTATGTTTATAATGTTGATGGCCCTGGACTTGCAAATCACGCTCTCTTAAGTTGTGGATCCAAATCGTCCGAATCTGACTCTGATTCAGCAATTATGGTGTCCACAGGCACGTTGCTTCCAGACTGCCCTCCATCATCAGCTCTTTCTTCTTCAAATACTTCATTAACATCATCATACCATTATTATTTACATTGTTTATAAACGACTTATCAAATTTAAAGTTATATGGTAAATTAATAATGTTTGCTGATGACATAAGCCTTTTTTATCCCTATAAACATGAGGTTATAGTCAAATGCCAAATAGAACACGGTGTAGAGTTGGTACAAGAGTATATGAGACTTAATAGACTTGTGTTAAATCCTGATAAAACAAAACTGCTGCGATTTCGTCCATATAATATTGTAAATGATACATTTTGTGTTAAAGTGTGTGGTATAGATGTCTTGGAATATGCATATGCATAACTTGTCATGGAATATGCATATTCAGCATGTTAAAAAGAAAAGTAGCTCCATCTCTAGGGTTGCTTTTTAAATTTACAAACAAATTTGATTTAAATACAAAGTTATTACTTTATAATGCTCTTATACACTGCCATTGTGATTATATGCCATTGATATATGCTCATCGTAAAACAACAGAATTAAAATCTCTCCAAAGAGCACAAAACACAGCACTAAAAATAGTTTATAATCTTCCACTAATGTATCCAACACGATCCTTATATAAAGATATATCGAAATCTGTACTTCCAATCTATGGGTTGTATAAGATGCAACTATTGATATATATATTTAAAGCCATTCATAATATCGGTCATCATACAATAGAGTTTTCTGAAAATCAAAATACGTTTAATACTAGAAATGGGTCAAACCTAATTATCAAAAGATGTAGACTTGAAACTACAAAGCAGCGCATTGAGCATGCTGGAAGCTCAGAGTTTAATCACCTTCCAGTAGAATTAAAAAATATTTCTCGGATTTCAATATTTAAAATTCATTTAAAATCATACCTTATTCAAAATATAGAAATGCTTCTGTTATAAAATAATATAGTTTAAAATTCATGAACATTCGTTATTATAATTTCCTTAACCCTTTGTTTTTTCTCACTTTTTGAAAATTTTTTTATTTTTTATTTTATGTAAAAAAAAATTTTATTTTTTATTTTTTGTAAATATAGAGTTCTTTAGTAATTAATTTTGCCAACTCGCCCCTATAATGCCCAAGTGGCGCTGGGGCAAAACAACACATTGTAAAAATATTAATGAAATGAATGTACAATATCTAAAAAAAAACAACAAAAAAATCATTGTGTCTTCAACATGTAATAATGAATATAAAACTCAATGTGTTTGTATACAAGTATAGTATATTTGTGCATCCAAACACCAAAAACCTGAATCTTCAGCGTGTATTTCATTTATTTAGTTATATAATAATATCTTCAGTTACAAACTAAAGTATAATAATAAAATTATTTATTTAATTTTTAATTTATTTAATTAAAAGAACTGGAACAGTGGTAAAACAGTAAACAGGAACAAAATTAAAAAAACAAATAGTAATAAATTCAGGCCGTCGGTGGTGCAATGCTTAGTGTGCACGGCTCTTGTACATAAGATCCTGGGTTCGAACCTTCTCTGACCACCTTCAAAAAAATTAAAAAAATTCTTTCGGCGGCGGTCACCTCGCACAGTGACACCGACACTATCGAGTATATAGCCATGAAAAAGCTTCTCAAAATACCGTTCGGAATCGGTGTAAAACTGTAGGTCCCAATCAGTGAGTGAAAACTGGAAAACGCACAGCTCAGTGATTGTGAGAAGCTCTCCCCGGTCCCTTCATGGGATGTAATGGGAAACCATTTATTTATTCATTTTAATAAATTCATGCAGCAGATAATAGATTGAACATGAACGATATTAACAGAATTATTATTTAGTACATAAATTTAGTACTATGAAGGTAAGAATAAATATGAATGGAATAGGATTGAAAAAACTGTAACAATTGAAGCTGCAACAGATGCAGCAGGATAGAAGGAGTAGGAACTGGTGAAGTATGTGGAGCAGGAACAGATGAAGCAAAAACATATGACACAGGAACAGATAAAGTAGGAACAGATGGAGCTGGAAAAGTTGTAGCAGGCCTGAAGAAACAGGAACTGATGAGGTAGGAACAGATGAAGCAGGAGCAGATGACACGGAAACAGATTAAGCAGGAACAGATGAAGAAGGGCAGATAAAGCAGGAACTGATGAAGCAGGAACATATGAAGGTGGAATATATAAAGTAAGAACATATGAAGCAGTAACTGATAATTCAGGCGGAGCAGGAACAGACGAAGCAAGAACAGATGATACAGGGACCGATAAAGCAGGAATAAATGAAGCGGGAACAGTTGATACAGAAACAGAATAAGCAGAAACGGATGATTAAGTACAGAAGAAGCGGGATCTGTTGAAACGGGTGAAGCAGGAACAGATAAAGCAAGAACAGTGTCACAAGAACATATGAAGCAGGAACAGATACAACAGGATGAGAACGAAGCAGGAACTCATGCGGCAGGACATATGAAGGAGAAACTGATGATTTGGATGGAGCAAGAACAGATGAAGCATGAACAGATGATACAGGAACAGGAACAGATAAAGCCGGAACAGTTGGATCAGTTGGATCAGGAACAGACGACACCGAAACAGATTAAGCAGGAACAGATGATTAAGGACAGATAAAGCAGGATAAACAGATACATCAGGATGAGAATGAAGCAGGAACAGATGAAGCAGGACATATTAAGCAGGAAATTTAGTTCGAAACCAAAATTTCTCGAAACATGATTTCTCGAATGAAATCTTAAATCTTAAATCTGGCAATTCTAAACATTAACAGTCATTAAAAAAAATAATCGCCCGTTTAATTACTTCAATCGAATCCGATAGAGAGAATAGGTGGTGGAACTCATTAAAAGTATTGCAAAGAATTAAAACTGGAGTAAAGAATTCGCAGTTATATTTGAACGCGGGTAGACAAAATGGAACATATTGTCTAGAAGCCAAATTGCTGAATTAATTTCTCCATTGATTAGTTTAACCATAAAACATACAGACAACATTGCCCTACGACGCTTTAAAGTAGGTAAATCAATGAGTTGTAATCTATGAATATAGGGAGGAGGGTTCGAAGATGAACTCCAACCAAGATTGCGTAAAGCAATAAACTGAAAACTGCTTCTGAACAGATTCGGTTCTATCAATAAGGCACCTATAATGTGGAAGCCAAACTATTGAACCGTACTCAAGAATCGGCCTTACAGGCCATTTTGTTTTATGAGTTTCCTTACACCTTGTTAAAAAAAATTTTAATTCTGAAGGGAAATTTAAATGTTGGTCCAATACTTTATTTGAAATTAAAAATTTTTAACAGAGTTCAATTATAAAATCGAAAAAAATTTTGAATTAATTTTTGTTCTGATTTTATGTTACAAATATATATTGATATCCTGGATTAGAACAATACGTTGCTGCAACGAAGCAGTTGTATATGTGATAAAACTGATTTGTATGGAATTAAACCACGACATTGTCGCTTGCAACGCTGCCAATACACAAATTAATTAGCATTTTTGTGCAACCCTGTAGAAACACATAGGCATAAAAGCGACAGAAATAGTTAACAAAGAAAACTATTTGCTTCATAATTCCAAAGAAATAATATTACTGATTCATCGAAATGGAAAGATGAGACGAAATTTTTGGGTAATATAAAGGACTTCATGTTAATGTTCGTACATCCTTTATATAACTCAGCATTGAAAAATATTCATGGCAACAATTCGCTGTATTCAACACTGTGACAACATTTTTTCAGTTAATGAAATCATTTTCCTTTCGACTATGAACCTGAACGATTGTCAATTTACAATGAAAATAATCCTTGAAGCGAATCGTTCCATCGAGTGACGATGTTTTCCCTTTCAGTGTAAAATTTAATAACAAATAAAACCACAGACTTGTCATTCATGAGCATGAGTTTGGTCGATAACTTTTTATCTGACTGATTAATTTGATAAAAAATATTACCAAAAAGTTTGGTGAACATCATAGTGATGCGAACAACTTCGATTAAATTTTGTGTGGTATCAAGAAGGCCGGTAAACCGACAATAAACAACGACTATAGCTGATGTTCATGCTCATGAACGACACAATTTTCAATTTCAATTTATAAAACGTTTGTCTTGCAATTACGGAAGATTTTGCAGTACTCTCGGCAATGGTCACTTCACTTAGTGATGGCAACACTATCTCGAATTATTACCAATCAATAGATTTTCAATGTAAAATAATTCCAAATCGATTTAAAAGTCCTGATCAGAAAGGCTAAAAATATATAGACCACAGCTTACTGAACGGGGGAAACAATCTCAACAATCCCTTCACAAAATACAAAAGCGTGTCTCAGTGAGAATTTTTTAATTTTAAAATAAAAACACGTATTTCTTGAGATAGTTCTGATTTTTATTAGATTATAAAGAACACATGTTCCGATTAAGTATGGAATATAATATCCATCCAATGGCCCCCACGGCTCTGATGACAGGCCATTCATTACTCTTTTCATGAAATTTTCCATCACTTTTTCACAGAGATGTGGCTGTATCTCACCGATGGCGCGTTGCATCTCGGATTTGAACTCAGAAATTGGTTCTGGTTTACAAACAAAACCCCAAAGAAAGAAATCGTTCTGGAAATCGTTGCTGCAATTAATCGATTGTTTCATACGCGTTGTAGCAGGTGGCGCCGTCTTGCTGAAACCACATGACGTCCAGTTGAGACCACAAGAACTCCGTTATTATGTTTCACTAACGTGAATACTGCAATTTATCATGTTCCTTCCTGTGAACACTGCAATTTCGGCCTCATCTTCAAAAAATTAAGGCCCAATCATGCCGCCTAGCCAAAATCCACATGAGGCCGTTGCTCGTTTGTTTCTCATGGATTGCATGAGGATTTTCTGAGCCCCAAATTCGGCAATTTTTTTGTATTCTCGAAGCTAGTCAGATGGAAATAAGCTTCATCGGAGGAGATGACCTTTTTTGAAAAATTGGCATTGACTTCACTTTGCTCCATTACCCATTGAACGAGTAGCCGGCACTTTCTATGGTCTGCTGGTTTGAGCTTTCGAGCAACCTGAATATTGTACGCATGAAGGTGAAAGTCTTTTGTCAAAAATCGCTGCGTAGTGCTTCGTGAAATTTGAAGTTGTGGAGAATGATGCCGAATTGATGTTTTCGGGTATTAGGTGACACTCCCGTTTACATCTGCAATGTATTCAAAAAAGCGGCCAGTATGTTGTCTCACAGGAGTCTTATTGTACATAACCGACCCGGTTTCGCCAATTTTTTTTAAATAGATCTTTAAGAAAAGATACTATTTGTAAAATGATAATCATTTTTTTTAAGAAAAGTTTCTTTTTATAATATGTATCATAACGGGTCCGCCAAATAACTTTTTTTTTTTTGAAAATGCTATCAAAAAAAAACTACTGAATATTTTCTCAAATTTCTTTTTTTATTTGAAAGTACAATCCTTCCGGTTAATAATGGAAAATAATTTCATTTAAATGGCTGTCTCGGCTGGCCATGCAGTAGACTACACGATCGGTCCAATTTTTAAGCACATTATCGATTGTGTGCAGCTGTATTTCACCAATGGCTTCACGAATATTGTCCTTTAAAGCGTCAATTGTCTCTGTCAGGGCGCAAAACATCGAATGTAGCTTCGGCTGTGTGGCACGTAGCGCCGTCCTGTTGAAACCATATGTTGCCAATATCCTCCTCTTCAATTTTTGTGAACAAAAATTCGTTCAACATGGCCCGATAACGATCGCCACTGACTGTAGCGGCCACTCCTTGCTAATTTTCGAAGAAAAATGGCCCAATTATGCCTCTGGACCAAAATCCGCACCAAACAGTGACTCGTTTTGGGTGCATCGGCTTTTCAATGTATGCACCCCAAATGCGACAATTTTGCATGTTTACATACCCGCCAAGATCAAAATGAGCTTCATCTGAAAATATGTTTTTTTTGGAAAAATCGGCATCTTCTGTAAATCGATCGCAGGCCCATTTTTCCCATATTTCCCAGCATTGTTCAAGCGTATACACAACCATATTCGTTCAGCGGAAGGATAAAACTAATTATCTGTCAAATCAGACATGAGCTAAGTGTTACCATTCACGAAATAAGCACTAGTTGAAAAAAAAAAACGTTAGATGGTGGACCCGTTATTTTCCCGAAAAGGTCTCTTTTTAAAGAGAGGTACTTCTTTTATTAAAAGCTAATTTTTTTTCTTAAAAAAGGTACTATTTTTAATATGAAGTACTTTCTGTAAGAAAAAGCCATAAGAGTATGAATTTTTTATTTTTAAGAAAATTTACTTATTTTCAGAAAGGCTACTTATCTCAAGAAAAAAAAAGAAAAGAAAAGAAAAGAAAAGAAAAGAAAAGAAAAGAAAAGAAAAGAAAAGAAAAGAAAAGAAAAGAAAAGAAAAGAAAAGAAAAGAAAAGAAAAGAAAAGAAAAGAAAAGAAAAGAAAAGAAAAGAAAAGAAAAGAAAAGAAAAGAAAAGAAAAGAAAAGAAAAGAAAAGAAAAGAAAAGAAAAGGTATTATTTTATTTTTAAGAATGGTACTTTAAAGAAAGGCAATTTGTTGTAAGAAAATTTACTTATTTTTAAAAAAATACAAAGATACTTCTTTAAAATAAGGTTTCTTTTTTCAAAAAAATGTACTTTGTTTAAGAATATTAATAGGTATTTTTTTTTATAAAATTTAGTTTTTTTTAAAAAAATGCACTTATTTAAGAAAATTGTATTTTTTTCACTTCTTTCACTTTGGCTTTTCTAAATTTACTTTTCATTGGGTTCAAAACTACAATATATACTAAATATTGGCTACCGGCTCCACCTAGAAATCTTCCCATTAAACAAGAAATTTCCCAACATATCTGTGGTCACAAGGCATAACAGCATAACTCGAGTTATGATCAAATTTAATGTTTCGAGAATCCAGCTGCATATATCGTACTGCACACTATATAATTTTTTGTGAATAATCCAATTTGTAGTTCCCAAGATATTGGACAAGATTTATTAGCAAATCTCGATCAGTCACTACTTTACAAATGATATTTGAACCTTTAAAGCGATCTCCTAAAAAGTTGCAAAAACAGGCATATGTTGTTATGCCTTGTGACCACAGATATGTTAGTCTAGACACAAACCAAAGCAAAAGTACCCAATATAGTTGATTATACTGGTTTGTAGCATAATAGTGTTAATAGGTCTCTTTATTATTAATTTTAATTACAAGTATAATTTGTAAATAAATAAACAAAGTTGTTTAATTTTGTTTCATTTAGCCCCCATCCTCCAACGTGCGATAAGGAACTTCGTTCCAATAATAGAAAAAATCAATAATATTTTATACTACTTTTTAAATATTTTGATCAATAAATGAACTACCCCCTATATTTACCTCATCATTTTCGAAACGTCGCGGAAATATCGGCGATTTTCAATAGGGACATAAAAAAAATAAATGGTTTCCCATTACATCCCATGAAGGGACTGGGGAGAACTTCTCACAATCACTGAGCTGTGCGCTTTCCAGTTTTCCCTCACTGATTGATTGGGACCTACAGTTTTACACCGATTCCTACCGGTAATTTGAGAAGCTTTTTCATGGCTAGATACTCGATAGTGCCGCCGTCACTATGCGAGGTGACCGCCGCCGAAAGAAATTTTAAGGTGGTCAGAGCCGGGTTCGAACCCAGGATCTCATGCACAAGAGCCGCGCACACTAACCATGACACCACCGACGGCCGAATAGGGACATAACAATGTTGTATTTAAATAAAACACCGAATAATTGAGATATCGGGCTGACATTTATTCCAGCTGTTGTCGACATATTAAGTTTAATTATGGAATTCTATTCCGTTGATACTCATATGACAGCGACCACGTTTGTAGCGATCGATTCTTTGAAGCCAATTTTCCAACACTCTTCCACACATGTAGGCCGGTAGGTTGGCAATTTCTTGTTCGATGTTGTTCCTGAGCTCCTCTAACTTTTTGTGGATGAACTGTAGTCTCTTGAAGCACATGTGGGTTTTTTGCTGACCAAAAACGCATTTAGGCAAAGTCATTTAGCCTGAAATGAGCTTCACGCTGAAGATGATTTTTCGATGAAATTCATTATTTTCTTCAAACTTAAACTTTTGTACAAGGTGGGGCAAAAGTAATCACCCAATGTTAATTTGCTGTAATTTTTTTTTATAAAAACCTTTGGTTCTGTTTGTGAAATTTGTTTATTTAATCTATTAGTTTATTTAATCCATTAAATGATATCAGTCAAGTGGCCCCGGCCAGAGTTGATGACCATACGGGCTCGTTTTATGGCATTTCCCATCACTCTTGCCAAAACTTAAAAAATCGCGTAAAAAAAAGTCTGGAACGGTTAAATCGGATGATCTGTCCGGCTAGTGCAAATCACCAAAACGAGAGATTAAGTGAACCGGAAATGCTTTCTTCGGAAAATCGGTTGTGAATCGAGCAGTGTGCGCCGTTGCATCGTCCGTCCTGTTGTAGCCACATGTTCTCCAGTCCCAATTCATCCAATTGAGGAACAAAATGACTCTGTAGCGGGCGCCATCCACAGAAGTCGTTTGGCCCGCAGCATTCTCAAAAAAAAAATGTTCCGATGACTCTTCCAGCGTAAACATCACACCACGCAGTAACTTTGAGCGAGTGTAATGATTCTTCGTGGGTGATACACAGATTTTCGTTTCGCCAGAAACTATCACGTAACCGCTAAGATAGAAAGCAGCCTCATAGCTCATGATAATTTTCAATGAAAAATCGTCTACCTTTTCGTTGAGATTCAGGATAGCTTGAGCGTAGGTTGCACGCATTTGGCGGTCAACTGCCAACAGCTGATGCACTGTTCTGCACTTTGTTTGGGAACATCGTCAAATTTTGCGGCAAAATTCTGCATAGAGACCACCGGCTAATGTCCAATTGCGTGGCACATTGTCTGGTCGATGTTCCGGGCTCCTCTTCGACATCTTAGGCAACAGCAGCGATATTCTCAGCAGAATGGCTGCTCCGCGTACGGCCAGCCTTGGGACGATCTTGTGATGCCCCAGTCTGTCCAAAGCGAGTGGCCAAATGCCTCAGTGTTTGTCCAGTTGCCGTCGAATAGCCAGGAAAACTGCGACGAAATTCAAGCTACGCCATCACAACCGACAAATTGTTGCGCAAAAAAATTGAAACAATTATTCCGCATTCTTGAGGAGTAAACCGATTCATGGCTTGTAGATTTGTAGTCTGCGTTTGCTTACTTTGTAAATGTCAAAACCGAATTGGTATTTGACGCCATTTGCAAAAGTTATAGGGTTTTCCAATAGGCTGATTACTTTTGCCCCACCTGTAGTATTTTTTAATAATTTCCAAACTATGCTCGTTCGTGAACTTCACCATAATAAAAATTTAAACATTGACTAATGTCTTGACATTGCTAGATCATAACAAAAATTTAATACGACATTCATTGTCATGTCCCTATTGAAAACCCCTTTATAAGAAATGAAATATCATATATTTTACATTATTCATACAAAAAAATCTAACTTGGTAGCACTTTTATCGGGGTTATTCTTAACTTCTAAAATTATAAACATCTTAATGTTCAGGATGTCATTTTGTATGAATTAACGTGTACAAGTTACCAAAAAAAAAAACGCCCCAATTTTAAAATTAATCTGAATACAATATGAAAAATAAACTCGAAGGTATTTAGAATATTACTGAGAAAAACAAATTCATATTAGTTTAATCTTTGTTTTCGTCCTTGTTATTCTGTATTTTTGTTGTGTGGTATTTTGGGGAAATTAGAATAAAAAATAATTTTCCATAAGTTGTTTCGTTACCGTTGTTTGGGTTTAGGCACACACTGTTCTATAAAACACTCTTGCCTTAATAATTCTTAATACAGACCAAAGTGGTGGTTTTGAACTTTTAAAATTTGCCAAAAGTCAATGATTATGTGTTTATCTTGTTTATTTCATTTTATCACCAAAGTTCCAAATAGGATATAACAATAATATTTAAATAATAATATGCATAACATTGCTTATAATCACTGGAATAAATTTCAAATTCAATATTAATTCGAATACAATGGAATTCTCTATTATTACTGTTATTGAGAATGCGTATTATAAACATGTTTTAGCTTGCGTCTGTTTGAAAATATATCGATTTTACGTATTTATAATTTTCATTTCAAACTCAGGAAATGCGTGGCTACATGTTGGTTATAACTTTGGTTTCACATGAAATGGAAAACAACAAATGTTGGGGGTTAGACGACTCCTACATGCGTAGCAATTAATATCCCAGTAGGCCAAGAGTCTGGAAAGACATTGTCTTTAAAGACGTCTGTAAGAAATTGTGTGGTTTTATAGCTGATGATGACATGATGGGCGACAATGTCGCTTAAATTGTCGTCGGTATATCTTGTTTGACAATTTCGCTCGTACATATACACTCCCTTTCATTTAAATAACAAAAAGTTGATCTAAAAGCAGTAGCATATAATTTTGTTGCTGTTGTTATTTAAATGAACGGGAGTGTATGTTTATGCAAAGTAAAAAAAGTAACGGTTCTGTTTGCAGTCTCATGAGTCATGTGTCTCATTGTAATGAAGAGAAAAAAACAAGTTGAATGAAAAGAATTCAGTTTATGGTGAACATCTGAGTTATAAGGAAGCATATCTATCGCGTGTGAAGTGTTTAATTCATATAAATCGGTAAGTTTCAAATGTCGTCATTAAGAACTTTGCGACGAGAAAAATTATATATACATATGTTTAAATAATCTAATAGATTGTCTTTTGTCATAGAATCAATAAAAATGAAGGGTATGACGTACGAAGAGTCAATTGAGGTCAAAATTCCGAAAAATAAAAAACACTACAAATAAACAAAATTCCAGAAAGCTGAAGGAGAATATACAATAATTATATTTTTTAATCATTTTTGTATGTATGTTAAGTTTTTGTAATGAATTGAAATGTAATTTTATTTTATTTTTTTTTATGTGAAATATATTATTTGAACAAAATGGATTGGTTTAAATAATTGAAGTTAATTATTTAAGTAGTAGGCTATAGGACATTGTGGTCAATGACAATCATTCAACGACAAGCTTATTCACACGCTAAGGACGAAATGAGCGGCGTTGACGACAATATCAGCGAGTGTCGCTAAGCTTGTCGTTGACAACAATATCAGCGAATGTCGCTAATACTGTCGTCAACGACAATGACTCGCACTGTCGCTCATCTCGTCGTTAGCGACACGATTAATCACACTGTCGCTTGTGCGGTCGTCAACGATTTTTGTGACATTTGTATTAAAATGTCGTCGAGGATTTGCTTGGGCTGTCCCCTGTATGTCTTCAAGGACTTAACATTGTCGTCCACGCTTCTTTGAGGATGTCTTCAAGACACGGCCTACTGGGATGTATTAAATTATTTTCCTAACAAACACAATCAAACCCCTTTCAGAATTCCCCTAGTAACCCATATATTTACTATCTTCATAAAATGATGTAAAGCTATTTGTGGGTCGCTCCAAAAACAACTCTGGCAGAAGCGTAAAGTTGTTGCAAACAAATCCAACAACGATTAGCAGTAATGCTCTTGGGTATGGGACATCAGCTCCAAGGGTAATTCATAAATGAAACTCCCACATAAAATTATGAAACAGAAATCACAAACACTCAGCCAACATGTTGTAGTACTACGCCTGCAACACACATACATGTGTATATTATTCTATTTTCGTATCTACTTGGATTTGCTGCATGTCGCTGTAGGAGATTACAGTAGATACATACTTTCACCAAACCCCCAGCTGTCATTTCAAGTAACCAGGTCCCACATAATATTAGTTATGGTTTGGACAAATATCTTTGCAAAATTAAGCGTAAAATTAGTTTTCTTTAAGAGGAAAAAGTTTTCATCCTCTTTTCCTTTGATGTGCAAGAAGAGAGTCTTAAGTGCTTCTTATCCTTAAGGATGTTGAGTTAGTGATTTGCTTTATAAGTTATTGTATTGGAAGGTCTATTTTCTTTTGTAGCATTTTAATTTGGTTTTGGAATAAGGACACCACAAATGCCGCCACCCTCTTGTATTGAATTGCATACTGTTTAATATGAAATCGATTGCAAGTATGGGCGATTTTGTTTTAGGAAAAAGTTTGGGACAAAATCAATAAATCATAAGATTCGAACGGAGTGGTGAATTTAAGGATTTGTTGGCAACCAACTGTGACAGTTTTTAATACAAGTGTCAGTTTTTAATACAAGTG
Organism: Phaonia tiefii; assembly: GCA_963931995.1. Classification (NCBI taxonomy): domain Eukaryota; kingdom Metazoa; phylum Arthropoda; class Insecta; order Diptera; family Muscidae; genus Phaonia; species Phaonia tiefii. The sequence continues at coordinate 333,655,015 of OZ008368.1, read as the reverse complement.
TCAGTTCTCGATATGAGTTGGCTACAAAATGTAATTTCAGGTTAATATTATTATTTAATGCGGATTCATTTACTGCCAATACATTGAGGTTATCATTTATTTAGAAATGACGAGGTTCCGTTCAAAATTTGACTGTTCCACTTTTTGTGGTTTTGAACATTTTGGGGAAAAGTTTTTTTAGGAATACATCTTTTGACGAAAATTACTTTTATTCCTTTTTCGATCTAATTATAGAGTTTCGGGCCAATTTAATTTTCGCTGAGTTTTCATTTCAATGTTACCAAACAAGAAACATACAAAATCAGTTCTGTTGTATGTGGGATAGTCAAGTTTTGAAGAAGAAGAAGAAAAAAATGAAGAAGATGAAAAAATGAGTATAAAACTAGCAAGCGCACAGCTCACTGGTTGTGAGAAGCTCTCCCCAATTCCTTCATGGAATGTAATGGGAAACCATTTTTTTTTTGATGTGTTAACATCTATAGCGGCGTATAGGGACTAAATCTATCAAAGTCAAAATCTGCTAAATCCAGATTTTATACTGCTGCTAAAACCATTCATTTGCAAGCGCATGGGCTTGTGCAGTCGACGTTATGGTGACATACTAATACGTCAGCTACTTCGTACAAAGTATGTGTGATGTTGTGTGTTTGGCTGTTTCGTTGCTGTTGATATGGCAAACATGTGGTTATGTGACACACGTATACGTCAGCTACTTCGTACAAAGTATGTGTGATGTTGTGGGTTTGGTTGTTTCGTTGTTGTTGCTATGGCGAAACAAAGCGAGTCATTTGATGTTCAGCATTGCCCGGTATATACAAAAACAAGTAGAAACGGTGTTAAGTTCGGCCGGGCCGAAGCTTATATACCCTCAACCATGACAATTTACACTCACACTCTCCACTCTTTGCATTCCCTTAACAGTTTTTATTTTAGGTACCCCGCCCTGCACCCACCACCCACACAAACACTCCACGACACATCAAGCACAAATAAATCACCAACATATCAGTAGTAGTAGTAGTAGTAGTTGTTGTTGTTGTTGTTGGTGTTGTTGTTTTTTTATTATAGTGAGAGGTAAGTCCAATAAAATGTGGGTGCGGAGCACTCTCAGAGCAAAGAGAGTAATGACGTATTATACGTACATATATAAAAATGAGATAGCAAGAGAGCACCCAATATGCATTGAAAAATTATTTCTCCAATGTTGGAGAAAAGCTTAGTTCTGAAGTTGATTTCCAATGTAATTCTCAACTTGACGTGAAACATTTTTGTCCTTATTTGCTTTCAAGTTGATATCAAGTTGAGAATAATAATTTTTTCCAATCTTTGAGAAATATTTTAATTCCCAATTGGATATCCAACTTTTTCCAATCTTTGAGAATTCAGACGAAGACTGTCCTTGAAAGACGGCGCAATCTAGAAATCCTATGCATTATTCATGAAATTTGAAAAAATTATTCAACTTACTGAAAAAATTTTTTTTTTTATAAAAAAATATGCCCATTGAATGTTTTAATGTTCTGCATCAGTGTTCTACAATGTTCATAGAAATCGAACAGGTACCGTGTAGCAAAAAGGTGTTAACACATCGCCCGTGAGTTCGAACACTCTTTGGATTTTTTTTAGTCAAGTTTTGAAAAGAACCTCCTCAATTATGATATTTAAAATCCCACTTTTCCCCTTACAACTTCACAATTATTAAAAATTAAAAACTTCGTTGAATCCAATAAACATACACTACATGTTTCCCCATTATTCCCATTAGGATAGGGGAGAGTTTCTCGCAGAGCTCTTTCAACTGTTTGTACTCACTGACTGACACCTACAGTTTCACACAGGTTCCGAACGGTTTGCTGAGACGTCTTTTCATGGCTAAACACTAAGTGAGATGACCGTCGTCAAAAGGAATGTAAGTCAATTGCGCACACAAACCATTCCACCACCGACCAACAATAACTTAGTTGAAAGTTAGAGCCTGTGCCAATCGGTATCAAAGTATTATGGTGGAAAAAAATTTGTTACGGTGAGAAAATTTTCCATATTTGCTGTACCAATCGATATCTTTTTTGACAATAGTAATTTTTGACAGCTTCATCATAAGAAGAAGACTTAAGACGCAATTAAAATATAATTTTGCGCAATGAATATTTTTAGCAATTATTTGTCATTGCTTTTTCCAATTCTTTTGCGAATACGATCTCTACAATCCATGTATATTTTCATTCTGCAAAATATCTTCCAAATTGCCAGAAAATATCATCCAATTTGCTACCAAATTTCTTCCTCTTTCTTTCTTTTGTTTACACTTAAATGCTGAACAGAGCTAAAACTCGACATAAAAACATAGCGGCGGCGCCGGGCAAAAATTTGGAACGGCGTTGGATCAAGCCGATGATTAAAAGCAATTTTAAAAACAAAATTATGCTATTACAAAATATAAATATGCATGTAAAAAAATATGGTGTCCCATAACATCCCATGAAGGGATTGGGGAGAGCTTCTCACAATCAGTGAGATGTGCGCTTTCTAGTTTTACACTGACTGGATTGGGACCTACAGTTTTCCACCGTTTCCGAACGGTATTTTGAGAAACATTTTCATGGCTAAGTACTCGATAGTGTCGCCATCACTAAGCGAGGTGACCGCCGTCGAAAGAAATGTAAGGTGGTCTGAACAGGGATCGAACCCACGTTCTCATGTACAAGAGCCGCCCACACTAACCATTGCCGATATGCATGTAAATGCATATATGCATGTAAATGCGAAACAACTAACAAATATATTTATTAAAACTGAATGACACATCGTAATCCAAATCAGTATCTAAAATCCTTCGGCGCCGCCAAACCGCAATAAACATATCGGCGGCGGCGGCAGTTAGGTTTCGCGTTTCACAACTTGTTTGTCCGTTGGTGTTTTTTTGTTAAATGTCAAAAATTTCCATCCACTTTTCAAAAATTTACCTAACCCCATGGCCTAGTGAAATTTTATTCACCACGCAAATGTCATATTTTACATCAGACAAAATAAGAAACACTGACTTCATCTGCAATTTTCACGCACATTCAGGAATATTTATAACTCACTGACTGAGAGAATAATTCAAAAATACAGATACACACTTACAAGATAGACTCTCTCGTTGTCCCTCTATTATTTTCTTGCTCTCGAGAGAGCATAGACAGTGACATAAAAACACAGCTGTATTTGTGTCAGAAACGTAAATATATGTGAGTCGCAAACACATTTATTCTAACATACTAATCATTGTGTCTCAAACATGTAATATTGAATGTGTTTGTACACAAGTTTACTGTATTTGCGACAAGCTCCAAACACACATTACATTTGCATCCAAACAACAAAAAAGACAGATTTTTTTAGCCTGTACATTCAGATTCTTTATTAATCTTTAATTTACAAAGTAATTTAATTTACAGAAATAACAGCAACTGATTCACTCGTTGAGAACACTCGTCTGGATTGACGACAATCTTCCGGAGGTACTTGTCTTGGCTTGACAAAACTCTTTTGGGCCACGTTGCGGAAAGAACGATTTTAAAATGATCGGGAACTTAGTGTGTTGCACACGTAATTATTCGTATTCGCTGTGTAGATCGGGTATATGGGTTATTAACTGGGTATGTGATTTACATGTCCGGTTAGAGATCGGCCATCATTGAATGGTTTATGTAGGAACAGTACAGGTGAATAGACGGTAAGAACCCCACTATGATGAATAATCAGCCGAAGCCGCTATAATCGAATAGTCAGCCGACGCCGCCATAAAGGAATAGTCAGCCGATACCGCTACAATCGTTAAATTTATTTAATCCGTCTTGAAAGGACAGTTTTAAAAAGCTACTCCTGTTCTATGTATAACTAGAGCCCCAGATCCAATGCAATGATCTTTTCGGGTTGTGCTCTCGGAAACAACTCACTCGTGAGGCTGGTCAAACCTATCGTTAAGTACGTTAGCCGCATTAGGTTAGGTTGAAAGGGAACCTCTTAATTTGAGTTAAAAACAAATAACGAGTTAACCGGATGCCGAAATTTCGGCCCATTTTGGTTCCCTTATATATAATTGAAAGGAGAAAGGAATAGTTGTAAAGAAGAGGAATAATGCAGAAGATAGGGTAAAGCTAAAGGAGAGAGTCTAGGGCAAAAATTGTTTCAATTGTCGTCTTGTGCTCTGCTGAACCAGCAAGATTTCTCTATGAATTTAACGAGGGGTTTAATTGGAGCATCTGCTAGGTCATTGAGGTTTTCGAAAAGCCTGCCTCTTGCAGTTCTCTACATGGACAAAGCAAGTGCTGCACTGACTCCTCCTCTAAATAAATAAATAAATGGTTTCCCATTACATCCCATGAAGGTACTGGGGAGAACTTCTAACAATCATTGACCTGTGCGCTTTCCAGTTTTCACTCACTGATTGCGACCTACAGTTTTACACCGATTCCGAATGGTAATTTGAGAAGCTTTTTCATGGCTAGATACTCGATAGTGTCGCCGTCACTATGCGAGGTTCGAATCCAGGATCTCATGTACAAGAGCCGCGCACACTACCCATTGCACTCCTCCTCTTCTTCATCTAAACAGATTCTGCAGAAAACTTCATATGGAAGTTTCATGCGTGCAGCCATGTGGCCTATCACGCAGTGTCCAGTTATGACTCCTATGAGAGTGCTGAGTGTGTTCTTTCCACGGAAGAGCAGCCCTTTGGTACGTGTTCCATCAATGGCCGGCCAAAAAGTTCGAACTATCCTACAGTTCTGAACCGATTCCCATCACGACTTGGTTAATGATACTCCCAGTTCGTCACCTTGGTTCCTCAGTTCCACGAACAGAATATGCACGTCCAGGGTCGCAGCGTCTTCCCGCGCACAGGAACCCGTTCTGGCGCACTCGTCTGCTATTTCGTTGCCGTGAATGTTGCTATGTCCCGGTACCCAGCAGAGCGTGATTTTGTGCGCCTAAATTTGGGTTAGGGATAAGAAGCAGCCCATCATATAAAGTGATTTGATGATTCTTGAGTCTAAGGCCTTGAGGGCTGCCCTGCTGTTGATGTCGATTTTGAGTATCGCTGGAGATAAATCCCGTTCCAAAGTCTGTTTTGCGGCAACTTTAATGGCATACATCCCTGCCTGAAAGACCGTACATTTGTTCGGAAGTCTGGTGGAAATCCTGAGATTTAGAGGTTCGTATACGTGCCCGATCCAGTGCCCGCTTCCACTTTAGGTCCATCCGTGAAGATTGAGATTTCACCGGCCTCAGTAACGCTATTTGGCGCCCTGTCTTCACGGCTAGGTATAATTACCTTAAATTTTTTGTCCTGAATAATTATCGGAGTCATGTAGTCCGTTGGCTTGTTCATATTTTCGAAAGTTCTCATGCTGACCAGAACTGAGCCATACCCGTGTGAAGTGTTGACAGGCAATCCCGATTCCCTTAGCTGTAGGGCCACTTTCGCCGCGGTGCATTTTATGTGTATATCGATCGGCTGGAGATTCAGCATCGCCTTCAGTGCCACTTGAGGGGTAGATCTGAGGGCACCGGTAATGCCGACGCATGTCAGTCTCTGCACCATGGCTAGGTGTGAGAGGTGTGCATTCTTATTTACGACTAGAGAGACTATCGGTCTTATAATCACTGTATTCATTCAGTGTATCATTTTCCCTTTCCACCATATTCCTTTACAAGGATAGCTTTGAGTCAAGATTAATGCCTAAGTACTTTACTTTGCATCTTTCGACAGTTTAAGTACCTTTCCCTGTAGTCTTGGGAATTGGAAATTCGGAATTTTGTACATTAGCCGCATTAACGCGAATGAGAACTACATCAAAGTAGTTATTATTGTGCAACCACTGAAACTATTGCGTTGCTGCAATGTATACAAGGTTGACAGAGCTTGTGCCTTTGCCAGTGAGTGTGGGTGACGTATGTATGTTGGGTTGCTGGCTTCAAAGAGAGTTTATATGTTTATTTGTAAATGCAGGGATGGTCAACGGGTATGGGAGTGAACTTTTAAATATGTACACGCGGATTATACTGTCAGTTTACAACAGTTAAAAAAAAAAAACAAATCAAAAAATTCACAAGTCGAACAGCACTGGAATTCTGCAACTTTTTAATGATAAAAATCGGTAGTTAAGTTTACAAAATTCAGACATTTTTGTATTGAAATTTTATGAATTTTGGCAATTAAAATAACGTATTTAATCGTTGAAAAGTTATAGAATTCCGGTGCACATTTCTTAATATATGATTTAAATTTGACTACAATCGTTACACTATTCCAACTTCTATACGCTTGTGAAAATGTTTAAAGATTGAATTGAATATGGAGCGGTGTGTCAGGGATTTTAGTACTACAGAAATATTTAGATCGTCTGGATTTTTGCTAGCTAATATCCTCTTTAGTTCAAGAAATATTTTTGTACCCTGGCAACCATTACAATATACATAGCGAACTGTTAAGGGGACTCGTTTAGAGATGCTACGCAGTTTAAGGCTCTTCTTGATTTACGTCTCTCACAGATGGAAATTGTAAATTCGGTTTGCAATAGATTCGATACAATCCAGCCTTTAAGCTGTATGGCTGGTTCAAGTCAGGGACGGATCTAATATTTAATAAGATTCAAAATATTTAACATTTTATATTAACAATAATAATGAGCAAACCTAAAAAGAGAACGCAGTAAGGAGATTTTATAAAAATAGCATATAATCATTAAAAATATCATTATAATAAACATCATTATCATAAACTTCTTATACTATTTAGGCTAATAAATAATGTATAGAACATGCAAAGCCATATAACAATAAATATGTATATAAAGTATATGAATACTATCTACAACAAAGGAAAACAATAGATACCTACATACAAACATGAATACATATAATATATACAAATCTATATATTAAAATCTATATAACATTTATATAATACCAAAGACCAAGCACCACAACAACAACAACATGATATGGTTACATACATTTCACGAACGAATTAAGTTTTAGACTGATTAGGACAAACTGTTTGTTTAGTCAGTCAATCATTATTAGCCATCGCTATCGAAACCACCACCGACGACAATTCAGTACGAGTATTTTCAAAAAAAGGGAATCTAATATTGATATACAAAAAATTAACCAAATTTCCTTCTTGTTGCCTCCGTGTACACCATTCACTTGTTAATTGAGTAAAATTGTGGAAAATTCAATGAAGATAAGATAAAACAATACAAACAAGCAACTCAATTTGCCTCGATTCCATTCTATTCGATTCGATTTCATCATTCCATCCATTCATTCAGCCATGGTTGGTAATACAACTGTGTCCGTGATGAAAGTGAAATTCAATCATTTCAATGGTTCATCAAAACTTGCGTCTAATGATTATGGGGGAAGATTGCAAATTTCAACATCAGTGTTAGAATGTCCGCTCTTTAATAAAATTTCCATTAAAAGTTCATCATCCAAATGGGTATTTTAAAAGAAACCTACAAAATGGGAGGAGAATCATTCATCAATTCCAATTTGGCTATAAACCTTCTGAAACCTATACAGTTGCCAAGTTTAGTAGGGAGTTCAGTAGTCATCGATTTATATAGTGAATTAATTATTGATGAAATGACTTTATAGTAGTTTTTAAATTTGAATTTTTAGTATTTCGATTTGTAATATCTCGTTGTAAATAATGAAAGATTAAATCAGTAAAAAGTTTAATCAATTGTTTTTCATTGATTACACTGTGATGGTTTTTGACCCGAAAAAAATTAACTTTGATGAATTCTTTTCGAACTATTAGGGGGGAGTCCCCTGAGTGCGAAAGTACATTTGGAAGTGTCAGTATGGCTCCAGTTTTTGAGAAATCGGTATATATGGATATAGGTCAGTCTGCGCTATTTAAACAAATTTTGCTGGCCATAGGCCAATTTTTTTTTTCGGCCTAAAAGGGCTTAAACGGCTTATTAAAATAGAATAAACAACTGTTTGCGCTCGGTCCAACTTCTTGAGATATGGGCCTTTAAAGCTTGAGTATATAATTAGCCATATCTCACACATTTATGGTCCGATCTGGTTCCGGTGAATATCATTACAAATACCATTAAAAACTCTTTAAATCTGCATATAAATATATTACATTTTATTAACCCATTGGGGACAAATTTAAAAAATACGATTTTTTAACCTCTTTTTTTGCTAAAAATCTGATTTTCTCAAAAAACAGCCCTAGTAAACCTATTTTCTACCTAGACTCAGGTTGTAGGCAATACTTCAGGCTTTATTTTAAGGTATAATACTTCGGATATATTTATGTTCAAAATTTGAAATACAAGAAAAAATGAAAGTTTTTTACTTTTTTACAAAATTTTATTTATTTTCCTAGCATAGGCCTGAAGCTAAGCTTCAAAATCAAAATATTGGACTTTTATATATTTTTTTCGTTTTTTTTTTAAGTTAATTAATTCAAAGAAATGAAAAATTTTTAAAAATATTTCAAATTTCGAATATAAATATCTCCGGTCTTAGAAGGGTTAATACGAAGTATTATACCTCAAAACAAAGCCTGAAGTGTTGCCTACAACCTGAGTCTAGGCAGAAAATAGGTTTACTAGGGCTCTTTTTTGAGAAAATCAGATTTTTAGCAAAAAAGTGAGGTTAAAAAATCGTATTTTTTAAATTTGTCCCCAATGGGTTAATAAAATGTAATATATTTATATGCAGATTTAAAGAGTTTTTAATGGTCTTTGTAATGATATTCACCGGAGCCAGATCGGACCATAAATATGTGAGATATGGCCAATTATATACTCAAGCTTTAAAGGCCCATATCTCAAGAAGTTGGACCGAGTGCAAACATATGTTTTTTCTATTTTAATAAGCTTTTTAAGCCCTTTTACGCCAAAAAAAAATTGGCCTATGGCCGGTAAAATTTGTTTAAATAGCGCAGACTTACCTATATCCATATATACCGATTTCTCAAAAACTAGAGCCAATCTGACACTTCCAAATGTACTTTCGCACTCAGGGGACTGCCCCCTAATAGTTCGAAAAGGATTCATCAAAGTTCATTTTTTCGACTATCACAGTGTTATCGAACAAATTATCGATTTAGCGAATATGTTATAGATGCAGACCACCCACTGTTCATTCATGAGTATGCACATCAGCTATCGTCGATGTCCGTTGTCGGCTTACCGCCTTTCTTGATACCAAACTAGAATGCAATCGACGTTCTTCGCATTACTATTATGTTTAAACACTGTCGGGTCACTGTCTCATTGGACGGCACACAAAAAGACTGAAAGTCTTGAGAAATGAATTTTGCAGAAGCTGTGGTAACGAATTGGTTGGTGATTCCCTCTTTAAACTTTTCCTTCCAAGATACAAGGTGTTTCAAAAGAAGTCTTCCGATGTTGTTTGGATCTCCTTTTTTTTTTAAATGAAAAACTTCGATTCTGTTTTTCGATTATATTTATTTGAACCTTTAGAATTTTCTTGGTTAAGTTGATAAGATGATATTGGTTAAATGGGCGCCGTCACAATTGATTACCATACGGGCTCGTTTTATGGTATTTTTCATCACTTCGGCGAGAATTTCGGGCGACAGAATCTCGCACTCGTGTCGAATGTTTACCTTGAGGTGGATTTGGTGGAAAAATCGTTCACTTCGTCCACGAGATTGAGGATGACTTGAGCGTAGGTTACACGCATTTGGCGTTTGACAGGCAGCAGCTGATGCACGGACTGGACTTTGTATGGGAATATGTGCAGGTCTTTGACCAAAATTCGCCATAGGGACGACCGGCTGATGGCTAATTGCGACGCACGGCATCTGGTCGATGTTTCCGGTGACAGCCCGACATCCTCGGCAACAGCGGCGATATTGTCGGCAGAACGGGCGCTCCGAGGCCGACCACTCCTGGCAACGTCTCGTGTGGTCCCATGCTCTTCAAGGTTAGTGGCCAAACGACGCAGTATTTGCGCAGTCGGTGTCGGACGGCCGGGGAATCGGCGACGGTATTCGCGCTGCGCCAACACCACAGACGAATTGTTACGCAAAAAAATTGACACGATTATTCCGCGTTCTTGGGGAGTGTATCGCTCCATGGCTTGTTTACTTGTGTTCTACATCTGTCTAGTCCACAAATGTGGGCGAAAGATTCGATATTGGCGGTCATTTGCAAAAATAAGAGCATCTACCAATAGGGTGGTCACTTTTGAAACACCCTGTATCATTATTTTAAATTCATTTGAATATTAAATGCTTTCCTTCATCGGGGAGCAATGGTAGCGAGCGCGGCTCTTGTACATGAGAATGTGGGTTCGATCCCTGCTCTGACTACCTTAAAGTTCTTTCGATGGCGGCCACCCCGCTTAGTGACGGCGACACTATCGAGTTTTTACCCATGAAAAATATTCTCAAAAATATTGTTCGCAACTCTGAATTTGGCATCTGTCACATATGTTTATTCCGATTACAAAAATTGGAGCGCTTTACGAAAGAACAACGCATCATAATTGTGAAAACTTATTACAACAATTTGGAAAGTTATGCTGAGATCGCTCGCAAACTTTGAACAATTTTCAGTCGAGAAAGTTCACCTAATGTGTCAACCATTCGAAGAGTGGTGTAAAAAATTTAAGAAATTGGGTCGGTTACGGATAGTGAGACTTCTGTGCATCAACGTATTCGACATTCGACAATTCGACATCTTTCTCAACAACTTCAAATTTCACGAAACACTACGCAGCGAATATTGACAAAGGACTTCCTCCTTCATGCGTACAAAATTCAGCCTACTCAGGAGATCCATCCAGCAGACCATGAAAAGCGCCGGAAATTAGTTCAATGGGTAATGGAGCAAAGTTAAGTCAATGCCAATTTTTCCAAAAAAAAAATCATCTTCTCCGTTGAAACGCATTTCCATCTGAGTTGCTTCGTGAATACACAAAATTTTAGAATTTGCGGCTCAGAAAATTCTCACGCAGTCCATGAGAAACAAATGAACCCACAACGAGAAACTGTCTGGTGCGGAGTTTGGTCAGGCGGCGTGAATGAGCCTCAATTTTTTTAAGATGAGGCCGAAATTGGAGTGACTGTGACTGCATTCGATACAGAAACATGATAGCGGAGTTCTTGTGGCCTCAACTGGACGGCATAGATCTGGACGACATGTGAGTTCACCAAGACGGCGCCAACTGCGATTTTCAGAACAAATTAATAAATAAAAATAAATGGTTTCCCGTTAAATCTTATGAAGGGATAAGGGAGAGCTTCTCACAAACCAGTGAGCTTTAGATAGTGTCGTCGTCACTATGCGAGGTGACCGCTGTCGAAAGATATGTTAGGTGGCCTGAGAAGGGATCGAAACCACGTACTCATGTACAAATTATCTCAAGAAATTCTGATGCCATATGGCCGCCAAGATCATGCGATTTAATGGCCAGCGATTTTTTTCTTTTTGGGGTTTTGACAAATCGTATAAACCAGAAACTATGCATGAGCTCAAATCCGAAACCCAACACATCATCAGTGAGATACAGCCACATCTCTATGAAAAGGTCGTGGAAAATTTCATGAAAAGATTAATGGAATGTCATCAGAACAGTATTTTATTCCATACTTAGTTATTCCTTACTTAATCGGAACATGTCTTCTTTACAATCCAATAAAAGAATTGCAAGTATCGCAAAAAATAAGTGTTTATATTTTAAAGTGAAAAAGTGCATTCTTACTGAGACACCCTTTACAAATGTATGTTTCGCTTTTGCCTTAAACTTATCAGCGATATTGTGTTGATGATTGATTCACAGCGATTAAGTTGAATTCAAAATTAATTTTTGTCATAGGATTTTATGTCGTCAATATACAAGAATGGCAATAATGAACTTTGACTGTGTATATGTATAGTTACGCACACATTTGTTACTAGTAAACACATATATATATACAAAATCTTTAAGGACGTCATTTCTTTATTCACTTTATACCCCAGTCAATTCATATAAACAAAATTCAGGTTATTGCTGTTTTTTATGAAAGCGATTAAATGTTGTTGCCATTTTCTTGTGCTAAATTTAGTCAGACTTCTTTTTCTTCCTACTATTCGTTTCTGGCACCCAAAAGAATTGGAAAAGAAATGACTACCAAAGGAATCAATATATGGGTGTGTGTGGGTTTGTGTGTCTTCAATAAATGCGCAGAAGTAGTCAAAAAAATCAACAAACCAACACGAATATATAACCAAAATGTACAAAAAAATGACAGTTAAAGTGTCAAAATACGTTTCATGGACACACAGCCAAATGGAATACAAATAGCACGACAAAAACTAAAGAACAAGGGTAAACAAATCTAAAGAAACCAATTGATCCCATCGAAGTGAAAATGTGGGCGAGTTTGTTTTGATAGTTGCGTGTCGTTGGGTATTTGTGTGCCTGTATGTTTAAGTATGAGGTGGTGAAATAAATGGTCACAGCTTCAAGCGTCATTCGCACCGTAGCAAGGTAACAATTACATAGGTCATCAAGTCAAACATTCAAGCAAACACACATACATATGCATTAGTATCTATTACATTTGGACATCGAGTGGCATCCTAGTCTTTGTCTTGACTTTTACATTTATGAATATTTTATATTCAATTTCATAAAAACAAACAAAGTCTCTTCATTAAAAATTAAAAACAAGAAATTTACATAGCAAAGGTTAATATTTAGCAGTTGATGCTGGCAAGCGGTAAGAGTGCGGGGGGAAATGCTGAAAAATAAACTTAAAGTGAGTTAAACAATTTTAATTTTATATTTTGGCTTTGAAATTATTAATGAAGTGAAAGAGTACACGGGTAATAATAACTGTGACTTATTTTCAATTAAGCCATTGTTTGAGCACAAATGGAAAATTCAATTTCCTCTGACATAATATTTTCCCAGAACATTATCACACTCTCTTCCCTACTATAGCGTGATTTCACCGGGGCAGATTTAAAAAATTACCGGACAAAATTCCAAAAATCGAAGCAGTAATCCACATAAAATAAGTGACTTACACAGTGGCCAATTAACCACTGAGGTCGAAAATTAACTGTTTTGAAGGTTCCCTACACGTTGCTAATCAGGCAAGGGGCCCAAATTAGAGTATTGTTTCAATACATGCATGTAGGCTAATTTTGGGCTATTTTTAGTAGATGTGTGTTATTTGAAGGTTATTTTTCTGAATGTTTTAAACTTCCTTTATTTATTTTTTATTATAAGAGCTACAAAAATTAATATTAGGTTAATTTAATTTACGTATGGTTTCTAGTTCAATTGCAATGAAAGCAATTGACAAAAGATATTAAAATTTATAATCTTTTGTGGACCAAATAAAAAATTAGGACCACCTAGGACCGGCGCGTGGTTTTCACCTCTGAACACTTTAGACCCTAACCGAAGTCACTGATTTTATTTCATTACCCTATACTACCATTTGCTGAAGAACATCTTTTTTTAAACTTTGGTCCAGTTTTAGATTTCATATTTAAATATAAAATACTTGTGTATTTTTATTCTGTTGTTCGACCTATTCCTTATCAATAAATAATCAATATTCTTCGAGCTTGAGGTCAGATTTGCTGTTGTTATATTTATTTTCCTCGATATTTCGCTACTCCTTTGTGTAGCATCATCAGGAGATATAAACAATATTTAACTATTAAAACAAAACAAAATATAATGCTACACAAAGGAGTAGCGAAATATCGAGGAAAATAAATATAACAACAGCAAATCTGACCTCAAGCTCGAAGAATATTGATTATTTATTGATAAAATACTTGTGTAAAAATTGATTTTTTTTTCAGTGTAAAGTTAAATACATTACTCTGTCGGAATTTAGGTTTGACAAATACCATACAATTTCGAAAGTTCCGAAGACGACGATGATGAAAATATCGAACGTAAAGATATAGGTTTTTTTTAAACGATGGTATTTTTTTTGAGGTCCCAAGTAAATCTTGTTTGGTTACGAAACAAACCTCTCAGAATTTTAATTTATTTTATAATTCCCAATAAAGTTGGTAGAAAAGTTTAAAACGTTAAGCCTTCTTAAGAAATTAAATTTTATGTGAAAAGGTAAAATTATACATGGTCTTCCCTCCGTTAGGTTAGTTATGGAAATCCTGATCGAAAAATGTTTGCCAAAATGAAATCGGGGCATCCAAAAACCTATGAAACGATACCCATAACTATTTTTTTAAATTTAATAACTCGACCACCATCCGCCTAATACAAAAAGCAATGGCGGAAATGAGCTCAGCACCCTCAAAAACCTACCGACGAATCAGTTTGACACGTCTAAAATCAAAAAATGTGGCCGTCGGTGTTGCAATGGGTAGTGTGCGCACATCTTGTACATGAGATCCTGGGTTCGATCCCTGCTCTGACCACCTTAAAAAAAATTTGTTTCGGCGGCGGTCACCTCGCATAGTGACGGCGATACTATCGAGTATGTAGCCATGAAAAAGCTTCTCAGTGAGTGAAAACTGGAAAGCGCACAGCTCAGTGATTGTGAGAAGCTCTACCCTGTCCCCTCATGGGATGTAATGGGAAACAATTTATTTATTTTTAAAGTCAAAAACAACGACGTCATTAATTTTGTCCGGCCATTTTTTTAATCCGACCCAGTGTGCACTACATCCGCTTGGAAGATATTGTCATTAACAGAGAGACCTATTTTATAGTGTTATACCTAAACCCCAGCACCCACTGATTTGTTAAAATTAGATTCTTATTTGTCCGCCTTAGATCCATCCGGCAAAATGTCTATATCAAAATCCTGCAATGGTTAGTGGTACTTCCACTCTTCTCTATGCGATATGATTGTTCTGAAGTTTTCCGAAAGTTCAACTCTGGACTACGAGGAAAATAGTTCGTTCTTTTAGGTATGATGCCACTAGGCAAATTACAAACAATCTTATTATGCCCATAGCTTCGTTGAGTCCAACATTTCAGCTCTCTTAGCCGCAAAGCACCCTTTGCCACTAGACTCTTATCAAACTGTTCAATCGGAAGCAAATTCATTATCGTGTTGAGAGCAGCAGAGGGGCACGTCCTTAATGCCCTTTTACATCAACCCTAGCTATTCTCTGCTCTGTTGGCAGCTTTTTATCTTCCTCCAGAGCCGGCCACCATACCGATATCCCATAGATCAGAATGGGTGTAACCACCGCCGTATAGCATCCATAATCCAATATCTTCGGGTTTCGGCCCCATTTGTACCCAAATGTTTACCTGCATGTGTAGAAGGCACCTTGCGCCTTCTTAACTCTGTGTTCAACTCAGCCTGTTTCTCTCTCTCTAGAATGAAAGGTTTCGTTTGTGGTGAAAGAAAGTTGATATGGATTCCACAATCATTTTGTTTATCTAGAGTAAAAACATAAAATTTTTCAAAACTTTTCAGTACAAATTTTGGTTTCTCTCTTCCGCATGTGCTGTCAGTTGGGAACAATCGAACGAAAATTTCCACTAAGAGGAACCGAGTCGAATGCGAGTGACTGATTTTCATTCGTTGAGATTTTCATTCGAGATAGAGAAAGAGACTATAAATTTCCATTTGAGTTTCGGTTACAGAATTACACCCAGATACTTCGCCCTATTCGACAACTCTAATTGATTACCATCGAGTGAGAGTAGTCGATATTGTTGAATAATTCACTGGTAAATACAGGGTGTCTGGTAGCAGATTTATATTTTCAAACTTAAATAAAAAACATCATAATTGACACAAAGTTATATTATGAGCATTGAACGATAGAATGGAAATGAGGATTTTTTTTCAAAGAGTATATCTTCCAGATGACCATTGACATTCGTCGCCTGGCCTCGAGAATTTTCGAAAAAAAATGGTCCAATTATTAAGGCACACCAAACAGTTACCCTGGGGCAATGCAATGGTTTTTGATCTTTCAATCGAGGGTTGCGGCTGAAAAGGAGCCTCGTCGCTCCAGAAAATGGGATTTACAGTGCGAAAACGCCCCAACATCGTTTCACAAAAATTTTTGCGTAAATAAAAGTCACTTTCTTTCAGTTCTTGATCGATTTGAATTTTAAAAGGGTAATTTTTTTTAATTTCACGAATAATCGCTCTTGGAAGTCCCAGTCAGGTTGCTCTTTTCCGCATTGAAAGTCGCGGATTTTTACGTAAACCAGTTCAGTGTTTTCAGGAGTCCTTGAAGATCGACTGGGCCCTGGCCGTGGGACATTCATAGCCGAATCAGTTGCGCGGAATATCTGCACCCACGAACGAATACCGAACTTTGAACAAAATTGTCGACGAGCAATTACGTAAGAATCATGTCTCCACAGCGAACGCACGATGCTCACTCGACCACTGCGACATCATGACTGACAAATCCGAACAATCTATAATTCCAACGGCGCCACCCTCCCTCCGCACCGTTTATTCCTTTTTGAAATAATCGTATTTAAAAATATAAATTTGCCACCAGACACCCTGTAGTAGCAGATCACTAACAATATAGAAAATAAATTTCGTATTAAAAACCATTAAAAATCTCCAGAAATATTAGTAAATTTGCCATGTATTTCCCTTACTCTTTTTAATAATAAAATATTTTAAATTAATATTTTGGTTTCGTGTAAAATAGAATCAAAATATAAAGAATAAGGATTTTATAATGACGACATGAGAAGGAAACACTCTGTGAAGATTTACAAATAATGCCTGATGTTTATATAAATGTTGTTTATTATATGTTCATAATAAATTGACGTCACAGCTTTAAATTGTCACACAAATAGAAAGACATTTCAATTTCCTCTGACATAACAGACCCCATTTTGCCCCCCACTTAGTGTTTCATATGAATTTGAAAATCTTCTTATAAAAACAATTCATATCAAATCATATATATATATATATAAACAAATTTGTTTTCCCTGTATAGTGTACAAATGGAATATTCAACAACCGGTACGGGAAACCAGAACATACATCGTGTAAATGTAAACATTTATCAAATCGACTCCTCAATACGCATGAGCGAAACTTTCCTCTTCAAACAAAATTTTTAAGAGTTCACCCTAATAGTTAATGATTGATTTAAAAAGAGTTATTTTTATTAAATATTCCAAAAGTCTAATAAGGAACTAAAACAAAATGTTGATAAATTTGTCCCACCAAAGAAGTTGTCGAAAAAGGACATTCAACAGCTAGACCTAACCTTGCACTTATATCACAGAAATTCTGAAAATAGGAGAATAGAACTATGGGCGATTCGTACAACAATTCTCATTGCATTTGATAATCATTAACAAATCTTATAAAATATGAGACGTATAGAAATCCTTGAACAGATTTCACACAATTTATTCTAACACATCGCTTCATCATCGGTTCAACGGTAAACAACTAATTGCAGTGCCGAATAACAGTTCCTTTTAGATTTAGCCAGTAGTCTTAAGTCAGGACTTCCACCTTAAATCAATCGGTGTGTATTTTCTTGAAAACTATAAAAGGCATCACATTAAATTAACGAAAGAGAAAGGTTTGTTTTAAAAGTTTTTGAAAACAAGAAAAATTGATTTTACCAAACTAAAAATCCTTCGATTTCGGAGACGAAAACATATTTTTTTCAAAAATTACTGCAATGGTTTATTACACTGTGTGTAATTTTTTAAGACATGGAAATATAGCCATTAACGGAAACCTTAAAGAACAAAAATTGTGAACATATAAAATCAAATAAACACTGTTTACTTCAACATTGAGATACTATACTATCTCACTGACCGCAGCAGCACAGGCAAAGCAGTAAGTTCAGCACATGCAACAAGGAACGCAGCACACAATATACGAATCAATCATAGGAAGTTCATATGTTCTAGAAAGTTGTTTGCTGAGATAAGGTAAATTTTTGTAGTTGATTGTTTCCTTGAATTTTGAACGGTTTGCTACCTATTGACCTGAACAGGGGAAAAAAAGTTACAAAAATCAAATTATAATTTGCGATTTTGATCTTGAAGATGAAGTTGTTTGATTTTATATGTTCACAATTTTTGTTTTTTATGATAAGAGCTACAACTTCCCCTCAGAGAGTAAATTCAAATTCCAAACGATTTGAGCCTGACAAAATGATCACTTTTTTGCAAAAATGACACTGAGGCCCCAAATTTTTGGGGCCCATAAACAAAAAGTTTATGACTTTGGGCAAAACTGGGAGACACGGGTCTTTTTTTTCATCTTTAATCACGTAGTAGTGTCGGTATATGGTTATATTTCCATGACTCAAAAAATTACACATAGTGAAATTAAAAAATTTTCGGAAAATTTTTCACATTGGCGGCTACGCTACCTAAGTGCTACCTAAACGGTGTGTATTCAGAATCATTCCTGGGAAGTTCATTTGTTCTAGAAGGTTGTTTACTAAGATCTTAGGTACATTCTCGTAGTTGATTGTTTCCTTGAATTTTTAACGGTTTGGTACCTATGGACCTGAACAGGGGAAAAAAGTTTAAAAAATCGAATTATAATTTGCGATTTTGAACTTGAAGATGAAGTTTTTTTGATTTTATATGTTCACAATTTTTGTTCTTTTTGACAAGAGCTACAACTTTCCCTGAGATAATAATTCAAAATTCCTAACGAATTGCAAGATATGAGCCTGACAAAATGATCACTTTTTGCAAAAATTACACCGAGTCCTAAAATCTTTGGGCCCATAAAAAAATGTATGACTTTGGCCAAAACTGGGAGACACGGCTCTTTTTTTTTTGGTCTTTCATCACGTAGTGGTGTCCGTATATGGTTATATATTTTCGTGTTGCACTGTGTTATACTATAAACATATTTTAAGAATCGCTTCAGTTGTACTCGCTTGATAAAAAACCGACCCAGCACCATGTTTGTGTTTGCAAGCATTGGTTTCATAAATTGAAAATCTACTGCTTTTTGTTGCTTTGTTGTCTGGCACGTTTTTGTTCTCAACAGATTTCACCAAACAAAGCTATATTTGGGTAACAAACACATATATCATAAATATTAACCATTATGTCTCCAACTGTTTCCAAAAGTTTTCTCCAATCAAATCCATATTTGGGTCTCTAAAACATATATATTATAACACATTAATCATTATGTCTCCAACATGTAATATTGAATAGCAAACACACTATGTTTGGACACAAGTATACTACATTTGCGACAAGCTACAAAATTCGTTACATTTGCACCCAAGCAACAACAAAAGAACGATTTTTCAACGTGTATTTGTTATAATAAATATTGAACACAGATATATTTTTAAGAATAATAAAAACTTGCGGACTCTGCTTGCTTCAAAATATATATGTAAAGATCATTATCGCAATATCTAATTAGGCCTAACTAACAATTATAATTTTTAAATTCCATATAAACTGACAGCTAAATCTGTAAACCGTACGATAACTAGAGATGGTGATAATGTACATGGATAACACGAGGACGGTCACAAAATTAACCGACCTGATGTATAGATGGTGCCAGTAATTTGAAGAAAAAATATATTGGTGAAAAGTGGCAGCCGTATAAAATGTATGATTAAAGTTTCAAGGCGCCACATTGTTTAGTATTTTTATTTGAGCCATCAAAAGAAAACGATCTCAGTGAATTTGTAAACATGGCCTGACTTAAAACTACCGGCTAAATCTAAAAGGAACTGTTGTTCGACACAGCAATTAGGAGCTTTAAATACCGTTGAACCGATGATGAAGCGACGTGTTAGAACAAATTGTGTGAAATCTGTTTTGAAAGATCTGTTAATGATTATCAAATGCAATGAAAATAGTTGTACGAATCACCCATAGTTCTATTATCATACTTTCAGAATTTCTGTGACATAGGTGCAAGGATACGTCTAGCTCTCGAATGTCCTTTTCGACAACTTCTTTGGTGCAGCAAATTTGTCAACTTTTTGTGTTAGTTCCTTATTAGACTTTTGGAATATTTAATAAAAATAACTCTTTTTAAACCAATCATTAACTATTAGGGTGAACTTTTTAAAAATGTTGGTGGAAGGTGAAAGTTTCGCTCATGCGTATTGAGGAGTTGATTTGATAAATGTTTACATTTTCACGACGTATCTTTTGGTTTCCCGTACAGGTTGTTGAATATTCCATTTGTACACTATACAGGGAAAACAAATTTGTTTATATGATTCGATATGAATTGTTTTAATAAGAAGATTTTCAAATTCTTCTGAAGCAAATTGGGGTCTGATATGCCAGAGGAAATTGAAATGTCTTTCTATTTGTGTGACAATTTGAAGTTCTGACGTCAATTTATTATGAACATTTAATAAACAACATTTATATAAACATCAGGCATTTGTAAATCTTCACAGAGTGTTTCCTTCCCATGTCGTCATTATAAAATCCTTATTCTTTACATTTTGATTCTATTTTACACGAAACAAAAATATTAATTAAAAAGTTATAAAAATATTATTAGTAAAGAGAGTATGGGAAATACGTGAATCAGTGAATTTGGTAAAATTGGCCACCGTTATGTTATTCAATATTTCCATTTGAAAGGTCTCAGTCCAAGCAATATTAAAGTCGAGCTAGATTCTACTCTGGGGGAGTCTGCTCCTTTCGTTTACGACTGTAAAATATTAGGTAGCAGAACTTATAAGACGCCCTACAAGCTACCAAGACGAACACCGTAGTGGTCGACCAAATTGAGGTGTCCACGCCAGACACGTTTCAGAAAAATCCACAAAATAGTATTGGATGATCGTCGGCTGAAGGTGCGTGAGCGAGCTCAAATGATAGGCATTTCAAAAAGTGCTACACATCGTATCTTGACCGAAGATTTGGAGATAAGAAAGCTGTGCGCAAGATGGGTGCCGCGTTTACTTTCAATAGAGCAAAAACAGAGTCGTGATGATATTTCAGTAGAGGGTTTGGCGATGTTTCACCCCCAATAAAGCCACATTTTCGCATCGATTTATAACCACGGATGAGACATGGGTCCACCACTTCACACTTGCGACAAAGGAATAGTCAAAGCTGTGGACTGGAGTGGGAGAATCGTGTCTACAGAAGGGGAAGACGGTTCCATCTGTAGGAAAGGTAATGGCGTCTGTTTGTTTGGGATGCGCATGCGATAATTTGATACTGATTTCCTTCAGAAAGGAAAAACCAGCAACGGCGAATATTATGTCAATTTATTACAGCGATTAAGTGATGAAATTGTGGAAAAAGGTCGCATTTGGCAAGCAAGAAAGTGTTGTTTTATGAAGGAAATTCTAAAGGTTCACACATCCTCTGTTGCGATGGCCAAAAGTAATGAACTAAAGTCCGAATTGCTTTATCACGAACCTTATTCGCCAGACTTAGCTCCCTCGGACTACTTTCTATTTCCCAACTGCGAAAAAATGGCTCCGTGGTAAAAGATTTGCCAACAATGAAGAGGTGAAGTCTGAGGTTGATATCCATTTTAAGAAGTTTGACAGTTCTTACTATAAATAGGGTATCGAAGCTATTGAATATCCCTGAAAAAGTGCAACGAGCTAAAAGGAGATTATGTTGAAAAATAAAGAAAATTTGTCCAAACTTTGTTAAGTGGGCTGGTTTTGGGACCACCCACGTATTATAGGAAACTCGAAATATATAGTTGAACCGTTGGGGAATTTCTCCTCATATTGTTTCGATAAATGCTCTACTTAATTGGCTTAACTAACATTTATGCCAAAACAACCGTAGAATATCAACAAACAGTTTTTAATGGATATTTCAGCTAGATTGCCTATTGTTAATTAAGCCTAAAAGTATGCTGTCTTGCAAGGTATAAAAGCTTCCTTATGCCAACTCACCACAAATGTTTGCGGATGTCGAAAGAACAGTCTGAAACAATGGAGAGCACTTGCCATCTCACCCCTAATCATTAAATCGATATCGCACTTTTCAGATCAGTCGAGAACACGATAAAGTGAGTCTTAATTCAAACGTCTTAATTGAAATGTCGGAAACAGTGTTATTGAGTACAGAGTTATTGTAACGTTTTGTTTGGCTTTTAAACTTCAATTGACGTATTTTAAATTTAAATTGATGGCTTTTAAATTTCAATTGATGTGATTCATATAATCGGTAAGCGGTAAACCGAACCACAGACTTGTCATTTACGAACGTGAACATCAGCTATATTTTATGTCTGTTTACCGTCCTTCTTGATACCAAATAAGAATGTAATCGAAGTTGTTCGCATCACTATCATGTTTACAAAATGTGTTGGTAATATTTTTTCAAATTTCTTCAGTCAGATAAAAATGTATCGACCAAGCTCACGCTCATGAATGACAAGTTTGGCTTAGCTTTCTTATTTGTGGACACACTGTTCAGGACCTACACATTTACGCCGTATCCAAACGGTTCTGCATTGAGAAACTTATTCATTCCTAGTAATGCCATCACTAAGTCTAGATACAGAATATGATATATTTAAGTACTCCAAAAGACGAAGGAATGTTATTTTATACCCAGTGATTTGAGAGTATAATTTTCAGGAATTCTAAATGTTAATATTATTTCATCAAAAATTAAAAATCCTTGACACAAATGAATTTCTTGTGTCTTAACTACACTCGGTTTCAAAAAAGGTATTTATGCTTATACCTACTGCTTATGTTTACATTCTTAAACATTCCTTTCTCACGGATCCTTTCTTACCTTTCTTTTTCGTACTGAAGCCAATTTGTGTCCTTTCCATAATTAATTGAAAATATTTTTATAACAAAAATTTTCATTTCATTACTACACAATTAATGCAAAAGCTTTTTAAGGTCAAAATTACATTTAGGCAATTTCAATAAAGTTTATTTGAAATTCAGCATAAAATATATAAATATTACACTGAGACAAAATCACTGAAACCACAATTTCCTATTAATAATCAGCGCCAACATCAATAACTTCGGAAAGAGAGAGAGGAAAATTAATTACAAAATTAAGGGAAAATAATGCAAAAAATATATGTGTAACACAGGAAAACAGTAACAACTAATTGCTCTTTAAATATGCAGAGAAAAAGAAACAAGGATACAATAAAATTGTTCACTCTTAACACTTTTTTCTCTCAGTGTTAAGCACCGCCTTACCAACACACAAACACACTCACACACACTACTCCGTAAACAATGACAACAAACTTTGTGTTGTTTTTCTTCTTTTCACAGAGTCACACACTCACCCTCTCACACACTCGCACACACACCATGACGCCTTTTACCAACGAATACCCAAATACAAAAGATATATGTTCATTATTTGCCTTGCGTGGAGTGTCAGTGTAGTTATGCAATGATACATGTACTTTGGCGTTCATTAGAGTATTCGTATACAAGTGCAACTGTAGTGGTGTACTTTTAGACGTTTAGATGTGTGTAATGACTTTGTATGGTACTGTGTGTGTGTGTGCGTGTGTGTATTCGTGTGTGTATTTGATTGAATATGTACATACAAGTAACTGCTTCTATCGTGAACTTTGTGTATTGGCAACATTTTCTCGGCCCATTTTCCTTATGCCGGAGACAACTTGTCTACGTTCTACTCTTTTTATTCATTGTGAACATAAGTGAATTTATTATTGCGCTGAATAGCCCCTTCAACCATCTCGTAGACCCAACAACTACAATTTGCCAGAGTATGACAGTATTGCCTTTTACAGAAGAATATGACAGAATAAAGAGCAGACTCCTCTAGGGATGACAAGTAAATTTGTAAATGGCAACTTCCAAGTTAATTTGGAATTCTTATGATATAAAACGCTTAATAATTCAAATTATTTATTTTTATACAAGTAAAGGTCATTTAGTCTTCCTCATGGGGAAGTATTTTTAATTATATTCCGAGAAAGGAATCTATTAAAATGGTGATGTTTCCGCTGTCTCTATTACATGGAATGCAACAAAAAATGGTTCCTTTTGAAAATTTGAGCCCATTACTTAAGATCACCCTTTCCAATTAAACTCCCTATGCTGAAAGTAGAATCTTTCTTTCATTTGTATAGTAAATGGAAGTCCAATTCCTAAAGTAAAGAGAAATATAAGAAATCAAGGATCTACGCTTTACAGAATGTGGCCATCGGTGGTGTCATGGTAGTGTGCGCAACTATTGTACATCAGATCGTTGGTTCGATCCCTGCTCTGACCACCTTAAATTTCTTTCGACGGCGGTCACCTCGCTTAGTGATGGCGACACTATCGAGCATTTAGCCATGACACATCTCAAAATACTATTGCCAACAGGCGTAAGATTGTAGGTCCCATCAGTTAGTATACAATTTCTTTTATTCTTTACAGACTATATCACAAAAATCTTATTAAAACTAAAGTTCTCTCTAAGAAATGTCCCTCACAGTAGAAGCGATCTACTGTAAAAAACAGATAGATTCCAAAGAGAAAAGGATTTTTAATTTTCAACTGGTAAAAAAATTACAAATTTTTATGGAACTTTGGCTGTGAACAACCAGAATAAAAAAACAGCTAGATTCTAAAGAGAAAAGGATTTTACTTTTCTACAGGCAAAAAAGCCACAAATTTTTATGGTCTTTGGCTGTGAACCATAGGAAAATGGGTCAGGTTAGGCCTTGAGCTGAAATAGGTACCAACATTGTATGTTATCGATCTCGCCTAAAAGCTCTACGCTTGAAACTTCAAACTTTCAAACTTTAAGGACCTTACAACTGATATTCTAGGGTTACCTATAAGTAATAATCACTCCACCAATCATTGTGAGCATTAAACTTGTTTGCATATTAAAAAGCTTGACTTGTATCTTTCGCCGACGCAGCAGTTTTGAGAAAAGCCCTATGAAAACCTCTCTAATCTTCTACACTTATAGAAATTTGAAATCTCACAATTTATAGGGGTTAAACTTTCATATTTAATCTAACTTCTGCGGCGTTATAAATTCCTTCAATGCATGACGTATAAGTAATATTAATTTTAATTATGTGTATACAATATAGATTACACTCGATCATGGCGTATGACTACTATTAATTTATATCATAATATCGAACATACGCAGCGCTGGATAGGTCGTATATACTTGTACCTATGTCTAAGAAATTCTGAAGCTATGATAATAGAAGTATGTGTGATTCGTAAAACAATTTTCCCTACATTTGACAATCATTCTGATTTTATGAAATATAAGAAGCATGGAAGTCCTTGAACAGATTTCACACAATTTGTTCTACCACGTCAATTTACCATCGGTTTTTTTATGTTCTTCGTTGTCTGTCACGTTCTTCTACTCCTATAAAAAATTTTAAATCTCACAATCCTTGGGGTTAAACTTTCATATTAAATCTTACTTCTGCGACGTTATAAATTCCTTCAATACATGAAATATAAGTAATATTAATTTAAATCATGTTTATACACTACACATTGTACTCTATCATGGCGTATGACTAATATTAATTTAAATCATACGTATACAACACGCACTAATATCAAACAATTGCAACTCTAAATATGACTTATATCCTTGCTCCTATATCTAAGAAATTCGCAAGGTATGATAATATAAATATGTGTGATTCGTAAAGCAATTTTGACTGCATTTGACAATCATTATCGGATTTTATAAAATATGAGAAGTATGGACATCCTTGAAGATATTTCACACAATTTGTTCTACCACGTCGATTTATCATCGGCTTTTTTTATTTCCTTGTTGCCTGTCACGTTCTTCTATACTTATAGAAAATTTGAAATTTCACAATTTATAGGGGTTAATAAACTTTCATGTCAAATCTTTCTTCTGCGACTTTATAAATTCCTTCAATGCATAACGTATAAGTAATATTAATTTGAATCATGTTTATACACTACACATTACACTCGATCAGGGCGTATGGCTAATATTAATTTAAATCATACGTATACAGCAAGCACTTATATCAAACATACGTAGCGGTGGATATGACTTATATCTTTGGACCTATAACTTAGAAATTCTGAAGGTATGATAATAGAAGTATGTGTGATTCGTAAAGCAAAATTTCACTGCATTTGACAATAATTATCTGATTTTATAAAATATGAGAAGTATGGAAATCCTTGACCAGGTTTCACACAATTTGTTTGTTGCCTGTCACGTTCTTCTCCACTTATAAAAAATTTGAAATCTCACAATTTCTAAGGTTCAAACTTTCATATTAAATCTTACTTTGCGACGCTATAAATTCCTTCAATCCAATGACGTATTAGCAATATTAATTTGAATCATGTTTATGCACTACACATTACACTCGATCATGGCGTATGACTAATACCTCGATCATGGCGTATGACTAATATTAATTTAAATCATGGCTAAAGTAGACACCACGCACTTATATTAAACAATTGCAACGCTGGATAGGACTTATATCCTTGCACCTATCTCTAAGAAATTCCGTAGGTATGAAAATAGAATTATGTGTGATTCGTAAAGCAATTTTCACAGCATTTGACAATCATTATCGGATTTTATAAAATATGAGATGTATGGAAATCCTTGAACAGATTTCACATAGTTTGTTCTACCACAACAATTTGTCATCGTTTTTTTTTTGTTTCTTACACAATTTATAGCGGTTATACTTTCACAATAAATCTTTCTTCTCGGACGTTATAAATTCCGTCAATCCAATGACGTATAAGCAATATTAATTTGAATCATGTTTATACACTACACATTACACTCGATCAGGGCGAATGGCTAATATTAATTTAAATCATACGTATACAGCACGCACTTATATCAAATATACGTAGCGGTGGATATGACTTATATCTTTGGACCTATAACTAAGAAATTCTGAAGGTATGATAATAGAAGTATGTGTGATTCGTAAAGCAAAATTTCACTGCATTTGACAATAATTATCTGATTTTATAAAATATGAGAAGTATGGAAATCCTTGACCAGGTTTCACACAATTTGTTTGTTGCCTGTCACGTTCTTCTCCACTTATAAAAAATTTGAAATCTCACAATTTATAAGGTTCAAACTTTCATATTAAATCTTACTTCTGCGATGTTATAAATTCCTTCAATCCAATGACGTATTAGCAATATTAATTTGAATCATGTTTATGCACTACACATTACACTCGATCATGGCGTATGACTAATATTAATTTAAATCATGGCTAAAGTATACACCACGCACTTATATTAAACAATTGCAACGCTGGATAGGACTTATATCCTTGCACCTATGTCTAAGAAATTCCGTAGGTATGAAAATAGAATTATGTGTGATTCGTAAAGCAATTTTCCCAGCATTTGACAATCATTATCGGATTTTATAAAATATCAGAAGTATGGAAATCCTTGAACAGATTTCACATAGTTTGTTCTACCACAACAATTTGTCATCTTTTTTTTTTTTTGTTTCTTTGTTGCCTGTCACGTTCTTCTACACTTATAAAAAAATCTAAATCTTACAATTTATAGCGGTTAAAAAATTTGAAACTTCACAATTTATAAGGTTCAAACTTTCAAATTAAATCTTACTACTGCGACGCTATAAATTCCTTCAATCCAATGACGTATAAGCAATATTAATTTGAATCATATTTATATACTACACATTACACTCCATCATAGCGTATGACTAATATTAATTTAAACCATAAATATACACTACGCACTTATGTCAGACATACGCAGCGGTGGACTTATCAGAATACAATTTACGTAAAACAATATACAAAGGTGTAACAAAGTTTAAGATTTCCATTTCCATTTAAGAGTATAGAATTTAAGATTTATATATGATCAACGTCATTAGCTTTTAATTGGTATATTAAGATATGCATCGAAGTATTGAAACCGGTTTCAATACCACAGCGTATGTGCCATTGAAATCATTTTTATACGTAACTTGACCAACCATTGCGCTTTTGTCGAGATTGTCTCGCATTTTGCAGGATTGTCCCGCGATTTGGTGTCTCAACCCGACTTGAATCTAAAATAGGAAAATGATTTTCAACAAAATAAACTGTTATATTTTACATACTTATAGTTAATCGTATTTCAGCTAAATACATGTATTTTTTAATTTTGGTGTCCAAACCCTAAAAATTCAGCTTCACTGCCCATTGTCTCACGATTTATGGTCCTAATCAGCTGGTCAGGTTATGTATGTCACTGATTAATATCAATCATAGGCAGCGATGAAAATACATTATATTCATTCATTCAGTGGGTAAAGGACCAAAGTGAAGTCAATGCCGGTTTATTCAAAAAAATTTCATCTTCTCCGATGAAGCACATTGCCGTCTGAATGGCTTCGTGAATACACAAAATTGTCCAGTTTGGGCCCCAGAAAATGCTCATACAATCCATGAGAAATAAATGTACCCACTACGACCAACAGTCTGGTGAGGAATTTTGACAGGCGGCGTGATTGGGCCTTACTTTTTTGAAGATGAGGCCGAAATTGCAGTGACTGTAAACGGCATTAGTTACAGCAACATGACCACGGATTTCTTGTGGCCTCAACGGGACGTCACGGGTCTGGACGATATGTGTTTTCAACAAGAAGGCGCCACCTGCAATACCTCGCATGAAACAATCAATTTATTGCAGCAACGATTTCCATAACAAATTATCTCAAGAAATTGTGATGTCAACTTGCCACCAAGATCATGCGATTTAACGCCGTGCGAATTCTTTCTTTGGGGTTTTGTGAAATATCGGGTTCATGCGAATAAACCAGAAAAAATTACTGAGCTCAAATCCGACATCCAACGCGTCATCGATGAGATACAGCCACATCTCTGTGAAAGAGGTATAGAAAATTTCATGACAAGATTTATGGCCTGTCATCAGAGCTGTGGGGGCCATATGACGGATATATTATTCCATACTTAATCGGAACATGTCTTCGTTACAACTCAATAAAAAAATCAGAACATTGTCTCAAAACTTCGTGTTTTCATTTTAAAATGAAAAAGTGCATTCTTACTGAGACGCCCGCCAGCATCCTTTGCTGAGCAGTGACAAACGTTGTAACCCCTAAGCGCTAAATGGAGATTAAGATTGTCAGATGACCATAAATGTTTAATAGGCGAAATATAAACAGTGCTGAAGTGTTGACTCTTTTTTTCATAACACAGCGTATGAGTAATATTAAATGAAATGCATGCAAGTGAAATATGTGGAAAGAAAGATAAATATATGGAAATCAGCACGATGTAGGTGTGACTTGTTTTATATATTTAGTCTTATTTTAACAAACTAAATGTAGTTTTTATAAGTGTTTTTAATTAAAACCAAAAAATTCAACTTCCCTGCTTTTTGGTCATACCCAGTTGATCAGGTTACGTATACGTTACCCATTAATATCAGTCATACGCAGCGATGAAAATACATTACAAATCAGCATTTCAGCGCTACGTAGGCCAGAGTTCTTTTACAGGTGACTTGCACATATCGCACCCTAACTTCAAAAGCGTCACAACTCAAAATTTTAATATTTCCAGTTTTTGCCTAACAGCAATAACCAAGGACCATTTCTATCCCCTGTTGAAATCTCTCGTCAGTTTCTCTTCCGTTTCGTCAAAACAATCCAGATTCAATATGTCTGTTATTGAGAATTTTCCTACATTTGTTAACTTTGCAAACACAATGTTTGGGCTCTACTGAAAATTTGTAAATTTTGAGTTAAGCCTGTTTAGTAGTTAGGGTGCGATATGATCTTAGTAAACGATGTGTATTTTAAGGTCATAATAATACATGGGGCTAAAAGAATGTGATTCCAATTAGAAGCAACTTAGGTTACAACAAACGAATATGATTTATTCGAACTATAAATCAGAAACATCGGTAAATCCAATATGAAAACATATGCTAAAAATCCATTACTATGCACAATCTTCAGTCATACATTTCAAAGCTGTGCCATAAAAGTTGCAATATGTTTAAGACTCTACAAATGTATCATGTACCATTCAAATGCACTAGTTTCTAAATTACACACTTGATTAATGTAATTTAACGGAACAATTTCTGTCGACCAAAGCGTATAATTATTGATTGCCTATATACTATTACGTATAAATCTTCTATTAATAATACTCATACGCTAACGTTTAACTTAATGGTCTCCCGATTATGGCAATACAAGCCCCGATAGTATAACACTTTTCTCCAACATTGCGTTAGTTCGACAAAAATGCCTGCAAACATATTTAAATTATTATTATCATCCCCAGATAATCAACCTCTTTTATGAAGCACAAAGCAGTAGTCCTTTGTCCTATTGACAAATAAAAATGATGATGTTGATGATGGTGGACTGATATCATTTGTCAAGCTACCAATACAATACAAATGGTTCGTAGTGAACCGTTACAAGTGGCATACTTTTTTTACAGTTTGCAAAGGAGGAAACTCTTTAATGACTGCAATAACTACCAAGATGAATGGAAAAACTATTCACTAACAACTTATAACAGCTTTAAAATTCTTTAGCTTATGAACATATTTTTTACGAGAATCTTTAAATTTCAGCAATGGTTTCTTAGATTTTCTATGGATTTATAACGATGACTTACTTTTGCCGTGAAGCAAACTCACGCGCCTCATGCTTCTCCATCGTCTTCTACTTTTTCTATGCGTTGCGCTAAAGTTCACATCTGTGAAGGTTATTCTGGCATAATATAGAAGAAGAAAAGGACAAGAAAAGGGACTGCCACATAGTTTGCCAACAAAATCTTGTGTGTTTCTTGGCATATTGATCCAATTTCAATGGAAATTATATTTTCCGCTTGGAGTTGGAGAAAACCCCATCAGCTACATCAGTGTCTACAACGCATATTGTATGAGGTGCCACCTAGCAAGTGGCGTCGTGATGTTACTGCATTTTTATTGTTGTTGCAGCTGCTGTAAGGATACAGGACTCTGTTGTTATTGCACTTCAGTGGTTTCTTTGATGGCTGGATAAAACTACTGGGTTTATAGGCCATGATATGGAATACTGCGTGTGAGAATGTGTGATGCCATAAACATATGCGGTTGTATTGTAATGGATACGGATGGTCAGAAATAATTTATTGTAGGGAAAATATGCTTAAATTAGTTTTCAATTAAGGAAATGAGGGAGCTGCCCACAACTTTTAGGCTAAAGTACTTTAATTTTTTTTAGAGTCATTGTTTGGGAAATACATTTTTAAAGCGACTCCAAATGGTTTTGGTTTAAGGGGTATTTTAATAGATAATTATAACAAAGCCAGGAGATGACCGTTGCCGAAAGAAAGAAAGGTGGTTGCGGAAATTCAAACCGAGTTCTTATGTACAATTGTTGCGCATGGAAATCACTGCTAAGATTAGTCGAAAAGTATTTCTAGAGTTTTGATTTAAAAAAACTTAAGCCCAAATATAGACAAAGTCAAAATGAATGGAGGTACTTTTTATACACAGACAATCTTGGAAGCCTCTTTTTGAAATATACAGTTCTTAACCAGTATCATTCAACGGTGGTTCTAAGTATCATTCAATGAGGCCTAATTTATTCGTATTTAATGTGACGGTATCGCCATAAATGTTCTCGTCTCTATTGTATTTTCCCCGTGGCGAATGACTGGTATTATTGTGTGGCGTATTAGCAAGATTTCAGAACTATATTACTCATACGCTACGTTTGCTAACCCATTTATATCAGTTTTATATTTCTTCTAATTTGCAGTGAATGTTGTAGCAACCATTTGCAGCTATTCATCGGTGGAAATAATTCAAGCAGGGAATAATCTCTAGGATCTACAATTAGAGACATTAACAAGATTTCAGTAGAATATTACTCATTCTCATAGACAATCTCAGAATCACTTTTTTTAAAAAAGGCAGTTCTTAACCGATA
The DNA here is from genome assembly GCA_963931995.1 of Phaonia tiefii. Classification (NCBI taxonomy): domain Eukaryota; kingdom Metazoa; phylum Arthropoda; class Insecta; order Diptera; family Muscidae; genus Phaonia; species Phaonia tiefii. The sequence goes on along the minus strand of OZ008368.1, from coordinate 333,623,101 downwards.
TCTTGCGGTGGTTTGAACGATGGTTTCAAACGCATTAATCAAAGCAAGAAATAACCTCTAGGATCTAAAATTAGAGAAAAGGATATGTAGCGTATTAGCAAGATTTCACTACTAAAGGGTCCGCCATCTAACTTTTTTTTCAACTAGTGCTTATTTCGTGAATGGTAACACTTAGCTCATGTCTGATTTGGCAGATAATTAGTTTTATCCTTCCGCTGAACGAATATGGTTGTGCATACGCTTGAACATCGCTTGGAAATATTACTTTGAAAATCATGGTAATGTTGCAGAATGTGTGCGAAAATTGCGTACGGATTTTGGAAGAAAATAAGCACCGTCAGCTCCGTATGTTCGTTATCTTGTGAAAAAAGTGAAAGAAACTGGCATCCTCGTCGATAAATCAAAGCGTGAAAAACGAAAAATAGTGCGTACACCCGAGAATATTGCTGCTGTGGCAGAGAGTGTGCGTGAAGCGCCATCAACATCAATTCACCGTCGTTCTCAATAGTTGAACATATCGGTGACACCATTGAGACGAATTTTGCATTAAGACCTTGGTATGACGCCATACAAAGTCCAATTGGTTCAGGAGTTGAAGCCAACTGACCATCCAATGCGTTTTCGCTTCGCTAAGTGGGCCTGCGATCGAGTTACAGAAGATGCCGATTTTGCCAAAAAAAAATCATCTTTTCAGATGAAGCTCATTTTGATCTTGGCGCACAGAAAACCCGCACGCATACATTGAAAAGCCGATGCACCCAAAACGAGTCACTGTTTCTTTGAAAATGAGCAAGGAGTGGCCGTTACAGTCAATGGCGATCGGTATCGGGCCATGTTGAACGAATTTTTGTTCACAAAATTTGAAGCGGAGGATATTGGCAACATTTGGTTTCAACAGGACGGCGCTACGTGCCACACAGCCGAAGCTACACTCGATGTTTTGCGCCCTGTTTTTGAAGATCGCATTATCAGCCGCAGAGCTGATGTCGTTTGGCCAACTCGGAGCTGCGATTTGACACCGTTGGACTATTATTTGTGGGGTGCCCTCAAAGATAAGTGTTACGCCGACAAGCCAGAGACAATTGACGCTTTAAAGGACAATATTCGTGAAGCCATTGGTGAAATACAGCTGCACACAATCGATAATGTGCTTAAAAATTGGACCTACCGTGTAGGCTAGTGCATGGCCAGCCGAGGCAGCCATTTGAATGAAATTATTTTCCATTATTAACCGGAAGGATTGTAGTTTCAAATAAAAACAGAAATTTGAGAAAATATCCAGTAGTTTTTTTTATAGCATTTCCCAAAAAAAAGTTATTTGGCGGACCCGTTATATTAATCATACGCTCAGTTTTCTATTATATTTCACTTTAATGTTTCTCCTAATTATCAGTGAAGGTTATGACAACAATTTGGAACTATTCGTCGATGGTTTCACGGAAATTCAAACCCATTAACCCACGTAGGAAATAATAACTAGGGTCTAAAATTAGAGAATATGACAGGTGGCGTATTGGTAATATTTCAGTACAATATTACTCATGGTCATAGACTATGGTAGAAACACTTTTTTGAAATAGACAGTTCTTAAGCGATATCTTTCACCGGTGTTTGTACATATCACCCAACTGTGCCTACTTCATTCTTATTTAATGATACTATATCGCCAAAAACATGATTTTCATTATTGTATTTTCCACGCTGCGAGTGATTGATATTATTTTGTGGTGTATTAACCAAATTTTACTACAATATTACTCATACGCTCCATTTGACACATATATAAGAGTTTTATATGTATTTTACATAATTAGTAGCGAATGTTATGGCAACATTCAAAACAATATGTGGCGTATTAGTAACATTTCAGTACAATATTACTCATACTCATCGACTATCTTAGAAACATAATTTTCATATTAACAGTTCGTTACCTATATCTTTCAATTCAATAATTCATACTTATTTAATAATACTATATCGCCAAAAATATGAGCATCATTATTGTATTTTCCGCGCTGCGAGTCATACATATATATTATTTTGTAGCATATTAACCATATTCCAGTACAACATTACTCATACGCTACGTTTTCTGTCACATTTATAAAAGTTTTATATGTCTTCTACATAATTAGCAGGGAATGTTATGCCAAGTTTTTGGAGCTATTCATGGGTGGTTTGAAGACAAACTAAACGCATTAACCCAAGCACGAAATAATACTTAGGATCTAAAATTAGAGAATATGGCATGTGGAGTATTAGCAATATTTCACTACAATATTACTCATACTATCTTAGAAACACTTTTTTGAAATAGACAGTTCTTAACCAATATCTTTCAACGGAGTTTCTAAGTATCATTGAACGATGCCTACTTCATTCTCATTTTATGTGACTATATCACCAAAAATTTGATTTTCACTACTGTATTTTCCCCGTTGCGAATGATTGATATTAGTGTGTGTCATATTAACCATATTTCAGTAAAATATTACTCATACGCTACGTTTTACATCCCATTTATACCAGATTTATATGTGTTACCATTAGCAGCGAATGTTATGGCAAGTTGTTGAAGCTATCCAGCGGCTATTAAACGCATTAATCCAAGCAGGAAACAATAACTAGGGTCTATAATTAGAGAATATGATATGTTTCATATCCGCATGATTTCAGTACCATATAACTCATACGCTGCGGTTTCTAATATGTTTACACCAACTCTAAATTTCTTCAAATTATCAATGAATGGTATGACAAGTTTTGGAGCTATTAATCGGTGGTTTAAAGAAACCCCAAAACGCATTAATACTAGCTAGAAGTAATTTCTAAAATTAGAGAGTTTGATGCATTACGCAGCATGGCGATTACGGACGTCTACATCAGTCCAATAATTTTAGTAAAAAGTATCGTTTTTGTTGGATTAATGTCTTTTATTTTCCCCCAAATCATCGATGAATACTTCCAAAACAACATTCTACATCAATTAGACAAAACACAGAAATTGTTTAACTACCCGACTAACCATAGCGTATGAGTAATAATACACCAGAAAATGCCCATACACCCCACAAATTAATATCAATCATTCGCTACGGGGAAATTTCAATAATAGCAAGGATATTGTTGGCCTTACAGTCATATTAACTAAGAATAAATTAGGCAACATTGAACTGTACTTGAAAACATCTGTTGGGTCAACTTAAACGCAAGCAAACTATCCTAATATCTAAGAAACCTGTTTCTTTTTCACGTTTTCCTACCTGCAATATATATGCACTGTCTTGCTCTCGTTCTACTACTTCCCATTCAGGCGCTCTATTGCTAGCCTAAGTTAGAATTTTGTATAGTATACTTATGAATCTGGCTGTGCGTGTAATTGGAAAAAAATTGCAATCGCCTAATAAACGTTGTAGCTGAAACACAATTCCCCCGCATACTCTTTTATGTTTGAAGTTTTAGACAGAAAAACTTTTGCTCATTCAACATGGTTGAATATTATTGGGTTAGAAATATCTATTATCATTAAAGCTTCCAAACATTGTATTCAAAACACGAAACATACATTTGGGCTAGTATTTACAATAAATTTGGCCCGGACTATAAAGCGATGTCTATTTTAAAGATTTATATTATTTCGAAGAGACTAAAATTTTGAAGACTAAAATTCTGGCAAACGCATTTAACTAAAAGCACACAATCTCCGGCAGTAACTTGGGATGTTTATATTTTAAATTCAAAATACTTGGATTCTTCGCCGACCTTGGTCTTTCGATTCTACATAACTTTATGATCACAATTTCCTCCATAGTAACCCATTATTTGTTTCAACTCTAATCTACCTGTGACATTTTGTATGGAACCTTAACTTTCATTTCATGAATTTTTTCCACAATGTCCTTTCCGACCACCTGTGTCTACATGCATACTTATACCATGATATTGCGTTCTATTCTAAGTATTAATGACCATTCCGTGTATCGAATAAATCTCATCTGACCATTTAAATACACACAAATAGCATTTATTATTGGTTTCTAACAAATCATTTGCGACTTAGTCTATTTCTAGATAGTGGCAAATGGAGCTAATCTCAAAATATCTGTACGCTATCATGAATGGTGATTGGTATAATTAAACTGAAATATTTTATGATATTATTGAATACGTACATCTTATTTGCAATACAATGATACTTAAACAGTTGTTTGGATATAAATAAATGATATTGATTGCATTGCTTTGAGATATATGTATAGATTATCAGATAATAATAAACTTGTAATTGCCTAAAGAAGTAGAGTGTAAAATCTAGTTAATCTAAGGCATGATTTATATTAAATTAATCATACGCCTCATATGCAGTGAATTAATATCAATCATTCACAGTGGTGGCGAATAGAATGAGATCAACAAATATAACAACTGTTGTTAGAAACGACTATTGTTAGGAGCAGATTAAGATTGGTATTAACTATACAATCGTTTAAATTTTGCAACCTTAAGCATTTAATAATCTCAGTTGGTATAATATGAAAGACGTAGAAGTGCCACAAATGGCAAACATACCATAGCGTATGAGTAATATTAAATTCATACGGCCTTATTCATAAAAAGTTGTGGTAGGTTTGAGAAACAGTTTATCATACAAAAAGCGTCTCTCAAACCTCTCACAACTGTTTATTAATAATTTATATGTACTTATAAGACGTTTATTTGACAATTTTTTTATGACAATTTTGGATATTAAGACTTTGGTAAGTTCTATGAATATGGAGCTAAACATTTAATTTTAAATATTCAGATTTTAATAAGAAATCATTGAAAAAGAAGATGAATGACAAATTAAATTTTAATTTTAATTTTGGTTTACCAACTAACTGTTACATTAGGTACTTAAGGTATTTGTAGGGCCAACTTTTATAATATTAACAATTTATAGCGATTTTATACTACACATTAGTGTGGAGAACTGATAATTCAATATTTAATTGATCTGGAATGTCTAGAGCTACTAATTCTAATACTAATAAGGTTCACTAATCAGGTCTACTTTATTATTTTAACGTTGTAATGAATTCATTGAATTTGTCAACAGTATTGACATTGGTACCTCGCACAGGTTTGGAAATTTAATACAAACGAGTAGACATGTCAGAAATTGGACTCATGTTATACCTTAAAGTTGGTATAAATGCGCCATAACACTGCATGCCTGCATAATTTGCTCGGCTGTGGCAAACGTTGTAAACACTACGAGTTAAATTGAGTTTAAGAAATGGAGAGGATCATAAATGTTTAATTGGCTTTATATGAAATGCGTTGAAGTGTTGAGTCTGCTTTACATTTCATAACGTATGAGTAATATTAATTTAAACGCATGCAAGATAAATATGTTGAAAGCAAGATAAATATACGGAAATCTGCACGATGTACATGTGATTTCCAATGGGAAACAGTATAAACTTTGCAAAGGATTTCAAGTATGTGCCAAGGATGTATCTTTGAAAAGAAATCAAAATATTATGGGTATGCTAAAATAGCAATCATATCAATGTGATTCTAAATCGAAGTGGTTTAGGGTTTATGGAATATATAAGTATGAAATATTTTAATCATAAGAAAAAAACATCGTTGAATAGTACATATTTCTAAACTTCTGACAAATAAATTTTGTATAATATGAATAATCTACAGTGGTATATTACACGCATGTGCCATTAATAAATTTAACATGTTTTTAAAACTGTTTTGTATTTATACCAAATAAGAATGTTTAATAAAAAAAGTACCATTAAAATTCGATGTTTCAATAACCCCCCCTTTTAAATATATTCATGTATTCTATATTCCAGAGAGCGTATGAGTGACGTTTAACTCAAATGTTGTTAACACTTATAAATAACAATAATACTCATACGCAACGGAGGGAAATACAAGCACATTTGAAATAAATATCAGAATTAATAATTTATGCAAGATTTCTAAAAAACACAGACTTTTAAAACTTTATCATTCTTTATTTACCGGAATTTTAAGTCGGCCACTCCAACATATTTTGAAATTAGTTTGTTTTGAGATCTGTTCAAATATTACTCCCATAACAAACATATGATTACGCCAGATTAATGAGAAGAAAAATCGAGAAAAACCCTTATCTAATTATTGCAGATCGTGACACATTTGAACAGATGCCAGTAGCCTACAATTAAGTGTCTGAGGATGAAATTCACAAACTTCGAAACGATCGTCTGAATTGCAATCATATTTGTAACAATTGAAAATTTTGTATTATAAAAATACAACCTCCTAGCTAAATTATACTTTAGTAATTCTAAAGGCAAAAACGTAATAAATCGGAACTTCTCTGTAAAAAGCGGGATTGAAATCCAAGTTGGAATGAGACATCGAAAAGCGGGATGGCGGAACATCGTTAAATAAATAGTACACTAAGAACACTGATTCAGAATTTCATATTACTAAATAACTAAATACAGGTATAATATGAATAACTTCAGTGATATATTTCATGTATGTGCCATTAATAATATAGCACCTTTTCAAAACTGTAAGAACTGTACAAATCGAAACTTTGACACCCTGTTTCATAGTTTTCCTAGCAAGCCCCATATAGATAATATTTGACTTTGCAAGCACATTTGAAATAAATATCAGATTTAATAATCTATGCAAGATTTCTAAAAACACAGAATGCCTACAAATCAATAAAAAAAATTAAAGCTTTACGTTCTATATTAAAGTATTAACAATCGAAAACGTCGTAATACTAGTCTCAGTTAGTGTAAACATGTTACATTTCAAAATATGTTTCTGTCTCCTATATTCCAGCATGCGTATGAGTAATGTCTAAAGGGAATGTTAATAATTGTCGAGTAAATATTACTCATACGCAGCGAAAGAATTTATACACACATTTGAAGTAAACGTTAGAGTATATAACACAACACAAGCTTCCTAAAAACAAAGTCGTGCATGGCATGTCTAAGTGCGAGTTTCATAATCTTCATCTAAAATCTCACAGAAAATGTTCCCACTAAATGACATTTAAATGAAAATATTTAAAGTTATTTTATGTGGAGAATGGCCAACTGTGAAACTGAGCCTGAATTTACACCACAACATACCCATACCCATTGTGGCCGTCGGTGGCACAATGATTAGTGTGTCCGTCTCTTGTACATGAGACCCTGGATTCGATCCCTGCTCTGACCACCTTGAATTTATTTCGGCGGCGGTCACCTCGCTTAGTGATGGCGACACAATCAAGTATTTAGCCATGAAAAAGCTTCTCAAAATGCCGCTCGTCGGAACCGGTGTAAAACTGTAGGTCCCAATCGATGAGTGTAAAACTAGAACGCGCACAGCTCACTGGTTGTGAGAAGCTCTATCTAATCCCTTCATGGGATGTAACGGAAAATCATTTTTTTGGAGGTTCTATCAGGTTTTCATCAATTGGCTTTAGTCTTTCACATAAATCGCTCGACAAGACCTTATACGCGATGGGTAAAATACTGATACTTCGATAGTTGGAACATGCACATGGATCACCCTTTTTGAAAACAGGACGTAATACACTGAGACTTCAAACTTCCGACAAGTTGATGCAAGTGGTACAGCAGTCCCTCGCTACCGGCCTTAAAAAGTCCACCGGTTAGCCCATCCACACCAGCGGCTTTAGTATTTTTAAGACGGGAAATTTGCCGTTCTAATCTCACCTTGTCTGGGGGTGTACAATCTACACTGTCTTAAACCATCATTACCCCCTTATCTTCAGTAGCAGAATCTGAGTGGAGTCCGACATCAGATTCCAATTCCCGACATCATCCGACATCAGATTCCAATTCCCATCCTTGTAGAAGGCAGCCCATTGTACGGCCCGCTATTTGATCTTCTCGTCCTCTGCAAAAATTTTCGGGATTTATTGTTCATCCTGCACATTTCGGTCTTTTCACTCTCTCTTTAATCCCACTGCCATTTTTTTTTGCGAAAATAGTTGGTTTTCCTCTCTTCTCAGCCTCTTGTTTGATCCACCTCCCGTTATTTGATCCTCTTACCCTCAGCAAATAATTTCATCCTGCACATTTCGGTCTTTTCACTCTCTGTTATCTCCCACTGCAAGTTTTTTCGCTAAATAGTTGGTTTTCCTCCCTTCGCAGCCTCTGGCACCGCTCATGAGTTTTAACTGACTGTTTCGCTGCCATGCGAGCAGCGTATGTTGCAATTCTACATTCTTCGTCGTGTCATGACTTATCCTTCTGTAGCTTTCGATAGCCAACTTCAGTCCTTGCAGCGGTTTCCAAAGAATGGGAGATGTGCTTAAACTGCGCTTCTGGGTCCTGCGGAGGTGGAGTACTGTGCCCTAGCAGGAGGGTGTGCTTTTGCCGCTAGGACTTTGACATCCCCGGAATTTGCAGCTTGTCGATATCCAGCTTTTTCCGTGTTCGACTTCGTACGTTTTTCGCTCTCTCATCCTCCTGCGAAATTTGGCAGCCACCAGATAATGATCTGAGTCGATATTGCCACCTCGAATCACACGTACATCCATTATACTAGAAGATTGCTCGCCATCTATTACCAAGTGATCAATGTGGTTCTTCGTCTTCCGGACATCAGATAACAAGTTCGCCTTATGTATGTCCTTATTTTGAAATCGTGCGCTACTAACTGCCATGTTCTTCGCAGCGGGGAAGTCTATCAGTCTTATTCAATTTTGGGAAGTGGTATCGTGTAGACTGTGATTACCGATGGTTGGTCGATAGATACTTTGCCTTCCCAATTTGGCATTAAACGCGCTTAGAACAATCGTAATATCGTGGTCAGGGCAGGGTTCGTATACTTACTTCCTCCAGACGCTCATAATATGATTCGTTGACCTCATCGTATTTATCCTCTTTCAGGGGGAGCACACAAATTACGGAGATTACCGATGGTTGGTCGATAGATACTTTGCCTTCCCAATTTGGCATTAAACTCGCTTAGAACAATCGTAATGTCGTGGTCAGGGCAGGGTTCGTATACTTCCTCCAGACGCTCATAAAATGATTATTTGACCTCATCGCGTCTTTATCCTTTTTCGGTGGGGGCACACAAATTACCGAGATGTTGAAATATTTCGCATTGATGCGAATCACTGGGAAGAACCCTGACACTTGGTGTCGCAGTCTCTTTCCAACTATAAATACGCAACCGAATCTGTACTTTAGTTTAGTTCAGAGTGTTTATTCAACGCTACTGATGTCATCTTTCGCTTTAGAATTTATGGATATGTATGGAAATAGAATTTATATGAAATTCTCTTTATACATTTTCACTTTCCACTTTAATTTCATTACTCATCAAGTTATTCTCGCACAGCTTGTGATGCTGTTGGGGTTACAATCAATATGGCCAGGCATTGCATTTAATAGAAAATGTCATTGTAAAATAGGAAAAATGTAAATATAAGATGAGATGGCAATGACAATGACAGCCTGATGGCTAACAAGTGTTTGATAACGCAATTTGTAGGCGTTTCCTTTCTACTGCATGTAAAAGCTTTAAAATTTATAACAAATTTGAAACGATAATGATCAGATTGAGTTGAGTTATCTGATCATTCTTGTTTCAAATTTGTTAAATTTATAAAAGCATTTACAACGACGAAAGGAAACGACTACACATTGTTCTATCATGGTATTAAAGAATATTCAAATTCAAATGAGGACATCTTTTAAATTGTATTGGATTTCTAAGCAGAAGCAAAATTAAGTTATAAATTCTTCAGACTCAGTCTTATACTTTTATTTCTATTTCAAAGTATTTCCTTTTTTAGTCGACAGTTGCAAGGACATTCCATTTACTGCCACCCCTGCGTATAAGTATCGTTTACTTAAGGGTCCAGCACTCATACGCTTCGGGCTGCTACTTACAAAATTTTTGAACAATGACACAAATAGCAACAGCAGACTGAAAATATACATTTGCTATAGTTTCTTTTCCTTTTGTACTATAATTTGGCATCCTACAAAATTGGGCCAAGGGTTGATTGTAGAAAGAAGAAATATAAACACGTTTTTTTTGGGTTAAACCAAAACGGAAAAATCAATGTAAAAATAAAGCAGCATATTTTTTGCAGCCTTGTAAATACTTAAAAGCGTAGAAGATTCCTTCTGTGAACTAATTTTTCCTCTGTAATTGTATATTTTTAGATATTTCATTAATTGAAATTTTAGTTGTTTATAAATAGAATGCCCCTCGGAAATGCTTGCGGCCTTATTCATAAACGAAATTAAGTGAAGACAATGGATAATAAAATCGTCTAGGTGCAACCCACTCATATTTTTAAGGGCAACTCGAAACCATTATTTGCTAACACATGACAGTTCTCTAAAGACTTCAATTATTACTACGGCTGTTCCGTGTTTCTGCTTGAAAGATGTTTCGAAGCCAGTAATATTTATTAATTTAGTTCCTTCCAGCTTAATATAATTCATCAAACACAAGTGCAGTTTGTAGATTGCTTTCAAAAGGTGACCATATGTCGAGGTCCTTAAGATAGTTTCATTTTGGTCCAGTCAATATTAAATGAAACATCGCAAGTTTTTCTACAAAAAATCTGTGTTAAAAAATGGGCTAACTAACTGAAAATAATTAATTAAAATAAATTTTCCCGAACTGTGACGACACAAGAACTGGAGACTAACTGGTAAAATAGTATTTTTTTTTAATTGACATAACATTTATTGACAGCTTTTTGTCAACTGACATTTATACTTGATTTTCGCGATAAAGTCCTTGGCGTCCCTTACTTATAATTACACTGTCAAATACAACCATATACGGACACCACTGCGTGATAAAATACCAAATAAAAAAAGACCCGTGTCTCCCAGTTTTGTCCAAAGTCATGCACTTTTTTTATTGGCCCCCAAAAATTTGGGGTCTCGGTGTCATTTTTGCAAAAAAAAATCATCATTTTGTCAGGCTCATATCTTGCAAACCGTTCGGAATTTTGATTTATTCTCTGAGGGAAAGTTGTAGCTCTTGTCATAAAGAACAACAATTGTGAACATATAAAATCAAAATCTTCGAGGTCAAAATCGCAAAATTCGAATATTTCTTTTTATTATTATTGTAATAGATAGCATAATAGTATCTCAATGTTGAACTAAAGAAAAAACAAATGAAATTAAAAAATGTTCGGGAAATTTTTCACTTTTGCGGCTACCCAAACGCTACTTAAGAGCTACCTAAACTGTGTCACAATCATTCTCGGAAATATATATACTCTAGAAAGTTGTTTATTGAGATCTTAGGTACATTCTTATAGTTGATTATTTCCTTGAATTTTGAACGGTTTGCTACCCATCGACCTGAACAGGGGAGAAAAGGTTAAAAAATCGAATTTTTTTAAAGGTTTTTGCGATTTTGGCCTTGAAGATGAAGTTTTTTTGATTTTATATATTCACAACTTTTGTTTTTTATGACAAAAGCTACAACTACAACAAAGTAAATCAAAATTCCGAACGGTTTGCAAGATATGAGCCTGAAAAAATTATCACTTTTTTGCAAAAATGGCGGCCCATAAAAAAAAGTGCATGACTTTGGGCAACACTGGGAGACACGGTCTTTTTTTATTTGGTCTTTTATCACGTAGTGGTGTCCGTATAAAATTATATTTACATGACTTAAAAAATTATACACAGTGAAATTAAAAAATTTTCGCGAAATTTTTCACTTTTGCGGCTACCTAAGCGCTACCTACACGGTGTTCAGAATCATTCCTAGGAAGTTCATTTGTTCTAGAAAGACGTTTACTAAGATCATAGGTACATTCTCGTAGTTCATTGTCTCCTTGAACTTTGATCGGTTTGCTACCTATGGACCTGAACAGGGGAAAAAAGGTAAAAAAAATATCAAATATTTTTAAGTTTTTTGCGATTTTGTCTTTGAAGATTAAGTTTTTTTGATTTTATATTTTTTTGTTTCTTTATGACAAGAGCTACAACTTTGCCTCAGAGAGTAAATAAAAATTCAGAACGGTTTGCAAGATATGAGCTTGAAAAAATTATCACTTTTTTGCAAAAATGACACCGAGACCCCAAATCTTTGGGGGCCCATAACAAAAGTGCATGACTTTGGGCAAAACTGGGAGACACGGGTGGTCTTTTTTTTTGGTCTTTTATCACGTAGTGGTGTCTGTATATGGTTATGTTTGTTCGTGTTGCACTGTGTTATGGAATGGGGAGATATTGGAAAACGTATTATCCTAATTGACAATCAAAAATGCGTCATTTATCATAAAGGATGATTGGCCATCGTATAGTCCAGACCTTTATTCTTTTGACTACAAATCCTTAAGAGGGTATGATCTGCTCTACTTGTCCCCCAAATTTGGAATATCTTGAGCATGCACTTATGAGCGCAGTGGAGAATTTCCCTATGGATGTGGTGTGTACTACAATAGACGATTGGCCAGTCAGACTTCGATCGTGCTGGTAGGCAAATGGCGGCCATTTTGTGTAATCTTTTTTCGTTATATTGCTAAATATTTAATAAATCAAATCTTAAAATAATTATTAAAAAATTGTTGTTTCGATTTTATCAAGAAAACCCATATGAGTTGCCTAATGTATTAAACAAACACCGCTTTATAAATATTAATAATCTTTGATAGCATAAAATCCGAATTGGGAATTTTTAAATTTTATGAAAATTTATATCCATGTCTCCATCTCTTTTCTCTTTCCTTCCACAGTGAGCCAAAATGCCACCAAACGCCGAAACAATCGATGAGACAAAACTAAATACCGAAATAGGATCAGAGACGCCAGAGACGGCAGATCAGAAAGTTGAACCTGCAGAAGCCAGTTCCGTGTACCGAGAGAGACAACACGAGCTACACAGTGATAATCAAAAAATCATTCAAACCGTGGAAGAGGCTAAAACGACAACGGCAAACCCGGCTACCACAGAATCTGATGGTAAGTTAACCAATTGCTACAGCGCTTCCCATTAATATTGCTCACTCAATTTCCTCCCAATCGTAGAGGAGACCACGACCCAAAAGAATGCATTTCAAAAAGTCGAAGAAGTCGGTGAACGTGTCACCGTTGCCATTGCCGACAAAACTGGCCTGCCCACCTGGGGTGTGGTGGCCATTATTATTTTGGTATTCCTGGTCGTGTTTGGCATTATATTCTTCTGCGTCCGTCGATTTCTGAAGAAACGACGAACCAAAGATGGTAAGGGTAAGAAGGGTGTTGATATGAAATCGGTACAGTTGTTAGGATCGGCGTATAAAGAAAAAGTAAGTATCAAATGCGCTATTAAATCTTTATAGTTATTGGGTTCTGGTATGTCATAGGTTCAGCCTGATATGGAGGAACTTGCCGAAAACGCTGAAGAAGGCGACGAAGAGGACAAACAGAGCGAACAAAAGCTCGGACGACTGAATTTCAAGGTAAGTTAAGAATGGACACACACTACAGCTCCCTTCCACTCACTGTGTTTTGTATGAGATGACACCAACCAACAGAACAGACACTGTCCATCGAAAACTTGTATGGCCTGGGTAAAACTTGAGTTTTTTCTGCTTTTTTCAATAATAATGATGTCACATGGATTTCAAAGCTCATAAAAATATGTAGTCTCTTCAATTTCATTCACTTTCAAAGACAACTTCATTTGTGACCTTGAGATTTAGGATCCATTGCTCAATACTCCATTAACTCTCCTTCATACTTACATATATTTGTAAATGCGAATTTCATCTAACGTGTTTGCTTCAGGTATTCCAAAGCTGATTTCTAACAGGTCACAGTTCTTATGATAGTAACGACCTTCCGAATGGTTACTGCTTTTAGTCCTAGTAGATTTTCACATGCCCTACTTCAACGAAAAGTATGTTACCTATATTTATAAGATCTGAAACTTGTGTATCAAGTAAATCAACTAAATCATCCAGAAAATCAAGCTAAGAAATGTATTTTGCTATGACTCTTTCAAAGCTTAAAACGGAACGAACCGAATTTATTTGGGTTCGTCTTTAGATTAAGCTCAGGGTGGTGGCATATGTGAAAGGTGCTAAGCAACCCCACGAAAAAAGGTGTGGGTTACCTTTAGGGGCATTGTCAAACTAGATGTTTTTCAATCCTAGCCAGACACAATTTGACCCTTAGAAACAAGCGCAATTTGCTTGCATTATATTTCAAGTTGAGATAGCCTTTCGTTGCTGAGTGACTACAAATATAGTATAAGTTTCAAAAGCTAACAAGAAGTTGAACAAATTTACTTTTTGGTACATTTTTTGGTACACTTTATGTACTTTTCGGTAGATTTCATATACTTTTTGGTAGATATCCCATACAGGTCCTCCCTTGCAAAGGTCATATCTAGTATCTCTTGGCTGAAGCTGGTGACGAAAGTCGGATCATTGCCACTATTACATATAGCAAGGTTAGTTAGTACCTAATTAGTACCAAGTAGGTACTCAATGAGTGTTTCACCCCTCTTATTGCTTTTGAATCCGCCGCTAAGTTTGAATTCCCTCCTCCATGAGACATATTAAGGGCAACTAGTAGTGATGCACAGAATCGAACAACTGGTTCTGCAGAACCGGTTCTTTTCAAGAATCGATCGTTTCGACCGGTGCTTACAAGAACCGAAGTACGGTTCCAAACGAACCGAAAACGGTTCTTAAAGAACCGAAAAAGGTTCTTAAAGGAACGGGAAACTTATGCAAAAGTACCGAAAATATTTTCAAAAAGACAGAAATCCGGTTTCAGAATGACAAGACTCGGTTCCAAAGGAACCAAAAGTATTAAACTTTGGATAAGGATATGAAAATGTGAAGTTTGTTATCAAATTGTATCTGCTCATAATAACTTAAGCCTCTTTAGAACAGCAATTTGCTGAGAACCGGAGCCGGTCCAAATAGCCGTTTTTATCGGAACCGGACTCGATAGAACCGGTTCGTCAAATACGCGGAATCGCACATCACCAGCAACTGGCAGCCCCGGGACAGATATTCGTGATACCTTCTCTTCTTGGGGCATGTACGATGCGACTAATCAAATATTGGATCCGTTCAGTTCCGGGCTATATGTCGTTTACAGCAACATATACAGAACCTTTCTGGGCACCATGCAGTGTCTGGGAATGTTTACTCCAGGTGTGGCTATTGTCTAGTACTCATTCGTCCTCAACCAACAAACTGTGCCGTAAACAACTCTTGGATTAGTCGCAGATGTCACTTTACTATGATGAAGGTGGATTCCTAAGAATCTCTCCACCATCTTCACATTCTGTTCGTCGTCAGACACTCGGAAAGGGTGATAACCTGTATCACTGTCTGCAGTGTATTTCTGGCCACAAAGCAAGCTCTGGGAATGCTAACGCCAGGTGTGGCTATTGGCTTCTACTCCTCCACCGTCTACCCAAATCCACGGTATTATCAACCCAGGGCTCTCGGATAAAGATCACATGCGCCTCGTCTCTTACTAGACCAAGGCTTAAACTCACCGATGCCACTTTACTAAGACGGAGATTGATCAGAAGAAACGGCAACATTTATTGGTCTCTCCATCACCTTCACATTCTGCTCGTATTCAGATACTCAGAAAGTGTCTTCACCAGTGTCACTATCAGCAGTGTGTTTCTGACCACAATGGAAGCTCTGGGAATGATTACGCCGGGAGTGGCTATAAGTATTGTCTTGTACTCCTTCGTCCTCAAACCCATGCATTGGGACCACATCCGCCTCACCTTTTGTTAGGTGAAGGCTTAAAGTCGGAGATGCCACTTTACTATGTCGAGTGTTGATCTGAACAAAACGCAACAGTTTTTGCTCTCCAGCATCTTCACATCCTGTTCCTCGTCAGACACTCAGAAAGGGTATTCACGTGGGTCTTTATCAGCAGTTTTTTTCTGGCAACAAGGCAAGCACTGTGAATGCTTACGCCTGGTGTGGCTATATGTCGTTTCTTGTACTCCTTCGTCCTCTTGGACTCCTTCGTCCTCAATGAACACAGTTAGCAACACATGGCTCTTGGATTAGGACCACAATCGCCTCACCTTTTGCTTGATGAAGGTTCTATGTCGCAGATGCGACTTTGCTATTTCGAAGTTTGATGTGAAGAATCTGCATCATTTTGTAGTCTCTCCAGCACCATCACGTCCTGATCATCGTCAGACACTCAAAAGGATGTTAACTTGTATCACTATCAGCAGAGTATTTCTAGCCACAATACAAGCTCTGAAAATGCTTACGCCGGGTGTGGCTATAAGTATTGTTTTGTACTCCTTCGTCTTCAACCCACAAACCCCGGCATTAACAACCCTGGGTTCATATTTTAGGACCACATTCGACTCACCTCTTGCTAGGCGAAGGATTAAACTCGCCGATGACACATTACTATGTCGAAAGTTGATCTCTAGAAACTGCAGTATTCATTGGTCAGTCCACAATCTTTACATCCTGTACGTTGTCAGACACTGAGAAAGGGTCTTCACTTGAGTCACTATTAGCAATGTGTTACTGGCCACAATGCAAGCTCTGGGAAAGCGTATGCTGGGTGCGGCTATTGTCTTGTACCCATTTGTCCTCAAAACCTAAACCCCCTGCCGTTGGCAAAACAGAACTCTTGAATTAAGACCACATGCACCTCGCCTGTTGCTAGATGAAGGCTTAAATTCGCTGATGTCACTTTACTAAGACGAAGGTTGATTAGAAGAAACCGCAACAAACTCAGAAAGGTTTTCAGCTGTGTCACTATCAGCAGTGTGTTTCTGGCTAGAGTGGAATATTATCTAAATATTGGATTGTACTTTTTTATCCACAACCTGCAAATCCTGCCATTAGCAACACAGGGCTCTTGGGTTAGGACCTCATCCCCCTCGCCTTTTACTAGATGAAGGCTTTATGTCGCAGATGCCACTTTACTATGACGCAATATTTATACGCAATATTTATTGGTCTCTCCACCACCTTCTCATCCTCCTCGCCGTCAGACACTGAAAAAAGAATATTCACCTGGGACAACCCTCTTCCGAATATGCTAAGGGCTTCAACAACTCCCCATGAATTTGTACATTCCCAGTCACCGTCGACATGTTTTCCATATTACTTTGATCCTGATCCAGTTTCTGCAAGTTGTCATCTCCGTTTTATTATACCTCCTCGTTCACAGTCGACATGGTATCAACAGTCTTGTATTCCTGAGTCCTATTATAAATCGTCATGGTTATATGCCCGAAGGCAAACGACACCACCACACCGGATTTGTTATAGAAACGGCAACATCTAGTATTGCACCCAGCCACAGCGTGTTCAGTCTTTCAGAGTTGCACGGCAGTAATCTACCTATCTCTGGTATACAAACGCCACTAGTTTAGCCCGGCCGAGGAACTTGCATGCGTTGAAACATCGCGCAAGAAATCCCAGTATCTCCTTTCGGATCTGAATGTATATTGAGGACAATGCATCTACAATATATTTCCATTCCGAGGGATATGATTTCCACACATTTCAGAAAATCACTGTAGCACAGTGAGTGTCTCCTGGTCGACATCACCATTTCTCTTCATAATCGTAAGAAGTTGACGACGATCGTTAATTAAATACTATGATACGAGTAAACAACCGCCCTTAACATGCGGAACAGACGCTGATCAAATAGACGTCAACTGTGGACATACGCTTTCAGATTTAGTTTGAGCCGGTAAAGACGGAGAATCCATTCTCCTGATTCCACGCCTCCTGTGAGTGTCCGCTATGGAAAGACTGTGGGGGATTAAATCCATGGGGATAACAGTATGTCACCTTTCGGGTGACACATCTCTGTGGAAAAAGTGGTGGAAAACTTCATGAAAAGAGTAATGGCCTGTCATCAGAGCCGTGTGTGCAATTTGGTGGATATTTTATTCCGTACTTAATCGGAACATGTCCTCTTTACAATCCAGTAAAAAAATCACAACTGTCTCAAAAAATATGTGTTTATATTTTAAAATTAAAAAGTGCATTCTTACTGAGACACCCCTTAATAAATCATTTGTTAATTTCCAGTGAGCGGTGATGTATGAAAGGTTCTACGTTTGCTATTTATATTTCGGGAATAGCAAATAATAATAAAAAATTTAAATGAAAATGGCTTTAGGGGCTCTCAAAATATTCCCCCCTTGAAGATCGATACAATTTTGCATTCGTCCAAACCACTTATCATAGCACTTTTTCCATTTCTCTTGAGAGACCTCCAAGACATGGTTTTTGAACGCTTCAGCTGCTTCCTCGGCACTAGTTGACCACACAGTTTACCTTTGAAATTCGGGAACAAGAAGAAGTCATTGGGTGCCAAATCAGGACTGTATGGAGGGTGAGTTATCAATTCGATGTTTTGACTGCTCAAAAATTCACCTGTTTGACGATATGTGTGAGAGCTCGCGCTGTCATGCTGATTCGTCTTTGGCTGTTAGTTTTACGAATTTCTCCAAAGACTTCCTCTTAAAAAAATGGTCGTGTACCACTCAGAATTGACCGTTCTACGTTGCACAATCGGAACAGTGGCCACATGACCCATTTGGCCGAAAAAACAGGCGACCAATTTCTTCGATGTGCTTTTTCCACGAACAAATTTTGTTGTTCTCGTCTTGAAAGACCCACACGGTCGATTGGTGTCCTCTTTCGGGCTCGTATGCATATATCCATGATTCGTCACCTATTGTAATTTTATACACGTCTTTTGAAGCACACGGTCGAACTTTTTAATCATTTCCTTACACTAATTGGCATGAGCATTTTTTTTTTGAGGGATAGTTAAATTTTGTGGGACCCAACGCTATCAAATCGTTTTTAAAGCCAAATGTTCATGCAAAATCGAATATATTGAAGTGAAACTAATGTGCAAGGATGCTTCTATCTCACGATATGTCACATTACGATCTTGCATTAGCAGTTAACGCACAGTATCGATGTTTTGTGGCAGAACAACCGATTTTGGACGACCTTCACGAAATTTATCCTAGAGCGAACTGCGTCCAAGACTGAACGCTTGGTACCAACGATTTACAGTGGTTTTTTATGGTGCTTCATCACCACAAGTTGAAGCAAGTTGATGGAGACACTCTTGTCCCAAAAATCCACGCCGAAAATCGTAAAAAATCATCGCGCAAAAAATTTTCACGGGTTAATTTTTTTTGACCGAGATGAATTTTTCAATGCCCTGTAAATACAACAAATAGTGCTCGTAAGTGAAAACGTTCTATGTAGATTTATGCTAAAAAATTTCAAAATATCCAACGGAAGTTGCCAGTTCCCGAAATATTAATTGCAACTTCTATTGCTCTGCACGACGAAGAATTGAGGTTTTCGCGGCCTGATCCACACTTTGTTCCACAGTAGCAATATTTTTGGCCAACCCACCTGTACGAAGAAGCACGGGTGTTGCCACGTTTTTCACGGACCCAGTTTTTTCGAATTTCTTTACCAAACTGCTGATTATTGACTCAGATGACCGATTAGGTTGACTGAAAAAATTACGCAATAGGCGAAAAACGTTTGGATCACTTTTATGCGTTAGTCCACTGAATATCGCGCCATAACTACGGATGAATGTCGCACACGTCATTTAAAATCCCAATTTGAAATCTCACAAAATGTGTCAGAGAAATATCTTAATCTTATCTTATGACAATTAAGTGTGAGACAATATATCGGTCAAATGCTCGCCACGGCTTCGGTGGCATACCTCTATCCGATTTTCTATGTTATCAATGACTTTGAAACATAATTGCGGTTCAATGTCGTTAATGTGCCGATTTATCTCATCCTTTAGCTCTTGAATTCTTATTGGCTTATTGACGTACACTTTTTCTTTTAAATATCCCCAAAGAAAGAAGTCCAACGGTATCAAATCACATGATCGTAACATCGCCACGACGTGCGATAACACGGCCATTGAATTTCTCGCGCAAGCGGCATTGTTTCGTTGGCTGTGTGGCAGCATTCTGTTGGAACCACATATTGTCCAGGTACATATTCTCAATTTCTGGCCACAAGAAGTCCGTTATCATGGTGACCAAAGAATCACGAAGTGCACGAAATACATTTTGATTAGAAGGCCCATTTTCGTAAATGGCTTCCACAATCTTAACGCGCTGCTCAATTGTTTACCTCTCCATGGTTGAATTTGTCAAACACTGAAACAAAGAAATGTCAAATTTAGTTAGGCAAAAGTCTTGACGTTAAGGTGTGACTCACAATTAATATCGTGCATTATGGTTGGACCACCCTTTATTACAAATAGCTGCTGTCAAAGATCTGCATTACAATTGAATCACCCTGTTTAAACATGTTGCTTATTATATGCGAATAGCTTTTCCTATCGGCTTAAGGGTATCCCTGAAACACTTCTGGACAGCCATGGGAATAATGTTAACGACAACAACTATAAACTCCCCTATATAATGAGAGTAAAGTTATCATTTTAGTGAGATCTTTCGCTCCCATTGAAGGACTACATTGGGAATTCTTTGCTAACTTAATGTGAACAAAAAACTTCAAATCCTGTCAAGGAACGTTATGAATTGAAATGATTTTATTTGAGAAAATGAACAAAAAAAATAAATGCAATCTAATTTACAGTCGAAAAAATAGAAATTTAAATAATAAAGGGTTTCCCAATTTGAGTGATGTGAAGGAAATTCAATGTTTTTATTTAATGTTTAATGTGAAGTACTATCGATACAATTAAGTTCCGAATAAAACGTTTCCCAAATGGCCTCCACGTCTTCTTTTGCACGAACGAATTCGATGAACCCAATTTTCGAGCACTTTTTCTACTACATCAAGTCGTATGTCGATAATAGCAGGTTCAATATTGACGTGTAAAGCTTGATGAGAGTCTGGTTTATTTCTAAAGACCAATAACTTCAAATAACCCCACAAGAAATAGTCTAATGGTATTAAATCACAACTTCTTGGAGGCCATTCAATCACACCTACTTGTTAAATCACACCTACTTGGAGGCCATTCAATGTCACAATTTCTTGAAATAATCGAATCTCCAAACTTTTCTCGCAATAATTCGGTTGTTTCACATGCTGTATTACACGTAGCCCCGTCTTGTTGGAACCAGATGTTGTAAAGATCAACTTCTTTCATTTTCGGCCATAGAAAGTTGGTTGGCTCTCTATTGACAGTGACGGTGTTACCAGCTGCATTTCGAAAGAAGTACGGACCGCTGATTCCACCAGACCAAAAAACACACCAAACTGTCAATTTAGGCGAATGTAATCGCTTAGTGATGGCGACACTATGGAGTACTTAGCCATGAAAAAAACTTCCCAAAATACGGTTCGGAACCGGTGTTAAACTGTAGGTCCCAATCAGTAAGTGTAAAAACTAGAAATCGCACATCTCACTGATTGTGAGAAGCTCTCCTCAATCCCTCCATGGGATGTTATGGGACACCATTTTTTTTTTGTTTTTTTTTCAATTGTTGTTCATGAATAACTTGTGGATTTTCTTCACACCAGAATCGACAGTTTTATCGGTTTAATCAGTTTAATCGGAGAAGATTATTTTCTTAAAAAAAGTGTTATCGTTTTCAAGTGGTTCCAAGACTAAATCATCAAATTCATGACGTTTACGGTAGTTCAATGGCTTCAGTTCTTGAGTGATAACAATTTTCAAATGCAAGTTTAAATCCTTTCTCAAAATCCGCCAGCTTGTGGTTTGAGACAGTCCCAATTGTTGACAACGTCTTGGAATCGATAAACTGTGGTCTTCAGCAAACACTTGCCTGAACGGCAGCAATATTTTCATTACTTCGAGCGGTTCTTTCTCTTCTTGTCACTTTAACATTATGTAAAGAAAATGTACGCTTGTAATTTGCAACAATTCGACGACTAGCGAGCACATGCGGCCGATTATTACGACCATAAAATAGCAAAAGCGCACGAAAAGTTGCAATTGGAGAAAGATTGGTTGGTTGGCTGAAAAGGCTGCAAGACAGCACGCTGTCTAGCACACTTAGGCTAAATAAGCCCATTGTGATACCTGCAGTTTCCTCCACAGCAACTATTGACTAGTCGTCCAGCCAATTTGCCCTTTCAATAAATTTGTCCATAAGACCTACAGGAATATCCTGTAGGGCTACGGTGCTAACTAGATGTGTTCCGAATATCCTACTTCTCAGCCCTGTCAGAGCAGGGCAATCCAAGAGATGGTGTTTCGTCGTTTCCTCGTCCTCTTCCATGCAGCATCTACATAGAGTGGAGTTTCTATGTTCCAATCTTATGGCGTGTTTTTCTACAAGATAATGTCCCGTAAGTGTTCGTACCATTGTGGATACCGTGCCTCTCGGCAAGTTAAGTAGTTGCCTAGTCCTCTTCCTGTCCACCTGTGGCCAGAGGACCGTGGCTTGTTTCCAAGTTGAAGTAAGTCTCCACTTGTCCTTGAACATATTATCTGCCCACTACCTGAACTGCAACCGGCAGGTAGAGATTGGCATACTAACACCTTCTTTTGCGGGAAGAACCTGTGCCGTAGTGCCCTGTCTAGCTAACGCATCCTCTACGCAATTGCCTGGAATGTCGCTGTTCTCGGTACCAAGATGAGCCTGATGTCAAAATACTCTGCCATCACCCTAAGTGATGAGTGGTATTCTTTTATGGCAGCCTGGCTTCCTGTGTAGATACATATTCTCCGGAGGGTTGTGACACTACTTTTCAGTAGTTCTGCAACCTCCAGTATGCCGGTAATTTCCGGCTGAAATACACTACAGTGATCAGGCAGCTTGAAGGAGATATTTACATTTAGGTCCGGTCAATGGAGCCTACTTGCTCGTCCAACTTTGATCCATCCGTGAAAAATCTAATACTACTGGTGTCCCCTTCCGGTGACTTTTCCCAGGCATTCCTGTTCGGAATAGAAGTCCTTAGATTTGTCGCTGATAGAAGATCCCCTACCTACAGTAGTCCGTTTTTACAGGAATAGAGTTGATCCGGTGTAGTAATTCAGCGTGTCCGGAAAGACCCGATATCAAAACGCCACAATCTCTGATTCTCACCAGAGATGTACCGGTTGCCGATTCGGCCATGATATCAGGAGTACAGATGTTCAGGATAGCACTAAGTGCAGTGCCTGACGTCATGCCCATGGCCCCACTAACGCTAATCAGTGCTGATCTTTGAATTTTCATCAAGGAATTCAGAATATATTTCTTTTGGAGGAACCTCCACCAAACTACGGTGCCATAGAGAAGTATTGGTCTGACTATTGCCATATAAATCCACATGGTGATCTTAGGAGACAGTCCCCAGCGCTTTCTTATCGGCCCTTTACAACAGTAAAGAGCAACAGACGCCTTTTTCACCCTCTCCTCCACATTCGGTTTCCAAGACAGTTTTCTGTCGAGAATTATTCCCAGGTACTTGACCTTTTCCGTCAACTATAATTGCACCCCATTAACTGACAACAGTTCAAATGCGGGTATTTTATATTTCCGAGAGAACAGGATAAGCTCGGTTTTAAGCGGGTTAAGTGATAGTCCTTTGTTAGCGGTCCAGTTCGAAATTATACTAAGTAGGCTGGTTGTACGAATGCTAAGTAAATTGAGGTTTCTACCCGTACAGATGATAGCAATATCATCGGCATAGGCAAAGACCTGACATTCGGCCCTGTCCCATTCAAGAAGCAGTTCAGTGACAGAAATTAACCATAATAGTGGAGACAGAAACATAACTGCGGTGTCTCCCTGTTAACGTTCCTAGCAATTGCAACACCACCCCATTCATCTTTGACGGATCTATCCACCAGAAGCTTCCCAATTAGGCGTGTCACTAAGCTGTCGACTCCTAGATTATGTAACGACCTAAGAATCGTCGAAGGTTGAATGTTATTGAAGGCTCCCTCTATGTCCAGGAAGGTCCCTAGGTCGAAGACTTTATTCTCAAGAGAGTTCTCTATTATGCTGACTATAGAGTGGAGAGCCGTCTCAGTTGGCCTGCCCTTGATATAGGCATGCTGAGAACTCGACAGTAGATTCTGTGGAAGTTTACTTCGAACGTGAATGTCCAGTAACCTTTCAAATGTCTTAAGAACAAAGGATGATACACTGATTGGTCTAAAGTCCTTTGGTTTGACATGAGAGGAGAGAGATTACTTTGATAAAAAAAATTTAATCTTTTTAAACTTTGTTCTTATGGTATATCTCTACATGATGCAATTGTAAACATTTCTAAATACAATGAAAGAAAAATTGGCAGATCGTGACATACTACAAATGGCCGAAACGACACTTAGAAATCATATCACTCAAATTGGATAACCCTTTATTTTGGTTTAGGTTCTGGGCGTTTTCCGAGCTACGCAAAATCTAAAGCAAATTCACGTCATGAAAATGCATTTTCATTTACTTTACGCAAACGATTCGTTACGACAAAACTTTATCTGAAACTCATTCTATCCAAAATTCTCTTCAATCACTATTCGGCCGCAAATTTAAGTGATCAATTTTATAACTACCCCTACAGTTTGTAGAGTCATGGCATTCAATTAAATTTCCATTTGTACACTCCTGACATCAAATTCAATTTTTTGCATACATTCCATTAAGACTTCCAGTAGCCGAACAAAAGAACTTAATTACTTACCCACCCTTCACACGTCTCAATTGAAATCATTCACACAATCTCAGAGGAAATCTTTTCAAACTTTATTCTAATGGTGACTTTTCTTATATTATTTTTTTAAATGCTACCAACTTGCGGGTAAAAATGGACCAAATGGAATTTGCCACCTCCCATTGATTCTTGGCTCGTTCTTGTCTTTTTGTTTGTCCTATCTTTTCTTACTTACAGCTTGAATATGACTTTAATGCCAACAGTTTAGCTGTCACGGTTATACAAGCCGAAGAATTGCCAGCCTTAGATATGGGCGGTACCTCAGATCCTTATGTCAAGGTCTATCTGTTGCCCGATAAGAAAAAGAAATTCGAAACTAAAGTGCATCGCAAGACACTCAGTCCCGTCTTCAATGAAACATTTACATTTAAGGTAAGTTAAACTTTCAAAGGATCGCAGGATTATCACCAGGATTCAACTGACTAACTGTGTGTGTGTGTGTGTGTCTTAAAGAGTTTACCCTATGCCGATGCCATGAACAAGACTTTAGTATTTGCCATCTTCGATTTCGATCGATTCTCCAAGCACGACCAAATCGGCGAAGTAAAGGTTCCACTCTGCACAATTGATTTGGCGCAAACCATAGAGGAATGGCGTGATCTTATCAGCGTTGAAGGCGAAGGTGGTCAGGTATGTATCATGATATTTTACAAAACTTTAAAACAAAAAAAACAAAAAAAGAAACCAAAAAAAAAATCCAAATAATTTCTGAACACCATTTACAGTGTTTAATGTAAAGATACAACAACAACAACAAAAAAAGTGTTTTCTTTTTTAATAATAACTGTTATTATACTCTAATAATAAGTGTGTTTGTGTGCGAAAAAGACTACTACTACCAAAATACTACTAACAAAGACCGACAACAAATATTTAAATTGAGTGCAAATTTTAAGAAATTTTTTAAATAAACTACAAAACTAAACCAAATTTGTTAAACATTAACTGAAAAATATAACAAAACCGATGCAAATATCTCTGACACACCCAGTTCAAAATGTTACCATGAAATTTGAAAAAAAAAAACAAAGATCTGACATCTCTATATATGATGAGCCTAAAACCAACAACAACAAAAACATCTACCCTTAACAAGAACAAGAACAATATAGTTAAACAATATCCTGCCCTCTATAAAGACCAAAGAAATAAAGGATTAGACTCTGTCGCTCTTTCTTTACGTTACTATCTCTCTGTCTTTCTCTCTCTCTCTCTCTCTCTTTCTATTTTCACACAAAAGTTTAATTTCCCCCGCCCTTTGTGTTAAATTCTATAGAAAAACATATTTAAGTTACAGTTACTACATAATACAGAATAATTCTTATACAAAATCTCATTTTCTTTTCTGATTTCCTACCCCTCCTTTGATTTCAACCTTTTTAGAAGGTAAATACCAAATGTTGTAAAAAAAATATGTTTTTTCAAAACTCTCGCTCTAAAACTCTTTAACTCTATATATAGCATTATATATATCAAACTATTTTGAAAACTGTCTTTAATTCAAATTTTATGTTTTTAATATTTTTCCACCATTTGCATTGAATTATTTGAATTTTTTTCTATTGAAGAAGTTGTAATATCACGGAATCCTTTATAGTTCAGTTCAGTTGATTTCATTCTCTTATGCTTTTGATTAATATCTTTTCTCTCTTGCCCTTGAGTTTTAAAATTTGGAAATAATTTTTGAATTTATTTCATTAACAACCAAGTGTTTAGAATAGGGATGTGCGATTAATTGACTAAGCAGGCAACCAAATAAATCGATATCCGGATTAATCGAACAATTGAGTAATCATACAATTTGATTAATCGCAATTAACATTAATCGATTGCTCTGCATTTTAATTAATCAATATTCATTAATAAT
This sequence comes from Phaonia tiefii, assembly GCA_963931995.1. Taxonomy (NCBI): domain Eukaryota; kingdom Metazoa; phylum Arthropoda; class Insecta; order Diptera; family Muscidae; genus Phaonia; species Phaonia tiefii. The sequence continues at coordinate 333,596,549 of OZ008368.1, read as the reverse complement.
TGAAGCCCCTGGTGGAAGAAGATGTTAACTCACTTTTTTTCAAACACAATGCTTTCCATCTTTTTAACGTTTCCATGGTATCTGATTTAAAAACAATAAAAAAAATTAATATTTAATTTTAATTTTCATCAAGTCTCTTGCGGGAGTTTTTAGTAAAAAAAAAAAGAGTTATGCATGAAAGTGTTCCAATGTTAGTGCTTGGTATTCTTCAGACATATGTATAAAGGAATTCTCATTAATATGATGAGTGTTTCTAGATAAATATTTTTTTATGAACGTCTGCTGATGAAGATCTTGGCAAGATCCGATATAGCTATACAGACAGCCTTGGTATCATTGGAACATTTTTGTGCTGGATTTTTTTGAAAATAACATTAAGCTAATAAATAAACTTTATATTATTTAAAAAGGTCTTGAGCTTGAATAAATTTAGAAAATTGTAAATTTAATTTTAATAGTTTAAATATAATAATAAATAAATAAAAAGTGAGTTAACACCTTCTTCCACCAGGGCCTTCAATTGATTAATATAAAAAATAGATTAATCAAGAATTTGATTCATAAAGCAATTCAAGTTAATAGGTTTTCTCAGTTTAAAGTTTTTCAACAACATTCTTTACTCAAAATGTTCAAATGATTCTTTTTCTTTGTATTAGGAATGTGCGATTAACTGATTGATCAGGCAACCTGATTAATCTTGTTTCCAAATTAATCGAATAATTTATTAATCATACGTTTTGATTAATCACATTTACAATTAATAGACTTATCGTCATTTTGATTAATCAGTATTCATGATTAATTGATTAATCTAAAATCTGATTAATCAATATTTAAATAATTCAGCAATTCATGTTTTTTGGTTTTTTCAGTTTGCGTTTGTAATTACTCTTTATAGATGTTGTTTTAATTAATCGATTAATCGCACATACCCAGTTTGTTTCGTATATATTTGTATACCTTTCAAAAAATCATTTAAATGATGTATAAAATTAATCGAATGTGATTATTTAATTTTAATTCATTAATGATTAATTTATTAATTAATTAATTAATTAATTGTAGATTTCAAATATCAGTATTTGTAATTATTCGGTGAACTGATTAATCACGTTGTAGATTAATCAACATTTTGATTAATCGATTAATCGCACATCCTTAGTTTGTTACCTTTGTGCCTATGTTTCTATAATTTGTTTTCCTTCTTCCACCGTCAGTTGATTTCTTCTGTTCCCATTTGGAGCTTCTCCAAGTTTCTTATTGGATTCCACTTTCAAACGAATTTTTTTTTTTTTACTTTTTGTTCTTTCTTTTTCGTTGTTGTTTTCCTCAAACTTGCAACGTCGTTTTTACTATTCGTCGTCTTACTCGTTTTTCTCGCATCACTAATATTGTAGTTGAAGAAGTTTGTGTTTTTTTTTCTTCTCTCAATTTATATAATTAATTGTTATGAATTGCATTTTTATATAATCGAATGAATGAATCAGATCAGCAACAATTGTACAGTTTAAATACTATTAATGTTAGTTGAAAATGTTACTACTGTGTATATTTATATCATGTGTTCAAAACCAAACAAAAAAAAATAATATCTCTCAACGAAATTTCAAAAAAAAAATCACAAATCATTTTGCTACAATATTAGTTTGTTGGGAAGAACAAAACCAGTAAATGAAATGTCAGTGGAATGATTTATATAGAGGCTGTAAAATTACTAGACAATCAAAAGTATTTGACAATTTATGAAATCCGGCTGGAAGGACCACATTCGAGTGCGTATTAAACACAAGTTTAAAAATGAAAAACAAGCAATTTTAAAATGAGTTAAGTTAAATTTTATATCGTCAATCTTAAAGTAAGAATACTATAATGTCACTAAAGCCAATAATGCCCACTTAGGTGAAATGATTCGTATCCTTTTCCTCAACCTAACCTAAAACCATGTTTGTGATTTATATACCTGGTTCTCCTAAGGTCTTATAATGAACCTGAATGTTATCGATTAGAAGAATATTTGAATTTAAGTGAGCTCAAAGATACGGGTTTTTTCTCCCATTAAAATTGAAACAGTAGAAACTAGGATTTCAATTCAAATTGGCGGACGATCGTTTCGAAGGTCGTGACTCTTCTCACCAGCGCCTTAGCGTTCTAGACCAGTAACTGTCTTGTTAACATTAGTACTAATTTCAGTTTTTTGTTTACTCTTTTCGTTCTCTTTTTATCTCTTCAATTCATATTACAGACAGGATTTTTTTTCCTACTTACAAGCACTTGTACTGGAGCTTTTGAATAAATTCTGTTCTGAAATTTGGTTTCCCATTATATTCCATGAAGGAATTGGGGAGAGCTTCCAACAATCAGCCCTTTACAGTTGTATACTCACTACGTGCGACCTACAGGTTTACACCGGTTCCGATTTGAGAATCTGTTTCAATGCTAAAAATGAAGAAGTGACGGCCTTTGAAAGAAATTTAAGGTAGTCAGAGTAGAACATTCTGAAAAAACGGTCCCTGTTTACGTAAAAACTAGCTGTATGTTTTGAACATCCATATACTTCCGTGCAAGTATTTCATTGTATTCATGAATTGAAGGAAGACCTTTCTGTTCCTTTAATGTCTGTCACGTTCGCGTTTTCAGCATTTTTCAACAAACAATGCCACATATGGGTCACTAACTAGTGCTTCCCATTTCCCAGGAAACGGTATTCCGAGTTTTCCCGGTCATTTCCCGGGAAACCTGTATTCCCGGGAAATAAAAAATTAATTTTTTTCGGTTTGTTAAGCACAGATGCACAAAATGACTTGAAATTTTGCAGAGACCATAAACAGAGACTTCGTTATATTGTCCCAAAAAATTATGGCATTTGATGGAACTCTGTTCAAACGGCGATGAAATATGAAATATTTAGTTATTCCCATCTATCCCGGACCGGCGTTTCTAAAATACTCACTCAAATGGCTCGCGAGTTAGCAGTATTGAAGAACAACATTAGTAGAACATTTCCACGAAATTATATGATGTTTGCTTAAAAACTGCGGAAACGCCGGTACGTGATAGACGAAAAACAGTAACAGTAAACAGTATTCGCTGCCTCTACATCAATACCATCTTACTTATTTCCAGACAGAGACTATTGTTGTAAATGCTGAATACAGTGCTGTACAATTTTCAATGCTGAATGCCGGGAAAATTCTAATTCCCTGGATTCCCGGTACAAACCTAGGGCACTAATTGTAACATATTAGTCATTGTATCTTAAACATGTACCATTTAATAGCAAACACAATATGTTTGGACACAAGTATACTATATTTACGACAAGCTTCAAACACGCGTTATGTTTGCATACAAACAATAGACGATTACAGATTTTTCAGCGTCTACTTATATTCGTTAATGTTCTAAATTATTTGATCGGGCTCTAGACATAGACTCTTACCAAATCCGAAACAATGAAATGTTTCTGGATCATCCTGCTTTTCCAAAGAAAGGACGTTTTTTTCGAGGGTGCAGGTTTAAAATTGCAATGAAATACAATAACGGCGAATGATCTGTTTCTTACTCGCTAGGTATTTTCATTCATTAATCACGAAAATTGAATTCGAGCACATGACCACCATGGAAACTCGTCAGGAACTGCATCTTGAGAATGAAATGTTTTATCTTTTGTAGGGATATATCGCGAATATCAAAATTAATGCTGGCTTTAAGATTAGAAACACTAGGAAAGTCCCAAAAGTTACAGGACGAACACTTCAACATTGATTTGTAGCAATTTGTTATGACCAATTAGCCATATAAAAGTGTCACCCTATTCATTGAAACTGCGACTTCAATCATCCTCTATCGCTGCATTTTAATATCGGTTTACAGGTCGTTGCCGTCGGTGGTGCAATGGGTAGTAAGCGCGCCTCTAGTACATGAGATTTCTTAAATTTAAATATCGCATAGTAACGGCGACACTACCGACTATTTAGCCAGGAAAAAGCTTCTCGGAATACCGTTCGCAACCGGTGTAAAGCTGTAGGTCCCAATCAGTGAGTATAAAACTAGAAAGCCCACAGCTCACTGATATGTTAGAAGCTCTCCCAATTCCTTCATGGGATGTAATTGGAAACCATTTTTTTACTGGTCAGTTTATGGATAACAATCAAGTCAAATTCTTTCTTAAACAAGACGACTTTAGACTAAGTGACTGCTAGATCGATGATGCCTAAGTGACTCCTATACCAAGGAAAACTTTCGATCATTTCTCTGGAACAGACTACAATAAGCGTGAATTCGGCACTATAAGCGCTTTTAATTGTTATTTATTCTCTATGATACCTTGGAAGTTGTTCAATCTGTTCTGGATTAAAGTCATCCGAAGGGCAAATATTTTGACGATTTCATTTAGAGAAAATGAACTCAGTCGATGGTGCAGTGGTTAGTGTGTCCTTACAGTTCTTTCGACAACTGTCACCTCGCTTAGTGACGGCGACATTAACGAGTATTTGGCCTTGAAAAAGCTTCTCAAAAAAACGTTCGGAACCCGTGTAAAGCTGAAGATACCAATCGAAGAGTGTAAAGCACACAGCTCACTGATTATGAGAAGCTCTCCCAGCCCCATGAGCTCCAACTCAAGACACCAAAAATAGTCTGTGTCTAGATTAGGTGCTAAAGGCAATCGATGTAAATTTTTTGTTATTTTTAAATAGATGAGAGTAATTTCCCAGGCTCATACTAAAATGTAATCCTTTAGTAGATATTTTCTGCAGGCTGGTGGTGGGCACGTGTAGATAAGATGTTAACTTCACTTTTCTTGAAGTGTCCTTCCAATGATATCTACTCCCATGTGTAAAAACCTCTCATTTTCATTACGATGTTCTAAAGAGGAACAGGGAAATATACTATTCTAAAGGTCCTTACGTATTTTCACCGTTTTCTAGTTTTTAATGTGATATTCGTTGGAGATATACCAAGCCTACAGCTAGACTAATTTCCTAACATTCGGTCAGTTCATATGGATCATTATGCCAGGAGTGCATCTAATCATTTAACAACAAGGATTATCATAGTTCATGGCCAAAGTTCTACTTAGTTTCTGGTGGCTGTTGATACAGGTCTGGAAATTTGCACAGAATTCACAGTGTTCTTTATTGTTACAGCTTTTTACTAAAGTCAACTCTCACCAATAGTGCCTTAATATAATTGGTACAACCACTGAGAGCTTGGGCCTAGAAACAGACAGAAGTTCTACAATGCCTTTCAGCTATGTCTTGTACGTATACAAACTGTGATGCCAGTTGAAATTTCCTGGATCATTATGTAGCACTGAATACTCTAGAAGTACTTCCAAGTTTCTCAACTCGTCTCAATTCCTTTGACACCTAGTCTTACCAGATCATTTGCTCTGTAGTTCCCCAGATTGATCGTTTGAATTGACCCTTACTGTATCGTACTGTAAAGTCATCATCTTAGGAGATTTATGGCAATCCTGTGCTGAAAGGGAGTTCAGGAAGCCACCTTAATATCAAGAAATATATATTAATTCCCATTTCTGTAGGACTATTTTACTTCATGCATCACACATAGTTCTTTATCAGCAAAATTGTAGTTGCAACGAGCAGATAGTCTTCGAAACAGTGAATCGATGTAAAACTGCTCATACACCCACAGAAAAAAATAACCGAATTTGGAGGTTATCACAAACATATTAGATGTCATCACATCCAAGTTAGAGGTTGTCACAGCCACAATAGATGTCAGCACATCTGAGTTAGAGGTTGTCACAGCCACATTAGATGTCAGCACATCAGAGTTAGAGGTTGCCACAACCTACTAGAGGTTGCTTCAACCGAATTTCATTCGTGGCAACAACAATTCATTTGTGGCAACTGCAAATCAATCATTTCGTTCTGCGAGTGTACCCTTCTTCTCCAGGAATTCATTCGATGGGACACTTTCCGACACGAGCAAGTGACATTTTTTTGTATACTCTCTCTCTTTCTCTCTCGTTCTCTCACTCATATGATCTTGATAGGATTTTTACAAAAATTGTCCTTCCTACTTAGATCTATCAGATCACAACCCACTAGATCTTGCTTCAACCGAAATTCCATCGTGGCAACCACAATTCGTTTATGGCAACTACAATTCGGTGGCATCAACCGAATTTTCGGTTACTACAAACACTTTTCAATGAACTAGATATGTGAGTGTACCCTTCTTCACCAGGAATTCATTCGATGAGATACTTTCCGACACGAGAAAGTGAAATTTTTTTGTTTACTCTTCTCTTACTCTCTCTGTCTCTCTTTCTCTCACTCATATGATTTTGATAGGATTTTCATAAAATTTTCCTTCCTACTTAGATCTACTAGATCACAACCTACTAGGTCTTGCTTCAACCGAAATTCCATCGTGGCAACCACAATTCGTTTGTGGCAACTACAATTCGGTGGCATCAATCGAATTTACGGTTACTACAAACACTTTTCAATGAATTAGAAGATGAAGATTCCTTCTTCACTAGGAATTCATTCGAAGTGACATTTCAAACACTAGTTTCCCTTTCGTGTAGTCGACATATGTAAGTATGTTCTGACACACACTGTTCCTTAGCCCACTCAGATTCTACCGTTTTGTAACAGTTGCCTTATTTTGATGGCAGACGCAGCAGTAATATGCTTCTATATAATAAACATCAGCAGGTTATCCTGTGTCTACAGTTAATAATCTTGTATGCCTGCAAACCCAAACCCCTAGGCAAACTGTACATATATATCCTAACTTACTTTTATTGCAATCAGCGTTGCAACTGAAAACAGGGTCGCCATAAAATCGAAGAACTTCTGAGTCGTAACAAATTTTGTAATTTAATTTCTTATATTGAAGATGCATTTTAAAATTAGGGACACAATAAGCAACAACTTAAAGGGAAAGGACCTATGTCAAATATTATGCTTATAAGTCCTAAAAAATTTGCCGGATCAAGTCAATTTATATTATTTTCTTATAAGTCATTTTGAGACTTACAATTAATTACATTCTACTGACATTTCTCTTGACAACAAACAAATATTCTCTCTTGTTTTCGTATTTTAATTTCAATTATTATTATGATTTTATTTTCTCCCCCCAATTGTATGACATTTCATATACTTTTTCTGCACCTTTTGTATACAACTAATAAATAATAATAAACCAACAAGCCTACAAACATTTTCAAAATATAACAAATAAAAAAATATGTAGTTAACCATTTTCTTAATGCACCAAATCTCCATGAATTCTCCTTAACAACAACTGTACTGTTTTTTCCTAACCTAATCAGAATAAAAATTCCATAGCTCTGACGTCAACAACACAACAGATTTGCAGCACTTACTTCCTTCCCCACTCACACTCACTCAAAACACTTATAAAAACACCACACAAACACACCTAAAATCAAATAAAAATACACTGAAAAAAAACATAATTTTTTATTGATTGACACCACATTTAAGAAACAAACAGTCAACACTTTGTAATAATCAAAAATAAATTGTCATTTTTACACACTTTACACATGACAAAAGGTATTAAATGCCAAATGTTGAAAAATTAAAATACAATTGAACACAATTTTACACTTTAAGTCAATAAATATACGGAAGTCCAGTAGAATGGTGGCAGCATCATTTTTAAATTCATTAAACTTTAAGTAGCCCTGATTTAGTAAATTATTAACTAATACTTGCTACTAGTATCTTGTTATTATTAATCGTTAATCCTCAAATCCCTTTTCTATGAGACCATCTTGATATTCGAATAGTTTGCAGACTTTTCTCGCAGTGTCCTCCCAGTGATATCTACTTCCATGTGTAAAAACCTTTAATTTTCATTAAGATGTTGTAAAGAAGAACATGTAAATATTAGCCCGAGCTGAATGTATGTGAAGGTCCTTACATATTTTCACAATTTTTCCTTTTTGAAATTGATATGAATGTGATATTCGTTGGAACTATACGAAGTCTAAAGCCAGACTAATTTCTTTAAAATCTGCCAGTTATTATGGCTCATTATGCCACGATGGCATTCAACCATTTAAGAACAAGGATTATCACACTTCATTGCCTACATATATGGCCAAGGATGCTCCTAAGTTGCTGGTGGAAATCGATATACGCCTTCTTTCGACCAAGTCACAGAAGAAATAACGGTAGCTGAATTTAGAGATTGTCACAACCACTTTAGATATCATCACATCCGAATTAGAGGTTGTCACAAACTATTAGGGGTAGCTTCAACCAAATTTCAGTCATGAAATTTCATTTCAGTCTACGGAACTAAGTTCAGTCATGATTCAATTCGCTTGTAGCAACTTCTGTTCGGTGGCAACAGCCGGAATTATGGTTGCTACACGCTGAAAAACACGTCGGCTGTAACTTTATGCAGCAACCATGTATATGTTTGGAACATTGTATTCATTAATTGAAGATCTGCTATTTTTTGTTTATTGGTAGTCTGTTACGTTTTTTGCTTTCAGCAGTTTTCAACAAACAAAGTTATATTTGTTCCACAAAAATATATATTATAACATATAAATCTTTGTGTGTCCAACATGTAATATTGAATGGCAAACATGATATATTTGGGTAGCGCCGCTGAAGGACCATTCATTCGATCTTTGGAGCTCACACAATTTTGCCAAAGCCTAGATGAGATAAATACTTTGGGTCCCTAAATTAGTAGAGTCGCTTAGTAGGCATCCTTCCACTGTATTCTACTGAACAAGCATATCGAGCATGTTCAATGGATTCTTCTTCTACTCCTTCTACAGGATGAATATGAATATTGCTACATTAAGAAACAGAAATAATTATTTTTTTAATACATATGAATAATATTTTTATATATACACCTTAAAAATATATTTGTACTTTATTTAAAATTGATTGAATTTAAATGACCTACACGTACGGTGACGCATGTGCAGCATCTGACCAAAAAGTCATACTTACTTCCTTACTTAGGTGTCCGCAAAACAACCCACAGGGGTCAAGGGCCTTACAAAATGTTTCTCGGCTCGATCTATAGCTTTTCTTCTCCAGTTGGTAATACCAAGCTCTCGCAGGAAATATTCCAAGGGCCTAAGGTCAAGGGCCTTACAAAATGTTTCTCGGCTCGATCTATAGCTTTTCTTCTCCAGCTGGTAATACCAAGCTCTCGCAGGAAATATTCCACCTATTCTTTGCAGCGAATTCTTGGTGGTCCTATTTTTCAATGTCCTTCGAGTACGTCTACGAATACATGGTTCATTCCGATCCATTCTACTGGCATGGCCTGGCCAGGGTAAACGCACCTTTTTAATACGCTTAACTATGTCGAGGTCGAGATACAGATTATACAGTTCGTGGTTCATCCGTCTCCGATACTCGCCGTTTTCTATTACAGGACCATATATATTTCAGATCATTTTTCTCTCGAAGACTCCCAGTGATGCTTCATCAGCATGCGATATGACCCAGATATCTGCGTCATAAAGCAAGACATGTTGGATGTTCTGCTTCTAGGAACCATTAATTTTGTCTTGTCCTCGTTTACTGCCAAACCCACTTTAGCTGATTCCATCTCATTTCTCGAAAATACTGCAGTAACTTCTCGTACACTTCGCAAAATGATGTCTAAATCATCAGCACACGCATGCAGCATGTGATCATTTTCGGATCATTTTTCTGTCGAAGACTCCCAGTGATGCTTCATCAGCATGCGATATCACCAAGATATCTACGTCATAAAGCAAGCCAGGTTGTAGGAGAGTCTGTTATAGTTGGATCTTCATTTCTCGAAATAACACCTGTTTGCAACCACAATTCTCCGATTGATTTCCAGGCTGACATTATTGCTTCTCTTTACGGCAGATACGGGGAAAATAAATTCGTCCACTACCTCGAAATTATAACGGATATCAACGTTCACTCTTTCGTCCAATCGGGTGAATGTTCTGCTCATCGAATCCATTAATTTTGCCTGGTCCTCGTTTACTGCTAAATCCACTTTTGCTGATTCCTTCTCAATTCTCGAAAATACTGCAGTAACTTCTAGCAAATTTCGCCCAATGATGTCTAAATCAGCAGCACACGCGACCAGCATGTGGTTTTTGCTGCTTATAGTTTCACTCGAGTTGACTGTGGCATTTCCCATGTTGATCTCAATTAATATGTTGAAGAGATTGCATGATAGGGTGTCGCCCAGCCTGAGGTCTTGCCTGGTACTAAATGGTTCGGTGAAATCTTCAGCAATATTTACTGAGTATTTCGGGACGGTCAGTGTCATTCTACAAAGACTTGTCAACTTAGCGGGAATACCAAGCTCTGACATAGCTTGGTATAGTCTCCTCCGTATCGGGATATCGAAGGCAGCCTTATAATCTACAAGTAGGTGCTTGGTGTCGATTTATTTTTCGTGTGTTTTCTCCAAAAAGTCATAGCATGGGGAATTTTTTGGCAAATATCATTCCAATCTTATTCTTATCTGTAACCAGCTTATTGGAGTATTTTCGCCCCACTACTGTCATAACAGGTCGGTCTATGTGACAAGTTGCAGTAATTCTAGAAAGGAAGTAGTACTAGAAAGGAAAACTCTTTAAACGACTTCAAGTAACTGTCCCCATTGAACTGTCCCCATTGACCGTCCAACAAAGCAGCTTGATGAAACTGCAGACAACACTGTGACTCGAACTGACTACAATTCCGTCTCATGGAGCATCTGTGAGTTGCAGTCACTCCATATTCGACAATTTTGTGCCTCGACATTGCTGTCTAGATCAAAATGAGTCTCTTCAAACATGAAACTGCAGATCAAAATGTTTTCATTCTCAACCACCTTCTGGCAAAATTCCAAACAAATGGGCTAGACTGCTGCTTTCAGTTTGCTTGTTATTTCAATTTTATAAGGAAAAATCCTTATGCAGAATTGTCTACTGTGGCTGTCTGCTGATACACAAGGGAGCAGATATGCTCCTTGCTGAAACTCTAGGATTTACTCGTATTACAGCAGCAGTTGCAGCAATATTTGATACGTGCTAACTGAGGGACTGTCCTAACTGATAAGAAGTTCTTGTGCTTATCCCAAGCTTAAAAACAAAATTGTGTGTTAGGCTCATAAACAATTTTGTCTATCTATCTTCTTGGAGGACAACCGCCAAACGTGCGTTTAAACTCTACATTGGACGAAAATGAGAGACTCCAATGCATGATAAAACCTAAAATCTTGTTTCATTATCCCAACTGTCCATTATTCTTTAATTGAAAAATCAATTAATGCAATTTAAAAATAATAAACCGATTGATTTATTGATCTTGAACCGAACAATAATTAAAAAACATAACAACTGAAAGATCAAATAATATAAACATGAACGAAAAAATTTTTTTTTTGTGGTTACAAACTTCGTCAGCCACTTTGTACAAAAGTCTTGTGCTATGAACTCCAGTCTTGCCACATGTCTACAACCAAACAGTGTCCCGCCAAAAGTAATACAAACAAATCATTCAAAGATCTATCCGGTGTGCGCAATCTGTGCCCGTGTCCACCGTTCCTGTATCAGTATAATGCAGCGTTGACACGGCACCTATATATATGTCCCTAGGGACAGCTCAACACGTTACAGTTCCCATGGAATATTTGAGACAAGCTCATTTCTTGCCAGCTTATTTGCCTTCAACTGCACGGGCTAGCCTAGCCCTATGATCTTGCACACATATACGTTGAATATCAAACGATACACTTGTTAAGATATATATGGCAGTTCTGGGCTGATGTGAAGTCCAAAATTACAGATTTCTGGGACTTAATGTCCCCCAAGTTGTCAGTGAACATCTTCAGTTTCACCTCGTTCGAACCACGACATTTGAACCTCGTGATTGGAACTACATCATTTGGAGCTCGTCATTTGAACCTAGTTATTTTAACCTCCTCAGTTGCAGCTCGTCATTTAAACCTCGTCCTTAGAACCTCGTCATTTGAATCTCGTCATTTGAACCTCGTCATTTGAACCACGTCATTTGAACCCCGTCGTTTGAACCTCGTCCTTTGAACATCGACAGTTGAACATCATAATTTCGACCTCGTCATTTGAACTTCGTCATTTGAATCTCGTCCTTAGAACCTCGTGATTTGAACCTCGTCATGTACACCTCGTCATTTGAACCACGTCACTTGAACGTCGTCATTTAAAACTCGTCATTTGAGCCCTGTCATTTGAACCGTTTCATTTGAACATCGTGATTTGAATCTCGTCATTTGAACCTAGGCACTTGAACCACGTCAATTGAACCTCGTCATTTGAATCTCATCATTCGAACCTCGTCACTTGAACCTAGTAATTTGAATCTCGTCATTTGAACCTTGTCATTTGAACCTCGTCATTTGAATCTCGTCTTTGAACCTCGTCATTTGGACCATGTCATTTGAAGCTTGTCATTTGAACCTCGTCATTTGAACCTTGTCATTTGAACATCGTGATTTGAATCTCGTCATTTGGACCTAGTCACTTGAACCACGTCAATTGAACCTCGTCATTTTAACTTCGTCATTTGAACCTCGTCATTTGAATCACGTCATTTGAACCTCGTCACTTGAACCGCGTCAATTGAACCTAGTCGTTTGAACCTCGTCATTCGAACCTCGTCATTTGAATCTCGACATTTGAACCTCGCCAGTTGAACCTCGTCATTTCAACCTCGTCATTTGAACCTAGTAATTTTAACCTCGTCATTTGAACCTCGTTATTTGAATCTCGTCATTTAAACCTCGTCATTTGAATCTCGTCATTTGAACCTCGTCACTTGGACCACGTCAATTGAACCTCGTCATTTGAACCTCGTCATTCGAACCTCGTCATTTGAATCTCGTCGTTTGAACCTTGTCATTTGAAACTTGTCATTTGAACCTTATCATTTGAACCTCGTCACTTGAACTTCGTTATTTGAACCTCATCATTTGAACCTTGTCATTTAAACCTTGTCATTTGAAGCTTGTCATTTGAACGTCGTCATTTGAATACTGCAAATAGAGTCCTTCAGATACCCTATCGTATTGTTGCTCATCGTCAGTATTCTTCTAGTCCTAAGACCTGGAATGCACCTTCCATTGGTTTACAGAAGCACCACCAGTAGTTTATTTTATCCCTCGTGATAGCTTACATATGCCGCATAAACTCCGCGTTGCACTTACTTGCCACTCGAAACCGTGGCCACATTTAAAGGGGACTTTCACCATAATCCAAAATTTCAAAACTAGTTTCACCTCATTGTCTTCTCCATTCTCTGTTGGGCATTGTCTTTTTAACCGCATTGGTATCAATTCTTAGCAATTTAGGCCAGCATGTAAAGGTTTCTGTTTATACCGACTTAGGAAAGCGTCATTTTAGAATTCACTTTACTGAGAAATTGATTTCCTATAACCGACAGTGGCCTTTGGCAATCTAAAAAATCCCAGTCTTATGCCAAAATCCTTCCATTAAATGAATGCAAGTACCCTTCAATTTGATGCAAATAAAACAAATAATTTTCTTCGTTACTTCCCTACTTATAATCAGTGAGCAGTGTGTTTTCTAATTTTACACTCACTGTTTGAAACCTACAGTTTTACACGGGTTCTGAATGATTATTTTTCTTTCATTTAATTTTTTTCAAAATTCTATTGGACTTCCAAGTATTTAGTAAAACTTTAACATAAACATTACACCATTTGTACACTTGTTTAACATAATGAATTGGAAATTATTGGAATTTTTAACAAAACGGTAAAAAAACAGAAATTTGCATGCTCAAGCTTACAATTTAATATTTAAAAAATATTCAAAATTTTTTGCAAAAATTATTTAGAGAGATACATACATTTGCGTATGACTTCAATTCAGTTCAAACATCATACATATACTATCTACATATATATATACATATATATACAACCAACTTACTGTATCTTCAATTCACCTACTAAGTCAATAACTCAACTCAAATATTATGTTAACTCATTTTTAACTACGTCTTCTTTGTTTTCTTTACAAATTCTCAATAAACAAAAATTTGAATTATATAAAATTTACAAAAAAAAAAAACAAAAAAAAACATTTTTTAATCTTTTTTATCTTCAAATTTGTTTTTCTCTAATTTCGTACAACAAAAATTTAACGCTATAAAAAAAAATATCGAACAACTTTAAAATCCGCTACCCATAACATTACATTCCAATCAATATTCGAAAAAAAATCAATCTATATATTCGAAATCATCTTTCTAAAATGTAATCGAATAACTATCACAAAATATCGTAATCGATTATCTATTGTACGACAACGCGCCTGTGTGTGTGCTCGCTCGATTACTACCCATATCGAATCGAATCGAATCGAATCGAATTGTAATCTAAAAACAACATGTAAGTACCCGTGTTAGAGAAGAGAATCTCAAATCAATGTCAATTCATTTGTATTTGTATTCGATTTTATGTTTTGATTGTATATTTTATTGTTTCATTTAAATGTATTATTTTGTGTTAACAAAACGAAAAAAAAAATTAAACAAAACCGAAGTTCAATCAATTGTCTGTTGATTTAACCTCGAATTGGCTGTTCGTTGTATTAACTGAATTGTTAATTAATGTTGTGAACCGATTGATTAATAGTTTTAAAAATAATTGTTAAAATCTTTTAAACAAATAATGCTTAATTGTTTGCTTTTTAAAATTTATTATTTCAAATTTCTTAAACTGTTTTAAATTTTTCTATGTTTATCAGTTTATTTTGCTTTGTTAGTTGAAATTTATTTAAAAAAAAGAAAGAAGGAGCTTCGATATTGTAATTTTTGAAGAAAATTTAAAGCTTTACCTTTTTGTTTCAAAAGTATTTGAGATACGATTTGGTTTCGTTTATGATTTGACTTCCGTTTCCGTTTTCCGTATTTTGTTTAATACATAAACATTTTACACTTACCAACAAGAAATTCTTCTCACTTCTCAATTAAGGGGTAAGTTTTGTTTTATTTGATTCTTATACTTTTTCCTAATCCATAAGTAGTTGGCATTTTTCTCTCCCAAAACATAAAAAAAAACAAAATCTCAAAAAAATACTTTAAATGTGAAAAAAAAAATCTTGGTATGGATTTTTGTTAAGGATTTTGTTCCTGCTATGCAGGAAAATTTTATAGCATTGGCTTAAATCCTTGAGCCAACACAAAACCAGTGGTAATGGGTGATTTTGGAGTGATATAACTTAATTTAAATGGAACCAAGACCGACAAGTCGTAGGGATTTGATTATTGGGTGATAAGCTATGTGGGAGGTGCTTGGCCACCATACTGGGCTTCGTAAGGTCCTGTGTAAATGTTTGAATAAGGCTTCCCACCCTGTCGGCAATGACAAAACTGCTACTTGCTCGTGTTTCGTAGAAGTAAATATTAATACTTAGAATCACGTTGAATTTGGTTATAGATGCCTTTAGATTCTTAGATTCTATAGATGGTTCGGCTTAGCTCGTTCCACCATTTGCAGAGTCATTACGAAAATTGCTTAGTCAGTTAAGAACTTGTTCTGTTTGTCTTTAAGTTTGCGAGGAGCTAAATAATGACACACGATCTACAATTCGAATTACTATTACGATACTCATTACTTTGTAAATAAATTGATATTGACGTATATTTGACCCATGGTGTGTCGACACCCGCTTGAATTGTTCGATTGACAATATTGTAATGACTTTGTTCTTCCTCGATACGTACGAGCATGCACCCACAGAAAAATGCGGTCGATACAACTGAGTTAGCAGTAACCGAATTGAGATGTTGCCGCAAACGAATTTGGATTTTGTCACAAGCGTACTATAGGTTATCACAACCGAATTAGAGGTCATCACAACCGAAATCGAGGTCATCAACATCGAGTTAGAGGTTATCACAAATGCGTTAGAGGTGGTTACAACTGAATTAGAGGTTACCACAACCGAATTTGAGGTTGTTGCAAGCGAACTAGACGTTACCACAACCGAATTAGAGGTTTGTAACAACTAGATGTCCAAAACCGAAACTGAAAAACGGGTATATCCGGTTTTAACCGATTTAACCTAAAAAAACCTAATTTTCGGAAACAGGTTATTTGATATCGTTTAACCGATTAATCGGGTTTTATCCTTAATATCCTTAAAAAATTAATAGTAAATTATATGACTTATGAATTTTAATAAAATTTTAAACTTAATAAGATTTTAATACATGAAAATCTCTTTTAAATTTGAATATGATTTTCCAATTGAAATCAGTTTAATGTGAATTTTAATTATGTACGTTTTTATATATACATTTTTAATTTAAACAGAGTTGAGAAATTTTGAGTTTGAACCACGAATCAGTAAATGAAATGGTCGCTAAACAAATGTGTTTGAATGCTACATGTGTAATTTAATTTAAAGCAAAAAAAAATCGATTTCACCGGTTTTTGCCTAAATTAAAAACCGAAAACCGATTTCTTGGAAAATTGATTATTCGAACAAACCGAAACCCGATTTCTTGAAATATTGATTTTTCGAACAAACCAAAAACCGGTTTTTAAGAAATGCCGGTTTTTTTAACACTCTAATAACTACCGAATTTGTAGGGTGACACAACCTAATTTAGCGGTTATGACAACCTAATCAAAAAAAAGTTTATATTAATTAAAAATTCGTTTAGTGAGAAGGTTTCAGTGTTTCCTTGATAACTTAATTTCTTAGATTCTTATAAATAATTTCAAACCGAGGCACCATTGCACTTTAAAGTATATGGGGTAACCTTTAGGGAAACCAAATTTATTGTACATGCCACTTCCGACCGATTCTGAAGCCCCAGCCTTCATAGTCACAGTCTTACTGACTTAAACCCTTTACAACCTTTGGCATGTATATCAGCACATCTCAAACGAACGACCATGAAAAACTTCAGAAATGGTGATGAGAAATGGTTCAGAAATGGTGAATAGGTAATTGTTTTTTTGCTGTTTGGATTTTGAAAATTGAAGAAAACACAGAAAATTTATATGCCAGCCATTTACATTTTACAAATTATTTCAAGAAAATACTGCCCCGTCTATTCTACACGTGGTCCATTTTGAAACCAAAATGTTAGCACCGTTGTTCTAATATTTCGGTCGGTATCTCAACAATGGCACGTTTAATGCTGTATCCAAGGCAGTAATCGTGGTTGGTTTGTCTCTATAGACCAGATACTTCACGTGCCCTCACAAAAAATAGTCTAGTGGTGTCAAATCGAACGAACCATTTTATAGCGCGTCAACGTGAGATTAATTGCATACCAAACTAGCATCTCAATTGGTTCATGGTAACGTGTGCAGTGTGGTATGCGGCACCACCCTGTTGGAACCACATGTCAACCAAGTTGAATTCTTCCAGTTTGGACAAAACAGTACGTGATCATCGAAGGGTTCCTTGGATGATTTACCGTAACTTAGCGGCCATAATCGTCTTTGAAGCAGTACGCTACAATGATGCCATCGTGTCACAAACCCCACCAAACAATGAATTTTTCAGGGTGCATTGGCAGCTCTTGAACAGTCTCTGGCTGCTCTTCGAACTAAATTCGGCAATTCTTTTCTTTGACGTACATATTAAGCCAAAAATTAACCTCGCCGCTGAAGACAATTTTCCGATAAATATTTTGAGCACTTTCAGGCTCATTCACTGAAAAGGCGACGTTCTGGTAGGTCGCCCGGCTTCAGCTCCTGCACCAGCTGTATTTTGTATCGCTTTAGGTCGTCGTTCTTATTTAACATTTTCAAGGAGCTCGAATAACACAACCCTAATTGTTGCGATCGGCGATGGATGGATATATCGCGATCTTTATTATTCTCCTCCGTACGCACTCTACGGATACGGAATAAAATTAACGTAACTTGCGAACACACATTTTTTTTGCAGAAAACGAATTTTGATTATAAAACTCAATGATTTGCAAGCCATGTTATTCATGATAAAATGACCATGACTTTGACACATGTCACGAATCACGCGTGAACTGGCAAAACCTTAACACTGAAACCGCAAATAGCATAAAGATCAGCGATTATTAACGTAAAATTCTTAATTATTCCGGTATAAATGAAACTAAATATCGGCCCCTGCAACATATTGCAGGAACCATTTACATGTTTGCAAGCATTGTATTCGTGAATTGAAAATCGGCTGTTTTTTATTGTCCTTATGTCTGTCACATTTTTTTTTTCAGCAGTTTTCAACAAACAAAGTCACATTTGGGTCAAAAATACTTAAATTACAACCAATTAATCATTGCATCCCAAACATGTTATATTGACTAGCAAACACAATGTGTTTAGACACAAGTATACTATATTTGCGACAAGCTACAAACACGTTATTTTTCCATCAAAACGAAAAAAAATATAATTTTTTCAGCTTGTACAAAGTTGACAAATCAGGCCTATAAGGTGGATGTGGCCGCACTTCCCATCCAAGCTCCAATATTTTTTGACGAACCTGCAAAGATGTGTGAGGCCTAGTGGTGTTGTGATGCAAACCCAAGCCTTTGTGGTTCACCAATTCAGGTCGTGTTCTTTCAGTGCCCCATCAAGGTTCGTCAACTGCTGATAATTATTGTCAGAATTTATGGTTTGGTTTTTTGAAAGCAGTTCAAAATAAATTACTCAATTATAATACAAACAAGCCTTTGTTGAAATTTGAGAGCGTTCCTTGTGCTTGGACCACCATCTCTTTTGTTGTAAAAAATCCATTTTTCATCTCCAGTGGCAATGCGTTCCACAAATGGATCATTTGAACAATATATCGCAAATGCTTATCCGCTTTAATAAATGGATTTCTTTCAGCTCGTTGGGAATCCAAATATTTGCCAAGCTCAAGCCGTTTCAAATAGATTTCAATGGTCCTGTGCGACACCTTCAGCAACTTCTCGAACAGAAAAGTGTCGGCCAGTTTTGATAACGGTTATAATTTCGTCCTCATCAACTGCTCCTGCGGCCATTTTGGATTGTGAAATTTCCAGAACGAGAATTTCTGAATCAGTTTTGGTATGTGGGTTCTGTTTAAGTATCCAAACCATACACGTCACACATACATATATGCCGATGTGCTTCTGCGGCTTTTTGGCCGTTTCGGAAATAAAAGAGCAAAATATGACGAATATGGTCATTTAGATCATCCTTTTCACAACATGATTTAAATAAAATGTGGCCACTGAAAATAAGTTAAAAATATGTGACATGACCGTATACTCGTAACAAGGAATTTAGTCAGCTGATCAACCGGATTTCAAAAATAAAAAAAAACCAATAAAAAAAATTAACTCGAAGTTACTTTCTTGCTACTCCAATACAATAGTGGTATTGATGTAAACTGGGCATAGGTGGGCCACTTAATTGTTATCAACATCCAAAGTCTCTCTGCACTCACAGAACTAATTATTCTAACGGAGGCTGTTGCCATCGAATTGCGGTTGCCACAACCGAATTGAGATTCTCACGGTAGACCCCACAACTGAAATTCGATTGCAACTACCTCGCTTCATAAAGAATTCGGGCGTGCCATACCACTTATTTTTAGCATCAATTCGATTGCAGCAATCGCATCAAATCAATTCGGTTGCGACAACCGCATTGCTGTTTGTAGCAACCGAAATTCTCACGAATTCTGTTAATACAACCGATTCCGATTTTCAATTCGGTTAAAATTCGTTTAAAATTCTAAAACCAATGTTGCTGTCGTTATTTTAACAAGATTTTTATTGTGAGATCAATTCGGTTGCTGGAACCAGCAATGCGGTTGTCACAGCCGAATTGATGCGATTGCTGCAACCGAATTGATGCTAAATATAACTGGAAATGTTACACTCGATTTTTTTGCGAAACGAGGTTGTTGCAACCGAATTTCAGTTGTTGTGACTGTCGTAAAAATCTCAATTCGGTTGTGGCAACCGCTCAGCACGATGGCAACAGCATTTGTTCAAATAATTAGTTCTATGAGTGCATAGAGACCTTGTGATACGGAAAACAGCTAAGGGGCCACCTGTGCTCAGTAGAGTAATATAAAATTATTGTGACAAGTCCTGCAAACATTCTAGCGAAATAAACCAGAGACGTCATCGTTGAATTATAAACAATTGAGTCGTAGATTTGTGAGGTCTTTCAGTTTAAAATTGTCGACTACATTTTCTTTAAAGGAAAAGTTCAATTGAGCGAGTCCAGTCGATCATGTTAAGGTTTAAATCTAATAAGTCTTAACTCCGTTAACCAAAGCTAATCCAGAAGATTACTCATACAATTCTAATCTGTAGAAACTTTAAGTATAATTTTTAACCCCATTTTAAACTGGTATACATTTTGATGCAACACTGTTAGTTACTAACAAAATGCAGCCATAATAAAAACATACATAAAAAATCAACTGTTTGACAGACGGAAGCCGATCAAAAGTATTCCGACGCGTCGCCGGCACCAAAAAACGCCGCACTCGCCGCTGCCGATATAATTGGCTGTCATTGGTTTAAAATGTGAACCGAACTTATCGACTAGCTCGATTTGACTCACTGATCCAATTATAAAGGTTCAGTTAATTCAAAAACATCCCAAACTTGTTCAAAGCTGGCAAAATCAATAGTCGCCAATTTAATATTTCTGTTGTGCCGCCGTCTTCGATAATTTTGTCTCGACTCGGAGTATGTCAAAGTACGGAGTTGCCAACTGAAATTTCAATTTAATCTCAAATTGGGTGGTGTAAACGGCAAAGGTTAGTGAACAAGGTTATCGCTATCCTGGCCGCGATAAACTGCGGTGTAAATGCATTATAATGCAATTGCAGCAAAACTTTATTTATTTAAGAACCAAAGTTGTTAAGAGCGTCTATAGGCAAAGACACAGCGCACATGGCAACACTGTTATCGTTAGTTGCAAGAAAAGAGTCATTAAAGTCCAAAAGGACCATTGTTTAGGGGATAACTCGTAGGACATTTATATGACAGCTCCACAGGCTGACACAGCCTCTTATCGCTTATCGATTTTTTGCTCCCTTAAGATAACTAGTAGTGACCGTCGGTGGTACAATTGTAGTGTGCGCGGCTCTTGTACATGAGATTCTGGGTTCGATCCCTGCTCTGACCACCTTACATTTCCTTCGGCGGCGGTCACCACGAATAGTGACGGCGACACTGTCGAGTACGATATTTAGCCATGAAAAAACTTCCCGCAATACCGTTCGGACCCGTTGTAAAAATGTAGGTCCCAATCAGTGAGTGTAAAACTAGAAAGCGCACTGGTTGTGAGAAGTTTTCCGTAATCCCTTCATGGGATGTAACGGGAAACCAATTTTTTTTTCAATAGTACTAGTTCTTCTTGAAACTCTCAAAAGGTGTCATTTATTTAGCTTAACAAATTTGTTCCACCAATTAAAATTAAATGGTAAAATCCAGATTTAACCCTGTCAAAAGATATATCACTCCAAAAAGAACACACTTGTTTTGTATGCACAATAGAGATCACTCAACTCCATGCTGATATATATTGAGAACAAATTTCCTCCAAGGATTTTCGAGAATCATAATAATTTCTTTTATGGTTTGTTTCACTTTTTAACAATTTCTTTTAACTGAATATTTCTATATACAATAATAATTAACCTTTCCTCTAATACTACCTACTATTATTATTTCCAATAACTATGGTATGCTACAAAAACCAACTAGAGCTTGAAAATATATATATATTACTTATAATTTATATAAATTTATTTGAATATAAATATAAATAAAAATAATAATAAAACATAATTACTTACCATAACTTTTCTTTCCATCAATTTCGTAATATCGTTAATAATTTGAATTGATATAATATGAAAGATAATTTTCATTTTTAACTTCTCCTTTTTTGCATAAAACATTTTCTTACTAATACCTAGAATAATAGTAAAATTTTGTATAATTTAATAAAAAAAAAAAAGCATTTACTTGCCTACACTGAGAGAAATGCATTAAATGGCCCCCCCATGAACATGAATAAGAAATGATGAGGGTACCCGAGAATTCCATCAACGTTCGTTTTGAATTTTGTTCAGAAATTTCATCAATAAAAGAATGAAATATTTTTTGTACAAAATGAAAATACAAAAAATAACAAATTTTGAGCTGGGTGTAAGAATATATTAAAAGCGTTTAATGAACGACTACTAGACGAAGATTGTTTGTTTTTTTTTTTTTTTTTGTTGACCAATCAACCTACCAACCAGATCTAACAACAGATTCACACAGCAAACCAAGCAACCAACAAACTAACCTTAATACCAATCAACTAAACAACAACAATTACTTATAATATTTTTGTCCAATTTGTTCTTTTTTTCTTGATTTAATTTAAAATTCTTTAGTTTCCGTTAACGTTCCCGTTTTCGTTACGTTGCATTACGTTACGTTTTTTTGTTTTGTTTTATTTTTTTTCATTTGTGCGTAAAACTTAAAGAATATCCCGAAATCGAAGCTCTCGTACGATATGCAAAAATATCGAAACCTACTACTGCCGTATTGAAATTACTAATGTGTTGATGTGTGTGTGTGTGTGTTTTGTTTTTAGTACTCGTACTTAATAATATTAATAATAAATACTCGTATAATTGATGATCCATGTATTTTTGTGTGTGTGTGTGTGTGTGACAAGTAATTACTTCCCAATTAATCCAAATACTTTACTATACTATACTCGTATCTACAAAACCAAATCGTTTTGTATAGAAAATGTTCGTAGATCTCGTATAGTATTGTGTGTTTTTAATGATATTTGTAAGTAAATTAATCCTTTTTCCAAAAGGACATTCTATGCTAACTACTAATTGATGTTGTATTTACTGCAGCAATTTAAGATTTAAACTCCGTTCAAAAAATTAACTAAGATTAAGCAATTAAGCTAAGAGTCCTGTTAAACGAAATCTGTAGAGGCAACTTCACTTTCATTCGTTAGTTGGTGTATTCAATACTATATATTGATCCTTTTTTCGTTTACACTTGGAGACTATCAAACACTTTGACATAAAATAAAAAACACCTTAGTATATTCAACGGGAATACCTTAAAGTGTATCTCTAAATTGTTATCGTTAAACCTTTGACGGTGCAAAAAACCTGCCCCAGCCAGATATTGCAGGAACCACGTACATGTTTGCAGGCATTATTTTCATGAATTTTAAACGGAGTCATATTTGGGTCACAAAAACATATATTATAACAAATTAATAAATGTGTCTCCAACAAACACAATGTGTTTGGACACAAGTATACTATATTTGCGACAAGTTACAAACGCCTTATATTTGCATCCAAACAACAACAAAATACAGATTTTTCGGAGTGTACACCTAAGGTCACAAAAAATGAGGTCAAAATTTTTAAATTAAATTAATTAAATGTAAGTTTTTTAAATTTTAGCTACGAGGGCGGTCCCAAAACTTACTTACAAAACGAAGATAACATATTTATTTGAATTTGAATTTTAAGACTGATTTTGTTAGTTTTTAATTCATGTATGAGAAATTCATCCATAAAATGTTGTACATATTCCGCATAACTTTGATCCGCTTAACTATGTCATTGTCGGAGTATGACTCATACAGCTCATGGTCCATGCCTCCCCGATACTCGCCGTTATGCACTATAGTCCCATACATTTTCGAAGTATTTTTCTCTCGAAGACTCCTACAGATGTTTCGTCTGCTTGCGATAGGACCCAGGATTCTGCGCCCAAAAGCAAGACAGGTTGAATGAGAGTCTGGTATAGCTATAATATTGTTACTCGAGAAAGGGCTTTATCTCTAAAGTGGTTGTTTAACCCAAAACAAAATCCATTCGCAAGCATAATTTTCAGCTTGATCTCCAGGCTGACGTCGTTGTTTTTCTTTCCACCGGATTCGAGGTATATAAATTCGTCCACCACCTCAAAATTATAAACGTTCACGCTTTGTCCTTATCGCGTGGAGGCCGTGCTCGTTGAACCTCATCCTTCACAATTCTTGAAAACACCACAGTAACTTCTCTAACTGTGCGCCCAATGATATCTACATTTACAGCATACGCGAGCACCATGTGACTTTTGCTGCTGATGGTTTTATTCATGTTGACTGCACCTTTTCTCATAATGATCTCCATTAAGATTTTAAAGAGATCGCACGATAGGGTGTCGCCTTGCCTGAGGTCTCGATTAGTTTCGAAAGGTTCGGTAGGATCTTTACCAACATTCACTGTGGATTTGGTGTTCGTCAAGGACAAGGTATTTTGTGAGTTTTCTCCAGGATATGAGACGTAGCTTGCAAATCTGGTAAGTTGTCGATTTTCCAGCCGTAAAGCCACACTGGTATGGCCCAATCCAATGACTCATCTTCATTGGATATCTCAGGTACCAGTAGCGCAGAAAAAATTATCTCTACATATGCCCAACATGCCCTGCATATCTGTGATGAGATTTCCGTCCATGCCTTTACAGAAGTGGAGCTCTGAACCATGTCCATTAGTTCCAAAATTAGCCGACCTAAAAATGCGACTTTATTACGGTAAAACATCGCCAAACACTCTACTGAAACATCTTAACAACGCTGTTTTTTGTCTATTGAAATCAAAGGCGGCACCCATCTAGCGCACAGCTTTCTTATCTTCAAATCTTCGGTCAATATACGATGTGTAGTACTTTTTGAAATGCCTATCATTTCAGCTCGTTCACGTACCTTCAGCCAACGGTCATCCAATATTCCATTTTGTAGATTTTCTTAACCTTATCTGGCGTGGACACTTCAATTGGTCGCCCACTATGGTGTTCGTCTTGGCAGCTCGTATGGCCTCGTTTGAGCTCTTCTACCCAATATTTTACAGTCGTAAATGAAGGAGCAGACTCCCCCAGAGTAGAATCTAGCTCGGCTTTAATATTGCTTGGACTGAACCTTTCCAATGGAAATATTGAATTTCGCATTTTTTTCAATAGGTGCTGTACTGTCACTTTCACTGAAGTTTCCCATAATTCTCATTGACGTTTATTTATTTTTGTGGAAAAAATTTTTAACAAGGGATAATGTGGCAAGCTTTATATAGTTCTACAACAATTGTTTACTAAATTAAGGGAAAACCTCCGTAAGCCCGGCCAAAGTCTGAACATGCAGTACCGCTTTTTTATTCTAAAATCTTCCACAGACCAAAACCAGTCGCATTTTCTATGGTCGCAGTTGCCAAAACCATTTGAGTGACTGAGGAGTCTCAGTCAGAAATGGTTGCTACACCGGAGGAAGAACCACTTTATGAGGACATAGATGGTGGCGATATGGTTTTGCAATTCAATGGCCATCAGAAATTCGGTTTAAATTGACGTATCGTAGTCTTGGTTTAAAATGATATTTTCGTTGGAAATGATATTTTCTTTTGATATGAAATTAAATATTTAAAGTTTTAATAAATTTCATATTTTGTTTATTTTTTGGGATCAATAAAAAATATAATTTCAACGACACCTAATCTACCCATTGCTCTAAAAATGTCCACCAATTGTGTTTCATCTATTATTTTTCTTTATCTTTACCGGAAATTATCACTCAAATTTAACAGGGCTCAAAGTTGCCAGTGTAAAAAATAAAGCAAAGCGTTATTGTGAATGGATAAATAATAGAAGAAAATAATCATTTGCAAGAATGAGTACGTAACGGGTTTTTCAACAGAGACGCTACAAATGTAAATCGATAGGGTCAGCAAACGACGCCATATTTTTTCCCGCTCTTTTGACATTTCTCTTCAGTAAGGTTTGGTTTCATCATGGAAAGATATACGAGCCAACAACGGCTCGAAATTATTAAAATTTACTAACGAAATTTAGAGTCAGTGGCCTCAACTTTAAGAGCGCTACATCGTCCTACCAGATCAACAATTGAGCGTCTAGTGGAAAAATTTGAATCCACAGGCACAGTACAAAATGTTCCCGTACCAGTGAGACAAAGAAGTGCCCGTAGTGTCGAGAATATTGCTGCCGCTGAGGCTTTAGTTCAAGAAAGCCTAAATGTGTCTCTCACACGTCGTTCTCAAGCGTTGAACATCTCTGTGACGTCGTTGGGGCGAATTTTTCGAAAAGATCTTGGCCTACATCCTTACAAGATCAAATTGACGCAAGAACTGAAGCCACTTGACCACCATAAGCGTCGTATGTTGGTGAATTGGGCTGAGCAACAACTTGAAAATGATTTGGATTTTCATCGAAAAATCATCTTCAGCGATGAGGCTCAATAAGCAAAATATGCGTTATTGGTCAGACAGCAATCCACACGTAATCCATGAGTCATCATTGCATCCCGAAAAAATTACGGTTTGGTGCGGTTTATGGGCCGGCGGCGTCATTGTTCCGTACTTCTTCCGTGATGATCAAGACCGGCACATTACTGTGAATGCGAATCGCTACCGCCCAATGATAACCGAATATTTTTGGCCCCAATTGGATAATATGGACTTGGAGGATATGCGGCCACACAGGAAATGCCACAATCAATTTATTGGAAACCAAGTTTGGTGAACGTGTTATCTCACGAAATGGCCCAGTCGATTGGCCGCCTCGGTCGTGCGATTTGACGCCGTTAGATTATTTCCTGTGGGGCTACGTCAAGTCTATGGTCTATGCCAACAAGCCAGCGACGATTGATGAACTTCGTACGAATATCGAACGTGAAATTGCAGCAGTATCGGCCGATTTATGTTTGAAACCCGTCGAAAATTGGGTTCAGCGTCTGGCAAGCGTGTCCGTGGTGGTCATGCAAAAGAAATCGAGTTCCATACATAATGACATCGAACGTACTTTCACAGGAATAAAGAATTTCATTGGTATCTAAAACCGGTTTTGTTTTATTTAAAAACAATTTTTGTAGCGCTCTTATTGAAAACCCCTAACGGGTTACAGCAAGATGATTATACATGTAAAATAGGGTGGTTCAAAATGCAAAAAGTCAGAATTTTATAACTCTGCAGGCAGTTGCAGCCTTAAGGTCCCTCAGAATGTAAAACTTAAGATAACATTTCAACAGAAAAGTACCAAATAATGGGCATGATAGCAATTGTAGCACCTCTCGGTTGGTCTATGTGTTTGTATTTAAAATCGACTTTCTTTTAACATTGCATGGCAAATTTTGCAAAGATTTTAAAGGATGGGTCATTGTAAAATTTGGAATTTGAACCGCAGGTGGCCAATTTGAAATTTATGAAGTGTGAAATTATTATTTAAAGATAAGAAATTCACGAAATGGGTCGCTTTACGTCTGAAAAAATTTGGGAAATATTAAAAATATTCTGCCAAAAATCGGAGCCTTCCACTCAAACTGTAAGAAATCTACGAAATAAATTCGATAGAAATAGAGTACAATCAACGCAGTTTGTGGATCAATTTGTGAAGCGAGTTCGCCAATGCGGATCCTTGTTATAGCTGAAAGTGTCCTCAAACATCCATCAACACCAACTCGCCACCGTTCTCAGCAATTAAACATTTCTTGCACTTCTTTGTGCAGAATTTTGCATAAAGATCTCGGGTATGAAGGCTTATGAAGTCCAACTAGTCCAAGAACTGAACCCTCGAGGCCGTCCGATGCGTTTTCGATTCGATGAGTGGACTGAAGATCACTTGGGTGGAGATGAGCATTTTTGCCAAAAAGAAAACATCTTTCCCGATGAAACTCATTTTCTCATCGGGAACTACGGTAACAAACGAAATTATCGCATTTGGGACTCGGAAAATCCACACTTCGTCGTGAAAAAGCAAATGCATCCAAAACAAGTGACTGTGTGTTGGTTTTTTTCTTGTTTCTTCAAAAATGAGCGCGGAGCCGCCGTTACCGCCATGTTCAGCGAATTTTTGTTGCCATAAGTTGAAGAAGATCATATAGATGACGTATGGTTTCCCAAAGTCAACAATACAATCGATCTTTTGCACACAGCGTTCGAAATCTGCATTACGAGGTTTGCCATTTATATATCGGATTCTGACAATACTAGTGTTGCCAGATGCAAACATAAACATACATAGAACGTTTTCACTTACGAGCACAATTTGTTGTATTTATAGTGTGTTGAAAAATTCATCTCGGTCAAAAAATTTAATTAAAAAAAAATAAATTATTTCCCATTACATCCCATGAAGGGACAGGGGAGAGCTTCTCACAATCACTGAGCTGTGCGCTTTCCAGTTTTCACTTACTGATTGGAACCTACAGTTTTACACCGATTCCGAACGGTATTTTGAGAAGCTTTTTTATGGCTAAACTCGATAGTGTTGCCGTCACTATGCGAGGTGACCGCCGCCGAGAGAATTTTTTTTTAAGGTGGTCAGAGCAGGGTTCAAACCCAGGTACAAGAGGCGCGCACATTAACCATTGCACCACCGATGGCCACCAAAAAAAAAATTAATTAACCCGTGAAAATTTTCGTGCGATGATTTTTACCATTTTCGGCGTGGATTGTCAAGACAAGCGCGTGTCTCAATCAACTTGTTTTGACTTTATGTGATGAGGCACCATCAAAAATCACTGTATATCGCTGGTACCAAGAGTTCAGTCTCGGACGCCATTCGCTCCAGGATGAATTTCGTGAAGGTCGATAAAACAAGACCGACATGTGACATACCATGAGATTGACGCATCCTTGGGCATTAGTATGACAAACATCAATGCTAATGGTCGTGAAAAATATTTGTTCTCGTTGGATCCCACATAATTTGACGAATACTCAAAAAAAAAAGGCTCGTGTCGATTGGAGATATGAAATGTTGAAAAATACAACCGCGGTAACGCAAATGCAGTGCATAACATCGTCATAGGTGACGAATCATGGATCTATGCATATGGGCAAGAATTAAAACAGCAATCGACCGTATGGGACTTTCAAGGCGAGCTAAACCCAACAAAAGTTGTTCGTGGAAGAAACACATCGAAGCAAATTATCGCGTTATTTCTCGGTATAACCGCCTATAGTGGCACGTAGAATGGTCAATTCTGAGTGATATACCATCATTTGTTTGCCTACAGTGTTCGAAGAATAAAAAAAACCAACAAGAGACGGATCACTTTGCATCAGGACAATGCGAGCTCTCACACATCAGCTGAAATAATGAAATGTCGAATTGATGTATCATATGCCGTACAGACCTGATTTGTCACCCAATGAGTTATTTTAACTGCGTGGTCAACCTTTTTCGATGCCTGAAACAGCTGTTGAAGCGTTCAAAACCCATCTTTCGGAGGTGACTCAATCGGAGTGGAAAAAGTGCTTTGAAAATTGGTTTTAGCGCATGCAAAAGTGTATTGATCTTCATGGGGAATATTTTGCAAAGCAATAGAACCATTTTCAATGATAAGTGATTCCTTTTTTATTGCTGGACCCAAAATATAAATAGCAACCCTCTATCAGCCGAAACTCAGAAGGTCATTTTGGCAGCTAAAATTTGCTGCAGCTAAAATTTGACCCGTTTGACTATTATCTTTGGGTGGGTGTTACACAAACAATCCCGAGTCCATTGTGACGTTAAAATATGAGGTTGACGTTGTGGTTTACGAGATGGAGGCCCAAACAATCGAAAATGTACTAAACAATTTGAGGTACTGTAAAGCAAGTCGTGGAAGCCATTTGAACGATATCGTGTTTCATTCATAAATGTCAATGATGGGCTTTAACAATAAAATCATAATCTTATTATTTTTTTAAAGCGAAATTAAATTGCAAATTTTACATGGCCCATCCTTTATGTACCAATTGGTCAGATTACACTGTGGAACATATAAAACAATAAAAAGGTTCTGACAAGAGATTTTGGTGGGGAGGGTAAAACCAAATACACGTGAATAGGCGTTTTCACGGTTTACGTCTGAATTTCTTTTTAATGGGGGTGAAATTTTACCGCTTTTGCACATTCTTATGACGAATCGCCATAGGAAACCCTGTTATCCTTACATTTTAGGTATAGGATGTGTTCAGCAATTTTATGTAAAAATTTACGAGAAACTTTTTTGTGGAATACTTTAACCCTCTTCAGCCTCAATATATGTTTTTTTTTTTTGTTTTTGCTCTTTTTGTGGAAAAGGGTAAAAAACACCCCTAAAAATGTACTACAAAAATATTCCTCATAAAATTCTACTATAAGTTTCTTAACACATTAAAGCTCAAAACTCAACTTTATTGCCAAAAATAAGTCAAAATTGAAAATCCGTTTAAGGGTTACTTTCGTACTTATTCCGAGTTGTCACTGAAATTTCCCACAAAACTGCATTCTTAGGGGTTTGGTGTGTAATAAAAATAATATTCCACTTAAAATTTCACTATAAGTCACTGAAAAAAAGAAAGCTGTTGATGTAATATCTATGAAGAAAAGATCAGTATAAATTTGGGTATCTAAGAAAGAATATATTTATTACATTTTTCTTTTAGCCCTGGGTAAATCTATGATGTTATCGAACAATGTCCAGCATATTATATCAGCTACAAGAGAATGAATACTCTTCCCTTTATAGCGTTCTTCAATAGCTGCCCTGTAATTTTCGAAAAAGTTTCATTTTGTTCCACAGTGTTATTGGCATTCACTGGCGTAATGACCAGCGTGTAAGATTCGTAGGTATGGGAGCGCATGTTATACTCCGAAACTATTGTGCAGTTATCTATGAAAAACCTTCTCAAAGCATAACCGTTTGTAGTTGATTTCTAATGTGGTTATCAATCAGTGAGTTCCAAAATAGGAAGAATAGGAATGTAATGGTCAACTAAATTTTAAAAACAGGGACAAAGGACCTTAGTTAGCAGACTTCAGCCTGCACTATGGAACATAGATAAAAGTATTCAAGTTAAAATTTCTTTCATCAGGGATGATATTTATTTCTTCTGCCTTTTATTACAACTATTTTATTTTATTTTGCGAGAAGCTCTCCCCAATCTCTTCGTTGGATGTAATGGGAAACCATTTTTTTTACTTAATTTTTATTTATCGAATCTCAAGACCATTCGATATCTTTATTAATAGAGAAGCTCATTGCGGTTTTTTATTCAAAAAGAGTTTTGCAAAATGTATCCTGGCAAGCATGGTTAATAAGAAAAACTTCAAGAATGGTCTCGAGTTTGAATAAATAAAAATTAAATATCTAAAAATTTTATATAAAACCCGCATAATTTTCAAAAATTATAAAAGTTGTGTGCTTTAAATGTAATAAGTAGTGAAATCCTGAGATCCTTCTAAATGCTTTTATTCTTATTATAGCTGTTACATAAAAGTCAATGAGAATTATTTATAAAAAATATATAGTGATTTGAAGTTGCTTCTACGGATTCAGTACTCTCATACAACAAATATGCAATAATGTAATTTTAAATAAATTACACTTGGTCCTATATTTTTCTATCTCTATCAAATGTTTCAAAATTATTTACGTCCATCGATATACATATAAATTTGTTTAAAGATAAAAATAAATCTAATGGAAAAAATATTATTAAATGGAAGTATATTTGTGTAGAACTTTACAATGAAAATGAAAAACAAAAATAAACTTAATTTTTTATTTCTTACATGTCTTTGTTTTATGTTGTCTTCTTTAAAATCCCACCCCATGATATTAAGATAATTAAGAAATTCCTCTCTTTTTTTCTTCTACTTTTTTTGTGTCTGTTCTTTTTTCTTTATATTTCGAACTTTAGGAAAAGCTTGGCGACATATGCTTCTCATTACGTTACGTACCGACGGCTGGCAAGCTAACTGTCGTTATCTTGGAGGCTAAGAACTTGAAGAAAATGGACGTCGGTGGATTGTCTGGTAATAAATTTGGAAACCAAAATATTGTGAAAACACAATATATCGATACATATATACTATATACTGGTTTATGCGTGTGTGTTTTTGTGTATTTCGCAATGTTTTGTGTTGATTGTAAGATACAAAAAAACCAAAAAAAAAATCAAAATATTTTTAAATTATTTAATATTTAAAGTAATTTTTATTGATTAATATTTAAGCACACTGTGATGGGTTTTAACCAAAGAGAATGATGGAAGTGAATGGAAAAATATTTAAAAAGATATATATATATTCAAAATACCGAATATTTCTTAGACTAGAAGCAAAACGTCTGAGACAAACAGGCACTCAAATCAGCACAAACAGTCTTCTTATATGTTCAAACTGGTCGTGTCTTAAATCTTTAGTTTGGGCGAGTTTTAACCTCATTCGTAACATATTTTTATAACGGTCTGTTTGCATAAAACGATTTTCAACGAACGTACGAATCAACCAAATCCAAAACGAAAGCAAAATATTATTTCTATATCTATTATTCTATTCATCAAACAAAATCCAACCATTTTTCAATTAGAAAAATGTTCCTGACCTTGTAAGCTTGTAGTATGAACTTCTCATACATTAACTGAAACGAAACAAAAATAGGAGTTTGTGGGTCAAATGATGTAGCTCTTTTAGAAATGCATTAAAGGCCCATATAAATAATGCATATCCTAAATAAATAGCTCGTTTAATCTGTATTATTCTTGTTAGTTACGTTTTAATTTTGTCTAATTGGTTCTTTCTTTAGATTACGTAGTTATGAAAAAATACCATAAAGCGTCACTCAATTCCGAAACAAATATGTGCCCTAGAAAATAAGTTTGGATATAAAATTTCTATAAAATATCCTGCATTACAAAATCTTTGATATTTACTTGTAAACAACCCAGACGGGTCAAGGGCCTAACAAAATGAAGATAACATGTTTCTTCAACCTGCTCGATCTTCAGCTTTTCTCCTGCAGTTGGTAACACTAAGCTCTAGCAGGCAATATTCCGCGTGGTCTTTCCAGCGAAGTCTTGGTGGTCCTATTTTTAGATGTCCTTCGAGAACGTCTTCGAATACCTTTCGCACTGGTTCATTCTTATCCATTCTACTGGCATGACCTAACCAGCGTTTTTGATACGCATAACTACGTCGATGCCAGGATACAGACTATACTACTAGTGGTTCATCCGTCGTCGACACACGCCGTTTCTATTATAGGACCATCTATTTTTCGGAGCCATCTATTATTTCTCTCGAAGACTCCCAGTGTTGCTTTATTAGAATGCGATATGAGCCAGGATTATGAACCATATAGCAAGGCAGGCTGTATGAGAGCCTGATATATATGGATCTTCATTCCCCGAGAGAGGGTCTTATCTCTGACGGGCTTGCTTAGCCCGAAATAACACTTATTTCCAAGCACAATTCTGCGTTTGATTTCCAGGCTGACGTTATTGCTTCTGTTTACGGCAGATTCTAGGGAAATGAATTTGTCCACTGCCTCGAATTTATAATGGTTATCAACGTTCACCCTTTCATCAAATCGGGTGGATGTTCTGCTAGTCGAAACCATTAATTTTTTTCTTGTCCTTATCTACCGACTTGTCCTTGTTACTTCCTTCTCAATTCTCGAAAATACTGCAGCAATTTCTCGTAGATTTCACCCAATGATGTACAAATCATTAGCACACCCGAGCAGCATGTGATTTTTGCTGCTGATAGTTTCATTCGTTTTGACTGCAGCTTTTCTCACACTGTTATCAATTCATATGTTGAAGAGATCGCATGATAGGGTGTCGCCTGCCTGAGGCCTTGCCTGGTACTAAATGGTCCGGTAAGATCTTTACCAATCTTTACTGATGATTTCGTGTCGGTCAGTGTTAGTGTACAAAGAAGTGGCAGCTGAGCCGAAATACCAAACTCCGTCATAGCTTGGTACAGTTTTCCCCGTATCGGGCTATCGGAGGCAGCCTCATAATTTACATAGAGGTTGTAGGTGTTGATTTGTTTTTCGTGGAGTTTCCCCAGGATTTATCGTCATTGCGAATATCTGGTCGATAGTTGCCTTTCCCGGCCTAACGCCACACCGATAAGGTCGGATCGAGTCTGCAACAAACGGCTTTATTCCTTCGCGCCTTCAAACGGCTTTATTCCTTCGCGCCTTGTATGCGATAGATGAAAGGCTTTTCCCACAATAGATCGTACATATACTCAGGTCGCCTTTTTGAAAACAGGACACAGTATGCTAAGACTTCAATCGTGGGACATGCATTCGTCTAGCCAGATTTTGCATATGAACTGATGCATGCACCTTTCAAACTCATTGCCGCTAGCCTTAAACAGCTTAGCCGGTATTCTATTAGCACCAGTGGCTCTGTTGTATTTAAGCCGGAAAATTTTTGTTCTAACTTCAGTTTGTTTAACAGAGGGCAGTCAACGCCATCGTCCTGTATTTGCTCGGCTTCGTTGTTCTTAAGCCGGAAAATTGCTGTTCTAACTTCGCCTTCTTTAGGAGGGGGGCAGTCAATGTCATCGTCCTGTATTTGCTTAACACCCTCATCTATATTGAAATCTCCTGGGACAAGTAAAGCAGAGACGTAATCTCTCCATATTCCCAACATAATCTGCATATCTGTGGCAAGATTCCCATTTTTCTCTCTAGGAAACGGAGGCCCTGATCCATTTCCGTTGGTTTGCCTTGTACTTTTCGGTAGAATTTACTGGCACCATTCTTCTTTCTGTAAGATTATATTTGCTCACTCTCGCGCTTTCTCCACAACCGTTTTATCTTCTTAAACAAACGGGGTTCCTCCCTCCTCTCCTCCTTATACCGCTCTGTCGCGCCTCGCGTTGCAGCTGACTGAAGTAGTGCCATACGTGCAGCGTTCTTTTCATCACTTGCCATGCGACACTATTCATCATACCATGATTTGTCTTTAAGCGGCTTTTCATAAACAAGTTCGGCCTCTGCAGCAGTTTTCAAAGAGTTGGAAATATACTTCCACTGCGCTTCAGGATCATGAGTTGGAGGTATTGTCTGAGCCAGTATCTGAGTTAGATTCTCTGTATATGCCGTAAATATCTCTGGTAATTGCAACCTTTCGATGCCCATCTTACTATATGTCTAGTTTCGTACAACTTTTGCTCTGCTTAATAAATAAATAAATAATTTCCCATTACATCCCATGAAGGGATAGGGGAGAGATCCTTACAATCGTGGAGCTATGCGCTTTCCAGTTTTCACTCACTGATTGGGACCTACAGTTTTACACCGGTTCCGAACGGTTTTTATTGAGAAGCTATTCCATGGCTTATTACTCGATAGTATCGCCGTGACTAAGCGAGGTGGCCGTCGTCGAAAGAAGTGTAAGGTGGTCAGAACAGGTATTGCACCACCAACGACCGCTCTGATTATCCTTGTGCAAACCTTTGCTGCAACTAGGTAGTGATCCGAATCGATATTTGCTCCTCCAATTACACGTGTGCCCAATACACTCGTAGAGTGCTTTCCATCAATTATCTAAGTAGCCTTATGGATATTGTTATGTTGAAATCTCGCACTACTGACAACCACGTTTTTCGCCATGGCAAAATCTAACAGTCTCATTCCCTTATCGGAAGTGATGGCGTGTAGACTGAATTTACCGATGGTTGGTTCAAAGATATTTTCCCTGCCGATTGTAGAATTAAAATCACCTAGAACAATCTTAGTATCATGGCCAGGGCAGCGGTCGTATGTTTCCTCTAGGCGCTCACAGAACATGGCCTTGGTGTCATCGTCTTTTTATTCTGTCAGTGAATGAACACAAATTAGGCGATGTGTTAAAGTATATTGCTTTTATGCAGATTGTGCATAGAACTGAACCTTGGGACCAAATATCGCAGTCCTTTATCAACTACAAATCCGAATACTCGAATAGTGTTCTAACATTCCAAGTGCATATCTCCATTACTAGTTTCGCTTGAAGTAACACAAGGAAATGTAATTAACATACTATTCATCACGAATTTGAGGGTTTACAAGGTCTTTGATATTGACAAAAAAAAACTACTCCGTTGATCAAAAATCTAATCCATTCACTTTCAACAATAAATCTTGAAACAGAAAAATATGTATTACATATAGCTTTCGTGTCTTAAGTCTTTTGTTTTGCAATCCAAAACCTGTCACAGTGGGTGTGTGTGTGTGAGTGTGTGTATGTTAGTGTGTGTGGAGAGTAAAAGTTGATATTGTAGTCGAGTTTCCCATCGACTATTAGTTTACTTTTTCCCTTAAACTCGTTATATATTACAATACTTTTCAATTAGAATTTCTTATTCAACTTTTTTGCTCATGATTTTTTTTTCTACCAAAATCAATTTTTAAGCTTTTAAATGCTAATGAGATAACTAACGAATCATATCAGAAATATATATTTAACAAAACAAAAAAAAAAGCTTACGTTTTATCTTTACATCTTTTTTCAACTAAAGCCTAACAAATTTTTTTACGTATAATCAACATTCAATACTTTTTTCATTAACAAAGATATTTTTTGAAGGCAACTGCTCCGTATATGAATATTATGTGTGAGAGTGTGAGTTTGAGTTTCCTGCTAGAGGAAAATGCCAGGAAACTACAAATGAGTGGAACTGCCTGCTTGCTTATTTTAACGTTATCACTTTAGTTTATAGAAATTATATAGTATATATATATACGTAAACATATTTATCAATTAGTAATGTATGATATTTCTATATTGTAGCTTTTTTTTTGCTTGTAAATATGTTATTTCTCTCAATACAGAGTTTTCAAAGTTTCATAAACTATCGATAAATCGATACTATGAAATTGAGTACACGTTTTCAATTATTTTGTTTCCTTTTTTGTATTTCGTTTTCTTGCCTTATTTTGCGTTGTCAGTTGCCTCAAAAAATATCGCCCTCAACCCCCTCCAATCAAAACGATATATTAAGATCTTCTAGGCTTTTACAAACAAACGATTTGAAAGAAATATGTAATAATGCCAAAACAAATTTGCGTGTTTGGTAAATTTTGTTTTTGGTTCAAAACATTTTCAGTTCCTTCTTATGTATTTCAGTTTTTGGTGTTTTCTTTCTTTGGGTTTCCGTTAACGAATTGTTCAATTAACCGATATTTACTTACATATATATATGTATATCTGAAAAACTTCTTGTGTTTCAAAATATTTATCAAATAACATTTTTAGTTTTTGTGTTGGTTGCGAAAGAAAAATAACAATTAAATTTTTAATTAAAATTATCCAAAAACGAATACACATTATAATCCAAAACGATATATAAATAGCGTTAATATTGCCTTAATCGTAAACGATTTAACGAATATTAAAATACTTATGTGTTTTTGACCAAAATCAACTGCAAATCAACTGCAAATCAATGCAATCAATCAAACAAAAAATAAAGAAGAAAATGTGGAATATTTTATTATTTTCTCTTTCTTTTTTATTTATTTCTATTTTCTTTTATAGATCCATATGTGAAAATTGCCATTATGCAAAATGGAAAACGTTTGAAAAAGAAGAAGACAAGTATCAAAAAATGCACCCTCAACCCCTATTATAATGAGTCGTTCTCATTTGAAGTACCATTTGAACAAATACAAGTATGCGAGAATGTATTATACTATCCTATTTAAAACCAAAAAAAAAGAATTAAAAAAACGAACAGCTACCCAACCACCCCACCCACCTACCAACCAACCAACCAATCAATAAATCAAACAACCAACTAACTAACTAACTAACTACCCCCCTCCACCCTTCTCACAAAAGCCCCACGAAGAATGATTCCAAAATTAATTAACAACAACATGACACTTTCCAACAACTTCAGTTCAAAACTCTATGAATGTTGTGTGACCCATTTCTGCCTCTCCCCCTCTCTCTCTCTCTCTCTCTCTCTCACTCACTCTCTGTGTCTATTTCTCTAACCTGGTCCCAATATTTGATTTATTACCAAATATATGTTAATGCTTGACATGAGAAACCCCCTGATGGTCTTGTGCTTCTCAAAACCACCGG
Organism: Phaonia tiefii; assembly: GCA_963931995.1. NCBI lineage: Eukaryota > Metazoa > Arthropoda > Insecta > Diptera > Muscidae > Phaonia > Phaonia tiefii. The sequence goes on along the minus strand of OZ008368.1, from coordinate 333,558,667 downwards.
ACGATGTTAGTTGATTTAGGCTTTTGATTCTACATATGTATAGAAACGGACATACGGACGGACAACAGGACTAAACCACAGTCCCTGTTTGTATGTATGTGTACTCTTCCTCGGGACTAACAAATCCTTTAAATTGATGTTTTGATGTTTAAATGTTGTGCTTTACCAAACCAAACAAACAAAAAGTAAAAAAAAACAAAAACTAAATAATCGTTTATTATTTGTTGTGTATAAGATTTGTTTGATTTTTGTGCGTAATTTTGTTTTAAAAATGTTTATGTTTTTAAAAGGATAAACGAACAACAACAGTGTGTTACAAAGGTTATAGTTAAAGAAAACCAGAAGAAGAATCTAAAGATTCACAAATTACAAACATTACAAAAAAACTTTCACTTTGCCAATGAAATTCAAATCGCGTTCGTGTCTTAAGTCTTTCGTTTTGTTGAACAGCTACATATTAGAAATGCTTTAAAAAAGCTTAACATTTGCATGATTCGCTTTCGAATGTTTGGAAAATGGAGAGAGATATTACTGAGCTGAGCATAATTCATGTGTCATGTATTGTAAAATTTCACAGATTTATATTTAACGAAGGTCAACTATATATTAACGAAGGTCACCTCGCTTACTGAAGGCGATATATATAAATGTCCTTTATTTATTTCAGCAAAATATCACTATACAACAATATTACAATACAAACTTTAAATGAAAGGTTCACGAAGAACATAGGGCGTCAACGAATTCTCTCTATCGGTTTCTGCCTCTGACAATTGATCCAATTTGGTCCCATGAGTTTTTTTCTGTATATTTTTTTCAGGCACCGCTTCCATGTATTCGGTGGTCTTCGTGGCCTTCGATACACCTGCCGCTCTAAAAATAACTGGCCGATCCAAGTCAATTTTCCTCTACGTATATTCAATGCAATATTGGATGTAATGGAAAACTATTTCCTATATCTAATTCAATTGGACTGTTACATGTAATTTGCCTGAGTACTTCATTAGAAAATGTCCTGGTCCATTAGATATGGAGTATTTGTCTCCAACAATGATTGACAAACGTTTGGACCTTCTTCATTGTCAGCTTCGTGAAGCTCGAAGTAGTACAACCGTACAACAGTACAGTCTTCACACTGAAATCGGATATACGCAATTTTGTCTTTTCCGATATCATGTTATTGCACCAGATTTCGTGAAGGTATAGGAATGAAACACTTGCCTTATTTATCCGATCACTTATATCCGTTGCAGAGCCAACATCCTTGATAATATTGCATCCTAAATAGTTGATTGAATACATGTCCTCAATTAACGAGACATCAACTGTACGTGGAGTATTCCGTTCTGTTCGAATTCGCATTAGCTTGTCTTCTTTATATTTATTCGCAATCCTACTATTATAGAATTTTCGGCGAGTCTGTTAAACCTGGTCGCGATATCATCAAACTTGTGGGCCATAAGACATACATATGTCATCTGCTTAGTCGATATCATGCAGATATTCATACATACTCCACCGAATGCCGAACGGTGCTTCTGCATTAATTGCCTCCATTACCTCGCCCGTAAGTAGAATAAATATTGTGTGGAACACGACACATCTTTGTGTAACTCCCGCAGATGTGGTGAAAGGTTTGATTTCCGTTCCATTAAACCAAACTTTATATGCTGCATCTCTGTACAGTTCAAGGATCATGGACACTATCTTGACCGGTATCCCCTTTTTGATGAAGGTGGACATTGAGTTACGAAGTACACAATCACACGCTCGTTCAAAGTCTACGAAAGGTAGATACAGAGGCGAGTGCATTTTAACTGACTGTTCTATGTTTACGTGGTCGGCACACGAAAGACCACGCCTGAAAGCCCCCTGCTCCATCCGCACAATTTGACCCATCACGAGCGAGATCCACTTACGTATAACGGTCAGCATTACTTTGCCTATTGTATTCAGCACTGTAATACCTCTCTAGTTCCTGCACAGCCTTAGATCACCTTTTTCGGGATAGTGATAACCATTCCCTCTTTCCACTCTATAGAAATTTTGTAGTCCATCCATGCACTTCGGATGACCGGCGTAGTGACATCTGCTAACGGTGATGCAACGTATCTCAACAGTCCGGCTGGAATATTATTATGACCAGAAGATTTATGATCCTTAAGTTTTCCCAATGCCGCCTCGATCTCTGCTTGCGAGGGTGGTTCCATTGAAATACCTCTGCTTGGGTTAGAGCGTGAGTATACTGTAGAAGCGGTACGATCTTCAGCATCGGAAGTCTAGATTTGGTCGTAAAGAATTCATATTTATTCCACTAAAATATCCCTACTCGGATTGGGACGTGAGTATACTACCGAAAGCAGGTGTATGATCTTCATCATCCAGAAGTATAGATTTTGTTGTAAAGAATTCACGCCATCTCACCAGTTGCTGATCTAGTGATGGTATCTCCGTGCGATTATTAGCCTTTAACGATGCGGTACTCCTGATTTTGTTGCCGCCCAGCATTTTTATTCAAGAGTAGACAATGCGGAGGTTACCTGTAATACCAGCTTTTTCGGTTTCCTCCGCTATATTGTTCATATAATTGTCGTAATCTGAACGGACCATGTAACCCCCACTCTACGTACTGATTGCCGATAGTCTGATTTTAACTGCCTCTTCAACGCTTTTGTCTTGGGCCGTATACGCATATTGTGCAGGCGTTCCCGATTCCGAATTTCGGTCCTGGATTCTGCAATACTCCAAGGTTTATAAACACATCTTTTCTGAACAAGGACCTACATGGCACTTTCCTACAGCGTTCGAAAAATTATAACCACGCATTTTGACTGTCCTGTGTCAAATTAGAGCGTTTGAATGTACATCCTTGTCTGCAAACGCATGATGTACGATACCAATCAAGTGGTCTCCAATAATTTGTTAAACATGAGTATTGACCATCGATTTGGACTGCGTTTGGAGGTTGTAGCTAGACTCCGTTTAATCCTTAAGAGTCAGCGTCTGCTTTATAGTCCATCTTTTGACTGGGCTTTTGGTTCGTGTGAGCCCAAAGTTACCTTAACATACAAAATACACCGAACGGACCAGCCGAGGCCCGGTAGGGTTAGGTAAGATTAAAAGCTGTTATTAGCGAAATACTTAGTCCAATTAGGATCGGTGGGATACAAGGTCATGTTCCGTCCCTATCATTGAATCTATAAATCAGCCTGGTGTTATTGAGTGGCCTTCAAGCCAAATGCTTTCTGTTACCGGTTGAAAACCCGGTAGTTCGCGATGAATCATTAAAAGCTCCTAAGATCATTCAACTTTATTCTCAAAATATGGCACTCCCTTTGTATGGAGAAGCAGCACGGTGCTATAGGCTATGGCTTAGCTCGCCTTATGTAGGGGGATACTTTTTCGTGGAAATAGTCATTCGTGCCTTTTCAATGAAACAGAAAATATTGTACAGTAAACCCGAAACGTTTGTTAGATCCAGAAAGAAGTAAGATCATAAGTATTGTCTCTTACTTACACCATGAGCCGGGCAGGAGCATAGGATATGTTTGACGTCTTCCTCTATTGCCACACAGATCCTACAGTAATCATGAGCTGAGACCACAAACTACAAGTATACACAGCTACTAGTATACTCGTATTCTATCCAATGGCGGATATCAAGTATTCGGAACGATTCAGATCACAACTTGGCCATACCTGCCTGCACTATGTGCCTCTAAACCATTTGTCATTAGTCTGCCTGAGAGCTTAGCTTTTAAGCATGAGCAGTGAAACTGGTAAACTCATTCGCAGTCTTATAGGTTTTGTCGTTTCCTGAAATGCCCCTATGTTCCGAGACTCATTTGAGGTAGATATGAAAGTGGTTGACCATTTAGAGATAAGCGGCAGTTATGAGCCGGTAAGCTAACCCACCGCCATTCAGACAAGCAAATATATTTTTAAATATCTGTTATAAACCGTCAGTTGAAAGTATACACAGGATTCTCTAGTCAAAAATACAAACTCAAGTTACGAAAAAAGTAATTCGAAAGGGCTGACTCGATTATCCTACCTTATTATCTACATGAGAACCAAGTAACAGCATGGGTCGTATACAGGGACGACTCATTTTCCCTGATGGAAATTTCTTCGCATCGAATGATATAAACTCTCTCTCCTACCATATGCTTGTTGGGAGCAACCATGTTTACATTTATTAATCAAATAACTTATACTAACGCGCTTTAAGCCTTCAAAATTAAAAGCTTTTGTTGCTTCAGTTTGAAATTAAAATTACACAATTTAAATTATTGTAGTTGATTATTCAAGTTTAGGTCATTTTATTTTCACCAACAGATTTATGTTTTTTTTTTGCAGCAATACAAATCTCAGTACTAAGGACACATACATAGACAATAATTATAAATCTATTCCCGAATTACCATATCACTCTACTAGAATATTTAAAAATCAGTTAGAACAATATTATTTCCAATGGCATTTTGTTCAAAATTGTTCCAAACTGCTCGTATTATATGATACAACCCGTAACACACTGTTAGGTTGTCGAGAATATAAATGAAACCATTACTATATATTACATGTTCTAATATACGTTCAATGTATAAATTCGTATATGTATTTTTTTGATTTTTGTTAAATATTTTTGTTATTAATTTGGCTTTAATTTCGATTTGAATTTAATGTTAAAACAAAACAACAAAGTAATTGTAGTTCATTTGAATTGATGTGCTTTTGAAAACTTTTAGTTCTTAAATATAAAATTAACTAATTTGAGTTTTAACATTTTCAGTTTAAATTATAATTTGCCAACAAAAAAAAAGAATTTACAAAAAAAAAGAGATCTGCGAATTCTAAAATCAATTGTGTTGTATCAATTTCTAAACTTAGTTTGCAGTAAAGTCAAAATTTCAAAAATCAAAAACAATAACAACAGAATGAAACAAAACATATCCCACCCCTTTGGCCCTCAATAAGAACAATACCCGCAATAACAATAAAAACAGCATTAAAATATTTGTTTGTTTGTTTGTTTGTTTGTAGTAAATGAAACACTACTACACTCACGTTGTCTTAGAAAATTTTTAAAATATAAACAAAAACCAACCAATTTCAAAATGAAAAACCAAAATTGCTTTCAAATGCCTTACACCAAGAGCATATAATTACTTACCTACTTACCTACCTACCTACCTACCAACCAACCAACTACTTACCACACCACCTCTGAACTATTACTTACTACCCAGCCAAAGCAAAATATGAAACCAACAACAAATTCAAAATCAAGTCCAACTTTAGAACACATTATTCCGATTCCAAAAACACTCGTTGTTTTAGTTTTGAAGTTTTTCGTTTTGGGAAAATACTTTAGAAATAATTCAACGAGTTTGGTGTAGAGAGTGAGCGAGTATAACTCACTGCAGCGTCTTGAAACACGCCCCAAGGGTTCGTTGTTTTGACACTGTCTTCTGATTTGATACAACAACAACAACAACAACAATAACAACATCTACAAGAACAAGAACAACAAAAACATGCAAAAGAAACATGCCACAGAACAATAAATACCAGTAACACCAACAAACACCAACCACCCACTGCTCCTCAACAACATTAAAGTACAACATTTTAAAGAAGTTACACTGGTTAGCAAGTTTGAGTTAATCAGTTGCATAGTGAGATTCGAAAGTAACGAACTTCTGGTGAATTTGTACATTTTAGACTGGTATTGTCTTGTCTGTGATCTGCTGGAAGTAGGAGAGTGGAAATGCCCCTTTTTTCTTAAGTGAAATATCAAACAAAAAACCATGTAGGATTGAATATTATACATTTTCGTTTACCAGTATTGAATGAACATTGTTCTTTTCTTTATTTTCATAAATTGAAATTGTAATCACGAATTTGGCCACCACTTTCAAAAACAAACGTTAACAAAATTTGGAAGTAAAAGAAATTTGTTCATTTTATAATGAGAAAAACTACACCCCTTAACCCCGCCTAAACATTTATACATCCCTTCAAATGACCTTTAAACTTAACACTGCCATACCACTGCTAGGCTGTCATGGTTAGTCGGAACGGATTTAGATGGTCCAACAATTGCAGGCCTTATGAGCCAAAGTAAAGAGCGTTTAAGTGTTTTACTCGAGATCAGTTGGCAGTGATTGTTGTGACTCAAAACCGTTCTATTGCAATGCGTCATTTATAGCAAAAACCCACACTGCTCTACACATATCGGTTGCGATCAGCATTTACAATTCACCTCTTTAAATTGTCCACAATTCACCTTGGATTCCAACAAAATCCCATGATATTATTGGTTTTACAAAAACACAAAATTCTTTGGATCCTTGAACCAATTTTCCCTAATTAAAAAACCCCACAACTGCATGATTTCTGTATATTTTGAAAAAAGACCTCACCACTAAACGTAAATGCCACGCCTTCTTTAAATTAAAACACACCACCACTACCACCACTACTACCACGTTCACGTTCGTAGTGTAAATGAAACAAACACACAAAGAAAAGCAAACACTCACAAACAAAAGATCATGATACACATTTGCATAAACTTAATAATAATAAATATCCTTTTATATATTTAATATACAAGCATCTTCTCATGCCTACACATATGTATTCCAGATACATATATGTACATGGCTGTAATTAACCACGCCCTCTGTAGTGTATAATTAGCTTTAATATTTTCAGTTAATTTCAAATATTTTAAGTTGGTATTCTCTCTATTTTGGTTTGGTCTCACCATAATGTAATGCATCAGTTTTCTTTGATTTTTTTTTATATTAACTAAAAATAGAACATCAAATCATGCGTCAAATGTTTATTATTAACAAATCCTGTGAAACAAAAGGGGAAATTTTGCATTAATTTGAATTGAATGAGTATTTGTTTAATGAACATTTGAGCTGATTTATGTGAATGTTATAATTTTGTCTGTACATAATTGTAATACTTAATAACAACATAAGTGTTGATAAACCACCACCTACAACCACTACTTGGCACCCAAACTCCCGAGTATGTATGACACCTCAGAACTTAGAGTGCAAAACTTGTTATACAACAACAACAACAACATCAATTACTACTACTACAACCGTTACAACTACCTCTTAAATGTATCTTCTTCAACCTTACCTGAGATTTTAAACTACCAAGCCAACATCACTCTTTGAACTGAGCCAAACGTTTAAAGATATCTTCTTCTACTTCTACTACTACTCAAACTCAACCTCAACAACAAACAGTATTCTCTCAGTTACCGAAAATCCCCAAAATGAAAAGATACATAAATACAACAACTACTAACATATATTATGTCTATATATATACATATATATATATATATTTATATATATTCACATATATATACATATAAATATGTATAACCAACAACAAAAACTAGTACTTTAAATCCACTTCAATGACAATCACTAATGTATTCAATTTTCCTCCTTCCCCCATCAAAAAAAAAAAATATTAATTAAAAACAATTCAAAGAAAATCTGTTTGGTTATCACTGTCGTGGATTACGATCGTATTGGTACTTCTGAGCCCATTGGACGCTGTATATTGGGATGCATGGGCACGGGCACTGAATTGCGGCATTGGTCGGATATGTTGGCCTCACCACGACGACCCATTGCCCAGTGGCATACCCTAAAAGATCCGGAAGAGACAGATGAGATCCTTAAGAATATGAAGTAAATCATTTAATAAAAACTCGCTCCACCCTCAACATAAACAACAAAACAATATTCCAAAAAAAAACTAAAAAAGAAAAGGATCCAGATTATTCGTAATCATCCTTGTCATACAACTGAAGCTGAATATGAATATAAAATCATAAGAAAAACAAGAAATTGTTAGATAAAAAAACGTCATTAATATAACAACTGCATAAACACGATACCTAAGATATCGTCCACACAACTGCAGCAACAACGTATAACAAACAACTACAACTACAACAGCGACAACACCCAAGAACAACAACCACAACAAGAAAAGTAAGCATTTTTATCATGAAGATCTGTAAAGGGAAAAGGTTGGTGGCCCGTCAATTTCATATATTCGAATGAAAGCAAACATTTACAAAAATCAAAAATGCATTTATCTTGTTTGTCTATCTATTTCAAGGATTATCAAGTGAAAAGGTATTTTTTTGTTTTGTTTTGCGCCTTTGACAACAACAACAACACCAACAACTACAGAAAGAACAAGAACAACAACAGAAGCAACAACAAACTATAATCACGCATTAAAAGCAACAGCAACGCCATCTGTATAACAAAAATATGAACCCCCCAACTCCATCATCATCAATCAAACAAAGACGTCGTTTAGTAGTTAATTTTAAAGAAACTGAAAAGTTTATAGTTTATAACAAACAACAACAACAAATAGTTTAAATAAATTCCTAAACATGGCCCATATTTCCACTCATTATAATCAGAAAATACAATCAAATCGTCATGAAAATATTAACAATAAACTATAAAATCATTAATAAATTGAAGATTCCAAGGAAAACGCTAAGGACAGAGATGGGCGATGGATAAATTAATAAAAACGGAAATAATGATTTTAAACAATTCAACCAATTTAAAAAAATTTAATTAAATTTTTCAAGATTCTGAATGATAATTGTTTTGGTTTTTTCGAAAACAGATAATTACCATGTTGTAGATTAATTGTACTTAAAACATTTTAATTAAAATCTGTAAAATTCTTGATAACAAAAATTATGGGCACCGGGTGCGTATGAGTTATGAACAAATAATTTGTTTAATTATACAGTATTTGTTCAATTTGTGTATGAGTGTGATAAAAAAAAATAAGGAGTTTAACAGATTTAATATTACGATAATGGAACACTTGAGCGTATGAGTTATATGTTATCAATATATTATTCATGAATCATACGCCAGGGTGATCATTGCATTGCATTGCATTATTATGTTTTTTGCAGATGGTCTTGTGAGAAATTTTGAATTCATGAGTATACAAATAGTAAAATTCTCGTATAGAAAATCTATATTTAGTTCTGCTGTATTATTAACTGTATTTTCCGAGAAAAGAAGAACCAGTCTGATGGCATGGTGTATATCTTCAGCTAAAATGCAAAAAGCCATAACTACTAAAAAAAATTCAAAAAACTACATAACTAACAAAAAATTCAAAATCGATGTTTTTATTGATATTTAAATCGTTCGTTAAAACTTACCGGTTTTGAACGGAGTGCTATTCTCCCTAAAGTGTTCTTTCGGATAAATTAATTTCAATAAATAAAATGTTTTTACCTTCGGTGTGAAAGAATTTTTAAACATGCATTTTCTTTCAAACCCTTTCAAAACCATTTTTCTCGAAAATATGTTTTTTGTGTTGTGACGGTCTTGCATGAAAAGGGCGATAATGTTAGAACCCGAGTGAATTTACTTAAAAACTAAGATCTAATTATTCGAAAAGCTCGAATAGAAAACGGAAAATTAAATTATATATTTTACAAAAAGCCACGTCTATAACATAAAAGTAAATTGTTGTGTCTTAAGATATATTTGGAAATACTACAGTGTTCTTCAGAATTTTAAAAAAGTGTTTTGCTTCTCCTGTATGGGAAAAATGGAAAGTGTAGTTATGTAGTTTTGCATTTTAGCTAACGTTGTGGTAATTCTTCTTTCTTTATGCATAACTTTTGGGAAGTTATAATAAACTTGGCCACATTTCTGAGCCCAATTTTATTGGGTCATCGAATTTAAGGGACGTATACTAAAGCCTTGATTTTGTCACTGGCATAGGAGGTAATAGTTAATAGTTAATAACAACTAAGGTTTTCGGCAATGTCCGGTGATGTCCGTTGGGCAAAACATGCATTCGAAATGTCGAAAGATGCATTCAAGTGTCTAGGCTTTTTAAAGCGGTGCAAGAAATACTTCACTCCATCCGATCTTCTTAATATCTACACCACCTATACCAGGCCAAAGATGGAATAGAACTCCCATATATGGGCAGGTTCCCCCAGGGCATCTTTTGAGCTTCTCAACCGTGTCCAGAGGTGAGCGACGGTGTTGATAGGGGACAGTAGGGTATACAACTCTCTTGCCTCCCTTGAGTTTCATTGAAATGTGGGTTGCGTGTCGCTATTCTATCGGTACTTCCACGGTATGTATTCCATCTGTCAACTTATGCCAGACGTGAGGATATTTATCCGTTTTTTATCGAGTGGTTGACCGCACTACACACTATAGAGAAAATTTGTTCTACAGCTGTACAGCCCGTGGACAATCCGTATGTGGATTCCCGGCTATTGTATTTCCCACCAATTGTGACATACAAAAGATTCAAGGCAAGTGTCAACAGACACTAGTCCTTCTTTCCACCCTCCGCTTTCCTTCGCCACCACAATGCACTACATTTATAGGGGGCATATCCTGAGTGTTGGTTTGATAAAAATTAAATAAAACAAACAAAAATGTCTGCATAAATAGCTATCGCGAATTGTTGCAATAAAGGTTGAGTAAATAAAAAAATTACAACTTCAATTAAGAGTTCGATGAATTCAAAGTTTATTGGTCCAATAGTTCAAAACGACATGCTGTACGGTCATTAGTTTTAGAAGAGGCCGCATACGAATTTTTGGCGCATTTTATATGAATGTGTATAATCAATAGTTTCCTAAATTTATGACAAACATTTCAAAACTTCAACAAAGATGTAATAAATGCGTGATTGATTCAATGAAAAGCTTGCATTATCAGTATAATACTTCTTCATTGAAGATTTCAGAACAACATTTTCAAAAATTTAATGAACAATTGCATTGTTTGTATAAAGAATTTCATAGATTTTATGAAAAAGCTTACGAAAGGATTTCACAACAAATATTCAAAATAAAATGTCCATAAAATACAGACCGCGATACGATTTTGATTCGTACTTTATATGAACGTGTACAAGCAGTTATTTCCTAAATTGTGGGGTGATAATGACAAACAAAAAGTTTAGGTAGGATATAAAGACTCCCTTCCCTGTCCCTTTAAAATGATATAAATTAATTGTATTTTTTTGAAGGGTTCTTATTTACTGTTATTTCCGAATTATTCATTTAATTCAACCGCTCATCCCTATAATCATAGAATGTCATACATGTTTTGTAATATATTTGGATAATTTACAAATTTTATTGTGTTAAATAATTTTTTTAATAGAAATTATTACCCAGGTAAAAGCAAAATCAACAAAAGGAACATACAACAAATTTGTTCGGAGACAATATTTTTTTCAGAAAACAAAATCAATATACGAATTCACTGGAAGGATGACCCAAGGGATATAAGGTTCAAATTGAAATGTGTATCTTAAAAATGAAGAGAAAAACTTGAAAGAAATTAATACACAACTTTAATGAAATTTTACCATATCCAGAGAAAACTTGTAGCAAACTTTTAGGGGTTTTGTAACTTCAAACAAAAGTAAGACAAAATAAAGAATTGTATTCTACAATATTTCGCCGCCATTTAGATAGCATCATCAGGAAGATAAACACAATTATTAATTAAAAATAATAATTTAATTTTTAATTAAATACGGTGTTTATCTTCCTGATGATGCTACCCAAAGGGCAGCGAAATATTGCAGAATAAAATTGTTTAAAAAAATAACGACCAAATGCTCGAACATTTTAATTTTGAATATAATACGAAAGGTCGTAAGAAATAATATTTATATAATATATATTATATGAAAGTATTGTTGATAGAAACCCTGTCTTCATCGATCTAATCAAAAAATCAATTTTAAAATGCAATATCGAAATTAGCTAGGTTTACTATAGTATACGCATAAAGATAATATGTAGCCCAGACTACTCTCTGGTATGCATGTAAGCAAGGTTGCCATTAGTCTTAGATATTTCCTAGCACCATTAAACAATTTACAATTACTTTCACTTACGAAGCGCATAACTTTTGGAATAATTTTTCATTGTTCCCAAAATCCAAATTTTCGAAAAACTAGGTTTGATTTTAGAATCTTGCATTGTAAGGTTTTGAATCATAAAAATATTTTGGAAAATTTCAAAGTTCGAAACACTCGAATTAAACTACTTTCTTATTTAAATCTTATCAAAGAAACCAGGGAGTTAGGGGCCTTACAACGCGAAGATAACATATTTCTCCAACCGGTCCAATCTTTTGATTAGATTAAATTATATTATGTTCAAATTATCGTAATGACCTTATTTTTTGTTAGCTTGGAATGTTAATTTTGGAATGTAAATGTACTACAAGCTTTCGTGGTTAGATACAATTTTGACTTACAAACATGTATCAGACCTTGCAAGCTTGTGGTATGAACTTTTCATACATTGACAATCAAAATTAAATTATGCTGTTTTATTTCTAGTCCGTTCAACTGAAGTTGAAATTATGATTTTGTTATCTATTGAAAACTGTTGTAAATTTATTAATACTGCATTCACACTACAGCTGGATTCTCTCTTTGGAGATTTCAAGTAAGTTAACAGCTGAGTATTGTATTGAAACACAGATGTTTGGTTATACGAAATCCCCAAACACCAGATTTTTATTGCAGTTTGATTAGGTGTGTAATCAACACTTTTAGCCTTTGTTGTGGCACGATTTCACCACAAAACTGTACAAAGTATTCCAAAAACTAGTCTCCTCTTTCCAGTAAATTTAGTGATTTATTCCCATACTTGCAAAAGTTTTACAAGAAATTTAGCAGTCTTTTTCTTCCGCCAATAACTTCCCGGCTTCCTCTCACGCCCCTTAAAAGTCTTATACTTAGACTTCATTAACTCATATCTCTTGGACACCCATCCTTTCAAACTGTATTGTTGAAATATTGGAAAATCTAACTCAAATATTACATGCGACAGCTTTTCCTTTAAAAATCTTTATTATTATTAAACAAAGACGTAAAGAAACCAAAAATTAAACAAATAAAAAAACATATAAATTCTATTAAACAAATTATTATTATTATTATTATGAACAAAGTCTATATTGAAAAATCAATTTCAAAGTTGTTAAATTTTAGTCAAAAAAAAATTTAAACTTCAAAAAAAATAACAAAAAAAAATATAAACAAAACTCAAAAAAAAACTTATATAAAAACAAATGTTAATAACAATAATTCTTATAATTTAAAAATTAAATTAAATGAAAGAATAAAAAACAATACGAAAATATACTAACAGCTATATTTATAAAAATTTATATAAGGTTTTTAAAAACAATAAGATGAAGTAAAGGAACAGAACAGAAAACAGAAACCTTTAACAAATTTTTAAAAATATATTTCAACAAATACTGGTTTAGTTAATATTCATTTTCTCTTTGTCTCTCCTTTGAATTATATTTAGTCTTGTTTATAATTGGTTTAAATGAAATACAAACAAAGAGGAAGAGGATTAAAAGGAAATGTTACTACTGTTAAAATGTTTAAAATAAAACAAAAACTAAACAATATAAATTAATAATAATATAAATAATAAACGAATGATATGATATGATACCAAACAAAAAACCAAAAAAAAAACACAAACTTAAAATTATAATTTAAATTGAAAATATAAAAATATTCCAAAGATCGAAGACCCACATAGAGCAAACGGACCGACTAGGGACAAAACGGACAACTAAAGATGCAAATACTAAACAAACTTTTTTTGGAGTAACCGGAAAAGGAAACCACTGTTATGTACATTACAAGAAAACAAATAAATTTAAAACTAAATTATATAGCAAAACAAAAAACAAAAATACTACTTATTAATTTATTTGGAAACAATACATAACACACACACATATATATATATATATAATATACATACAAATACTATATATATATATACAAATATACCAAATAATAATATTAACGATGAATTTGAAACCCCCCTCTCTCCCCTATAATCTACATATATATTAAATTGAAAATGAAAATTTAAACATCTCCTTTTGAAAACAAACGATAATTACCTAAAAGCAAATACAAAAAAAGTTTAACTTTAACCAGTGATTTGGAATGAAAATTATACATATTGTAATGAGTTTTACTTGCAACAAAAATTCAAAATTTGTTTACCCCTCCCTCCACCATCCTACACTCCACAATTGTTGTTGAATCAATTAATTTAAATGTGTTAATGTTTGGCATTATTTATTAGATTTTCAATTTTTTGTTAGAACTGTACTGATTTGAACAACAGTGGTCCGCAAACGTCATGTCACAATATCTATAATTTATTGTTTATAGTTTTTTGTTTGTATTCATTTTCTTTTTGTAAAACTAATTTCATATAGCGAATGTATAAGATTGTTTAAGATTATAAATAATTGAAAATGTAGTATGTATTTCAAATTAAATCATAATCAAGATAATATAAATAAATTTAAACAAATAAAATTGCTCTAATATTTTGAACAAAATTTTCGTGAGTTTCTATTATAGTCATTAATAGAAAGATAACGTAGGTCTCTATAAGAAACGCGTTGCTATTAGGAAGACAGGATCTCAATTTAATTTAGGAATTCCACAACGGTATCGTCCAGGTTTGACGGATTTATATTTTAATTCTTTAGTCAAAGTATTAATTTCCGCTGACTTTTTTGCCGGCTGCAAGTCAAAATTGTTTTCTTAGCTTCGCTGAACTTTTCCTAACCTTGGGGTTTTCTTATGGCTAATTTCAGTTTAGTGTTGGAAGTAAATAGATCGGATATATTTCAAATACAGTATAGCCAAAACTGACCATGTTACCTAAACTGTCAGTCGGCAACTCAATCCGCAGTATGTATTTAAGAAGATCTGTATTCAGCACCGGAAATCTGTAACTTTGTAACGTTAAAATTCGGTAGTTAAATTGTCATAATTCATAAAATTTCAATAAAAAATTTCCGAATTTTTTCAATTTAACTAACGATTTTTAACGTTAAAATGTTACAGAATTCTGTAACTTTGAACTATAAAATTTGGTAGTAAAATTGTCATAATTCATACAATTTCAAAACAAAATTTCCGAATTTTTATTAATTCAACAATCGATTTTTAATCCGGTGCAAGTCTATTTTAACTTAAAATTGTTTTTCGTTATACTTATGGAAAAATGTTTCATTAAATCAATTAAATATAATTGATATTATAAAAATGTTAAAACTAGTTAAACTAGTCGTATACTTTTTGTTACCTCACAATATCCTTGAAAATGATAAATAATTTGTGATAAAAGGAAAATTGTACAACTTTGTTTTATTTTGTCATACCTATGACCTCAAGCAGATACTAAAATTGGAAATCATAATAATAAGAAAGGTCAACTATAAATACAACTAAAAAATGTTTTGCCAACTTGCGAAGCGGGTTGTTAAAAAAAATCATTATTAAAATTGTTATTGATTTAATGAATAACTTTCATTATCAGTAGGGCACTTCCTTATTGAAAATTTCAAAATAATTTATTTACAAATTTAGTGAATTAGTTCATTGTTTTTATAAAGTATTTCATAGATTTAATGAAAGAGCTTACGTAACGGCTTAATAAAAAACATTAAAAAATTGCTGTTAATTCAATGAAAAACTTTCATTATCAGAACGACACTTCGTCGTTAAAGGTATCGTATTAGCGTGTTCATAAATTTGGTGAATAATTGCATTGTGTTTATGAAGAATTTCATAGATGTTATGAAAAACCTTACAAACATAAAAAATGCTCATACTAAATATGGTATTGCTCCACTGAAAATTTTCATTATCAGTATGACACTTCTTCACTGAAGACTTCAGTACAACTTCTTGATAAATTTAGTGAACAATTTCGTTGTTGTTATGAAGAATTTCATAGATTTTATGAAAATACGTACGAATAGAATGCAAGAAAAAATTTCATACGAAATTTGTTAGGTATTCAATGTAAATTGTTTATTATCAATATAGCTCTTCTTCAATGAAGTTTTCAGAACAACTTCTTTAAAAATTTAGTGAACAATGATATCATTGTTTTTATGAAGATTTTCATAAATTTTGCTTACGAAAGATATTCATAAAAAATATTCATAATAAATATGTTATTGCTTCACTGAAAACTTTCATTGTCCATATGGCATTTCTTCAGTGAACTTTTCAGAATATTGCTTTTAAAAATTTAGTGAACAATGTCATTGGTTTTATGAAGAATTTCATATATTTCACGAAAAAACATCCATTTCGTAAATGCATAGGAAATTTGTTAGTAATTCAACAATGTCTTTATAAATTTCATGAACAATTTCATTGGTTTTATGAAGAACTCATAGATTTTATAACAAAACGTACGAATGGGCATCCAAATAAAATGGTATACGAAATTCGTTAGCGATTCGATAGGAAATTGTTATTATCAATATAACTCTCCCTCAGTGAAGATTCCACAACAAAGTATTTATATATTTGGTCAAGAATTTCATTGTTTTTATGAAGATTTCATAGATTTTGTGAAAAAACTTACGAATGGGATTTAACAAAAATTGCATCAGAAATTTGTAGTGATTCAGTGGGAAATTGTTATTATCAATATATGTAACTCTCCCTCAGTGAAAATTCCACAAGAAATTTCTTTATAAATTTGGTGAACAAATTCATTGTTTTTATGCAATATTTCGTACATTTTATAAAAATCTATGCGAATGGAATTCAAAAAAAATTATAAGAAATTTCTTATTGATTCAATGAAAAAATTTTATTATCCATAAAACTCTTCTTAAGAAAAGTTTTTAGAACAATGACTTTCTAAATTTAGTGAACAATTTCATTGTTTTTATGAAGAATTTCATACATTTTATGAAAAAGTGTGCGAATGGGATTCAAAATAAATGTTCATAAGAAGTTTATTAGTAATTCAATGAAATTTTTGTTTTATAGTCAATGTAACTTTTCTTCATTGAGGTTTTCAGATCAATGTCTTCATAAATTTAGTGAACAATTTCATTGTTTTTATGCAAAATTTCATCGATATTATGAAAAACTGTGCGAATGGGATTCAAAAAAATTCATGAGAAATTTGCTAATAATTCAATGGAAAATTGTTGTTATCAATTTGAATCTTCTTCAGTGAAGTTTTCAGGAAAACGTCTTTAAAAATTTAATGAACAATTTCATTGTTTTTATGCAGAATTTCACAGATTTTATAACAAAACGTACGAATGGGCATCCAAATAAAATGGTATACGAAATTCGTTAGCGATTCGATGGGAAATTGTTATTATCAATATAACTGTCCCTCAGTGAAGATTCCACAACAAAGTATTTATAAATTTGGTCAAGAATTTCATTGTTTTTATGAAGATTTCATAGATTTTGTGAAAAAACTTACGAATGGGATTTAACAAAAAATTGTAGTGATTCAGTGGGAAATTGTTATTATCAATATAACTCTCCCTCAGTGAAAATTCCACAACAAATTTCATTATAAATTTGGTGAACAAATTCATTGTTTTTATGCAATATTTCGTACATTTTATAAAAATCTATGCGAATGGAATTCAAAAAAAATTATAAGAAATTTCTTATTGATTCAATGAAAAATTTTTATTATCCATAAAACTCTTCTTAAGAAAAGTTTTTAGAACAATGACTTTCTAAATTTAGTGAACAATTTCATTGTTTTTATGAAGAATTTCATACATTTTATGAAAAAGTGTGCGAATGGGATTCAAAATAAATGTTCATAAGAAGTTTATTAGTAATTCAATGAAATTTTTGTTTATAGTCAATGTAACTTTTCTTCATTGAGGTTTTCAGATCAATGTCTTCATAAATTTAGTGAACAATTTCATTGTTTTTATGCAAAATTTCATCGATATTATGAAAAACTGTGCGAATGGGATTCAAAAAAATTCATGAGAAATTTGCTAATAATTCAATGGAAAATTGTTGTTATCAATTTGAATCTTCTTCAGTGAAGTTTTCAGGAAAACGTCTTTAAAAATTTAATGAACAATTTCATTGTTTTTATGCAGAATTTCATAGATTTTATGAAAACCCGTATGAGAGGAATGGAACATTTTTGTGACTTTTCTTCAGTGGAGATTCCAGAACAAAGTCTTTATAAATTTAGTGAACAAATTTATTGTTTTTATGAACAATTTCATTGTTTTTATAAACAATTGCATTGTTTTTGCGAAGAATTTCATAGATTTTATGAAAAAACGTACGAATGTGGTTCCAAATAAAATTGTATAAGAAATTGGCTAGCAATTCAATGAAAATTTCTTATTATCAATACAACTCTGCCGCGGTGAGATTTTTCCAACAACGTCTTCATAAACTGAGTGAACAATTTCATTGGTTTAATGAAGAATTTCATAGATTTTACGAAAAAATTGATTTTATAAAAAATTTCATAGATTTTGACCTAATTAAATGATTATTCAAGCTTGAGGTCATAGATTTTATGCAAATATAAAGAAGCTTTTGTTTTTAAGTACTTCCTGTATTTTATGGAGTTTTGGTGACCTCATCAGTTCGAGTTTGACTGTCCTCATCAGCTGCTAGTTCAAGAGGATTTCATTAACTCATTTCATTGAAGAATTTATTGATTAGGAGCTTTAATCCTGCGGGTTCATATTGTTACCTAATAAAAATCATTTGCTGCGGCAGCAGTTACCTCCATGAGACACGGCAACACTTCCAGATTCCTTAAAAGTTTCCTAAATCTTTCCCTTTCGTGATTTTGAATGTTGCTTTCAAAATAAAAAGAGCACAGCATAGGCATAATTTTGTACTGAGATCCTATGGATTTCATGGCCAGCCGTTGTACATTTTTATTGCGAACCGGGCTGAGTTTTTTAATTACTACAAAACACTATATTGTGATGAAAAATTATAAAGTATAATTATACATCGGACATGTTTCCGAGTTTTAATATTTAAATTTTTCAATTATTTGTTAGAAGTTTATATTCTTCTGCAAAACAACTGCTTCCAAATACAATTGAAGCCCCTGTTGGAAGAAGGTGTCATCTCTCTATGTAATTCACTTTTTTAAAAAAACAATATTTTCCTTCTTTTAATGTTTCCATGGTATCCCATTTAAAAAAAGTAAAAAAATAGAATATAAAATTTAAATTTAACAATTTAAATATCAGATGTTGACTTTTTTCTTATCTAACAAAATCAGATACCATGGAAATATTAAAAGAATGAAACTATTGTTTTTGAAAAAAATGAGTTAACACCTTCTTCCACCAGGCGCTTTAATGGAAAAAAATATATTTTTCAAAACTAATTGTAGTTTACATGGCGAATGGATCGACGGGAGTTTTTATTTTTTTATAAAACTCCAATACTATGCAGATGAATGATATGTAAAATGTACACGCTGAATTTTTTTTCCCCTTTTTTTTTTGTTTGGATGCAAATATAACGCTTTTGTAGCTTGTCGCAAATATACTATACTTGTGCACAAGCACACTGTGGTGGCTATCCGATATAACATGTTTGAGGCACAATGCTTAATAGGTTATATGTTTTCGGGACCCATTCATTCTTACGTTCATGAAAACATTGCTGGCAAACATGTACATGTTTCCTGCAATAATTTGCTAGGGCCGTTATTTTTCAGCGTGTAGGTGCCAACTTTTGTCAACTAGCGAGGAGTCTGGCAATGTTTGGAGTTATAAAACTGTGGAAATATGAATGAGGCAATAGTTTACAGGACTAATTAACTGAAACGTTTGAAATATTGCAGTTTATTAGTCGACTCAGTTTTTAAAGACATACCGATGACTTAAAGATATATTAAGGCCTTATAAAACTATAGATTTGCTTCAAAATATTTCACAACAAAATTAAATCATCAAATCATTGTTATGATGAAATTTTAAAAAAAAAACTTCAACAAAACCGTAACCATTCGAAATCTCTATAAACCTGCGGCAAGTCTAAGTAATCATGTCTCGTGAATCCATTGCTTGTAAGAAGCTTTGCCTTAAAAGGAATTCATGTTGCTTAGAGCGAGTTTGACAATCCTCATTTTAAAGCTCAATTTAAAAGCTTTCAGAAAATTGGAAGATTAAGGGCGAGTTTCACAGTTCAAAATTCTTCTTTTAAATGTGATTTAAATGCCCGACGCTTGCCATTTAATATGAATTGAGCTTTTAAATTGAGCTTTTAAATGTTTCACACTCGTTAATTAAAAGCTCAATTTAAAAGCTTTCAGAAAATTTTCATATTAAATGACATTTAAATGACAAATATCGGGCATTTAAAGTCCATTTAAATTGAGAATTTTCAACTGTGAAATTGGGCATAAATGATACAAAAATGAGAATCATCGAGCACTTAAAGCGTTGCCAACTGTGAAACTGATCCTTATAATTCTAGATAAATGTGGCTATGTGAAGTTGGTTTTGAAACAAGTTCTAAAAATAAATTTATCTAAAGGAAGGTTGTTTTAATGCAAAATTGTTTTCTTAAAAACGTTTTAATTTATTTTTTTTTTCTTAAATTTATGTTTTTTAAATTCCATAAATTTCTCCATAGTTATTGATAATTTTTCCAAATTGTTACAAACCTATATAATACCCCACAAACTAAAACAAACTATATAAGGAAAATATTTAAAGAGATTATTAAGAACAATAATAGTTATTACTTACTTATTTATATTATATGCATATTATTATAAAAATATATATAATATAAACACAAAAATTATAAATATTAGCATACAACCTATGAAAAGAAAACCCCCAAAAAAATAACAACTTTAATTAAATGATAATAACAATAAATTAAAAAACAAATCATAAGTAATGCAATATATTATGAATGTGGACAAGAATAAAATCCTACACAAAAAATAATATATTTAAATTAGTTTAAACCAAAATAAAATACATAAACCTCAACCGTAACAACAGCAAACAAAAAACAAAACACTAGCAAAAATTATATACATAAAAATTATATACATACATATATACATAAACAAATTAAAACAATAATATTTTGTCTGTCTTTTTTTTTTAAATACAAACAAAAATAAAATTAATTTAGATGTTTTTACTTTTTGTCCTGTAAAAATTACAAAACAAACAAAAAACCAAAAGGCCATACCGAAAAAAGTGAAAAAAAAACAAATACAAGCAACCAAATAAATAGAATATTATGTATAATATTATTATAATAAGTATAAAAACTAAACTATATAAATATTAAATAAATTTTAGTTTTAAATATTTCTGTTAAATTAACATGAATTTTTCCCCGTATTTTTGTGTGTTTTGGAATTGTTTAAAAACTTATTATGTAAAATATTCATTTTAAAACAAAATCTCACCACTCACCCACACCGCAACCTTAATCACCTACCTACATGCATACATATACAAAACATAACACTAGAACACATACATATTTACAAATATACAAAAAAAAACAAATACATTTACTTCAAGTACTGTATTCTCTCCTCCTATATTAAATTCAACCCCTCAAATAAAAAACAATGTTGATGTTAAAAAAAATCTTTTTTTTGATTTATAAAATTTAAAAAAAAAAATGTTCTAATAAAATAAAATATTGCATTATTAACCCGAAACTCTTGCAGAGTTTTAGTTCAATTTTTTTTCTATCACACATTTGTTTTCAGTTCAAATTCGTTTCCATTTCTAAAATACTAAACGTTAGTACCTCTGTCTCTCTCTCTCTTTATACTCGATTACAAAAAATGTCTAATATTGGGTCAAAATACTCCTTCATTTACATATATGGATCCTTTTAGAACCTAGGCAATCTATAAGGTAGTCAACCCTTTATAATGTTGTATGATTAGACTATAAAAATGTTAAAGTTCGTTTTGTTTTGTTAAAAGAACTGACCAAAATTCGTCATTATAGATCATAAACATTCGAATGTTTTAATTGCAGTTAAATTGCTTCCATTACGAGTTCCCCTTTGAGGGGGAATCAGAATTATCGGTGTAGTATCAGCAGCAGCTATTAGCTAGTAATCAGCACAGGATATTTAAGAAAGAAAAGTAAGTACATATTGCGAGAGGTCAATGGATCATTTGAATCCATTATAAACAATGGGTTTACATGGAATTCTGTAAGGTTAATAAGATTCGAAGGGAAGCATATCGAATTTCACAAGAATATTTTAATTTGCTTATGAGATAAAAGATCGGGATTTTCTTATATTAGTAAAAAAAAAATTAAACAGTCGGAGAAGGACTTCAACTCGATCATGTCGTAGTTTGTGGCTCTTCACGATGTAAAATCTATATTTTTTGTTATTTGGATGCAACCACATAGTGTTTGTAGCTTGCGCAAATATATTATACTTGTGCCCAAACACATTGTGTTTACTATTCAATATAACATGTTTGCGAAACATGGATTAATAGGCTATAATATTTGTTTTTGAGACCCAAATGAAGTTTTGTTTGTTGAAAACCGCTAAAAATAAGAACTAGACAGACAACAAAGAAACAAAAAGGCAGCATATCTTCAATTCATAAATACAATGCTTGCAAATTTGTCTATATTTCCTGCAATATGTTGCTTGGGCCATTATTTTTCAGCGAGTGCTCATCAGCGCGATTTCACAATTAATTGAGTAGCCTTTGTTGATCTGTATAATACCAGGAGACGTCTTGTTCTCTCTCCATCTTTGAACCTGGATATTGGGCTTGATTGTGGATAAACAGCATTCTAAACACATGACTCCTCATCCTGGTGTACTTGGATATTACTGAAAAGAAGAGGTGGTTTAGTACCAAGTTTTACTACATAAAAATCTCCTTCTTCAGTTCAGTTAAAATTCCTGTTCGATTCAAAAATTAGTATGATCCTAAAAACGTTCACCTGCTCAAACAAGGGCGGGGAAGAAGCATAGGAGATGGTTTGTCAGTCCCATAATTTTTTAATTTCCACAACTTTTGCAGTAACCTTAAGCTAACATTCCTAGAGTATCAAGGCTTTTTAATCACAACTATAAATAGAGAAACATTCTTTCGCTTGGTGTTAATAACAACTATTTCGGACATACATGATCACCAGGCAGATTAGGCCAAATTATGATTTGTCTTCAAACCATTTCTTTTTAGCCAGTCTGAGGGCTTCTACACCCATAGAAAAAATAACTAAATTAGCCGTAACCGAATTTGGAGGTTGTCACAACCACATTAGATGGCATTACATTCGAATTAGAGGTTGTCACAACCACATTAGAGTTTATCACAACCGCAGTAGAGGTTGTCACAACCGCACTGGACGTTGTCACAACCGCACTAGAGATTTTCACAACCACACTAGAGGTTGTCACAACCGCATTAGAGGTTGCCACAACAACATTAAAGGTTGCCACAACCGCCTTAGATGATGTCATAACCGCATTACGTTCACCTGCTCAAACAAGGGCGGGACAGAAGCACAGGATAGGATTTGTATCAAGGCTCTTTAATCACAGCTATAAATAGAGAAACGCCCTTTCGCTTGGCGTTAGTAACAAGTATTTCGAAAATACATTGTTACCGAGCAGAGTAGGCATTAGAGGTTATCTCAATCGCACTAGTGGTTGTTATAACAGCATTAGAGGTGATCAGAACCGCTTTAGAGGTTGCCACAACCGCATTAGATGTTGACACAACCGCTTTGGAAGTTATCATAACCACATTAGACGTTGTAAAACCGCATAAGAGATTGCGACAATCGATTAGTGGTTGCTTCAACTGAATATCAGTTGTAAGATCCACATTCAGTCATGACAACCTCTAATCGTTTGTGGCAACCGCCGAATTGACGGTTGCTACAAAATCTTTTCGATCTATTAGTTCTGAGAATGTGTGTGACAACTACAAATCGCTTGAAATTTCCGATACAGAGGTCATTTTAATTGTCGTTTTTACTGTATGAAACCCTTCGGAGTCGTTATAAAAGTGTAGATCCACATCGTATGTTTACAATTTACAAAGGCTACACCTTAATGATTGTAAGAAGGTCACCCCTATCCCTTTATGGGTTGTAATGGAAACTAAGTTAAGTTGAGTTTACTGTATTTTGCCTTACTAGGGCTATCTTCATTAAGATTTTGAAGAGATTGAGAATTGAGAATTGGCCCCAGAGACCTCGTTTGGTATCAACTGGATCGGTAATACCTTTTCTAATTTTACTACAAGAAAATGTTGTTAAAGATTTAACTGAATGTTCTCAATGACGGGCGTTCGAAAATAGCTTTACAATTAAGAAAGAGGAGGTAAGTTTTTTGAATTTAGCATTCTGGATGAAACTATTATTGACCCATTTCGACCCTGTTTGGTTGTGGCCCTCTATGGTGCAATGGTTAGTGTCCACGACTATGGTACAAGATAATGTGGCTTCGATCCCGGCTCTGACAACCTTTTATTTTCTTCGACGACAGTCACGTTGCTTACTAACAGTGGCACTATAGAGCAATTAGCCATAAAAAAATCTTCTCAAAAAACCGTTAGGAATCGATGTAAAAGTGTAGGTCCCAGTCAATGGGTATACAACTAGAAATGGCTCAACTCACTGATTGTGAGAATCTCTCACCTACCCCTTCATGAAATATAATGGAAAAATATCAATTTTAATTTTTATTTTGAGTAAAAGCCTCATATAACAAAGATATCATACCTTTCCAACCGGTTCGACATATTCTTTACGGTCTGCTATTCACATTTTCACCTGCGATCTTTCAACGGATGCTTGGCCATCCTATTACATGGTTTATATCTAGTATATATTCGAATACGATTTGAACTAGTTTATTTTAGTTATCTAGTCCAGTTTATCTAGTTATCATCCCTTCATGGGATGTGATGGCAAAATATTTAGTTATTGAATTATTTTGAAATTTTCGATTTGACTATTCAACCATTATCGTTAATATTGTTTTTCTTGTTCAAAAATCAAACTCAATGGCAGTTATATTTCTAATTTATTTATTCAATATTTCCATCCCCATCGAGGATCGTCTTCAGGAATGAATAAATGAGCAAAAATAAAATACAAAAGGTTATGAAACGTATTATTCTCCTACTCCTTCAGGGTCTATTGTATTATATTAATAGCGAACCCCTATTTTAATAGAAAACATTGCCTAGTTTAGGGCGTATGTTTGAAAATTACTGTATGTCCTAGGAAATGTAAGAGCTGATTTAAAAGGGAAATATTGCCTATTTTATGGAACCGTGGTTTAAAAAAAAGCGTTACAAAATCTTTCTAGGAAATGCAGCATCTGATTTTAAAGAAAACGTTAACTAGTTTCGGGAAACAAAATCCTTCATGAAAATTTAACAGCTGATTTTATAGAAATTCTTGCCTACATTAGGGAAAAGCTGTTTTAATAAAAAACAAACGTTGTCTAATTTAACGCGAGTGTTTGAAATCCAGATCTTTCTAGGAAATGCAACATCTGATTTTAAAGAAAACGTTAACAAGTTTAGGAAACCCCTGTTTAAATCGAAAACGTTGCCTAATTTAAGCTGTGTTTGTAAAACAGATCTTTAAAGAAAATGTAGCCTATCTTAGGGCTATTTGATTTATAAATTGTATTATGAGGTTCAAACGCTACCTTGACTAGACTTGAGGATGAACAGAGTAATAAATGGTATGTTCTTTTAGAAGTTAATAAAATGCGTAACTTGCAGTTTCAAAATAAACATTATCTAATCTAAAGCGTGTGTTTGAACCCCAGATCTTTCAACTAAATGCAACATCTGTTTTTAAAGAAATCCTACAACTAGTTTAGGGAACCCCTGTTTTAATAGAAAACGTTGCCTAATTTAAGCTGTGTGTTTGTAGCCTATCTTAGGGCTATTTGATTTATAAATTTTATATTGAGGTTCAAAATATGCCTTGAATGAGAAGTAGGAGAACAGAGTAATAAATGAGTAATAAACTATAAATGTAATAAATAGTTTATTGGTTTTAGTTAATGAATGCGTAACTTGCAGTTTAGAAACAAACGTTGTCTAGTTTAAAGCGAGTGTTTGAAATTCAGATGTTTGAAGAAAATGCAACATCTGATTTTGAAGAAAACGTTAACTATTTTAGGGAACTTATGTTTTAATAGAAAACGTTGCCTACTTTAAGGCGTGTGTTTGTAAACCAGATCTTTCAAGGAAATATAACAGCTGATTTAATATATTAATGAAACGCGGTTTTAATAAACAAACAACGTTGCTTAAATTAGGGTGTGTGTTTGAAACCCAAATCTTTTTAGGAGATTCAACATCTGATTTTAAAGAAAACGTTAAGTGGATTATGGAACCCCTGATTTACGTTGGAACCCCTGAAAACGTTTCCTAATTTAAGGTGTGTATTTGAATATGGGATCTGTAAAGAAAATGTAGCCTATCCTAGGGCTATTTGATTTATAATTTGTATCGTGAGATTTAAAAGCTGCGTTAACTAGACTTGAGAAAGAGCACTAGGAGAACAGGGTAATAAATAGTAAGGTTTCTTTTTCTATGTTAATGATATGTGTAATTTTTGCAGAAATTCAACTAGAAATTGTTCCCAAATTATCCTTTGCTCTAATTTGAAATTAAGTATTAAATTACTTGTAATATCGTCTTCTCTATTACGTTAAATTGTAATAGAAATGTGCCCTTTTACGCTTGTCCTTATTACCTACAGAATTTCGTGTCCAAATTTTCATATTTTTACATTACTTACTATGAGGCAGGACCTCTCCAGACTTTTGTCAGTCCCATCGTAGTTATGCAGCAAATCGAAGCAGAAAATACAGATATACCACTTGCACCAGAAACATGGTAGTACTCGTACTCTTAGAAACGTTATGAATGTTGCAAACATGGATCTACTACAGACCCATCCAGCTAATGATTAGGCAATGAGTTTATACATACATAGTATATATACAAAATCATAGTACTTACACACATATATACATAATCCATATAGCATAACAAAAATATTTTTCAAGTCAAAAAAAAAACAAAAAGAAGAAGGAAAACGAAACACCCACAATATTTAAAGCAGCTTAATGCTAATTTGTATACATAAATATAATAATGGAATAGAAACTGATATAACCTAAAAAGGACATAATTTTAATGTAAAATTATGAGAGAACAAATCACACCTAACCAAAAATCATTTATACATAATCATCAGCACCACATAGTATGAAGAAGACATTTATTAAAATCACAGTGAATGAAAATCAATCAATATTATCAAAAACAAAACAAAAACGAATAGTAAAAATTAAATCGACAACAACAAAAATACACAATCTCTAACTTAAGTAGCCAATACGCACCAGGTTCCTTTTAGATATACATCATACGCTCCATAGTCCCCAAACGTGACTTAAGGTCGAATAGGAAATTTAGGTTAAACCTTAATTTAGGTTAAACCTTACAGCATTCCAGCCAAACTAACAAACTGGTATGTTGTACAACAATTGGCTGAAAAACAACATAAATACAAAGATAAAAATAATTTAACTAATTAAATATAGTTGAATCCTTGGTTTACCTAGAACCATAATAAGTTTTTCACGGTGTTGTGGCAGGACTTTAGCCACACAAAGTGTTCAAGAATTTGGAATATTCTAAGCTTTATTATTTGTCTAACAATGCTCAAAACCAATGTTTTTAAAATATTCTAGGACATATACATATTGGAAATTTTGAGTCTAAATTCCATATTTTGTTGAAATTTTCAACATTTTTGCAAGACAGATGTAAAGGACATATGAAAATCTAAGAACGAACGAATCGCGTCTTCGACTACAACTTGCGAAATTTCTTCCTCTCTCCCCGAGTATCCTCTCTCTCTTCTCGAGAATCGAATTATCGAAAGATTACATTGATTTTTCTTAATTTTAACATTTTCGATAACTTGCGTAATTTCCGAGTTATCGAACGATAAAATTTTTTAAATTTCGATTATTAAAATTTGTTTATCCACTTTATTTTATACAAAATCTTAAAATAAATAAAAACGTATTCAACATTTTTTCGATATCGAGCTATCGGAAGATTAGATTTAGAAAAATTTTCTCGACTTCTGATTTTTCTTAATTGTAGCTCTTACTTGTAGTTAATAGAAAAGTGGGAAACATTCGAAAAATATTAAATTAATTATTTCGATAACTTGCGTAGTTACCGAGTTATCGACCATTAAATTTTTTTAAATTCGATTAGTGAAGTTCGTTTATCCACTTTATTTTATACAACACCTTAAAATAAGTAAAAATATATTAAATAGATTTTCCCGATAACTCTCTCAGTTATCGAGCTATCGGAAGATTAGGTTTTGAAAAATGTTCGTCACTTCTGATTTTTCTTATTTTTAAATCGTACTTTTTACATAGAAAAGTGAAAAATTGTCGTAAAATATTTCATTAATTTTTCGATACCCTGCGTAATTCGAGTTATCGAACATTAAAATTTCTTAAAATTCGATTAATGAACTTCGTTTTCCACTTTAGTTTATACAACCCCTTAGTGTAAATAATACATATTAAATACAATTTCCGATAACTCTCTTAGCAATTCGAGATATCGGATGATTAAATTTCTAACATTTTCGGAAGTTCTGATTTGTCTTCTTTTAATAGAAAAGTGAAAAATAGTCGAAAAATATAAAATGAAAATTTTCGATAACTTTCTAATTGGAAATTAAAATTTGATTAGTAAAATTTGTTTAAGTAACAATATATGCCGTACAATTTTTCGATAACTCTCTTAGATATCGGAAGATTAAGTTTTAAAACAATTTCTTGACTTCTGATTTTTTGTAAATTAAACTCTTACTTTTTTAAAAGCAAAAGTAAAAATATTAAATGCAATTTTTCGATAACTTGCGTAGTTGCCGAGTTATCGAACATTGAAAATTTTTACATTTTGATTAACATTTGTTTTTCCATTCATTTTAAACAACCCCTTAAAATAAAAAAAAATAAATCAAATTTATCGATAAGATAGTTATCGAAAGATTAAATTTTAACAATTTTCGTGACTTTTCAGATTTGTTTAACAGAAAACTATAAACCAATCGATAAATATTAAATAAAATTGTTTGATAACGTTCATAGTTATGGAGATATAGAGAATTAATCACAATGCCTCAAAATAATCGAAAAAAAAATATATAAAATTAATTCATTAAATTAAATTAAATTAATTTTATAAAATTAAAATTCAGAAACGTATTTTTATTTAATACATTGCAACTGCGACCAGAAAACGCCAGCGCAATGTTATAAAATATATAACATTTTCATCAAACTGAATAATTCAGTCAAATTGATTCTTCTTAAACCTTTTGGATCGAAGTTGGAAACACATGCCCTTTAAATATTTTTAGACAAAGACTCCCCATTGTCCGTAGATTATTTTCTGGTAAGCACATTTTGGCACAGCTTCTTCCAAACGCAGCAGTATTTACCTAATGATATCTGTATCAGTCGTTTTATAAAAACTACCCAGCAATACAAATATCAAGTTATTCCGAAGGAATCGCATTCGCATTGCTTCTGAATAACGTTTTCTGTGTGCATAAATTCTTTTATTTTTCCAAAGAAAATATCAACATCAAAATTTATGATTTCGTATAAACAAAAATCAAAATAGGGTCATACAAAATATCATTGATTCCCCGACAATTCTTTCTTAAAAACGGAAACAAAATAATAAAACAATGTTAGTTTTCCATTACGATAAGTACAACAGTGTACTTTATTTTTCTTATACAATACAACTTAACACTACACAATTGGTGACAATGCTTAGCGTCTAAACTGAGATTGGTCCCAATTTCACCACCCATCAACTATTTGTACAAGTTCAACTCCGAATCGGCGATATCAGCAGATTCACAAACCTTCTTCTGGTAACAATGCCTCTTCTCGAATTTTCTCGAACATTCTGTTCTCGACTGGCCCAAACTGTTCCCGTTATACCATCAACCATTCATGGTGAGTTGCTATTAGGTAGGTTTTCATTTTGTAATGATGACATACTTTTAGGTGCACTTAATCAAGTTGCAATACACACCACAATCTTCGTCGGTATATAATGTTATTTTGACACCCATGTTAATTGAAGTGGCTATCGTACCAATATGTTTTGGAAGTTACTAAAACCATCTGTGTTGCCAACTATATGCTACCGAAAAGGGATATTTGTGAACTTTCGAAAATTAAACTCTCACTGTCTCGAAAACCGCAGCAGATTCTGAAAAATTGCTAACATTTTGGAAATCATTATCCCACGCCACTATAAATGAATTTAGATTTAAATTACACAGGCGTAAATTTTAATTGCAATTATGTTTTTGAAAATTCAATTGAATTTCTAAAAATTTTGATTTTAAACGCATTTCGCAAATATTTTAAAGCTCGTTTAGCAACAAATTCTACGACCATAACTTTGTGGCTAAATGTCGTTTGACCACAATGTGTCTCCATATTCACCTCAATACATTTCAACTTTTGTAATATATTTTTTTATTGAATTATTTACATTTCAAATCCACACCGAATGTTTAAAAAAAGATTTAAATCGAATTAAAAAAAAAGTTTTCTCTTTTTTTAATTTGTTGTTATTTGTAAAAATTATGAGTAAATATATTTTTAAGTATAAACAAACAAAAAGTAAAATTACAAAAAAAAAATACAAAAAAAATATTTAATAATAACAAAAAAAGAACCCCTATTCTCATTATACTATTATTAATTATTATTATAATTAAATGCAAATGAAAACGATGATGATTGAAAATATATATATATATATATATATATATGGAAACGCGAAATGAAACGAAATAAAAACTGTTAAATGTTAAACGCAAATAAATAAACAACAAAAACCCTATATTATTCATATATTTCTTAAATATAAAAACAAAAAATATTGATAATGAAAATCAACTATGTAATTGTATTCAGACAAAAAAAAAACACAAAATTTTATTTAAAAACGATGATTATTAATCAGAAATGAACAAGAAGAATGCAGAATATTAATAACAACCAACAAATCTTGTAATGAATTTAAGAAATTTAACAGCAACAACAAGAACAACAACAACAAAACCTAACAGACATGTGTAGTTAAATGAAATACAAAATTTATATAAGTTCAAAAATAAAATATGTTTGAAACTAAGGCCACCAGTTCGAACCAATTTTTCACAGGCATCTAAGGTTAAGTATGTATCACAGCGGTTGAAATTCAAAAATCTAAATAAGTCTACATTTATCTCTTTAATATCTACTGAGATACACTGAACGAAATATTTTGTTTTAAATATATTATTCCACTATTTTTGTAAACGCAAAGGCATCGTAAGATACGAGTAAAATCAAAACGTATGTAAAGGGTTTTTCAATAAGAGCGCAGACCAGTTTTAGATACCAATGAAAACCGGTTTTAGATCCCATCGAAATTCTTTATTCCTGTGAAAGTACGTTCGATGCCATTATGTATGGAACTCGATTTCTTTTGCATGGCCACCACGGGCACGCTTGCAGAAGTCCAGACGCTGAACCCAATTTTCGACGGTTTTCAATCATAAATCGGCCGATACTGCTGCAATTTCACGTTCGATATTCGTACGAAGTTCATCAATTGTCGCTGGCTTCTTGGCATAGACCATAGACTTGACGTAGCCCCAAAAGAAATAATCTAACAGCGTCAAATCGCACGACCGAGGCGGCCAATCGACTGGGCCATTTCGTGAGATAACACGTTCACCAAACTTGGTTTCCAATAAATTGATTGTGTCATTCGTGTGTGGCTTGTGGCGCCGTCCTGTTGGAACCACATGTCCTCCAAGTCCATATTATCCAATTGGGGCCAAAAATATTCGGTTATCATTGAACGGTAGCGATTCGCATTCACAGTAATGTGCCGGTCTTGATCATCACGGAAGAAGTACGGAACAATGACGCCGCCGGCCCATAAACCGCACCAAACCGTAATTTTTTCGGGATGCAATGAGGACTCATGGATTACATGTGGATTGCTGTCTGACCAATAACGCATATTTTGCTTATTGACGAAGCCATTCAGCTAGAAATGAGCCTAATCGCTGAAGATGATTTTCCGATGAAAATCCGAATCATTTTCAAGTTTTTGCTCAGCGGCTTCAGTTCTTGCGTCAATTTGATCTTGTAAGGATGTAGGCCAAGATCTTTTCGAAAAATTCGCCACAACGACGTCACAGAGATGCCCAACGCTTGAGAACGACGTGTGAGAGACACATTTGGGCTTTCTTGAACTGAAACCTTAGCGGCAGCAATATTCTCGACACTACGGGCACTTCTTTGTCTCACTGGCACGGGAACATTTTGTACTGTACCTGTGGATTCAAATTTGTCCACTAGACGCTCAATTGTTGATCTGGTAGGACGATGTAGCGCTCTTAAAGTTGAGGCCACTGACTCCAAATTTCGTTAGTAAATTTTAATAATTTCGACTCGTTGTATAGAATAATACATACCATAGAAGCTTTTATTCGCTCAATAAATTAAACGTCATAGGTACGATGGAAAGTAAACATTGGTGGTGGAAAATATGGGTTCAATAATACCAGATAGTGGCAATAGTATACAGCGATCAACAAAGGAACAACAACTGAATTTCGTGTTTTTGTGGCAAGCTAGTTGTGTTAAATACAATACAAATGTATACCAACGATAAAAGTCAACAAAAAAGTGCAAAATATATTTAAATTTTTCAGTTCTACACCAAAACGACAGGAAAAAGTTAAGTGAACATATTTTGTAACTCCACCTGGTGTAAGATAATTTGAAATTTAATTGCTCTCATTTCCACAAGCCTACGATGAAGAGTGTGAAATGAAACGTCAGATGAGAGAATAAGTTTATCTACGTATGTATTATTCTATGCGTATATCTTTCCATGATGAAATGACAAACCTTACTGAAGAGAAATGTCAAAAGAGCGGGAAAAAATATGGCGTCGTTTGCTGTCCCTATCGATTTACTTTTATAGCGTCTCTGTTGAAAACCCCGTTATATGATACATACTCAAATTTACCCTCTTCTGTAGAAAAAATTAACAGCTTAAAAGTTTCGGCCCTTTAAATATTGGTTATCGTAGCGTATATTGCATTTTTGTTTTGCAAAAAGATTCCATACCAATTTAAGAGAATATATTTCGATTCTGTGGAATTCATTTTATATAGAATTGTTTTCAATGCTCAAAATATCAAAAAGAAATAAATTGTATGGATATCTTTTGAGGGTAAGGAAAACTTTATTAAGTTTATACTGCATCCCAGCAAAATATTTTAGAGCCTGTTGCCAACATCATGTGTTGCAGAACAACTTACTTTTGTTCCGTGCAACAAAAAATTAATATATTAGAAAATATTTCCTTCAGATGATATGCTACACGCTGAAATTCTGTTGTTGTAGCTTGGATGCAAATATAGCGTGTGTTCAGAACTTATCACTAATATAATATAGTTGTATCCAAATATATTGTGTTTGCTATTCAATATTACATGTTTGAGACACAATTATTAATAGGTTATAATAAGCGATTTTGTGACCCAAATGGTTGAAAACTGCTGAAAACAAAAACGTGACAGACAACAAAGTAACAAAAAGGCAGCAGATCTTCAATTCATGAAACCAATGATTGCAAACATAATCATGGTTCCTGCACTATGTTGCTGGGGGGTGGCAGTCTAAAGTTATACCACTTATATTATTACACTGCCGGTATAACAGTTATCGTGTCATCGAGGTTAGTACACAAACACACTGAACGATCAGTTTAATTTAGGGATCACTCCTCAAGTTTAAGAGATAAAAATGAGGGATTGTCTGCACGCTGAAAATTTTGTAGTTTTTTGTTATTTGGATGCAAATATAGCAAGTATTTGGAGCTTGTCGCCAATATAATATACTTGTGTCCAAACACATTGTGTTTGCTATTCAATATTACATGTTTGAGACACAATAATTAATATGTTAATATATATGTGTTTGCGACCCAAATATATATGTGTTTGTTTTACAAATACAGCTGTGTTTATTGTACAGTTTATGCTCTCTCGAGAGCAAGAGAATAAATGAGATTCGTAAATATTCCTGAATGTGCGTGTAAATTGCAGATGAAGTCAGTGTTTCTTATTTGCGTTGTAGTTTCAAACAGAGGATATCAAAAGCGCTTGATCAGTGGAAACATATACATAGGCTCGGACGGTTAAATTGTTTGTGATGTTGCTTTGTTTTGTGTGTATGTTTTTCTCTTATATGTATGTGTGCTAAAGGGCAACAACAACGTGAAGCCCTTTGTCTGTCCGAACCTTTACTGAGAAAATCGGAACGGCGGACCATTTGTGAAATATAATAAAAACAAAACAAGTAATTAATACACGCTTGGCTTGCATGAACTAGATTTGAATATATGTAACTATATCGTTTGTAACAGATTAGAGTGAAATCTTCTGAAAACAAAAAAGAGGAGACAACAAAGAAACGAGAAGCAAAGGAGCAGCAGATTTTCATTTCATGAAAAAAAAATCAAATTTTGTATTCAATGCAAATAAATGTACAAATTATCGTTTTAGATCTTTTAATTTTTTTAATTAACTATTTATAAATGTGGATTTATATTGATAAAATTAATTTTAATAAATAATATACAGAGGGTTGAATTTTATGTTTCGGGATTTGGCAACCCTAGTGTTGCAATGTGGCAACTTACAGCCCTATCGTAAAGTTGGACATTTTTGAGGTTATGCGTACTCAGAACGTTTTGACATACGAGCGCTATTTGTGTTGTTTACAGTAACTTGAAAGATTCATCTCGGCACAAAAATGTAATTAAATCGTGAACATTTTCGTGCGATTATTTTTTACAACTTTCGACGTGGATTAACTCAGCAACCGTGCATGGATGAACTTAATTCAATTTTTGGCGATGAAGCTCCATCAAGGACCAGTGTTTATCGATGGTATGGCGAATTCAATCGTGGTCGTAGTTCACTCCAAGACGAATTCCGTGAAGGTCGTCCAAAATCAGCTGTTGTTCCGAAAACCATTGATGCTGTGCGCGAACTGATTTTGCAAGA
The DNA here is from genome assembly GCA_963931995.1 of Phaonia tiefii. Lineage (NCBI taxonomy): Eukaryota > Metazoa > Arthropoda > Insecta > Diptera > Muscidae > Phaonia > Phaonia tiefii. The sequence goes on along the minus strand of OZ008368.1, from coordinate 333,523,523 downwards.
TCGTCATGTGACCTATCGTGAGATTGAGACAACCTTAGGCATTATTGGGACTAGCATACATTCATTATTACATAAACATTTGACTGTCTAAAAAATTTGTTCGGGTTGGATCGCACACAATTTGTCAATCGCTCAAAAAAAGGCTCGTATCGATTGGTCGAATGAAATGCTCCAAAAATACGATCGCCGTGCTTCGAAACACGTCTATGACATCGTGAGAGGCGATGAATCCTGGATTTACGCGTATGATCCCGAAAGTAAACAGCAGTCAACTGTACGGGTGTTTCAAGATGAGCCAAATCCAACAAAAGTTGTTCGCGCCCGAAGCACTTCCAAGCAAATGGTCGCCTGTTTTTTCGGAAAAACTGGACATGTCGCAACTGTACCACTAGAACAACGCAGAACGGTGAATTCTGAGTGGTACACAACCATTTGTTTGCCAGTTGTCTTCTAAGAAATCAGGAAAACCAACCGCCGAAGACGGATGACTCTTCACCACGACAATGCGAGCTCTCACACATCGGCTGAAACAACTGCATTTTTGAGCACCCAAAACATCGATTTGATGGGTCATCCGCCGTATAGTCCTGACTTGGCACCGAATGACTTCTTTTTATTCCCGTACGTAAAAAACAAACTGAGAGGTCAACGTTTTTCGACACCTGAAGAAGCGGTTGCTGCATTCAGAATGCATGTTTTGGAGATACCTCAATCAGAGTGGCAAAAGTGTTTCGACAATTGGTTCAAACGCATGCCAGAGTGTTTAAATCTTCATGGGGAATATTTTGGAAAACAATAAAGTGATTTTCGATGACTAATATTTGTTTTTGTTCTCTAATCCCGAAACATAAAATTCAACCTCGTATATATTGAAATCAAAGAATAATTCGTTTTTAAATATTATTATGTTTGGGAGGAAATACGCATGTGTTTCCACGTAAGTATATGGAGGTTCGGGATGAAGAATGCATATGTGTCCACGTAAAAGCATACATGTTTGCCATACTGTTTACATTTACATTTAAATACAAGTGAGTGTGGGAAATTAATTTTTGAAGTGTGTTCCAAAAAAATACATGGTTCCTGCAGAATATGTTTGGGAGAATATGTTACCGAGGCGGTTTCTTTCAGCGTGTATACATCTTGTAATTTTCGTCCTTCTTTCTTTTGGAGCATGGTTTTTAATAACTTCAACGGACTAGCAAACGTTTTATTTACTACTTTATCGTTGGTTAAATGGTTCCATATGGTTTACTGTCCTGTTACTAATCTGTTACTTTTTGCTCTACATATAATCATTAAAGCATTTCTGTGAAAATGTGTATAAACTGAGATTATGGAATAATATTACATTTAAAATCCAAACAAAATTGAGATTTAAAAAAACAGTAATTATAAAATTAAAATAAACAATTAATTAATTTCCATTGCAAAAAAAACAAACAAAATGTAAGCACTTACCTTTTTGTTGGCAATATAAGTTTGTAAAAGACGATGAATCCTCTTTAAGTCCTTAAATTTATGTTCACTTTTTTTGATTTAAATTGTTTTAAAGACACTGACAATGTTCACTTCAATTTTAAATAAAAAAGCCTTCTATACTCCACCGAAATTGTTCTTAAAACTCTATATATTTCATTATAATCACGCACCAATATAAAATTATCTATCATTTTATTGTCTTAAGCAGGACTCCACAATCCCGGGACCAAGAAAGACCATATTACCATCTGATTCGGCAAGAGTACGATTTCAGAGGTCGTTCAATCCGACAAATTTTTTTCTAAAAGCCCTCCAATAATTAAAAGGAAAGTTATCGATAAATTGCTTTGTCATCGAGATGTATGGAGCTGAAATTGTAATCAATCAATAACAGTTTTCTCAGTCGTATAATTTTATTCATATAACTGGCCAAAATTAGCGGAAGAAATTACGATAACGTTGTCGACACAGTTATCAAGAAATCTGTGGTTGCAGTTTTAATAAATCGATAATAGTTTTACCACTTTTCTCGAACTGATAACAACGAGACAGCTGTTCTTCAAATGTTAATAAGTCGATAACATTTTTCTCGACCTTATAGTTTTGTTGGTACAACTACCACAATTAAGCAGAAGAAATTAAGTTACAATTGTTTATAACTCACTTAGTCTTCGAGGTATCTGTGGTTGACATTTTAATAAATCGATAACAGTTTTACCATTTTTCTCAACCAGATGAAACGAGATCTCTAGGCGTGACATTGTAATAAATCAATAAGATTTTTCTCGGCCAGATAAATTTATTTGTACAACTGTCCAAAATCAGCGCAATAAATTAAGTTAAGGTTATCGATTACTCACTTAGTTATCGAGGTATCTGTGGTTGAAATTGTAATAAAACGATAACAGTTTTACCACTTTCTTGACCAGATGAAAACGAGATAACTGGGCTTGGCATTTTAATAAATCGATGACATTTTTCTCGGTCAAATAATTTTATTTATACAACTGTCCAAAATTAGCGCGGACGAAATTAAGTTAAAGTTATCGGTAACTGACTTAAGTGGACGATAGAGTAAAACATAGTCGAGAAGTTTATCCTCTCAATAATTTTAACTTCATAAGTATGGTTGTATATAAACGTTGGATGGTGAAATGGATGGGTTCAATAATACCAGATAGGGGCATTAGTAGAAAACATCCAACAAGACAACACCAACGGCATTTCGTGTTTGTGTGGTAATAAATGAGAAGAAAAAAGCATGCGTAATTAAACAAAACTAATTGTTATCACTTATAACGATTTTTATTTTGACAAACTCTTCGTTTCAAAATTGTATCACTATTTTCGATAGCATTTACAAAGTGTATCATTGCTGTTTCCATCACAATAATGCTGACAAAATTTTTTGGTAAACTAGCATCGGTTTGACCGAACACACTATCAACTATAAGTATAATCAAGCTCAAAACTGACTAATGTGTGATTCGCTTTATACAACTCCCAAAAAAAATCAAGAAAAAAAGTTGTCGATAAATCATTTAGCTAACTTAACTGTTGAAGTTTTAATAAATCGATAAAAAAATTTACCATTCCTCGACCAGATAATATTTTCTTACAACTGCTCAAAATGAGAGGAAAAAATTTCGTTAAAGTTATCGATAACGCACTTAGCTATCGAGATATCTTAGTTATCGAGTTTTAAAAATTTACAACTTTTTAAGATATTACTTGTTCGAAAAACCCTTTAAGCACCATAGATATTAAGGTAATTATTTTTGTGGATGTGTATTTTACTTATTTTTCTTGGTGTATTCACATATTTTCTATTTTTCCGATAACTCGAACACTAATCGATAAAGTGACATTTTTTGATATTATATTTTTTGCATATATTTTGAAAGTAAAATCAAACATTTTTATTTCTTAAAACAATGTGAAGAAATTACCGATTTCCTGAACGTGGTATCTCGATAACTAAGCGAATTATCGATAAATGTTATATAATTTTTTCTAATTATTTTGGCAAGAAATTTAATTTAGGAGCAATTATTTTTCACCTGATAAAGCATTTCACGGGGATTAAATTGAAACAAAAATGTTTGCCTGTCGGTCCGATTTCTAGAGATATGGGCTTGTAACGCTTGAGTGTATAATCGGCCATATCTCTGAAACTACTAGTCCGACGTGTTTGAAATTGATCTCATTAGAAGGGTTTGTTTAAACTCTACGGTAAAAACATTTTAGGTTTTATTAACCAATTGGGGAATATTAAAAAACAAGTTTTTATGACCTTACTTTTTCCTTTAAAGTACGTATTTTTCTAAAATGGACCGTAGTGTCTGTAAATTTTCTCTACTCGGCGTCAATAGAGAAGTTACCATGCTTTCTTTCAAGATATATTAAGGCCTGATATATTAAAGCCGAAAAAAAGTTAACACACAAGTTATAATCAGGCTTCGTATTTCGTGGGTAATGGGTAATCCAGGGTAACTCATTATTATTGCCGTGAGGAATGGGTAGCGTTCGTTAAATAATGGGTAGCTACCTACGACAATGGGTATCATTGCCTATCATGATTACCCAATACCCTCAGGGTAATGGGGAAATTGATGGGTAGTTACCCACGACGATGGGGAATTACCCATCACGATTACCCTGTGGGTAATGGGGAAAATAATAGGTAGCTACCCACGACGCTAGGGAATTACCCATCACGATTATTCATTATTCACATGGTAATGGGGAAAAGAATGGGTAGTTATCTACGGCTATGGGTAATGGGTTACCAATCCCCATTTTAGATGGAAAATATGAAAAAAAATTAGAAAAAATTTCTATATTTCGGAAATGGAGCGTCCAATCGAAAACACAACCAATTCTTTTTCTACGGGTTTTTCATAAACTGGTCCAATTCGTATGGAAAATTTTTTTATTAAATCACAAAAATAAACAAGTGGCTATAACTCGGAAACAGTGCGTACAATTGAAAAAATAATAGAAATTTTAACTCCATCGCGAAAGGATGTCTTCAATATGGCATCACTTTTTTTAAATCGCTAAAACTAAAATTATATCTGGGAAGCGGAGCGTCCAATCGAAAAAGTAACCAATTTTCCGGGATTTCTTAGGGTTTTCTAAGTGTTTTTACATAAGCTGGTCCAATTCGTATTGAAGAATTTTTTTTTTTTCAAAAAATCGCCAAAATAAGAAAATCACTAAAATAAAGAAGTGGCTAGCTATAACTCGGAAACCATGCGTCGGATGGCGAAAATAATAAGATATTTACCTCCGTAGGCGTATGTCTTCAATATGCCTTTTTTTTAAATTGCCAAAACTAACATCTTACGTATAAAAATCGCTAAAACGCCCCCATGTCTATATCTCGGAAGCAGAGCGTCCGATCGATTTGAATAACCAATTTTTCTGGGTTTCTAAGGGTTTTTCATAATCTGGTCCAAATCGTATGGAATAATTTTTTTTTCAAAAAATCGCCAAAGTAAAGAAAGTGGCTATAACTCGGAAACCGTGCGTCGAATCGTAAAAATAATAAATGTTTTACCTCCGTAGCAGGCTTTAACCAATGGATTTCTTCAACACGACATCACTTGTTTTTTAAATCGCTAAAATTAATCTTTTCAAATAAAAAATCGCTAAAACGCCCTCATGACCATATCTCGGAAATCCATTATTTTCTCCATTACATTGTGGGTAATGAGTAATCGTGATAGGTAATTACACATTTTAGTGGGTAGCTACCCATTACTTTCCCCATACCCTGTGGGTAATGGGTAAATGTTCATTACACATTCCCCACGATTATGTGTATGGGTTACACATGGGGGGTAAATACGAACTCTGGTTATAATAATTTTTATAGTATTATCGTATTAAGCGAACCACAGACTTCTCTTTCGTGTGCATAAACATCAGCTATCATTGATATTTATTGTCGGTGTAACGACGTTCTTGATACCATATAAGAATGTAGTCGAAGTTGTTAGAATCACTATCATGTTCACAGAATTTTTTGGTAATATTTTCAAATTCATCAGTAAGACAAAAAGTTATCGACCAAGCTCATGCTCATGAATGACAAATATGTGGTTCGCTTTATAAAGCGATGTGATTTTTCATACTTTATTTTGAACAGGCCCTCATATTGTGTTGGAAGTTAGATAACAAAACTTTGGTTTTAAATATCTCCGGTCTTAACTTTCATGACATGACTTTTCATTTTCGTATAGAACTGTGAAATTTTAATGTATTTTGCACTTTTTTGTTGACTTTTATCGTTGGTATATATTTGTATTGTATTTAGCACAGCTATTTTGCCACAAAAACACGAAATGCGGTTGTTGTTCCTTTGTTGAACGTTGTGTACTATTGCCCCTATCTGGTATTATTGAACCCATGCTTTTCACCATTCAATGTTCACTTGCAAACATACCTATGGCGTTAAAAATATTGAGAGAATAAATGTCTATCCTAAATTCCTCAATATGTATTCCTTTCTAATGTCATCAATTTCAATCGGGTCGGGCAAGTATTTTCAGAGATACGGGCGGTTATACAGTCAAACTTTTTAAGCAGATATCTCAAAAAGTTGGGCCGAGCGACAAAAAAAAGATATGTGTATGTGAGATTACCCCAAAAAGTTATATTGATGGTTAAATTTTGATTCCATTCCAAGAATTGCTGCAAAACTTAATTTATGCTATGTTCATAACTAAAAGAGTTATCGAAAACAAATATATAGTACATTTCCCATTGGATCGAATGTGAATAGTTTAAACAAATAGGATGCCAACGCTAATACTAATATTGATGCATACGATCCAGTGGAATTTTGTTTGGTATGTTTCGTTCTTCGCTTTCTTTCCATCTACAGACCTCTTAACTATACAATTGTACACTTGTTTACACTGCGATATTTTCAGAACTTCAGTTTGATACTATATGGTCAAAACTCTTTCTTTACAAGTTTTCCAACAAAAAATATGAATTAATAATTATGACAAATTTATATAAAATTACATCCCTAATCATTCTAACTGTAAAACAACTTTATCAGAAGCAAAAACAATCAAACACTTGAACCAGCAAACCATTTAAGTTGTTTGTTTTACTAAGGCTTTACTTCGACTATTACATTTGAAATACTGAACTTTAACACTTTTTACTTTAAACACTTTAACACTTATAGCTTAATTAAAAATTGCATGTTGTATTTCAATGAGATTTTACATTTTATTTTATATATTTCTTTATTTTTATTGCTGAGACACAACCGCACAACCGTTTTGTAACGATATTCTACAAAGACAAGTGGCTTCCTGTGAGAAATGGTGCCAATAAGAATTCGGCATTGCCAGAACGAAATGTTTGTTTTGTTTTCTTTTGGCAATTTCCTATCGGGATCATTGCTATTGTGAATGGTTGGTTTAACAATACATTTGACGTTTAGCTTTCCCACATATTTGTTTGTATCACGCGTAGAAAAAGACGGCCGCAAGCATCAATCGAAACGAAATACGCAATAAAATCTCAATTAAAATAAGCGACAAGGAAATAGAAGTACATATTCGGCAGATTATAAATAGATTGTTGACAATTTTCATTTGGCCCGATACATTAGCGTGTAATGTCAGAGCTGCGCTCCAAAGTTATACAACTATACAAGCATGTAAGTTTGTGCGTGTATTGCAGCCTACTGTCTGCTCCAGTGGCCTTGTGAGTCATGGGACAGACAGTATTGCAGCACCGAAAACCCGGTTGCGAAAAGTCAACAATGAAAATATTTACTTTTTGCTTGTTACAGCTGCAGTATTTGGGACGCGAATATCCGGGGGTTAATGGACCCCAAAAGTTCCGTCAACAGGTCAGAGATGCCTTTCTAAAGAATAAAGATGAAGCTGACCCTAAGAAAATCAAAGCGCTCCTAGCTCATGGCCGCTATGTGGCTAAAGAGGTGGAGGCTTTGAATTCATTGAAGAAATATCGTACCATGAAGAAGCGCTACTCTATTGACTAATCAAGTCACATCATTAATAAACAAAAGCGGAGTAGGTCATGTCGATGAATTTGTCAAAAGACGTTTTTGTGTGTTCGAGATAGCGAAAGCGGGCTAATCTCATATTGTAGCTGAAGCCAGTAATTAGATTTAAATGCATTTTTTGTCTCAAATATTTTATACTCAAAATAGTAGTTTTCCTTTATGCCCGCCTCTACGGATGATTGACCTTATTAATTTGTAGATCCCTAGAGTGTCTTAACGAAGTTAAGCAAAAGAATAATATTGTCAATGCTTAATCCAATAAATACTTCCATAAATTTTACGGAATAGTTGTGTCTTATTGTGTTCAGGCGTAAAATTGCATCATCCTCAGACACTGTGCAATTGATGTTTACGTAAGTTGAAAACTGGGGGCTTCTCAAAGTTCTGGTATACTGATTGATAAACATACTAATTCGCAACGCAATAGAAGGGACTACGTTAGCTATATAATTTGTTGTTGATTTACAAGAGTCGTTTATGGGTGACTCCATAAACATTCTTGACTATTTGCGATTCTTCTTCAACTTATCTGATCATTCAAAAGTTTTGAAGCGTTAACCCTGGGTACTTTCTTTACGAATTCTATATCCGCCTGTTAGTGAGTGTAACAGAATTACGCAGAGGTTTAGGGAATGTTGTAATATTAGAATTGCTGTAAAATTATTGTTATTTTATTTGGTTAATGTTGTCGTTTCTTTGATCCAGATAAATCCAATCAGACGTCGAAAGCATCATCAAATTTGTAACCGCCCGAGTCTTTAAGAATTTAAACGCAGAATTTTTGATAACCAGCTGATGATTCCCTTACTGATTTATTCATTTTCATTGTTAAGACAAGATAATTGTATAGGAATTGGGCAAAACCCCCAATTGAATAATGGATTTGCCAGCCTATAAAAAAAATTACACCTCATGAAGGGATTGGGGAGAGCTTCTCACAACCAGTGAGCTGTGCGCTCTCTAGTTTTACACTCACTGATTGGGACTTAATACCGTGGATTAAGAAACAGTCACCACTATTGCAAACTAAATTCCCCGGAGAATATTTTGTTAGCCAGGAATAAATAACAAAGTGATCAAATCAAAATGGAAAAAATGCCGCGTAAAAAGCTATTTTCAATTCCGCGGAATTTATCCCTTTCCGCTTTATCATTTCTGGTGAATAAATGGAATTCTGTTCGCCCTAGGGGCCCAATGGCCGTCGGTGGTGCAATGGGTAGTGTGCGCGCCTCTTGTACTTGACATCCTGGGTTCGATCCCTGCTCTGACCACCTTAAAATTTCTTTCGACGGCGGTCACCTCGCATAGTGTCGGCGACACTATCGAGTATTTAGCAATGAAAATGCTTCTAAAAAACGTTCGGAACCGGTGTAAAACTGTAGGTCACAATCAGTGAGTATAAAACGATAAAGCGCACAGCTCACTGGTTTGTGAGAAGCTCTCCCTGATTCCTTCATGGGATGTAATGGGAAACCATTTTTTATTTTTTTGATTGGGACCTTCCGATCGCATTTTGAGATGCTTGTTTCATGGATAAATACTCGATAGTGTCGGCGACACTATGCGAGTTGACCGCCATCGAAAGAAATGTTAAGGTGGCCAGAGCAGGGATCGAACCCACGGTCTGTACACGGTATGTACAAGAGCCGCGAACACTAATCATGGCACCACCTACGGCCACCGGCTTTTTCACGGCTAAAAACTCGATAGTGTCGCCATCACTAACCGAGTTGACCTCCGCCGAAAGAAATTTAAGGTAGTCACAGAAGGGATCGAAACCACGTTCAACTCTCGATCTCTAACCAATACACCACCAACAACCATGACATGTTAAACATATTACTTTAGCAGCAACTCTTCTTATCAGCCCTAAAACACACCATTCACTAGTAAAACACAACAAAATCGCCTTTAATCTAAAATTTTATTTAAAATGCCAAATGCTTAATACAGCATCGGCATCAGCAACAACACTTGTGGCTCATTACGATTTCCACTAAACATACGAAGCTTACGATGGTATGCCAAGTTCCTTATTGGTCCATTCAGATGCCGCGGGGTATGGGAATTCGCCAGTGATGTGTTCATGTTCATGATATAAATGCCAGAGTATCCACCACCACATACCAGCACCAACGATTTCGGCACCATATCTTGTTGCCTTGGAACCTGGTGGCGGTGCAATACGATAGAAAGCCCCGTGGCTGCTGCATCTTACGTCGCTGCGAGCCACATTCCTTGCAAATTGTTGCAACAATGGTTTGTACAAAGGCAAAACCCTGGTAATCATGGTGTAATTTGTGTAAGCCCTAGAGCAAAGCAAAATTATTTATTATAATCCAATCAGGAAAAATATTCGATTGTTCGCGTTTGGACAATAAAAATTGTGTCGTAACAAGGTTTGACAGTTGGTGAATATTTTGTTGGGAGTCAACAGCTGTTTGGTTATTGTGAATAGTTAAGACATATTTGCCTCTCAGCATTGCCAACAGTAAATAATTAAGACCAAATGAAAAGTTGCCAGTCTTGAGAATTGATTTGACCAATTTTTATTACGCTTTCCAACACTAATCACAAACTTTTCTAAAGCAGCGCTCAGCAGGTGAATTCTGTAATTCTCGTAGCTAATTCCCTATCTCGATCGCTAAAATACAAAAGAAAAATTCAAGGCAAATTTCTTAGAGATGTCGCTAAATCCGTATACTGCAGGTCAATTCTGTAATTCTCGTAGGTAATTCCCTATCTCGATCGCTAAAATGCAAAAGAAAAATTCAAGGCAAATTTCTTAGCGATGTCGCTAAATCCGTATTCTGGTACTATTATTTCCATCACAAAATCTTACAAATCACTTGTAAAACGTGAACTTTTAAAAGTAAGTTTGAAAGTTCTTGTCAAAATTTATTTAGATTTTCCAACAAACGCGTAGTATTTTGCCGCAAAACCACCAATTATTGATATCGCACTAAAAGGTTGCACAACATGGCATCTCTATAAAGGCTTTGTTATATTTCTCGATACTGTTTTGGAATTTCGTGTTGTGACAAAGACTTATATAAAAAATAAATATGAGCGGCTTTAACAGACGACGTCTAATATCAAGATTAATTAGACTGAATTTAAGTCTAAAAGTATTTTTGTTCAACTTATTTTTTAGCGGTTTCAATTGTTAGTTGCTAAAAATTTTAAATTTAAGAGACAATTGACAGCTGTTTATTTATAAATTACGGCGAATTCAATTTTTAAGAGATAGCTAAATTTAGATACCACGTTACAGAATTGCATTCGTAGCTAAAAATCGCTAAATTGATTTTAGATGCTTTTAGCGATGGAGATTAAGCGTTAGCTAGTTACAGAATAGACCTACAGGTATACTGAGATTTCGTAGTTTTTGGGATTTCAACCCACCAAACATGTATTTTTCAGTACGAAAATCATCTGTTTATTGAATTGAAATCTCGTAAACTGCGAAATCCCAGTATACCTGCAGCTGGATTCTGTAAGTTGCTAAAGCTTAATCTCCATCGCTAAAAAAAAACTCTAAAATGAATTTAGAGATTTTTAGCATCAAATACAATTCTGTAACGTGTATCTAAATTTAGCTTTGGAATTCGCCGTAATTTTAGCGTTAACCGTTCATCTCTAAAATACTCTTATTTTGTATTCTGTACGCAATAAACAGCTGTTAATTGTCTCTTAAATGAAGAATTTTTAGCAAGCAAAAAATGAAGCCGCTAAGAGGTAAGTAATTGTAAATTGAAAAAAAAATTGTGAAAATTATTGTAATTTCAGCAGTAAAATGGAGGAAACCACCAAAAGAATAACAAAGGAGCAGAAATTCATTTTAGTTCAATACATGGAGTGCTTTTTACACAGCACAAATTTTATAAACTGTTTGTTTACTTTTTTACATAAAATAAACTAAGCCTTTATAGAGCTGCCATGTTTTGCAAACTTTTAGAGGGATATCAATAATTGGTGGTTTTTCGGCAAAATACTAAACGTATGTTTCAAAACCTAAATACAATTTGACAAGAACTTTCAAGTTTACCTTTAAAAATAACCAATTTACAAGTTCTTTTTACAATTTTATGAAGCAAAATTCTATATGTTTTTGAGGATAACAAAATATGAAGCTTAGCAGCTCTAATATAAAGTGTCAAATGTATGCGAAATATGTTTGTCTCTTTTTCTCAGCATTGTATCAAAGCAGAGTGAGTAGTATAGACTACTTTTAGCAAATTAGCTACGGCGAAAATAGGAAATTTTAGGTAAGAGATTGCAGTTACAGAATACGGACTTAGAGAAATCTCTAAGAAATTTGCCTTGAAATTTTTTTTAGCATTTTAGCGATAGAGTTAGATATTTAGCTAGGAGAATTACAGAATTGACTTGCTGAACATAGCTAAATACGCTTTCGCTGGCAATTTGAACCAAATAAAAAAACGACAATAATATTTTGTGTGTATGGTTTCCAGTTAGAGTATTTTTTGAGTATTCACCGGCTGCCGGTCTTCTGAAAATTTACAGTTTTGAACAACCGGTGAAACCGGGTTTTTCTTGTCGGTTCCGCCGTTTTTTTTATATTACATTATCACATTTAAACTTGTGGCCGTCGGTGGTGCAATGGTTAGTGTGCGCGGCTCTTCTACATGAGATCCTGGGTTCGAACCCGGCTCTGACCACCTTCAAATTTTCTTTCGGCGGCGGTCACCTCGCATAGTGACGGCGACACTATCGAGCATCTAGCCATGAAAAAGCTTCTCAAATTACCGTTCGGAATCGGTGTAAAACTGTAGGTCCCAATCAGTGAGTGAAAACTGGAAAGCGCACAGCTCAGTGATTGTGAGAAGTTCTCCCCAGTCCCTTCATGGGATGTAATGGGAAACCATTTATTTATTTATTATTTCTCACATTTAAACTTAACACAAAGCCTTATAAACTAAAAATATTTATTTTGTAAATGAATTCATCTCCAGAATTTGAATTTTTTCCTTTAAAACTATGTATTTAAATACTTTTAAATAAAACCCATTCATAAGTTTAACAATTACTAAAGGCTTTCTAGACTGCAAAGAATTTTAAATGCAAACAAATTAAGGTCTAATTTTTGAGTAGAAAATCATCTTTGATCTACGATCAAACATAATTTAGACCCACTTTTGCTGACTCCTTCTCAATTCTCGAAAAAACCGCAGTAACTTCTCTAATTGTGCGCCCAATGATATCTATATCATCAGCATACGCGAGCAGCATGTGACTTTTGGTGCTGATGGTTTTATTCATGTTGACTGCAGCTTTTCTCATAATGATCTCCATTAAGATGTTAAAGAGATCGCACGATAGGGTGTCGCCTTGCCTGAGGCCTCGCTTAGTTTCGAAAGGTTCGGTAAGAACCTTACCAACTTTCACTGCGGATTTGGTGTTCGTCAAGGTCATCCTGCAAAGGCGTATGAGTTTTGCAGGAATACCAAGCTCAGACATTGCTTCATAGAGTTTCTTCCGTATCGGACTATCGAAGGCTGCTTTATAATCGATAAATAGATGATAGGTGTCGATTTGTTTTTCGTGTGTCTTCTCCAGGATTTGGCGTAGCGTGAAAATCTGGTCAGTTGTCGATTTTCCAGGCCTAAAGCCACACTGGTATGGTCCAATCAGGTCAGCGATAATTGGTTTTAGTCTTTCGCACATTATACTTGATAGAACCTTATATGCTATGGATAAAAGGCTTATTCCACGGTAGTTGGCACAGATACTCAGGTCACCTTTTTTAAATATGGGACATAGTACACTGAGACTCCAATCGCCGGGCATGCATTCATCTAACCAAATTTTGCTAATGAGCTGATGCATGCACCTTATCAGCTCATCGCCGCCAGCCTTAAACAGCTCCGCCGGTAATCCATCGGCTCCTGCGGCTTTGTTGTTCTTAAGCCGGGCAATAGCTGTTCTGACCTCGTCTTGGTTAGGAGGGGGGCAATCGACGTTGTCGTCCATATTGTGAGCGATTGTTCCATCGTCATCGGATATCTCAGGTACTAGTAGCGCGGAGAAATGCTCTCTCCATATTCCCAACATGCTCTGCACATCTGCGACGAGATTTCCGTCCTTGTCTTTACAGAAGGGGGGCCCTGAACCATGTCCATTAGTTCCGTTTTTAACTTTTTGGTAGAATTTTCGGGCTTCGTTCTTCCTTCTGTATGTCTCAATTTTCTCACTCTCGCGCTTTCTCCACTGCCGTTTCTTACGCCTAAAGAGACGGTTTACCACCTTTCTCTTCTCCCTATACCGCTCAGTTGCAGCTCGCGTTGCAATTCACTGAAGCATTACCATACGTGCAACGTTCTTTTCGTCATTTGCTATGCGACACTCTTCATCGTACCACGGTTTATTGCGAAGCGGTTTTTCGAAGCCAAGTACGGTTGTTACGGCAGTTTTTATAGAGTCGGAAATGGGTTTCCACTGCGCATCAGGATCGTCATCGGGAGGGGGTGGGTTCTGTGCCAAAAGTTGGAGAGCTTCCTTGAGTAGGCTGTGGCTACCTCTGGTAATTGCAGCTTTCCGATGTCCAGCTTCCTCTGCGTCTGGTTTCGTAAGATTTTCGCTCTACTTAATCTTGTGCGAACCTTTGCTGCTACCAGGTAGTGATCAGAATCGATGTTAGCTCCTCTGATCACTCGTACGTCCATTACACTGGATGAGTACCTTCCATCAATTACCACGTGATCAATTTGGTTCTTCGTTCTTTGATCAGGGGATACCCAAGTAGCCTTGTGGATGTCTTTATGCTGGAATCTTGTACCACTAATGACCATGTTTTTTGCCGCGGCAAAGTCAATCAGTCTCATACCGTTATCCGAACTGTCAGCATGAAGACTGAAATTGCCAATAGTTGGATTAAACACATTCTCACTTCCTACTTTGGCATTAACATCTCCTAGTACAATCTTAATGTCATGGCCAGGGCGGTCATACGTTTCCTCTAGGAGCTCATAGAATATGTCTTTGGCATCATCATCTTTCTCTTCTGTCGGGGCATGCACACAAATTAGGGAAATATAAAAATATTTCGCTTTTATGCGGATTGTGGCTATTCGTTCACTCACAGGATTGAACCTAGAGACTAGATGTCGCAGTCTTTTGCCAACTACAAATCCACAACCAAATTCATGTTTTTTTTCATGGCAACTGTAGTATATATAGCAGTTTCTTTTTCTTGTGCAGCCATGTCCTGTCCATCGCATTTCCTGGATAGCGGTAATGTCAGCCTTATAACTTTCGAGGACATCTGCCAGTTGGATACTTGCACCGGATCTATATAGAGTTCTTACATTCCAAGTGCATATCCGTTAATCGTGGTCCTTTTAACGTTTGCGGGGGTCGTCAACAAATAGGGGTTGTTTATGTTTTCTGTTTCGTTTTTGTATTTTCACTGCCATTATGAACGGTGGCGGGAGACAAACCCAGTCCACCGGGTTTTTGCATTTTACCTACTGCCAGGATATTTGATTGCAGCCGCCCATTATGGATCAGACGCTGACCAGGATGCGATATGTTGAACCTGGATTTTCTTCTTTTAGTTTCTATCCGCCGTTGGCCCGTATGTTTGGCTCATCCGCCTTCTAAGGACAAAAGAATATGCCCGACTGTTTGATGAGCTTCAGTGACATCAGTCACCTACTAAACCTGATTTGATGCTCATTTGTTTCGCCTTCTCACTCTAGCTAGCTAACGGAGGTTTCCGAAAAGCCATTGCCCAGGACATACTGCGTGGAAGTAGTGAGCTGCTTGGACTGCCGAATGAAGGAATCATTTCTGGCCACTCCCAAGTGAATGGCAATCAGAAACTTTCCACCTCCACAGACAGTCCCATGTCCCAAATACCGGTTATTTTTCGTAGCATTTGCCACTGTTGCCACATGGTAGTTTGATTATTGGAGAAGCACTGAAAAACTCTTTTCGTATTTAAAGTCATATCAAACATAAATCAAAATCAACTGATTACCAATTTAAATAACCAGTCAAAACACATTTAAACTTAACACAAACCCTTATAAACTAAAACTATTTATTTTTTAAATGGACTGATCTTCAGAATTAGAATTTTTTTCTTTTAAAACTATGTATTGAAATGCTTTTAAATAAAATCTATTCATAAGTTTATCAACAATTACTAAAGACTTTATAGACTGCAAAGAATTTTAAATTCAAACAAATTAAGACATTTCTTTTGCAAAATGCAAGTATATGGGAAATTTTCAAAAGAAAACTTGCAAAATAATTTTATGTTGAAATAAATGATGATTTCTTTGTAGAAAGTTAAAATTATTTAAGTGTTGCCAATACAAACGTGAAGTTAGATGAGAGTTTTTCTCTAATAAATATTTAATTTATAGTATATGGAGCATTTTTTAAGGAGTCTCAAAAACAATTTTAAAATTTAACTACATTCGTTTTTTCTGCAGAAATTAAAGTTTTTTGATTACATTTTATAAAACAAATTTAGGTTATATAAACCGAAACTGGTTTAAACCGGGTCCTCATATATGTATGTACTACGATATTCTTAAATCACAGTTAGTGAATTTTTCCTAAGAAATGCAAGTGGAAAAGTGAACTTCTCCAAATGCTACAAACTAGAACTCCTTCCTAAACGTTCGTTCGGAAACGTTCAAAGTAAAGCTTTGTCCATTCAGTATTCCAGACCACGAAGTGGAATATTTATATTTATTAAATTTTAAAATGCAAATTAAAGTGCATTAAACACAATGGGGAATATATAATACATACATATGTGATACGAGATATAAATATTATAGTAATTTCCAGCGAGAAGTGCATACTTGCTTTTACACATTTCATTCGCCATATGTGGATAGATTATTTTGTGTTTTATTTTCTTAATTAAATATTCCTAACATTAATATCAGTTCGGGTGACTTCAATTCGGGTTACTTGAATTTACAGCAGTAAAAGAGGCGAGAGGCGCCGAACACCAAATACGAATTCACCCTACGGCGCCACAAGAGCGATATAACTGTGTGAACAATTCAAAGTGATATACATATGTATAATACCGCGTTTATGCTGCAACCGAAATCTCGATTGTCTAGATTTCATTAACAGGAACAGCTGATTTGTCTATGGCAAATCAGATGTTTAAAAAAAAAAATAAATGGTTTCCCATTACATCCCACGAAGGGACTGGGGAGAACTTCTCACAATCACTGAGCTGTGCGCTTTCCAGTTTTCACTCACTGATTGGGACCTACAGTTTTACACCGATTCCGAACGGTAATTTGAGAAGCTTTTTCATGGCTAGATACTCGATAGTGTCGCCGTCACTATGCGAGGTGACCGCCGCCGAAAGAAAACTTGAAGGTGGTCAGAGCCGGGTTCGAACCCAGGATCTCATGTACAAGAGCCGCGCACACTAACGATTGCACCACCGATATCTCTAGATTTCGAGTGCAGTATAAACATGTTTTAAGGCTTCCAAGGAGTTCTTCATTTCCACTCGGACATGTCACTTCGTTATAGCCCGTCTTAATCCCACTAGTCGTCATTTTGTAAAACATTGCTCGAAAATTTACAGGGATTAACGCTTCTGTTCAATACGACACAATTAAGGGTGTTACCATCACCAATTGGGTCATTGAAATCCGCCGAGTATGTATCGTTGGGCTACTGCTTTCCCACATGGATTTAATGCCGAAAGCATTACGCAAGACACCGTTGAAACCATAATTTTGAACCTTGTATTTACGGGAAGTCATTGAAAATTATTTTGAAAAAATATTGCAAATATTTTGTTTGAAAAATTACATACGCTTCCTCTACGACATAATAATTTTTGAAATGTTGTGGAATATGAAGTAGGGAATGACACACACAAAACGGTAACTTGGCAACACTTTTATCGGAGTTAGTCTCAACTTGTAGAATTATGCATGTTAACGTGCAAGTTATCATCATAGATTAATACTTATAGTAGATCTACTAGTTCTCCCATCAAATTTATGACATTTGGCCTGGTGTGATATTTACGTTTGATGTTGAAAATAATTGCTTTACTAATACCAGATAAAGGCAATGGTTCAAAACAACGAACAAAAAAACAACAACGGCATTTCGTTTTGTGTGTTAAAATTATTGTGTTAAATACAACATAAATGTATGCTAACAATAACAGTCAATAAAAAGTTTAAAACACATTTAAATTTCACAGTTTTTCACCAAAATGGCATGAAAAATTAAAGCAAGAATTCCACCTGGTGTATATCACTTTTCGTCAAACATCTCTCTATCACACCGACCGCATCACGAAGAGTGTGATAGGAAACGTCAGATGAGACAAATGGCGGCTCTACTATAAATTTACTCTATGGTTATCATTTTGTATGAGGTAACGTGTATGAGTTTCGAAAAAACGACCCTATTATTTTAAAAAGAACACGTTAGTGTATAACCACAATCAGGGCGATAACGTTGGCGCTAATTCTAAATACGTCAAAATTCAAAATTTTTCACCCTTGTTTAGTTTTTAAGTTTTGGTCACACACCACAAATCTCAGCAATTATTCTTAAATTATTATCATCTACAGGTCTGAAGAACAAAGACTGCATCGACTGTTCTTTTTTACCCTATAGAATATGAATTTATAATTCATGTTCACATTTCTTGAAGAAATTTGAATTAATTTAATTTTAATTGTCAGAAAAATGAAACACGTTTTTCAACACATAATATTTTACAAGTAGAGAAGAAGAAACCCTCACGATCAAGAATTAGACAAAGACGATTTATAATTAGACGACCAGAAGATGTGCGCAACTTGGCAACCCTGGTAAAAGAGAACCAGAAAGTGCTAGGAGTTCACTCAAACTCATTTCTCTCTCGCGTCATATCTGGCTTATTTCATACTTTTTGCATAGCTTATGTAATTTTACTTCAATATGGTTGGAATTTGTATAGTTATATACAATAACACTATCAAAAAGCAGCTCGTGTATTGAAATATCCAATGAAGAGAGTAAGAGAGAGAGAGAGAGAGACCAGAGAATGGCTAGGGTTTCACTCGTTTTGTTTGTTGGCATTTGAGTGAAGAGAAATTTTGACTGTCTGTCTACTTGTACACCGTTTTTGTTGCACGATAACTGATTGAATAAAATGTTAAAAAATGTAACCTTAAACTTTCCAAGTAATTTCCAATCGACTTAAAATTATTAATATGTTTATTATTTAAATTCTTCTAGAATAAGGAAAGAACTAAAACAAACTATTAATAAAAAATACTTTGGACTCATTTTCCATCAGGAGACTGTAACCGAGATTTGTAATCATCAGAGGCTTCTGAATAATCCACTGCCACGGTTTCACAACGAGAGGATCTATGCGTATGAAACTTATTTGTTGATGCATAAATTAACACACTGCAACATCTTCGGCATTTCTGACGAGTCTTGGCTTATTAATAGCGCTTTTTTAGCAAAAATTTTACCAACATTAGAGTAAACACTATGATATCCGACTGTTTCCAAAGTTTTTGGATAGCTAAATAGTTCCAATGACTCTTTACTTAAGAAATGATATATATAAACGGATTTACTTCTGAAAATTTCGCAACAATTGAATCCGGTTCTTAAAGCACTCCATGCCAAAACGTGAGAGTTGGCGTAACCCGATGGCAGACGTGAAAGCAATTTGTCTGCCTATAATGTCCACCAGCAACAAATACTTATAACATTAGTGCATCAGTGGGAGTGGTGCGCAGAGAACCCGTGCGGCACATCGTCGCTATTCTCTGAACCCTAGCTAGCTAGTCTCGAGAACCTACCACCTACCTACCACCTACCAACCATCTGCAAATATCACTTAATTAACCATCACATTCGAGCATCATTTAATATTGTTGGATTGTAAAATCATCAGTTGATCTCAAGCCGACGTCACAACCGATGTCGGCACAATTAATTACAGAAATCACACACATAGTACAATCTGCATACGATTTTTTTCCGGAAAAATATTTTATCAGTTTTTGAAACAATCCCCCAAGTTACCACATATCTCTAATAATTAATAATTCATCTTTGCACTCCATTTTATTGTACCGAAATGTCAAAATTCAGGTCCCAAACAATTATATCCGTACGAAATACCTTTGGCCAAACAACCCTGTAATTGATTTTGTCAACGAAATTTTCGCAACGAGCCGAGTACCAAGCAATTGAAAATTGAGCGAAACGTGCTTGCGAAATTTTCGTAAGAATGTTTTTCATTTATCTCTAAACGGAAAATTTTGCTGCAGAGTCACCACCTATCTTTGATTTACCATGCAAATATTTAATTTATAATTCCTCTAAGCATTCCATTTTATTTTTAACGCATGTGGTATTACTTTTGGTTGTTAAAACTATAGAAATGTCAAAATTCCGGTCCGAAACAATCGTCAAACAATTGTTTTCGTACGAAATAACTTTGGCGTAACAACCCTGTAATTTATTTTGCCTGCGAAAATTTCGCTAAGAGCTGAGTACCAAGCAAATGAAAAGTTAACGAAATTTTCGTTATTTTTTATACACGTACTGGCAACGGAAATTTTATAAAAACTAAATACCGGGTTTTAAGCCCCGTATTCAGTTCTTGCGAAATTTTCGTGAGAAATTTTGTCATTTATCTCCATACGGAAAATGTTGTTGCGGGGAGTTACCACCTGTCTTTAATTTACCTTGTACAAAATTAGTTTGCTGAAATTAAAAGGAAAAATTGTTTTCGTACGAAATAACTTTGCGTAACAACCCTGGACTTGATTTTGCTTACGAAATTTTCACAAGGAGCTGAGTACCAAGCAAATGAAAAGTGAGCGAAATTTTCGTTACTTTTTATACACGTACTTCTTATGGCAACGGAAATTTTATAAAAACTGAATACCGGGTTTAAGCTGGTAAGATAATTGTATCGTATATTTCCCACTTTGCACGTGTTAACATTTTGTATAGGAAATCTTAGTTGATGAGAACCAAAAACTGAAAGGTAATCCTGAATAAGGAACCATAGTATAAATTAACCCTTATTTATGCTGATCCGATATCTTCAAAACAAAGATTTCCCTCGTAATAAAAAAATAAATAAATGGTTTCCCATTACATCCCATGAAGGGACCGGGGAGAACTACTCACAATCACTGAGCTGTGCGCTTTCCAGTTTTCATTCACTGATTGGGACCTACAGTTTTACACCGATTCCGAACGGTATTTTGAGAACACCTGCACTTTAGTACAAAAAAACGATGTTTTTCGAAAACAAACTTTCAAAATCTAGGTATTAGCTATTAAAACTGCATTTGCATTGAAATTTAAATGATAGGGTTGAGACCAAATTCATCCGTTGTTTGAAATTGTTAGCACAGTTTATACTTCTTACATACATATTTATTGTTTCTTCTTTATTTATCTATCAAAAATTTAATTATTCGTTTTATACTATAGATTTGATCTTACAAATTATAACTACATATATATTAAATTCTTTATTATAACTTTTTTATATCAAAAATATACTATACTATACAAACTTAGTACAAATCAAAAACAAATAAACAATTAAGAGTACAGAAAGTTGATATTAAAGTAGCCAAAAAACGAACAACATGATGTATTCGCCTTTCAAGATCCATTAAGCATTAAGTTTAACCGAATTCAAAACCCAGGACATCTTCTAAACCATAATCGAAGAGCTTAAAATCATCGGCATAAACTTCGTACAAAAGACGAATGGCACTTATGGGCAAAGGATCAAAATAATGCCGTAAATTAGCACGAGTATTCGAGGGTTTGTGGCCGGTGGGGAACGTGATATTATCGGCACTGGTTAAGTAGAGAGCCAAGGCAGAGTCATCCAATAAGGTTTCATATTTGCCTAGATACAATTAAAAACACATACAGAATTAATAAAATATCACACAGGATTAGGATTATTGCCTTACCTATAACATTATACTTCATGACACATGGATTACACAACTTCGAAATGGGTTCCCAATGTTCATTGTAGGACGACTGATTACTCAGACTTACTACAGGTGTCAGCAGATATTGTACAAATTCACCAAATGATACATCATCACCATATTCCAGGGAATGATTACTAGCATCCACACGAAATGATTTAACGATTTGTCTTCCCACTCTATTTTGAAAATAACGAGCACTGGCAGTGTCACCTTCCAATTTATTGCGGTATGCGGACAAAAGCCTCTCAAAGGGATGACGTACAAATACGAATCTCGTATATTCTGAGAAAACTTTTTGTTTTTCCGTCTCGTCGAGGTTATTGAATTTCTTAAACACACCCAGTGAATGGGCCAGAGATCCAGGTATTTGCAAGGGGTCTGTGCCGTTTTGCCAGCTGCCATTGAGTATCATCAGAACACGTTTCCAGTTGGTACAAGCAACCTGTGGAGAGACATAATAATAAAAATCCAATTAATGCCAAGAAATTCATCTGAACGCCAATAGTCGTCCATTTTTTTTGTAAATAAATTGTGAATTGTTTACACTCGATTCACAAAATGTTTATGAAAGTACAAAAACCAAACATTTCTCCCGACCCAGTTTTAATGACCCAATTTTAAGTGTTATTGTTTACTGATGAGCAGTGGGTTCTTTTGATTTTGGATGCGGTGAAAATTCACATTGTCTATAATTTGGTAATACGCAACAATAATTTATGGCGCACTCTGATTGTGGAAGATGTTCGTCACTTATGTTTTTATCAGGTGTACCTAAAAAAATTACGCAATTTCTAATTGAATTTCAAAAAATATACATTTAAACTCCAAAAAATATTGAGTGAAATTTTAAAATTTGATATAAAAATGTAATTTATTTTTATTTAAAATTCGCTAGAAGTTAATGTCAATTCAACAAACGTTAATTGGAATTCAAATAAAATCAATTGAAATTAAAATAATATGAATTGAAATTCAAGATAATAAATAAATAAATAAATAATTCAGAAATTTAAAATACATCAATTGAAATTCTAAATCCAATGTTCAAAACTCAAAATCTATCTGTTTACGTCTTTTACATTTCAATTTATGTGTTTTGAATTCAAATTGCGGACCATTGCATATCTACTAATGGTGCGTTTAAATTGGTGAATTTGGAATTTAAGATGACATTTTTGAATTTCCTTTGATTGTGAATGTTGATCAGTATCCCGTGCCGACATTCCCTATGGTTCCCTAAAATCTTCAAACAGATGGTCCCTTGCGCTCTTAATTTTTCTCGCTTTTAAGTCCGGCCATTGTTGTTACTACAGGGTGTCTCAAAAGAAAGTTCACATTTGTTTAGCTGACTACGTGAACGCTCTTGGGAATTCAGTCACTATTGAGCGTTTCTCGGGAGCGGTCCGCGCGCTGTGCTTACGAGAGTTTTACAAAAAAATTGTGATTCAGCGACTGTAGCGCGTAGAAGATTCTGCAGTATTTGAGGTTATCGTGACTTGAATGATGCGCCAAGCATCTCTTTCATTCGAAAATGGGTAAACAAATTTGAAAAGACCGGTTCAACACTACAAAAGACAAAATCTGGGCGGCCAAGGTCATCAAGAACGGCAGAAAAGGTCTAAGGGTCTAAACCAGTCTGTTCGTGAGGATCCGAATCTTTTAATTCGGAAGCCGTCATTGGAAATTTTACCGTTCAACTAAATGACTGCCGTGAACGCCAAGATTTACATTTCGACGATATGAGATAGTATACAGCTTATTGTCACAACACTCGGAGGTCGGTTGACCCATTGTGATTGCCCATATATGTAAAGAAGAAATTGAGAAGGCAGGGAAGAGAGGGGGGAGCCCCACTGATATTGAAAATTTTGAAGATAGAAAGATGTATAGACAGACAGAAGAACCACTCAAGGTTCCCAGTGTATATATACATACATCACCTGATAAGCCCTGATAAATACATACAATACCATCCAAGATGAAGATCCATATGTGCAGGCCAAGGTTAATCACTCCAGATTACCAGTGAGGGAGAAGGAACCAATAGACAAATCATCAGATGGCAGACCCCGCGAGAATTCCATCAAATCCTCAATGGCCACATCGCTCAAAGAGGCCAGGGCCTCTGCCTGAAACCAACCAAAGCAACGCCGACGCCTATACTGCAGGGCTGGGCACTGACATAGAAGTTGCTGAATGGGTTTCCACCTCTTCTTCATCACCACAAGCACGGCAGTTATCAACTCCGTTCACAATCCAGTTGCAAGTGGAGCATCCGGCATCACAATGGCCCGTGATAAGCCTAGTGACAAGTCGCAAGTCAGCATTGTTCAGTCGAAGAAGGGACTTAGTTCTCCCTGAGTCCACTGCTGGCCATATATCCCTCGAAATTCTGCAATCTACTCTTGCCTGTCAAGCAGTGTTGATCTCGTCCTGCGTCCAGCGATCGAACAAGCCATACAAGTAACAGATCGGTGGTTTTGCAAAGGCAGTCAATCTCAAATCAGCAGAAGTGAATCCTGATCTAGTAAGACAGTCTACTCCAACATTTCCTGTGACATCACTATGTCCCGGAACCCAGCAGAGTCTTAGCTTGCCGGTCACTATACTATTCAAGATCCACTTGCAATCCCTAACCAATTTTGATTTACACATGTAAATCATCACACTGAGGGCTGGCTTACTATCAACGTCGATGACGATTTCACCCGCTGGGTACAAGCATGAGTCCATTATCTCAGTTGCAGCTCTCATAATCGCCACAATTTCCGCTTGGAAGGAATTTCGCACCCAAACTCATCGAGAGCCCGAGTTGAAGGTCCTAACTGAAGATCCCCGTTCCTGTGCCCGATTCCATTTTGGAGCCATCTGTAAAGAACAGATGACCAGATAGTACGGAAGGTATACGTCCCACCAGGTCGCTCCTATCTGCCATCATGATCTCCGGGCATTGCCCAAAGTCTACAGTCGGCAGCATGTAGTCAGTGGCCTGACTCAAACACTCGTCCGGGTAATACTCAATCAACTCCTGGAGAATGTTGGCATGTCCCTCAGGGGCATGCCTCAAAATGCCTAATTTTCTCATGCGAAGGCCGCTTCTGACAGCAAACCGACTCGCATAGACATCAAGAGTAGTCAAATTCAGGATTACATCCAGCGCCGACTGCGGAGTGCTTCTCCTCGCCCCACTAATGCACATGCGCTGAACCTTACTGAGCATTTTCAACTGGTAGCTGTTCCCCAATGCGTTCACCCGACTACGCAGCAAAAGGTGATAATTGGGCGGACGATAGCCGAAAAAAACCAATGCGCGATTTTCAGGCAAAGACCCCAGCTTTTGATAAACGAATTCATACAGGCGTAGAGTACGTTCAATCCCTTCGTATTTCGCTTCCCGTTCAGTTTTTGATCAAGTACGATACCGCGATATTTTGCCTCAGAAGATAGAGATAGCTCCACGCCCTCCAACATTGGTTTCCTAAAAAGTCCAATCTTTCGCCTGCCGCCACAATGCCTGGACCAAACTGACAACTCACCCAGGGAAACCTGCATGAGGTCACTGATGGTAGGCAAAGATTTTCCAGCGACAAGAATAACAACGTCGTCCGTATAGGCAACTATTCTACGTCCATTCAACTCAAAGTACCTAAGAATGCCGTCAATCACTAAAAGCCACAGCAGAGGTGATAACACTCCACACTGCGGCGTGCCCCTTGTAGTCAGCTTCCGACGATATTATTTTTAAAAAATAAACTCCCAAATACTGTACTTTGATCATTAATGCGACATCTTATTTTATCGACTCACAAAATGTAAACTTTCTTTTGAGACACCCTGTATTTTCCCACCTGGCGAGATATATCGCAAACCAAATATCCAACTATGCATTGTTGCCACTGACGTTACTTCAACCCGGATTTCAGTGGTCTGATATTAATTCTATTTCTTCTAAAAATATGGTGTCCCATAACATCCCATGCAGGTATTGAGGAGAGCTTCTCACAATTCGTGTGATGTGCGCTCTCTAGTTTTTACACTCACTGATTGGGGCCTACTACATTTTTACACCGATTCCGAATGATATTTTGAGAAGCTTTTTCATGGCTAAGTATTCGATAGTGTCGCCATCACTAAGCGAGGGGACCGCCGTCGAAAGAAATGTAAGGTGGTCTGAGCAGGGATCGAACACACGTTCTCATGTACAAGAGCCGCGCACACTAGCCATTGCACCACCGACGGCCACAATTCTATTCCTTCTACACGCTGAAAAACGGCCCCAGGAAGATATTGCATGAAATATGTATATGTTTGCAAATATTGTTTTCATGAACTGAAGATCAGCTGCTTTTTTGTTTTTTTTTTTGTTGTCTGTCACGTTTTTGTTTTCAGGAACTTTCAACAAACAAAGCTAGATTTGGGTCACAAAAACATATGTTATAACCTATTAATCATTGTGTCTCAAATATTTTATATAGAATAGCTAACATAATGTATTTGGACACAAGTATACTATATTTGCGACAAGCTACAAACACGTTATATTTGCATTCAAACAACAAAAAAAATACCGATTTTTCAGCGTGTATGAATAATATAATAACCATACCAGCTGGGCTGCCTACAGTTTTAGAATGGTTCAGAACTGTTACGACTTAATAAACTTTTTCCCGCTAACCATTAATTGCACCACCGATAGGCTAATTAATTTCCATTATCCCTAATAACCTGGTCACCGCCATTTAATAATCCAATGAAGGCGAACGTGATCGTCCCCGCCTCTGACTTCTAAAAAATTTCCAAAAGTAATTAAACAAATAATTGAACGATAAAATCCATTTCAAGACTAAAATATATTAATTTATTCAAAAGAATAATGAAATTCAAATGATTTAATTTGGATGTTATTATCTCTTTTGAATTAATATTCCCATTCCAAAACACAATACAGTAATAAATATCAAAAGGATTATTAACTGATAATTTCGATTATTTTTGGGAATTTTTTTATTTAGCTATCGGGTGTTTTTTAGAGTTTCCGGTTTTGGTTTGCCATTTCATCGTGAATAGACTAACGACAGAACAACACTTGCAAATTGTCAAATTTTTTTCGAAAATCTTGATTCATTTCGGGAATGTTACCGTGCGCTACGTCCCTTTTACGCTCCACATAATTTTTGGCTCAATGCAAATATGGCTCAGCAAAATTACCGCATTTGGAGTGAAGAGAATCCCCGAGAGGTTCTCAAGGCACCGTTATACCCACAAAAACTCACTGCTTGGTGTGCTTTAAAGGGCGGTTGAAATGTTGGTCCTTACTTCTTTAAAAAAGAGAAAGGCGAAAGCATTACCATCAATGGCGACCGATATAGGGCCATGATTGCAATGGAACGTTGTCTGAAGATACGTTTTCCAACAGGACGTCGCGACATGCCATACAGCGCGTCAAACAATCAACATGAATGAAACATTTGGTGAACATTTGGTCAACGTGTTATTTCTTGAAATGAGCCAGTTATTTGACCACCGGGAGGAGTGTGCGATTTAACGCCTCTAGGTTTATTTTTCTGGGTTTAAGTGTAGTCATTGGTTTATGTGAACAAACCGGAAACATTGGACGCCTTGGAAGGCAACATTGTGCGAACCATAGACGAGAAACGGCCCCATTGCTTGAAAAATTAGTCGAAAATTAAACATCCAGAATACGTCAAATGCGAGCAAGACGAGGCGCCCACATACCCCAAATTATATTCAAGAACTTATGGCGTAAATTATCTCTCTAATAAATTTCATTTTTAGTTTGAAATGGTCTTTATTCTGTAATTTCAATATTTTATTTCAATTTAAAGCTCTGTACGTCAATAAAAACACCCTTTAGATTGTTAATGAGAGGAATAATTATATTCAAAAAAGTTCAATAAAAATTTAAAATCACATCAATTTAAATTTAAAATTATTATTAATGTTGAAAATAAAATCACAAATTTAAGTTGATATTGGACCGGTCATATAAAGTATTTTCAATTTCAATTTTCAAATTTAAATTGGTACTTTTGAAATACAATTATTTGTTATAGGAATTTTGTATTTCGTTTGTATTAGTCGTGTTTTGGTTACAAGCAAGCGATTATCTCTTGCTAAATTGCAAAGAAAACGTTTTTTTTTCGAAAAATAGTATTATTCAACAATATGGCAAAGGGTTGAATATGATAAAAGATATCAAAAAAGAAAAATTATAGACTGAGCGAAAATGATTCGGTTCGCTAATTCTCCGCTAAGTGCTTCATACAAAACAAGCGATTATATAAGCAAGTGGTATAACCAAAAATACGCATATTGTTACGATTAAGTAAAAGCTTTTACTTACTCCTAATGACTAAATCTACATAATGTAAATAACAGGGCGATTAATGCTGCGCCTGAAAGTAGACCCTACCACAAGCCATTTGACGAATCCAGTGCCAATGCGTTAAGGTTTCATAACGGCCATACTGGTTCTGAAATCGGGTAGAACACTCTAGAAACAGGGTGGCGAGAAGCCTAACTCGTATAAATAGCAGCTGAGTAACATTTGAGGACATGACAATTAAAACTCGGTAAAGACCATTTTTGTAACTTTCCAGGAGAAGCAAAAAACTGTTTTCTGAATACCTTGTTTTCATACTCACTGACAATATGGATGTACTTTGATGCTCCCTAGCGGCCAAACTAGGAACTATAGAGGTGTGGATGTTATATCAGAGGGTGCGCCTTGGTCTAGAGAACAAGAATATGTGAAAAAACGCATTTCACCAAAAATGGTCTTTACCGAGTTTTAATTCTCATGCCCTCATTTATAAGTTAGTCTGTGATTAAACGCCGGAAAGTAAGCAATGTGAATTGATAGTCAAATATAGACTTATTGTAAAGTGTTGACTTTAAAACGGTGTAAGTAAAATAAAAGTAACTAAGGATAAATTTACTTTAGTCAAATATCGCCTATTTTTGTTTTGGTTTTTTGCCTGATAGGGCATAAACGCTGATGAAGAATAAAAAAAATTGTTCGCAAGTCCAAATTTTTCGAAATATGGGCCTATAAAGCTTGAATGTATAATCGCGCATAACTCAGTCATTTATTAACCGATGCCGTTGAAATAGGCTTCACTAGAAATATCCTTCTAAAGTCTGTAAGTGTGTTTATAAATATATTATGTTTTATTAACCCATTGGGGGCTATTAAAAAAAAGTAAAAGTTTTTAACCTCACTTTTTTGATTTAATTTTTTTTTTAAAGCCCTAGTATGCTTATTTTTTTATCAGACTCCGATAATACACAAGTCTTAACCGTTTTTTAAGGTATAATACTCAACAGTAGCCCTTCGTAGGCCGGAGATATTCAATTTAAAATAAAGAAATAAAAAATTAACCCACAGCTCAAGTCAACCTTACAAGTTTTTCAGAACCAGTTATCGAAAAAATTTATTTAATTTAACACCGGCTTCGCGGCTTCGGCATAGTTATTTTGTGCCATAAAGCT
Organism: Phaonia tiefii; assembly: GCA_963931995.1. NCBI lineage: Eukaryota > Metazoa > Arthropoda > Insecta > Diptera > Muscidae > Phaonia > Phaonia tiefii. The sequence continues at coordinate 333,494,459 of OZ008368.1, read as the reverse complement.
ATCTGCGTGGGCGACCTTCGGCCGGGCTTAGGGAGTTTCTCCTCTGTGGTGGGGACACCGGCTTCGCGGAGGTGAAAAACTTTTTCCACTCAGCGCAGCAAACTTTGTCGGTGGTGACATTTTGGTGTAGATCAGAGATTCTTGACTAAAGTAAATTTATGCCAAAAGGACGATTAAGAATTATTCTTTTGATTATTTAATGACTTTTAAATTCAAATTTTAAAACAAAATTTTTGACTTACGGCCGATTTCACCATGTCCAGTTATCGTTCAGTTAAAGCTAACGAACAGTTTCATCTGTCAGTTCGTATGGAATTTATAATTTTTAACTGCCAGTCAGCTTTAACTTTGTTCGGTGAAATTGGGCGTTAATGTCTTTAAGATACTTATATAATTTTCAATTTTTTTTGTTGTAATTGAAATTTCATAAGCCAAATTTAAATTTCAATTGCTGTGATTTTGAATTTTAATGATTTTTAAAATTTTAAAAGATTATTACGGAATATTGCATTTTTGCATTATGATGTAGATATGCCTGTTTTTTTAAGAATAATCCTGAGATAAAACACACATTTAGAAGAATTCAAACCTTACAGATGTACTGCAACAGAAGGAAATGCAAACGAGAAACTATTTATTACATGCTAATGACTGTAACAATCTCTAGAGGGAGGATATACATGCATATATATGTATCCCAGCACTAAGGGAACGAAACATAATAGCATTACGTATTAATAGTAATTTTCACAGACAAAAGCGAAAGTATAATTATGTCGAACAAAAACAAATGGAACGTGTTCAATTACAGAAAATTTTTATTTCCCTATAAAATTAGCGAAGTGATCATTTAACGATCTGTTGAATATTCATTGCTGTATTTTGCATTTCGATCGTTAAATTACATATTTATTGACGCAGTTTGAACTGTAATTAAAGTATTTTTAATTTTGAATCAGTTAATGTGTTTATATCTTGAACTGCATTTAAATTTTTCCAAAATACATCATCATAAATTAATTTTAGTTTAAATACGTCAGCGCAGAACTAACGAAGATCCAATTTGTATTGAGCATGTTGATATTTTGAAGGAGTCGCACAAATATTGATGAGTTCGAAACCAATAATTCTACAGTTAGTGAATTAGTTTAAATATGTATTTTTCTCAGTGGCCGTCGGTGGTGCAAGGTCTAGTGTGTGTGGTTCTTGTGCATGAGAACGTGGGTTCGATCCCTGCTCTGACCACCTTATATTTCCTTCGACGACGGCCACCTCGCTCAGCGATGGCGACACTATCGAGTACTTTGCCATGAAAAAGCTTCTAAAAACATCGTTCGGAACCGGTGTAAAACTGTAGGTCCCAATCAGTGAGTGACAAATTAGAAAGTGCACAGCTCATTGGTTTTGAGAAACTCTCCCCAATCCCTCCATGGGATGTAATGTGAAAGGGTTTTTTATGTCTTTATCTTTATTAAGCGAGTATTCATAAAAAATTATTTTCTTTGTAAATTTGTAAAACTAATATTTAATATTATAATTATAATGCTCATAAACCATTTCCAAATAATTTGTGTTCAGTATTGAACAGTACTTTTTTAATGAACAGCACACTTAGCTCAAAAATGTGTCTTCCAAAGATGTTACTTTTTCAATGTTCGAAATTCTAGCAAAACAGGAGAAGTTTTGAAAATCTGCCAAATTAACGCACAAAGTTTGAACAACAAAATTGACGAATTCGGATTTACTTTCGAAAATTCGGTTATAGATATAATTTGTGTTTCAGAAACATGGTCTAATGCATGATGAAATGGGTTGCTTAGATGAAATGGGTTCAACGTCTATAAAGCCGATAGAGAACGTCACGGTGGAGGTGTTGCAATTCACAGAAGTAAAAAGGAAAATTCAATACTGATCCGAAAAGTGCTGTGGAATAAATTTTTTACGACATATTGGCTGTGTGTCCATCGAAAATATTTCGGTCGTGGTAAATTGTGTTGAATTTATTTTTGTGTGGTGAAGATACAATTCCGATTTTGCTGTGTGAAATGGAAAATCAAAATGTTGACAGCTGAAAATTCATGTGCTTGCCCTTTTTTGAAATGAACATAATTTTGAAAAAATATTTCGCTATTTTTATTCCAATTATAAACAAAATTAATAAATTTCGATTACGCCAATGGATGTATGTGATGTATCAGAGAGAAGGCGTGAGGTATGCTCTTATTGTTTCATATTTTGTATACTGCGTCGGATAGAACATGTTATTTTAAGCAAAAAAAAGTAAAATAGCAAAATCGGCGCCAATGCATAGGGGACAGTAGGGTGTCCAGCTCTATGGCCTCCATTGAGCATCGGCGTAATGTGGGTTGCGTGACACTGTTCTATCGGTATTTTCACGGTGCGTGTTCCTCGGACATCCGTCAACTTATACCAGATGTGAGGACATTTGGCAGAAGTACGCGGCTTTCAAGGAACTCCCATCCGTTGACTATCTATTGGCCAGTCGATCGCACAACACACTACAGAGAAAATTCGTTCTTCAGTCGTACGTCCGTATGTGGAATAAACTTCCCGCAAGTGTATTTCCCGCCAATTGTGACATACAGCGATTCAAGGCAAATGTAAATAAGCACTACTCCCTCTTTCCGCCCTCCTCTACCTAAATTTCCGTCGCCAGCACAATGCATTGCATTTATAGGGGGCATCCCCTGAGTGCTGGTCTTAAAAAATAAAATAAAAAAAAAACAATACATTTGCCCGGATTTTGTTATTTTACTTTTTTTTTGCTTAAAATAATGTGTTCTGCCCACCTCAAAAAATGGTTGTTTTTTTAAGTGTAAGCCGTAAAATAGACCTGTATAGAAGTCATGTATTTTGTAATAGAACTCATGTATTTTCTTTTTGTACTCTTGCATTATAGTGTTGTTGGTATATATACATTCGTGTAGAGTTTCACAACTGAAGCGAATAAGACAAAAACAAAATGCCTGTTGTTGCTGCCTACAACTACAACAACACATGCGCCTATTACCATGTTTCCGAGCAAATGCTGCATAAAAGACAAACGTCAAAATTTAGACTGCTTGTCAAAATATTGTGTAGCCCTGGGCCTAGTGAAAATTTTGACAATAAATACTCACCACGCTAATGTCAAAATTTTGGTCAATCAAAATTATTTGGCTCGATAAACACACAGCAATATTGTAGTAAAATAAATGAATACTAGTTAGACCAAATCGGAGAATTAACTTTGGCGATTGTTTAATACGCCTAAAATTACTACTCTGCATATGTGAAAATTCATCTTGATCGGACAAGCCGTTTAGAAACGGAGAAAACTGTGTAACATATTTCTTCTACAATGGAAGTGTCTGATCATTTTTCGAAACTTTGGATGACAACACTCAAAGCCTAACTGTATACGAGTTTATGCGGTAAGGTTGAAGACATTCAAGAAGAGAACATTACACCCATTACTAATGGTAAACCTGCCGAATGCTATGGTTACAAAATATTGTTGTTTCCGATGAGTGAGTCATTGAACCGTAAACCGATGTACGTTTGAACTCTGAACTCTGAACAACGGGTAATAATGGATAAACGCAATGCGCTGAAAAATAACAGCTCCAGCAACATATTGCATGTTTGCAATCATTATTTTCAGGAATCTGCAGCATTTTTGTGACTGTGTTGTCTGTCACGTGTTTGTTTTCAGCAGTTTTCAACAAATAAGGCCAGATTTGGGTCACAAAAACATATATTATAACTTATTCATCATTGTGTCTCCAACATGTTATATTGAATAGAAAACACAATGTGTTTGGACACAAGTATACTATATTTGCGACAAGCTACAAACATGTTATATTTGCATCCAAACAACAAAAAAGACAAATTTTTTAGAGTTCATGAGAAATGAAATGTTATCGCTAAAAAAGTCGAACACTTGGGAAATGGTTGTTTCTTCAGAAAAGTCCAACAGAATGAATTAAAAATGGATGTATAAAATAAAGCGAAACATACACGCTGAAAAACGGCTCAAGCAACATATTGCAGGAACCATGTATATGTATGCAAGTATTGTTTTCATGAATTGAAGATCTGCTGCTTTTTTGTTTATTTGTTGTCTGTCACGTTTTTGTTTATAGCAGTTTCCGACAAACCATGCCAGATTTGGGTCACAAAAACATACATTATAACCTATAAATCATTGTGTCTCCAACATGTAATATTGAATAGCAAACACAATGTGTTTGAACACAAGTATACTATATTTGCGACAAGCTACAAAAACGATATATTTGCAAGCAAATAACAAAGAAAGATAGACTTTTCAGCGTGTAGAAGGCAGAGCACAAAGATTTAAAGCCAGACTAGGTGCTCGTGGATTCTCGCAGATATTTGGTAAGCACTACAATGAGATTTCAACAACTCTCCGAACTTTACTTTCTGTTGCGGGTGTAAAAAAGATTCATGTGGTGCAATTTGATGTCAAGTCGGCGTTTTTAAGAAAACCATATATCTGAAGGAATCCATATATATGAAACAGCCTGCAGGATTTGTAGAAGGTGAAAAAGATATCTACTGCAAGTTAAAGAAGAGCACATATCGACTGAAACAGGCCGCTCACGTTTGGAATAATACTTTACACAAAGTTTTATATGGCGGTGGTTTTAAGGAGCATTTAAAATTTGGAATTAATGATCCATGATTTTATAAAGCGTGGGCATTTAAAATTTGGAATTTGAACCCGCCGTTATTAAATATTAAAAACTTTATTCTAAAGTTCTGAGCCTTCAACTCAAACTGTAAGAAATCTACGAAATAAATTCGACAGAAATAGAGTGTCATCAACGCAGTTTGTGGATCAATTTGTGAAGCCAGTTCGTCCTTATTGGACAAAAGAACTCGTGTACGTGCTCGTCCAGTGGGTTCTGGGGAAAATATTGCCGCTGTACTTGAAAGTTTGCTCGAATAGCCATCAATATCAACTTACCACTGTTCGCAGCAATTGAATAATTCTCGCACTTCTTTGCACAGAATTTTGCATAATGACCTCGGTGTGAAAGCTTAAAGTCCAATAAGTACAAGAACTGAAGCATCGTGACCATCCGTTGCATTTTCGCTTCGCAGAATGGGCTGAAGGTCGCTTGGCTGAAGATGAGCATTTTTACCTAAAAATCAAATTTTGCGTTGATGCTTATTTTCACCTCGGGGCTCCGAAAATCCACACGTCGTCGAGGAGAAGCCGATGCGTCCACAACGAGTGGCTGTTTGGTGCCGTTTTTGGCATGGGGGCATCATATGTCTATTTTTCTTCGAAAATGCTCGGCGATTTTTTGTACCCAAAAGTTGAAGAGGATGACATGGACGACGTATAGTTTCAATAGGACGGCGCTTCCTGCCACACAGCCAACGTTACAATAGCACTGTGTTCGAAACCGCGTATTCAGCAGAAACTAGGCAGTCCATTGGCCGCTATAGGTGTGCGGTTCCGCGTATTTTAAAAACCGGTTCTGCCGAATCCGGTTCCGAGAATAACCGGGTATTTGGACCGGTTCCGTTTCTCAGAAAATTGCTGTCCCAAACATATTTAAGTGAAATGTGTGATTATAAGAATATACAATTTTATAAAAGTACACATTTTCTGTCGAGTCCACTTCCGAGAAGAACCAGGTATTTGGGCAAGTTCCGGTTCTCAGCAAATTGGTGTCCCAAAAAGGCTTATTTTATTATAAGCATATAAAATTTGATAAAATTTTAGGAACCGTTTTACGGTTCTTTTCAATCCGTTTTTCAGTTCCTATAGAATCGTTTTTCGGTCTACTTGGAACCGTTTAGATTCGTTTGAACCTGTTTTTCGGTCCTTAAAGAACCGTTTTCGGTTCACTTGGAGCAGACTATCGGTTCTTGTGAGCCCCGGTCCGGCCGGCTTTATTATCGCCCATCGTTATTGGGCGCCTCGTAGTTGCGATTTGACACCGTTATACTATTTAGCCTTATTACGAATGTCGTTCTCGTATTTCGACTACGACAGTTTTGTAAAAGATTAAAAACAAAGTTGGCGTTGTATCTTTAACCTTTTACAAAACTGTCGTAGTCAGTAGTAGTAGTAGTAGTAATAAGGCTGAATATCTCTGGGGCGCCCTGAAAGATAAATGTTACGCAAATAATCCCGACTCCATTGAGTCCTTAAAACACGAAATCGACCCTGTCGATAGAAGCCCAAACAATCGAAAATGTACTGAAAAGTTACAATTGATGTGTTTCATTCATAAATGCCAATGATGGATCTTATCAATAAAATTATATTTTTGCCAAAATGTTTATTAATATTTTTTTTTTAAATTCGTTAAATTTAAATTGAAATTTTTACATGGCCCAGCCCATAGACTTATACATACATAGATACTTTTATTCTCTCAATAAATTAAACGTCATTGGTACGGTTGAAAGTAAACATTGGATGGTGGAAAACATGGGTTCAATAATACCAGATAGAGGCAATAGTAAGCAACGTTCAACAAAGGAACAACAACCGAATTTTGTGTTTTTGTCGCAAACTAGTTGTGTTAAATAAATACAATACAAAGTACATTTAAATTTTTCAGTTCTACACCAAAACGACATGAAGAAGTTAAGTGAACATATTTTGTAACTCCACCTGGTGTAAGTTAATTTTAAATTTAATTTCTCTCATTTCCACAAACCTGCGACGAAGAGTGTGAAATGAAACGTCAGATGAGAGAATAAAAGTATCTCTGTGTATATTAGTCTATGCCCAGCCTTTACAAGATACACAAATGAGGAAGGGCTGACATACATTTTAGTATACAGTTGCGGTCAAAATAATAGAAGCGCACGACTGTTATAAACGTCTTTTATTATATTTTTGTGCGCGATAGTTTTTATATTGCCGATACTTTATTAAAAGCTATGTTATATGGGTACAAACCAGAAATAAGTGTTTATTGGGTGATGTTATTGTAGTTGCTTAAGTAATGTCGCATTTTTCGAATTAGTCGACAATTTCGATCGGTCAAAATAATAGAAATTTGCAAAAAAAAAAAAGTGCAGAACTATTTTTTGTCCACAATTTCCGGCTTGATTTGAAGTTATGCGTAAGATTTTGTAAAATATACGCTGCTATTGAAATAATAAGGCTGTTTTTTTATTCCATTAAGCTATCGCCACTTACGACTTTCCAAATAAAACGATCCACACTTAACACTACGCAAGGTGGCAATATTTGCTGTAATTTTATTTACACTTAACACTACGCAAGGTGGCAACATTTGCTGTATGGGTGAAAAAAATGCGATACGGCAACACGTTTATAGCCATGCCAACAAGCACATGGTAACAACATATGTTGTTGTAATTGTAAGCAGCAACAACAGATATTGTATTTTCGTTCATTCGTTGCAGTTGTCAAACTCTACACAAATATATACTAACAATACAAGAATACAAAAAATTTAAAACAAAATGCCTAAGATTTTGAGAAGTGAAACGAAAAATGACATGGAAAAAATGTTATCACCTGTTTAAACGACTATACTTTATAGATAATTCTACCATGATCAATATGTATAACATTTATCGAGCGTTGTTGTGAACAATTTAGTTCCAATTTTGTTTTCCATCGGAAATAAAATTCTATCCTTCAAATTTAGAGATATAAAAGTATACGTAGTTTTCCATTAAACAAAATAACTTTAATGAATTTCTGCTATTGAGTCTCTCCTTGATAACATTTTCATTCGCAAGATAACTTTTTGTTGCCATTTCTTGAAATTTAACATGTGGCAACAAGTCGGAATTTAAGTGGGAAACTGAAAAATTATGAAACACGTGTCAGAAAACCGATGGTATGACCTGGAACCATACACCGAATATAAAAATGGTTTGGCACCAACGCCAATCATCGAAATATAAGATAACGTTTGTCCATCTCTAAGTCTTGAAACCGGTCGCAGAATATTACGTGAACATAATATGTACGCTACAATTCCGAGAAAAGTCTCACTTTAAAACAAAATATGTACATGTTACCAAAAGATTGCAGTATGCAAATATCAATTGAAAAGTGGGGAAATATTTGATGGTCAGATGAATCAAAAATTGTTTCCAGGGTCTCGGCAAATGGTAAGACGTCGACGGAATACGAAATATGTCCTCCGTAATACTACCAAAACCAAATGTAAATGTTTGGGCATGTTTTTCATATTATGGAGTTGGATCAAAACATTGGTTGGAACTACCATGGACGCTGTCCAATATATAGAAATACTACAAAATATTATGCTTCCATATCCAGAACATGAAATACTTCTTAAATGGACCTCTCAGCAGGACAATGATCCAAAACACATACCCAACTTGCAAAAAGCCGGTTTGACCACAATAATACCTATGTTATTGTGTGACCCGCGCAGTCACCGGATCACAATCCACCCAAAAAATGTTAGTGTGATGCAAAACGGAGGTCGTCTCACTAGCAAAAGCGAAAAACAATAACTTAGGTGTGTAATTAAACAGGTATGGGCAAAAATACCTGATAAAGGTATTAGTAACACTAGTTGACTTCATGAAACACCGTTGTGAAACAGTAAGAAGCAACAAATGCAGTACAACCAAGTATTAAATTCACAAAAACATCTGCATCTAACTTATTATTTTAAAATAACTTAGTTTCTCGTGAATTAAAAACATTATATTTTAAGTTTTTGTTAGAGCACTGCTACTATTTTGACTGATTAAAATTTCTGAAATAAATGGTTCTTAAGGCTTAATCTCAACCTTACAAAAACTTTGGTTTTTATTTGAAGTCAAACTAAGAATGGTACACTACCATCTTTAAATCAACGCAAAAAATTCGAAGGTCTACGATGAAAACTAAAATTTTTCCTTTTCGACATTTTTCATTTGATGGCGCTGCTATTTTTTTGACCGCAGCTGTACGTTGACGATATATTGGTGGCCAGTGAAAAAATTTCAAATATTGCTCTCGTAGAACAAATGTTGAACACTAATTTTAAAACCGATAACAGGAAATGCGATAGCCGGGTTGGGAGGTCTTTCGAGATAGGGTTTCCCGGTTGTATTCGACAAACAACATACAAATATTACGGATTTAGTTACAGATGCTAAAGATGCAAAGCATCCATTAGATCCAGGATACGGAAATACTACCTCATAATGATTATTGGATAACTCAAAATACCAAAAATTAATTGGTTCACTCCTGTATCTAAGCGTTAATACTAGGCCCGTTAATGCTGCAAGTGTATCTACACAGGAAGATTGAATGGAATTGAAGCGAGTCCTCAAGTACAGGGTGTTTCAAAAGTGACCACCCTATTGGAATATGCTCTTATTTTTGCAAATGGCCGCCAATGTCAAATCTGTTTTGATATTTGTGGACTAGACAGATGTAGAATACAAGTAAACAAGCCATGGAGCGATACACTCCCCAAGAACGCGGAATAATCGTGTCTATTTTTTTGCGAATACTGTCGCCGATTCCCCGGCCGTCTGACACCGACTGCGCAAACACTGCGCCGTTTGGCCACTAACCTTGAAGAGTATGGGACCACACGAGACGTTGCCGGCCCCGGAGCGCCTGTTCTGCCGAGATATCTCCGCTGTTGTCGAGGATGTCGAGCTGTTGCCGGAAACATCGACCAGACGCCGTGCCTCGCAATTAGCTATCAGCCGGTCGTCGCTATGGCGAATTTTGGTCAAAGACCTGCGCATGTTCTCATACAAAGTCCAGTCCGTGCATCAGCTACTGCCTGTCGACCTCCAAACGCGTGTAACCTACGCCCAAGCCATCCTCAATCTCGTGGACGAAGTGGTCGATTTTTCCACCAAAATCATAATGAGCGATGAGGCTCATTTCCACCTCAGCGGGTACATGAACAAGCAAAACTATCGCTTCTGGGGTACCGAAAATCCACGAGTGATGCACGAGGAGCCATTACACCCGCTCAAAGTGACTGCATGGTGCGCTGTTCACGCTGGAGGAGTCATTGGGCCATTTTTTTCGAGAACGCCGCTGGTCAAATGACCACAGTGGACGGTGCGCGCTAACCGTGTTTTTTCTGCCGCAATTCGACGAATTAGGACCGGAGGACATGTGGTTCCAACAGGACGGAGCAACGGCACACACTGCGCGAGCCAGAACCGATATTCTGAAGGCGGCGTTCCCGGGTCGCCTCATCTCTCGTTTTGGCGATTTGCACTGGCCCGCAAGATCGCCCGATTTAACCGTTCCACAATTTTTTTGGTGGGGTTTTTTGAGGTCCCGTGTTTACGTGAACAAACCCGAGACCCTGGAAGCCCTCAAGGTCAACAGTCGACACGAGTGCGAGAATCTGTCGGCCGAAGTTCTCGTCGAAGTGGTGAAAAATGCTATAAAACGAGCCCGTATGGTAATCAATTGTGACGGCGCCCATTTAACCGATATCATCTTCTCAACTTAACCAATAAAATTCTAAAGGTTCAAATAAACATAATCAAAAACAGAATCGAAGATTTTCTTTAGAAAAAAAATGAGAGCCAAACAACATCGGATGACTTCTTTTGAAACACCTTGTATTTGGAAGGAAAGAGAATATTTCCTGTTAAGAAAATACTGAAAAGATATGACGATAGCAATTTGGCGGAAGATAGGGTTGATAGGAAGTCTAATTGGTTATATGGTTATATCTTCAGACATATGGTGGTACAATAAGTTAGGCATGTAGAAAGAAAACAGACTTGCGTTTGACCTTCTTCGACGAAGACAGAATTTGTAGCACTTCTGAGGCAATTTGGCTACGAAATTTATTAGAAGGCATGGGCATGTTCTTTACTAGTCTTCCATTGACACTTATTACATGTATTAACAGTATGATTTTATGAAAACCAGATTTTATACATTTATTTATACCTTTGAAATCGATTATTTCAATGTTTTGATTGGGTGGCTTATCATGTTTCTGCAATAAGCTCCTCACTTGAACCTACAATTAAATAAAACACTGCTTATCAGTTCCAAGCTCATGTTATTAAAAATTATAAAATTAGTTTTTATTTTGTCATAGAAATCAATTAACAAGCTATTAAACTGTATTAACGCAAAGAATATATAACTGAAACTAAAGGAATATAGGAAGGTCACTAAGACAATTAAATTTTACACATATTTAATGGTAAATGGTTTAATGGTAAAATAAAAATAATTGATTGTTGCAATTCAAGATAAATAACATTTAAATGTGTTCTATACGTTGATGTTCTCAAGTCTAGACATTAACCATGTTCAAATCCCTATTTCCATTGTCCGTTTGATGTACTGTAATACTTTAGAGCATTATTGAATGTTTGGACTTGTCAGAATATACACCAATGTTAGATAATTGTAGATACCAGTGCCGGCATTTGACATGTTATTTGCTTATCTTCAAATTGATATGGTTAACACTTTATACAAGTTGTGGGTAATAAATAAAATGCTAAAACTAGTGTGCTGCGAACAAAATAACCTTTGATATTTCCAATTTTTATAGAAAACTTATGTTAAACTCTGAATTATTGCTTGTTATTTGTATGATTTTCACTAAGAAATTCACGATCATCGTGATCAATGTTTCCAACGTGAATATGGCAAAATTCATAACTATAGCAGCGATTTCTCTTAGTAAACTGACGAAGTTTGGTGCGGTTGTATATGGACGTTGCATGTTGGACAGTATTGCTTTAATAATACCAGATAGAGGCAATGGCTCAAACTAACCAACAAGATATCAGCAACAATAAAAGATAACAAAAAAGTCCAAAATACGTTTCAATTTCACAGTTTTTCATCAAAATGACTTGAAAATATTAAGGTAAAAATTCTTGTAACTCCACCTGGTTTAAGTCAAATAACTCTCTATCGTACCGACCGCACCACGAAGAGTTTGAAATGAAACGTGAGATAAAAAAGATGGCGCCTCAAGGTTGGAGAAGAAAAACCCGGCGCAATTTGGCAACCCTCGTAGAAGAGAACCAAAAAATCGACGCGATTCACTCAAACGCATTTCAATCTCGCGTCATAACTTGATTATTTCATACATACATACTTTATATAATTTTATTTAAACATGATTGGAATTTCTCTAGTTAGATACTGTAACATCATTAGAAAACTGCCCGTGTATTGAAATAATCAACGAAGAGAGAGAGAGAGAGAGCAAAGAAACGAGGGGTTTCACTCGTTTTCTTTGTTGACATACCACTCCATGAGTAAATTGTCTTATCTATTTAAAATTCCATACTCTTTGGGTGACATTGCTTTATTGTTTTAAAGATTGAACATATGTATGTATGTATGTATATTATATAATTAAATGTCGTCCATCTGGTGTTCCTGGTTGGTACCTGTCTAATAACCGACATATTCAGAACGAAGAATTAGTCACTGGATGAACGGACAGTACAACGAGTGTTTTGGGGATTCAGAACAGTTTCCTATCTACTGTTTTACTCTAATATGGTCATATATGTTTAAGCCAAATACAACCCTGATAGTCATGGTCAAAGAGGATGAATAGAAAAAAGTGCGCAATTTGGCAACCCTCGTAGAAGAGAACCACAAAGTCAACGCGATTCACCAAAATATACTTCGCTCTCGCGCCATAAATTGATTATTTGATACTTTTTGCATACTACTTTATGAAATTCTATTTAAACATGGTTGGAATTTCTACAGCTAGATACCATAGACTAATTCTTATAGTAGACTTAAAATGTCTCTCAACAAATTTATTACATTTGGCCTGGAGTGATATGAACGCTGGATGTTGAAAAGAATTTCTTCAATAATACCAGAACCAACAAAATAACAACAACAGTATTTCGTCTTGTGTGTTAAAATTATTGTGTTAAATACAACACAAATGTATTCTAACAATAAAGCATGAAACACATAGACGAGCATGAAACACACAACCTGTCAAAAATAAAATACATGCGTTTATATGCAAGTGAATATTTTAACGACGGCAAGGCGACACGACTGCAGGTTGTTGTCTATGCTACTTATGTAGCTGTAGTTGAATTAAACTAATTTCTATTTGTGTGGGCGACAATCAACAGGTTAGAGCTGTCAATGCCTGAAGTGGCACCACTGACAGAATAATCAACTGTTTTCACAATTTTTGTTATGTTAGTAATAATATTTATTAAATATTCTCCAGACATTTTATTGTCTTCTAACACAAATAACACAAACGTCAACATTACAGATCAGCTGTTTACTTTGCAGTTGCCGTCTTGAAAATAATTCAGTAGCTGCCACACGTCTACATTTGTAGTCAGCGGCATTTGTAGTCGTGTGTTCATGTAGCCTGTCGTCGTCTATGTGTTTCATGCTTAACAGTCAATAAAAAAGTGTAAAACACATTTAAATTTCACAGTTTTTCACCAAAACGACATGAAAAATTAAAGTCAGAAGTTCTTGTAATTCGACCTGGCGTATGTCGCTTTTCGTCAAACATCTCTCTATCACACCGACCGCATCACGAAGAGTGTGAAAGGAAACGTCGGATGATTCGCATATTCTCTCTAGTAAGATTTACTCTATGCTAGATACAATAACGTCATCAAACAACTACTGGTGTATTGAAATATTCAACGAAGAGAGTAAGAGCGAGAGAAAGAGCAGAGAAACAAGGCATTCCACAACGTGAGTAAATTGTCTTCTCTACCCTTTCATCCTCTTTGTCATGGTCAAAAACGATGAATAAGAGTAGAGAAGAAAAAAGTGTGCAATTTGACAACCCTCGTAGAAGAGAACCAAAAAGTCGACACGATTCACTCAAACGCATTTCCATAGAGTAAATTAGAACAGAGTATTTTATTCTCTCATTTGACGTTTCATTTCCAACACTTCGTCGAAGGTTTGTTGCAAATGAGAGATATTCGATTAAATTTAACTTACACCAGGTGGAGTTACAAGAACTGTTGACTTAACTTTTTCATTTTGTTGGTATAGAATTGTGGAATTTAAATGTATTTTGCACTTTTTTGTTGACTTTTATCTTTAGTATGTATATATTGGTCGGTGGTGCAATGGGTAGTGTGCGCGCCTCTTGTACTTGAGTTCCTAGGTTCGATCCTTGCTCTGACCACCTTAAAATTTCTTTTTGTATTGTTCGTGTGTGGTTCTATCAGGAAAGCCACACAAACTATAAACAAAAACTACAAATTTGATTCAGGGCAAACCATGGTACAAATACACGATAGTAGCAGGAGGCGTTGTTGTAATTGAGGTCAACAAAAACAGGCATTTTGTTTTTGTTGCGCATTTGGCTTCTGCCAAATTCAATGTCGTGAATCACTCGTGAATGTGAGTGGGATCAAATTCTCCTCACGTAGGCATAGCGTGAACGTGAGTACCGAAAAACTCATAGTGCGCGACTGACCGTCTTGCTTTTTGTTGTGAATATGGTGGTTAGTTTCTAGTCGTAGGTAATAAGTTGGTACATACCCACCAGGTTGATTTCAACCTGCTTATCAGGTTGGCACCTACTTACCTACCAGGTTGGAAACAACCTAACTAGCCCACAGTGTGTGGCTAGATGATCATTGTCTGGTCCCCACACTATGGGCTGCTGGAAAACACTTTTAAGATCAAGGAAGTTGGTAGCAGTCTGGTGCAAGTCACGCTTTGTGTGGCAATACTAAGACTAGATGTCTAGCTGAAAGGTATAGGTGCGGTTATCGTAGGGTATGTAACAACGATAGGCGGTAATGTTTTGCCATACCGCGATACTATATATAAGGGGCAGCCGGTGCTATAGCAATACAAGGCATGCATCAGGTAGTACTTTATAATAAATCATACCCAGATACGTAGCGTTGTGACGAGGGGATCCCACTAAACACATTGTGTCAATTGCCATGGCTGCAGGATATATGATGGATATGGCTCAACACCAAGGTTCGGAGACTAAAAGTCAGACTCTCAGAAGACCCGCGCTTTTGGTATAACTGTAGCCCGAGTCCAAGTGTCGAGGCCTGAAGTCTAACTCAAAGTCTGAGTATAACGATGAAGTTTGACTCTCGAAAAACTCTTGTAGTACATCATACTGTGCGAGTCCAAAGGCCTAAGGTTGAAAAATATGAAGACCAGAAGGCTCGTTATAGCAAGATGATGATTTGTATGCTAATTCACCTAATAATTACTGACGAATTGAGAAACAGGCTAAGAGGGAGATATTTTGTGGAGGAATCCTTAACAGGCTCGAAAAAGCCCAGAAATCATGGAAGTTCTTGAGTTGGGTAAGTTTCAGCAATAGATATTAGTGGGCAGGAGCGATCATATTGAGACTGAAGCTGGTATCTTTAGCAAGCACCTACAACTCCACTTGTTAAGGCTGGATGCCAACGGTAGCGGCTTCTTGCTACTTGCGTTGGACTGATTTGTTATCATCTCTGTGGACAGTAAAACAACACTGAAGGCAATCAGATCAATATCGTGCAAATGGGAGATGGTTAAGAAATGCAAAAGAGTTCTGAATATGCTAGCACCCTGTAAGCTGAAGCTATGTAGGGGTTATGTTCATAACGACATAGCATGATACAAGGGAGATGAATCTTTTGCCAGAATAGGTTGTTGTAGTGGTAGTCATAATTCGTGTGTGCTCGGCGCAAAATCAATTCTACCTGGTTAGCGGGGGCAGACTGCAATTTACCTACACGCAAAGAAAAAACTCGTTCCCTCAAAACGAAATCTCAGATAACTGAAGTTCGTTTGGGGACTGTAGGGACTATAGGACCTATAGGGACTGCATCTAAACTCGTTAGTGAATGTAGGAAAAAACTTGTCGAGCTAGGTCGGCTGGCCAATGTAGATCTTACTTGGATACCGGGCCACAAGGGTCTCCTAGGGAACGAAAGGGCAGACGAACTAGCCGGGGCAGGATCCTCTTTCACTGAACTCCATATGGTGTTATTCGCAACGCCTATAGGTTCGGTCAAAAGAAGTATTTTCCTGAATTACTTTGAAAGAGCAAATGTCAGATGGAATAGGACGGAAACGTGCCGCATATGCAGAAACACATGGTCAGAATATAACATTCACCAGACTATCTGCCTGATTGGCCATAATCCAATCTGGCCAATCGGTAATCACGCAAGACAGATGAAGCTTCCATATAATAACCATTGCCGTGTCTGCGAAGACGCAGAAGAGGTGGAGATGGTATAATATCTCCTCTGCAGTTGTCCGGCTATAATGAATACACGCCTAAAGACTATACTTATAGGTCGTCCCTTCGTGCACAACCTTGATCTAGGGGATCTAATGAGATACCAGGATGGATATAGACACGGTACATTAGACTGTCCGGAGTGATGTGGTATGCAAAACGGTGTCTCAAGGCACTAATTGCTGTTAACTAGTATCTTTAGCAACCGCGTAAACCAACCAATCAACCATACTTAGGGATTTATGGCCTATACCTTATTAGAAACAAATCGCTACTACGATTGGGAAGAGTCGATCTGCATGTTTTCATTACGATAATCACGAGTGTGGCGACATTTGTACATGAGAACGTGGGATCTATAAAGGGTTATCCATTTCGTGGTTTCAAAAGCATAGGGCTGGAATTCGACATCTGCCAAACTAAGTTGTTAAACCAATTTTTTTTCTTTTCAGTTGAAAGTCTGACATTGACGAAAATGGATCGCTTAACTTACACACAACGCATACAAATTATTAAAACCTACTACAAAAATGGTGATTCTGGTACAGCCACATATCGTGCTTTAAGAGGAGATTATGGTTTAAATAATCGTCCAACTACGCAAGCAATTGGCAAAATTGTGAAGAAATTTGAAGAGACTGGAGCGGTTACAGATATTGTAAGGCCTGTGCATCATAGTTTCGTTCGTTCCGCTGAAAATGTCGCTGCTGTAAGTGAAAGTGTTGCCGAAGACCCGAATGTGTCGATTCCACGTCGTTCTCAGGAATTAGGACTGTCTTACGGCACATTATGGCGTATTTTGCATTTGGATCTACACCTACATCCATATAAAGTCCAGCTCACACAACAACTGAAGCCAGCTGACCATTCACAACGTCGTAGATACGTGGAATGGGTGCTTGAACAACAGGCGGTGGACGGCGATTTTTCGAACAAAATTTTCTTCAGCGATGAAGCACATTTCTCACTCGGTGGGTATGTTAATAAACAAAATTGTCGTATTTGGGGTTCTGAGAATCCTCAAGTAATTGAAGAGAGGCCAGTACATCCAGAAAAAGTCACTGTTTGGTGCGCTCTTTGGTCCGAAGGTGTGATTGGACCTTACTTCTTCGAAAACGACGATGGAACAACTGTCACCGCCAATTCGGAGCGTTATGGTCATATGATAACCGACTTTTTATTGCCTGCTATTGAAGAATACGACTTGGGGAATATGTGGTTTCAACAAGACAACAAGACGGTGCCACATGCCACACAACCCGAGCAAATATGGCTTTATTGTAAGAGACATTTCCTGGCACGTAATTTCTCGTCGTGGCGATATCAACTGACCACCAACATCATGCGATTTGACACCATTATACTTTATTTGTGGGGCTACGCGAAAGACCGTGTTTACGCAGATAAACCTTTAACTCTTGAGCACTTAAGAACCAACATTCGTCAAGTTATGTCTGACATACCGCCCAATATGTGTAAAAAAGTGATCGAAAATTACCTCTTTTATTTACGTTTACTTTTGAAACCGCAAAATGGATAACCCTTTATTATTACGCTTCTCAAAATACCGTTCAGAACCGGTGTAAAACTTGAAAGCGTACAGCTCACTCCTTGTGAGAAGCTCTCCCCAACGCCTTCATGGGAAGTAATGGTATAATATTTATTGATTTTATAATGTATTGGTCAGGATAAAGAAGAAATTGAGACTATCGAAAACAGTCTCTGTCAGTGTCCAATTTGCAACACTGGAGGACGCTTTGGAGGTGGGAGTTTTATATTATTTTCATGCTGGATTTTATATAAAATAAAGCATGTCTTTAGGATATAATATTCAATTTTAATTTCAAAGCTACACGCAAAGAAAAAAAACGTTTATTGCTCGGTTGCGACAACAATACTTTGATTGATTTGTATTAATTTATTAGTCGCAACCGTTTATGTAGTTCTCCCAAATAAACTCATATATCGCAAATGTGTAGCATGTTGTTGCAAACGAGATCTCGTTTGCATTAAACGCGTACAAAATTACATTTGTCGCAAGTTAAAACCGTTTGCGATAACTGACATTAGCCATTTTTCTTATGAGAGCACAGATTACGAAGAACGTAAATTTCTCTCATTCTGTCGACTGTCCACTCGTTTGACATACACACTCCTCCATACAGAAAATGCTTTTGCCTTGTCAATATATCGTGGATGGACAACTGACGCGTTGTAGTTTGGCTGCGCTTTTAGTTGTTATTTGAATGCAAGGAGAGACAGACGTGTTAGTAGACACTGAAAAGATAGACAGAAATTCCAACTTTGTTTAAACCAAAATTTATGGGTAAAACCAAAATCATAAAAGTTGGAAATTTACATAAGAAAGAGCTTATGGAAACCATAAATATAAATTTTAATGTATAAGTAATGTTGTACTGAGTAGAGTAACTACAACTCGGTTGCTGTAACTACAACTCGGTTGCTGTAACCGAAAGAACAGTTGGTGGAACCGTTTTTCGTTTATCACAAACGTTTTTCAGCTTTAATTTTTCATAACTCGTTTACTGCAAACGTTTTTCAGTTCTCGCAAACGTTTTTTTTAGTTAGGATCAACTACAACTCGGTTGCTGTAACCGAGAAAACAGTTGGCGGAACCGTTTTTCGTTTCTCGCAAACGTTTTTTTCAGCTAATGTTTTTCGTAACTCGTTTGCTGCACACATTTTTCCGTTCTCCCAAACGAAATGACATGTATGGCTTAACAGAAGTTCGTTTCTCCCAAGTTATCTGAGATTTCGTTTGGGAGGAACGAGTTTTTTCTTTGCGTGTACATGTGGCAATTTCCTGGTGCTCAGTACTAAAACTACATGTTGTTTGTTTTTCTATTAATTGGTTTTAATACTCGAATATAATTCATTATAATATAAATAAATCTTGATATAAAATCTTCATACTATCAGATCTAACATGCGGCAGTGTGTGGGCCCTGTTGAATACATTACGTTTTCAAAATGTTACAACATCGAGAGGTCAGTGTAGATAAATAATAAGCTAAACTCTTTAACGACTTTTTCGTTACGTTTAAAATATACAAGTTTAACAATTACAAAACAGTGTTAATATTCATAGCGTTTTGTTTTATAATGCTTTTTTCGTATATAATATAATTTAATTTCAAATATAACTGACATAATTGCGCTAAGGGAAATTAACAACCGGTCTGTCTGGGTATCAGGTGAAACTCAACGCGCTCTCACAAGTGTCTTATGCAAATCAAATTGCGAATAATAACAGCAACCGAGATTACAAATGCATCTCTCTCTACTTAAGCGAATCGTATGGTCATTTAAATTGAAAACGTCTCCTCAGACTATAAGCGACCAAGCGGATGTGAGTCAATTCTAGTGATGATCATAGTCATGTAAAAGAAAATGCACCAAAATGCCATGGCATGCCACCCAATTTGCAATGCATGAGTGTAGTATATTTACACAAAGTTATATGCATATTTATATATGGAAACGCTCGGCATATTCACACAGATGGTGCCATTTGAAATGAGCAAGTCATCGTCGTTGTCACTATGTGTTTGACACGTGCATGACGTCCTATCATTCATGTTGGAGGGGTGCGTACGTTGTCGTACGACGATTTTCAAAGAACTCTGTATGAAACATTTCCAAAAAATTCTTTGGCTTATCAGTATAAACTCGTCATAGCCCAAAGGAGAAAAGACTTAACATTTTGACACTGAATGCACACTGACGTAATTGGCAACAATTTGAAATTATTTATTTTTATAGAAATGCTTCTATAAATGGGTCAGGTTTTGTATCAGGAAAGAAATCAGTTCGATAATTTTGTTTAACAAACGCGAAGTGCGAAATGTTCGAACCAGAAATACTAGTTCCGAATTAGTATTTTTACTCAGATTATTTTTTGATGCAAATATCTATTAAAACAAATATATTTAAAAAACGTTTCGACATCATTTTGAAATACACTATATTAAACAAATAATTCCAGACCCAGTAGGAAAAAAATAATAATTCGGCACTGCACCATTTACAATTGAAATACAAAGAATATCAAATTAATTTTAAAATTAATTTAAATTTAGAAATTGTAAATGAAAATTTTAAAAAATTGTAATTGAAATTTAAAATAGTGTATCAATTGAAATTTAAAAAATTTAGTTAAATTTTAAAATACATCAAAGGAAATTTAAAAAACACCAATTAAATTTTAAAAACATCAATAGCAGTTTAAAAGACATCATTTTAATTTAGAACACATCAATTGAATTTCGATTTAAATTGAAAGTTCCTCAGTTTAAATTCAAAAGATATTAAAAACATCAATTGAAATTTAAAAGACATCAATTACAGTTTAAAAGACATCATTTCAATTTAGAACACATCAATTGAATTTAAATTTAGATTGAAAGTCTTCAGTTTAAATTCAAAAAATATTACTCGACTTAATACACACAATAGGGTTTTGAATTGTAATTGATGTCTTTTAAATTGCAATTCGGAAATTTGAAAGAAAATGTTTGAGATCCTGTAACTCCCTTTACCTCTCTAGATCTCACCATAGTAATTACACTAAATACATATATATCAAATATAAGACTATATAATCATGCAAATGTAGATAGAATAGATAACTTCATAATTAAATTAATAAGAAATCATATGTTGAATTGCATGGAAATACTACGAACAATCTAATAATGGCTCCATATTATGTGGACGATCTTTATATACAAAACACACTGATAACGGGATACGTTCCTCCGGAAGCATTTCTATATTTCGATAAAAATAATTACATTCAAAACCATTTGGGCGTACCTATATTCTACCACCTATATAGACGAGCCACCAACAAATCATTTGACATAAACTTGATTTCAAATAATGATATAAGATTTGATATAAGTATACCCAACATGAAAATGAATAATAAAAAATACTGGTGGATTTCAAACTAATTACTTCTTTTTAACTAAGTGACATTGTTTTATAAACTTATCGAAAGTTAAGTGATGTTTTTGTATATATTTTTCATTACAAGTAATATATTATTGTACTGAATTTACAAACGTAAAATGTATATATTTTAAGATGAAAAAAATCTAATATAAAAATTTGTCAATCTATAATATGCTCGAGAGTCCCATGTGGGAACAGTGCATATAATATTCCAATCATGCACTATTTGTTTATTTGTAGCTTAAGTATATTAAAAATTAATAAATAAACGACTCTATAAAAAAAAAATAAAAATGTGAGTCGGTCTAATGTGCATACAATATATTTTAAACTTCAAATAGAATTTTTAAATTAATTATTTATTTTTTAAAATTCAATTGGAAATGGCGTAGTTGGACGTTTTCTTAAAACACGGAACTAAAACATTTTTGAAATCGTAAAACAGAAATATTTGAATTCTAGTCTGAGAAATTGTGTTATTGCAACACATGAAAACTGTTTCGCTTCAAACAACACCATATGTATTTAAGTTATCCAATACCAGACCACAAACGTTCACCACCAACAATTTGTGGCGGACTGTGGAATAAATCTAATTTTATGTAGGAATTTCATTGTTTATTTCAATTTATTTTAAATATATTTTTCATCAGAATTCAATCAATTAAACAAAAATGATTGCATACTAAATATAAAATGTTTCTGCGTTGAGCTCCAATATAGCACTGACAGACCTTAAATCGACAAGATCACACGTCTTTATAACGCTAACTCATGAATTGAAATAATCAAAATACAAAAGATTAACCCCACTCAAGTTCAAGAGGTTGAATGAAAAAAAACCGTTGAAATGAATTCTGTTTGTACATAGTACTTTAATCCATATAAACATGAAATGTTCGAGATATACCTATAACGTTTTTGTTGGGTATTTTTATTTTAATTTGATTTGATTATTGAGTCAAAACTAAAAACTCATACCACTATGGAGTTCAAACGACAATTCCTCTAACTTTAACCGATGAAAAGCGTAATCTTATCATAAATTAATGTTTTGAGTTAATCAAATTCTAGGGGAAATTAATTGATAGTAGTGAATTATATTAATTATAAACCGATGGCGTATTGCCTAATACCTTTCGCCTTTGCTTTGCCTGATCACTACAAAACAGTAATGAATTTGTGTTATCTGCTAAATACGCGAAAGGCGTCAAGCGGAATAGTATTGCAAAACTAATGATTATGGGAATTTATAGAAACAATGTGATTTGTTTTACCCAGCCGTAACTAATCTGGTAATAGAACTGACTTACAAGTTCCACCACGGGCCCCCCTCGAGTGCAATTAATAAATCAAATAAAACTCAAGTGGAATTTTTGTGAAGGTTAATACACAATAATTAATTACTGGTTTTTTTTCGAATTGTAAACCAAAATTGTCTACGTCGGGCACAGTATGATTCCATAATTATCATTTCATTAATAGCTTGAAATTATCGTATAGGGTGGAATTTTTGCTACATTCTACTATCAAAATAGGACAATATATGATTATTTTTGTAAGATGGAAAAAATTCTTATAAAAAGTTACTGGCGTTATAGGGGTTTACAACTCCAATACGGGTTTCTATTACTTTCAAGTATTCAAAATTACTCTACCTTCATAGCAACTCATCTTAACTTATATTGTATGTATGTATATGTATTTCAATGGTTTTTTTTCTTAAAGAATGCATTCATCTCTCTCTCTTGAATTTCATTTCATTTATTTGATTGTAATATAAAAAGTCTTACTGGCTAATTAAGCATACAACAATTTCAATAAGTTGTTATAAATTACGATTTTCAATTCCAATTCGTTAAATTTACAGGTGTAACTCCCATAGACTAATACATACCTAGATAAACTTATTCTCTCATCTGACGTTTCATTTCACACTCTTCGTGATGCGGTCGGTGTGATAGAGAGATGTTTGACGAAAAGTGATATACACCAGGTGGAATTACAATAACTTCTTGCTTTAATTTTTCATGCCATTTTGGTGAAAAAATGTGAAATTTAAATGTGTTTTAAACTTTTTTATTGACTGTTATTGTTAGCATACATTTGTGTTGTATTTAACACATTAATTTTAACACACAAAACGAAATGCCGTTGTTGTTATTTTGTTCGTTGTTTTGAACCATTGCCTCTATCTGGTATTAGTAAAGCAATTCTTTTCAACATCAAACGTATACATCACACGAGGACAAATGTCAGAAATTTGGTGAGTGAAAGATTTTCTCTACCCATATTTAATCTATGGTAACTCCTGTCTAACCTGTTGCAATATTAACTGTAAAATACCTCTGTCCAATATTTACATATACCTATGGGCAAAATATATTTTGTTTTCTTTCCTTCTGAAAACTAACTGTAATGTAATGTCGACCATATACAATTCATGATAAAAATACTCATGGTAGACGCAGGAGGTGTTGTTGTAGTTGATGGCAAATTGATGGCCACAACAACATACATTTTGTTTTTGATTCTCACTTACGTTGTGTCAAATCCAGCCCATACTTATACCAACAATATATGTAAACAAACACATACAAAAACAAAACACATGTGAACTTGACAGTTCGAAAGTGGTTCGCAATTTAAACAAAGCAAAACAGCTGTCGATAATAAGTCTGTTCGCGTACTGGATAATTTGTACAAATTTGTACAAATTATTACTATTTCTTACTTGATAGTGTTCGTTTACACCAAAAAGCCAGTAACGAGAGAGCAAGAGAGATATTATTTTGACAGTTCGATCATAGAGAACTTGCAAGTTTTTACTGGGGAAATTTTTGCCAGTAAGAATTTGCAAGTAATAACATATCGCACCCTAAATACAAAAGGGGCACAACTCAAAATTCTCAATTATTCAGTAGAGGCAAAAAACTGATTTGGTTAATTAGAAATATGTATGAAAATACTCACTAATAGACATATTCATAAAGGATTTTTTTTACGAAAGAGAAGAGTAAACGACGTCAGATTTTTACAGTGGATAGAAATGGTCCTTGGTTATTGTTTTTAAGCAAAAAATTAAAATTTGAAAATTTTGAGTTGTGCCCCTTTTATATTTAGGGTGCGATATGTTTTGAACAGCTGTTTTATGTAAACAAACAAAATACGGAATTAGAAAGAATATAAAATAATAAATTAATCATTAGAATTTTTTAGTTTAAGATAAAATATAATTAATCTTTACGCATTTCTGTTAAAAAAAGAATACAGTTTTGGTGACTTGTAATGTTTTGTTCGAACTGCGTTTGTTGCTTCTTCCAATGTTTACATTGCAAATCAGCTGTTTACATACAAAGTTCTTATTTCTTGCAAGTTTTTACTGGATGTCGTTCGTGTACTTTTTGTGATATTTTTTACTCAGAGAGCAAAACCATTCTTACTCTCCGAAAACTAGTTACTTGATAATTTTTACTGGAAAAGTACTCGAACACAGCCATGGTACAAAGAACTGGTAGAAGCACTAGCCCAGCTGATTTGAACTTTTTTCTGGGCTAAGTGTGAGTAAGTTTTTGTCTTATGTCAAAGTTTGTTTACATTTGTTTGTCAGCAACACCCGTTCGCCAGCAAATGCTGTTTTTGAAATATTTCTCTGCAAAAATACATAGACACGTTATAATTTTCACACTTAAACACTTTCAATATATCAAATAACACTCAATCATTTTCTAATGGCACTTTTTGCAAATTTGTTTACATTTTCATAATTTTTCTATCAGCTGACTTGACACAACACAGACACTGAGCAAAAACAAAATGTCTGTTCCCAGCGGGCAAAAAACCGAGCCTTATCGAGTTTTATGCTAAATGCTCGCAAACGGGCTGAGAAGCGAGTATTTACCGGACCAAAACCGGGAGAGAAATTAAACTCGCCCCAATATTCGCAAACTGGTTTAAAAACGGCTGCTAAACGGATGAAAAGAGAGAAACATTGTTGACGTTGTGTCGTGCGCCAAAGAGAGGCACACACGTGCAGGCACACGATGGACAACAAAGTTTTGGCTATTGCATTTTATTTTATTTTTCGTGTTGTTCTCGCAAAAGATATTGCAAAAGTCTCGCAAACGAATCTCTTGCAAGACATCGTAAACGAAACTTTTACTGCCACAAACTGAGCGACTGATGATTCATTTTCCGATCGTTTTCGGATCTGTTTTCGAGAGTTTTACCCGCAAAAGTTTCGCGTAACTCTCGTATACGATATCGTCCGCTGGGTTGTTTTTGGCTTGTTGTATTTGTTGTCGTACTGCATCTACCATTATATTTCTACCATGAACACAGCTAATATCCCTCTTTCTTTATCATTTACTTTTTTCTCTTTTGGACTTTATTTGTAGTCCCGTTATCTATGATTATCGCTATAAGTTTGCAATTCAATAGAAAATAATTATATGTGTAGTCGCGTTCCTGACACTTTAAAGTGAACAACTCTATTTTTGTCGGGTGTTTAGTATAAAATATCTTTCTTTACGTGAGTGAAGTGATCGTTATGAATATATTATAAGAAACGTTTTATTCACAGTTTAGGTTCTGGTTGAACATGCCACGTGGAAGTGAACATACGGATGAGGAGCGCGGAAAAATTATTGGAATGAGACTTGCAGGTAAAGGAATTGGCGAGATTGCAGCTGCGGTACATCGGCATCGCAATACACTTTTGAATTTCCTCAAAGACCCTGAAAACTATGATTGTATTAAGCGCAGTGGACGTATCCTAACTGTAGACCAGAGGACTAAGCGGTGCATTCGGCATTTAGCAGCTAATGAGAATATGAGTTGTAGGGAAATAAAGGTGGAATTGGGTCTAAATGTTACGATACAGCGTGTCCTGTAACAACTTAAATGTATGCGGAAGCATACGTTTATCTGTTGGACAGCAATTTAATTGACTTTGCTGGCGAATTATATGAAGATAACTGGACTTTTCAACAAGACAACGCCGCGATCGACATTGCTCGGCTCACAAGGGATTTTTTTAAGTCCCGAAATATTCCATTACTGGAATGGCCAGCCATAAGTCCCGACCTCAACCCAATTGAAGACCTCTGGGGTATACTTTCCGCCAAGGTGTTTTCAATGTCGAAGCAGTATACGACGCTTAAAGAACTAAAACTAGTAATATTGGCGGAATGGAGAAAATTGACATGTCCACTTTAAGCAACTTAGTGAGTTCTATGCCACGCAGGCTACAACAAGTTCTTATACACAAGGGCAACTCAATATCATATTAATTACATGTTTTAATTGGATAAGAATAAGAATTAAATTTAAGTTTCATTTTTGCATATGTAAATATTTTCTATGAAGAACATATTAAACATTTTTTTTGCTCTAAAAAAGAAATGAAAAAAATATGTTTTCTTATAATTTTAAAGAACACATAAATATAAACTAATACAGGGTGTTTCAAAAGTGACGACCCTATTGGAAGATGCTCTTATTTTTGCAAATGGCCGCCAATGTCAAATCTGTTTTGACATTTGTGGACTAGACAGATGTAGAATACAAGTAAACAAGCCATGGAGCGATACACTCCCCAAGAACGCGGAATAATCGTGTCTATTTTTTTGCGAATACTGTCGCCGATTCCCCGGCCGTCTGACACCGACTGCGCAAACACTGCGCCGTTTGGCCACTAACCTTGAAGAGTATGGGACCACACGAGACGTTGCCAGGATTGGCCGGCCCCGGAGCGCCTGTTCTGCCGAGATATCGCCGCTGTTGCTGAGGATGTCGAGCTGTCGCCGGAAACATCGACCAGACGCCGTGCCTCGCAATTAGCCATCAGCCGGTCGTCGCTATGGCGAATTTTGGTCAAAGACCTGCGCATGTTCCCATACAAAGTCCAGTCCGTGCATCAGCTTCTGCCTGTCGACCTCCAAACGCGTGTAACCTACGCCCAAGCCATCCTCAATCTCGTGGACGATTTTTCCACCAAAATCATAATGAGCGATGAGGCTCATTTCCACCTCAGCGGCTACGTGAACAAGCAAAACTATCGCTTCTGGGGCACCGAAAATTCACGAGTGATGCACGAGGAGCCATTACACCCACTCAAAGTGACTGCATGGTGCGCTGTTCACGCTGTAGGAGTCATTGGGCCATTTTTTCGAGAACGCCGCTGGTCAAACGCCGCAATTCGACGAATTAGGACCGGAGGACATGTGGTTCCAACAGGACGGAGCAACGGCACACACTGCGCGAGCCAGAACCGATATTCTGAAGGCGGCGTTCCCGGGTCTCGTTTTGGCGATTTGCACTGGCCCGCAAGATCGCCCGATTTAACATTTCCAGACTTTTTTTGTGGGGGTTTTTGAAGTCCCGTGTTTACGTGAACAAGCCCGAGACCCTGGAAGCCCTCAAGGTGAACATTCGACATGGTAATCAATTGTGACGGCGCCCATTTAACCGATATCATCTTCTCAACTCAACCAATAAAATTCTAAAGGTTCAAATAAACATAATCAACAAACAGAATCGAAGTTTTTCATTTAGAAAAAAAATGAGAGCCAAACAACATCGGATGACTTCTTTTGAAACACCTTGTATATAAAATAAAAATCAAACAAATTTTAGTTTTCAAAGCTCCAACTCAACATGATACATTGCACATAGAAATATTTGGCAGGGGTAGTGTACATACGCAGTTTTAAATATGAGCTTAAATTTGAAACGACACAAAACAGCAAAGTCAGGAACATTTATAGAGAATAAAAGTCTGCTTTGTTGTTGTTGCAAACAACTGAAAACGAATCTCGTAAATTGCTTAATTGCAAAATGATTACATGCCAACATTTGTATTTAATTACAACAATTAAATATAGAAAATTTCAATGCAAACTTTAAACAACAAGTTTGAATTAAGAAAATATTTTCAAACATTCACTGAATACAGACAAAATTAAAACAACATGATGCTAAGGGTTTATTAAATATTCACATATTGTGTCCATTGCTTAATATCTTCAAGGCTACTGTTAGTTTGTTCCTAGC
Source organism: Phaonia tiefii (assembly GCA_963931995.1). NCBI lineage: Eukaryota > Metazoa > Arthropoda > Insecta > Diptera > Muscidae > Phaonia > Phaonia tiefii. The sequence continues at coordinate 333,466,188 of OZ008368.1, read as the reverse complement.
GTATGGTGACCGGCTGACTGACACTGTTTATGAAGAGCATTTGCTTTTGTTTCAACACTTTTTCTTTTTTATAAACTGAAGAAACCACAACATATGTTAGTATCCAATATGACGCTGACCGGACTTTAACGATAGCATGACTTTTTTTCAAAGAGGCAGCAAAAAAAATTGTATAAACTGACATACAACTTGACCAGACAGACAAACAAAGCAGTTTTCTTCATTTTTACTTTTTGTTTTTGGATAACGAAAGCACGAATATTCTGAGGAAATAGCGTTAACTTACTGCTAGCAAAAAAAAAAGAGTTCAATAAACCCTAAAAATGTTGGGAGTTGCTATAGCGTGATAGTATTTCAACTTGTTTTGACAATTGACGGATATTAAAAGGGGTTTGGATTAGTTTGGTTGATTATATATCGAATAAATGTGTTAAATATTTTAAAATTTCCAAAGAAAAGATTAAAAAAAGTAAAATGGTTTCCCATTACATCCCATGAATGAATTGGGGAGAGCTTCTCCCAACCAGTGAGCCGTACGCTTTCAAGTGTTATACTCACTGATTGGGACCTATAGTTTTACACCGGTTCCGAACGGCATGTTGAGAAGTTTCTCATGGCTTATAAAAACTGTTTGGGTTTCGATGGCTCTGGATAACAAGTTTAATTCCCGTTGTTTCATACGAAACAAGATTATGAAAACTTAAAGATTTTGTATTGCGTCATACAATTTTAATTTAAATGTTTTTGCAGTTTTTCTACTTTTTGGTTTTATTAACGTTTGCGACTTGTGAAACAAAACGTAATAATTTTTTAAATCATATGTTTAAAATAAATTACAAACATACATACATATTTTGTGATTTTTTTTCAAATTTATAACATTGAAAACTCCAACAATCGTTACGATTCCGTTTGGCTTACCTTTGGTACATAACAATACAGTAACTTATGTTCCTCGTCAATGATCATATGATCCATTTGTTCATCAGTCAAATCAGTTACATCGAACATACTGTAACCCAAGGTGTCACACTGTTGCTGCAAATACTCCTGGCGTTGCATATTGATCGTCTGTGTTAACTCCAGACTTTGCTTGGCAACTTTAACGTTGTTATTGTTGCCATCTTCGAATGCTCCACGAATTAGGTCAATTTGTAAGGTACACACAAATATTAGACCTACTAAAGAAATTAGCAGTGATTGACGATTGAAGAATTTCTTGCGGCTGATGGATGGAGACGACGACGACGAGGGGGATGAGGAGGAGAAGGAGAATGAAGAAAAGTTTACCAACAGTTTACCGCTGTAATCAGTAAAGTCTTCTGAATGTATTGAAGTTGTGGCTGAGAAGAATGGCAAGTGCTTTCGAAAGATGGTCATCATCATCTCGGCTTTACGGAGAACGGAATGTTGATCAATGCGTCGCTTTCAGAGTTCTTGTATTTTCTGAATGATGATGCTGGTGGCGGCGGTGGTGGTGCTGCTGAATGTGGTCCGAGGGGAGTTAAAGGTTTTCTTTTTTTACTTTTTGACTTGATTGAATTTAATTGGCACATGGAATGTTTGCGTTCTCGGCGTTTTATTTGGTGTTCTTTTAAAATCATTTGGTATTGTAATTTATTTTTTTTTTTTGTTTTTAATTAACAATCAATATTTTTGAGGCGATTGAATTTCACTTGCTCGAAGTCGGCTTGTTTTTGAATAAACCACACAAACTACCAGATACTATTGTATATACATAAATCAGTCCATAGACCGGTTGTGTTATTGTCGTTTTCTTCCAAGATATTTTTCACGCTTAGTAAACTTTAAAGTTTGAGCATTATCTATGCCACATTCGCTTAATAACTTGCGACCGTTCTCATCATTTATTAGTGACTTTGTGGCGAGATTGAATAAAGCGTACGAACGCCATAGAAACCGCCAGCTAACGTTTGGTCGGTGTTGATGACCGTTGTGTGTCGTAGAACATACTAATTCACCAGTTAAACGCAACGACTTGTTATACTCCCCAATCGATTCACTGTCTCTTTTAACGTATTGTTTTTTTTTTCGTGGCGTCTGGTACTCTGTTGTCTCTGTGTTGCCTGGATTCTCCACCATTATGGACGTAGTGGGGAGCATTACAGATTGCCGTCTTCGTTGGCGCTCTTCTTGGCGTTCTCTTAACTCTCTTTTCAGTTGCACACGTGCTTGTGTCTCAATAGCTCTCTTCAGCTGAGAAATTGTGGGATCGTCTTGAGGCAACTGAAATGATAAAGCGTAAATGAAGTGCATGAGTTTAATACAATCAGAATATATGAATAATACAATACAACTTTTTATCCAGTATCTTATGGTGAATACGTATTTATGTATGTACATTAGACCGACTCACACAAAAAATAGTTCCTTTTGTGGCCGTCGGTGGTGCAATGGTTAGTGTGCGCGGCTCTTGTACATGAGATCCTGGGTTCGAACCCGGCTCTGACCACCTTCAAATTTTCTTTCGGCGGCGGCCACCTCGCATAGTGACGGCGACACTATCGAGTATCTAGCCATGAAAAAGCTTCTCAAATTACCGTTCGGAATCGGTGTAAAACTGTAGGTCCCAATCAGTGAGTGAAAACTGGAAAGCGCACAGCTCAGTGATTGTGAGAAGTTCTCCCAGTCCCTTCATGGGATGTAATGGGAAACCATTTATTTATTTTATTTTGTCCACCCCTCAAAATAAACCTTTGTTTGATTTATGATAATTCCCAAACTATTTCGTGTCTAGTATTAAGATCCCGTGAGCTGGAGCATTTTTGGAGCAAATTTCTTTTACCAACAAAATTGGATTTTTTTCGTTTTTTTTGCCTGGTAGAGCATTAAATGCGGATTTAAAAAAAAAAGAAAAAAGTTTACGGAAGTCCATATTTTCCGAAATATAGGTCCCAAAGCTTGAATGTATAATCACTCATAACTCTGTCATTTATTATCCGATCCTGATGAAATAAATTTCATAAATCGTTAAATTTATATTCCAACTAGCCACCCTAGGCTCAGGCAGGGGGATCAAATTCCCTCTGAAGCTTAAGTCGATGTGTGACAAAACTAGAAAAATCGCTCCAGTTTTTAGAAATAATTTTCTTTATTTTGGTGTGTAAAAACTACAACAAAGGACAACAGAAATAAAAGACAAAAGACAACGACACCAAAAGACAAGAACAACAAGTTGATTAAACCAAAAAAGTAATTTTTTAAATGAGCCCTCAATGGGTTAATAAAAGGAAATATATTTATATACAGAGTTATATAGTTTCACATGAGCTTTGTAATGATACATATTTCAAGCAGATCCGATGATAAATACCTGAGATATGACCGATTATATAATCAAGCTTTAAAGGCTTATATCTCAAGAAGTTGCACCTAGCGCAAAAAACAAAACTTATTTTTCAAGTCAGCGAAAATCCTTTACCATTGGTGATATTTTGGTGCAGATCTGATTTTGCTGCTAAAATAGTTTTAAGCCAAATATAAAAAGCAAACAATTATTTTAAGAACCTATGTTATTAACAGAGCTGTAAACGAATCATTTTTTTTAAAATTAATCCGCGAATCATTCATGCACTGAATTAGGAAAATTTGGAATTAATTCTTTTTACGAAAGAAAAGAATTGAATGGAATTTGAATCAATTCAAATGAATTTGGCAAAAGTGAATTGCAATTCAATTCCAATTCAAATGAATTGCAATTCAATTTGAAATTTAATTGGCAAAATGAATTGCAATTCATTTCCAATTTATTAGAATTGAATTAAATCAAATGAAATGCAATTCATTTACAAATCATTTGAATTGATTTTGAAAAAAGACTAGTGTATCTAGAGCATACATGGGTTTTTTTAATTTTTTGCATTACTTTATCTAATGCAAATGCAAAAGAATTTCCATTGTTCCCAATGGCAATTAAAATATTTTTAAATTGCATTTGCTCAGGCAATGCAAATGCAGGTTGTGGAATCAGATGTCAATTGTAATGAATTATGGGAATGCTTCTGGTAATTCTGTTTTTAAACTACTTTATATGTAGAGATTTGTGGTTTCGATAGGTATTGCCTCGTAGTACTTTCAAATTCATAAACCTGTACTGTATTAAATATTTGAAAACCAAAATTGCCACATATGAAGGAAATGCTTTGAAAATAAGTACAATTGCCAATGGTATTGAAAGATATTTGAATTTGCATTTGGACAGGAAATTCAAATTAAACAACAAATTATACTGTAAGTATAATTTTAAGTTTTGAAATGACACACAAAACCACCGAGACACCCCAACTAATTTTTGTGTCATAGAATCCAGTGGTATACTCCGTTTTAAAAAGTTAGCTCAAAATAACGAGATATGTCGATTTTAAATTTGTAGTAGACTTAAGGTGATTTTTGATTTTATTTGAGGGAAAAACCTGCAAAAACTCTTGTTAAATCAATTTATATATTTTTTTTCCGACAAAATGTAACCGTTGAAATAATAGACATCTATTTGGAAGCAGAATTAGTTTACCTCTTACAATTAGGGGCCATAATAATTATAATAATTTTGGGATTCGGGATTCCCTATTACAAACAGATGCTACAACTTATAATCAATGTGTTCACTTTGACAGATTAGTCCCTACCCGCCGCTATAGTGCAAAATGCAACCAGTACGAAAAGCGAGATTTGACAAAACGCGATTCGCAAGTTGTTGGCGAATTTAATGTAATTCGTCCACCATTGATCCACCTTGAGAAAATAATGCTTCCGGATCTTCATATCAAGCTGGGAGTTGTAAAGAATTTTTTAAAGCGTTTGGTTCGCGTTAACGAAAATGCATTACCATACTTGAAAAACAACGCTTTTCCAAAATTATCAATTGAAAAATTAAAAGAGGGTAATTTTGTGTAACTACAAGTGTGTGACTCCAATATATTTTATGTCAATTTCTTTAACAAGTGTAGTTAACGGTCCAGATATACGGAAACTTTGAAGGGATACAAGTTTTTCTGAAATGTTAGATGAAACTGAGCTAAACGCATGGAACTCAATTCGTGCGGTAATTGAAAACGTTCTTTGCAAAAATCGTTCACCAGAGTACCGTAATTATATTGACAACATGATGAAGTCTTTCGACAAACTTGGCGTTAATATGTCGTTGAAAATCCACATGGCGAAAGATTTCATCAAACTATAATGGCATTCGAAGACCGTTTCGCTGGAAAAATAATAGACTCAATGCTTGCTGATTTCTGCTTATCGATTGCAAACAAAGAGTAAAAATTTAATAAATCAAAAAAAATTTAGTTTTTAAAGTTTTTCATTCAAATCAAATCAAAAATCGCCTTATATCTACTACAAATTTAAAAACGAAATATCTCGTGATTTCGAGCTAACTTTTCAAATGGGGCACACCACTGGAATCTACGATCCAAAATTAGGTTGACGTGTCTCGGCGTTTTGGTGTGTCATTTTCACCTACTTACAGTGTTATAATTGTCATATACTTAATTTGTCCCATGTATGACCTAGAGTAAGCATTATTCTCATTTTGTTATGTAACTAATTTTTTAAAATCAAAGACAGAAAATTCTAAAACTAGAACAACATGAAATTCCATTCTTATAATTTCTTAAAAAGAAATGAATTGCAATTAATTTTTCTAATTCATTTGAATTAAATCAAAATTAATTCAATCAAATGAATTGCAATTCATTTTGGCAACTCAAATTCGAATTGGAATTGAATTGCAATTCATTTTAGCCAAATTCATTTGAATTGATTCAAATTCCATTCAATTCTTTTGTTTTTAGTGAAAAGAATTAATTCAAAATTTTGCTAATTCGTAATGAATTGAAATCAAAAAAGGGTGATTCATTTACAGCTCTGGTAATTAAATTCAAGTCACAAAGATGCCTGAATTATGTATATCATTCAACAAAATTCATTTTATGATACAGTACAAATTTGTTGAAATCAGAGCTCGCAAAATATGATCAACCAAATTGTTCTGCCGGGTCTGCTCACTCAAAAGACCGAAAAAAATTAGACGTAATCGCTCAGTGTCTGAACAGCAACCCTCTTTTCTTTCGTTCGTGTTGTAGGTCTCGGGTTTCGGATTGTGCGTAACACACGAATCGGTCTCTTACTGACCGCTCGATACGACCAGAACTGTTCGTCGCTCATCTACTGAGGGTCAGTAAGTGAGCGAAGCAATCAAAAGGTCCCCAAAAAATGTCTTTATTTTTATTGTTGCGATTGCCTTAGATATTTCGTTCACAGGCGAAGCATTAAAGAGGAAGGGAGAAGACGATAGGGCACTCATTTGTGTGAATATGCGTATGCATTAATAGCCAGTGGCGCCGCGCAATACAAATTTAGGTAAATCAAACTATTTGTCAACAAAATGTAAATGTAAAATAAAAGACAAATATGTGTATAGGTAGTGCGACCAACTGGCCCGGAAAATCCAGGACATGGCCCGGTTTTGGAACCAATGTCCCGGTGTCCCGGTGACAGCCCCCGGATGGCCCGGATTTTTATTTTGAATTAAATTAAATAAAAATATCATTGAATTTATATTTTGTTTACCAGCAACATCTGCAAGTATAGAGCGTATATTTTCCTTGATCGCAAAATTATGGACAAAAGAAAAATCGCAAATCAAGTTAGATACTTTGAAACATATGCTATTTCTCAAATATAATTTAAAGTACGAATGCGTTGAATTTTACAAATTTTTGAAAGACTCCCCAACATTGCTGAAGCAAATTTCATCACAGGATAAATACGATTTTAAACAAAAAACGACAGAAAATTAGACTCAAATTACTTATAACATTATAATCGTCTAAATTTAAGTTGAATAATAAAGGTTTTTTCCCATAAAAAATGGCCCGGTTTTAAGTTTGAATGTTCCGGATTTTAGTAATTCTTTCGAAAAATGTCCCGGTTTCGCTCAAAATTGAGGTGGTCACACTATGTATAGGCCAAACACAATTAATCTTCATGTATTTTGTACAATGATTATAAAGTGAAATAAAAACATTAAAATGATCTCCATGACTTATGTATTTTTGCTTATAACTAAAAAATTAGGAATTAAGTCATGGTACAATAATATGTTCATGGTAAAGTCGTAAGAACAACTGTTTTCATTTTTTTCATGAGGTTCTTTGCTTCGGCTGTCACACTCACATGTATTTTGTTTTTGTACTCATTTCCATTCTTGTGTTGTTGGTATGAATTTGTGCAGAGTTTGACAGCTGAAGCGAATAAAATAAAAACAAAAGGCCTGTTGTTGCTGCTTACAACAACAACAACGCGCGCTGCTATTACTATGAAGATATTATTGTACCATGAATTAAGTTTAACAATTAATAATGACCTATCGCCACGCGCAACACACATACATGCTCAGGAGACCGTTTGCCGATTTTTTACGAAGGAAAGGGTCTCGAGTAAACACATGAGCCAAACGAGCGAACAAAAACGGTCGTCGGTTGAGCGAAGAGCAAGCCAAAGAAGAACGAAGTTTTAGAGTTTTTTCGCGACCGACAGTTTCGCATCGTATCAGTGGACGAGTGATTTTTTTCTGACAACAAGCACCAGAGAGACGAATTATTGCGAGCTCTGGTTGAAATATATGTTTTCGGAAGGTTAAAATAGACAAGTTAAAGTTTTTAAAACTACGTGGTAGTGCCTTATAATACCGAGCAATCCTAACATGAAATAATTTATCCATGTGAAAAGTTATTTTACCAAATTTCTAACTCTCGAGGAGTGTGTAAATGTGAATGTTTCACACAAAAATTGAGGACACTTGTTTTTATAAGTTTTATTGAAAAATAAGAGACCTAAACTCTATGAACTCCCTGGAAGTGTATCCTAGGAAGTCAACTACATAAGGGGTCACATGGTTATAACGATTAACCTTTGTGTCTACAGCCAAAAAATTGTACATTAACATACACCCGGCATACCCGGGTGTGTCATACACTTTGTATGTTTGCTTTCCTTAATTATATTGTTGATGGTTTTTTCCCCAATAGGTTAATATAGTGAGAGTTTATAGCTGTTGGTTTTCCATCATCGGAAATCTTAGAATATCACTTGACTAACTGTAATTTTCATAAAGAAATTGTAACAATGTAAATTTTTAAACACGCAACACTAAAATATTTTCTGCTACAGCGTCATAGTCAATCAGCGGTGGCATCGACTTCCCACTTTCTACATTTTCTAGTTTGTATACTGCAACCACGCCACGCAATTGAGAAAAAATTATTTTAAGATGTAAGCAGTAATATTAATTCAATATATAATGGCTGATGGCGAATGGTTAACTCCCCGGCAAATGCAAGCACTTAGCTTTGAAGACAGAGAACAGTACATAAATCGGCAGATGAATAGGATGATGGAGAATATAATAATATAAATTTAGAAGATTCAGATGGAGAGGAATTGCAGTACATATGATCCTGGTGATACAACTGATTCGAACGAAGATTCGGAAGTAGATCCAATATAATCTTCTGTAAATAATTGTACTTCTAGAGATGGTAGAATTTGGTCACATCAACCAACACAACGTCGCAGATTTTTGTCGCATAACATTTTGAGATGACCTATAACTGAAACAGCACGTACAATATAATGTCTTAGTAGTATACATACATTCAAACTGCTGATGTCGGTAAAAATGTGTGATATAATATCTGAAACCAATAAAAAATCAACATAGTAGTACGAACAATATATTCCTTGAAAACTGGCAAAGTATGGCATCAAGGTTTGGTGGGTATATGCCGCTACTACTTCTTATCCATACAAAGGACAAATTTATACTGGTATGGCACCTTCCGCAGAGTGAGAAAGTTACCAAGGTGAACGTGTGGTCAAAGATTTGAGTTGCAATCTTTTCCGTGGAAGTGGGCGAAGTATTGTATGTGACAACTATTTACAAGCTATAATTTAGCTTCTACTTTGATGTTACATTAAATTTATTTATTGGGCACATAATATTGGGCACTGTCAACAAAATATGTACTTTTATACCAGCCGCATTTTCTAAACTAAGAGGAAGAAGAGCTATTGAATTTTGGATTTAGGTTGTGCTTCTTTCAACTACCCACTATAACATCGAAACTGAGGGCTCCAAAAGAAAGCCAATAATGATACTGGATTACAACAGAAGCAAATAAGGTGTTGACAATATCGACAAATGCCTTGGTGAATATTCAACGAAGAGGAGAAGAAGATAGCCTTGTCTTTTTTTATAATACCATAGATGTGGCTGTATTTGCGGCTTTCGTGATCTACATGGAAAATAATCAACACTTGAAGAAATCAAGTAGACGAAGACAGTTGTTCATACAACAGTTGAGTGGAAATTTAACCGTGGCAGAAATAAAATTTTCTATACACACCTGGGTGTGTTGGCTGTAGATAAAAGGGGTAAATCACAAAATCTACTTCTAAATTTGGTAAAAACAATTTTGGTTACATTTTTTATTTTTTTTTTTACATACAACTCAAAATATATCTGTTTTAAAATGGACAACACACCCGGGTGTGTGGGTGTAGACACAAAGGTTAAGCGAGTACACGTAACGAAGAAATGAATTAAACGAAAACTAACCCTTATTTATATTGCGCCTACTAGTTCCAGATTATACCTCATGACAGTATAATAAATTGGGCATAATTAGAGTATGTTTTGGGTTGGGTACAAAATTCTGTTCGACGAAAATTCTGCTTTACAAAATTCTGTTTTACAAAATTCTGTTTTTCAAAATTCTGGTTTCCAAAATTCTGTTTTTCAAAATTCTGTTTCACAAAATTCTGGTTAACAAAATTCTGTTTGTAATTACATTTTCAGTTAAATAAAAAATTATTTGAAAAAAATCGCGGGATTTGTTTCAAATAATTTTTTATTTAACTGTAAATGCAATTAAAAAAACACATACATAAAAATAAAACAATTAAGAAATCACTTTGCCCTAACTTTCCCTTACATTTTAAAAAAAATACTGTTTAAAAAAACACTTTGCAAATTTAAATAAAATGCATCACATACACTGTGTGTTTGGTCAAAAATTATGTTCCAGCATTTTATTTAAAATTAGTCGCAATTGTGTTGTTTAATGTGTCGTTTAATGTGTCGTTTAAAAAAATAAAAATGAATAAAGTGCAATTAATAAAAACCAATAAAAATAAAGAAATGTTGTGTCTCAACGGATATTTTTATTATTTGGAAATGAAAAGACAAAAAGGAACCTTTAATTGGACGTGCTCGAGAAGAATTCCAGATAAGTGTTCCTCTCGAATAATAACAGCAATGGAAAATAACGAGCATGTTTTAATAAGATATCCAAAAAAGCATACCCACGAACCTATTGCTAGTGCAGTGGAAATATGCAGAACAAATAAAATAAAATGGTTTCTCATTACATCCCATGAAGGGACTGGGGAGAACTTCTCACAATCACTGAGCTGTGTGCTCTTCCAGTTTTCACTCACCGATTGGGACCTACAGTTTTACACCGATTCCGAACGGTAATTTGAGAAGCTTTTTCATGGCTAGATACTCGATAGCGTCGCCGTCACTATGCGAGGTGACCGCCGCCGAAAGACATTTTAAGGTGGTCAGAGCCGGGTTCGAACCCAGGATCTCATGTACAAGAGCCGCGCACACTAACCATTGCACCACCGACGGCCACATGCAGAACAAATACTTTTGTAAAATATGCCGCTATAAACAAACCCCTTAATCCAAGTCAAATAGTGCAACAATCGGTGGTAATTACAAACTAAAAATGTCGCGATTACCTTCCCTCGAAGTACGCGCAAAAGCGAAAAATAGGATACACTCGGAATGAAATGGCACTTTTCAGAGAGCCGCAAGCAATAGATGAAATAGATTACCCTCAAAATCTATACGTTTTGGATAACGAATTATTTATATTGGCAGAAGAGAAAGTGGGATATGAATATATGGTTATATTCGGCACAAAATCATCAATTCAACTTCTACAAAAACGCGATTGTTGGCTCGTTGACGGCACTTTTGATGTTGTGCCCACAATAATGCGCCAACTCTTTTCCGTTCATGGAAGGATTGAACGAGAGGTCGTCCCACTCCTATTCTGCCTAATGTCCAAAAAATCCGCAGTACTCTATGAAGCATTTTTTTTTTTTTTTAATGTTTAGAAAATGCTTTCCAGATTCGCAGATACGAGGGTGCTTTTTCCATTTTTCCCAGATATTGTGGCGCCGTATTCAAAAAGAACGGTAAGAATTTTTAATAACTTTTATAATTTATAGTAATGAACTTGTACTATGTACAACATTATCATTTCAGATTGGTTACTAAGTACGGAAATGACGAAAATTTCTCACTGCAAGTAAGATGTTTAAAAGCGCTTGCGTATGTTCGTCCAGAAAAGGTAGCCAAATATTATTCGAAGCTCCGAAGAACATTTGAAGATGAAGATATTATTAAATTGGCCACCTGGTTCGAGGCTAATTATGTCTATAACGCTTGTAAATACCCACCTGAATTTTGGACGATATTTGATTGCGAGTATTCTGAAAAATACCCGAAAACTACAAACAATGTCGAGTCATGGCACCGACGTTTGAGTTTGTAGTTGGACGAAAAAAAAGCGGACTCTACAAAATTGTAGAACATTTAAAAGGAGAATTAATCTATTCTCAAAATATTGTCTCAAAGATTGAGAATGGAGAAAAATTAAAAAAAAATTAAAGAAATGTAAAAAAAAAAATATTTCACGTATTGTAAAAAAAATTAAATCGTTTAAGAAAACTACAATATCTAAAAAGAATAGCAAAAAACTTAGTTTATAATTAATTAAATATTGTTATCAGTTAAATTGAATTGCTATGATTTTTTATTATTTTTAACTTTGTCTTAATTTAATTGATTAATTGTGTTTTTATTTAATGTTTGTTATTTTTTTTTCTTTTAAATTAATATGTTTTTCAATGATATGAATTTTTTTAGATCGATTTTGAAAATCCATGAATCTGTTTAATTATTTATTACATATTTCATAATTTGTTTCCAACGAATAAATATCTAACCATACACATACTTTATTATATGTTTAATTTAATGGCATTTTATATTTTTTTATAGGGGAATAACATATTTCAAAAACCAGAATTATAATAGACAGAATTTTATTAAAAACAGAATTTTGTAAAACAGAATTTTAGTCAGACAGAATTTTTTTTTTGGAAAAAAAACAGAAGTTTTGTAAGACAGAATTTTGGAAAACAGAATTTTGTGGCTATCCCGTATGTTTTATGCTTTTTTGAATCGCTTGGCAAAGCAAGACACGTATTATATAAACTTCGAAGCCCATAGCAAATACATTTAATGACATTGTTCAAATGGTGATCAAAATTTAATATGCTACCAATAATAACTCCCAAACATTTAAAAAATTCAACGAATTCTATCACCACATCGTTATAAATCAACTTTAATTTATTCTCACTATGTCGAGAGAAAATAAAATAGCCTTAGACTTCGACGGGTTAACATTAAGTCTATTGTTATACATCCACAAGCTCAGTTTTTCCAACATGTAATCAACCTTAGCTTGCAAAACGTCTACAGAATTATGGTCGAAACAGAAATACAGAAATTATACGAAAACAGTAAGCAAAATTCACCTTAACTACTAAAAAGGTCAATAATAAACATTATAAATAAAATCGGACCAAGAACAGAACCTTGGAGGGACTCCACTACTGACAGGTAACACATTTGACGACACTCCATTTACAGAAACAAACTGACTTCTTCCACAGATATACGATGAAATTAGACTACTCGCACTAGTACTCATACGAGGACGGATCAATAAGTCCGTGACTTTTCGAACTTCCCTTGTTGTTATATGAAATGCAACACTGCTCCCATCAAGTACCACCTGCTAATAGACTACTGTCAAATTTTGAGCAAGCTCTGTCATTTACTTTGCGTTTAACAGCTGTTCAAAACATACAACCTCCCAATAAGCACATCGGATCCGAATCGGCTCCGGATCGGATCCGACTTATCTGAATTGATTTCGAGATCGGGTCCGATCTCGATTCGAGATCGGTTACTAAAGCGGCCGCAATTCCTCCTTCGATCTTGAAACGAGAAGTGGATCCGATATCGAAATGAGGTCGGGTCCGATCTCGAAATCGAGAATGGGCCTGATCTCGAAACGAGAACGGATCCGATGGGTAAATCATATCGGATTCAGTCTCGAAATAATTTCGTATTAAAATTTGTACCGGAAAATGAAAACGCAAACAAAATCAATGTGAAGAATTTAGTCGGTACAGCGTTACCTGCAACCACGTCGAATATAGAAACATGTAAATTTTTTATAAATTAATTTATTTTACTGCGGCACTCCTTCACTTCCAATCGGATCAGAGAAAACGAAATCCGATGTTTCGGGCTCAAACCGGATCCCAATCGGATCAGAGAAAACGAAATTCGATGTTCCGGATTCAAACCGGATCCGAATCGGATCAGCGTAAACGAAATCCGACGCGTCAGACTCAAATCAGATCCGAATCGGGTCCGGGTCCGACTTTGTGCTTATTGGGCTCGTGCAGTTTTTTAAAAATGGAAAAAAGTGAATTTCGAGTGCTCATTAAACATTATTTTTTGCGAAAAAAAACCGTCAATCAACCCAAGGAAAGGCTTGATAAATACAATGGGGACACCATCGATTTCAATGGTAAAAAAGTAGTTTACTGACTTTCATTGTGGTCGCACAAGTACAAATGACTCTGAACGTTCTGGACGGCCAATTGAGGTCAATACACCCGGAAATGTCGAAAAAATCCACGATATGTTGTTGGCCGATCGAAGAGTAAAAGCGCGTGAAATAGGCATTTCCTATGGCAGTGTGGTTTCGATTTTAAATGATCAATTGGGTTTAAGAAATCTATCTGCAAGATGGGTGCCGCGTTTGCTCTCAATTGACCATAAATGCACGGGTGCACACATGTGTAGTCTCAATGCCAAAATTCCATGAATTGGGATACGAATTGGTACCATATCCGCCATATTCTCTGGATTTAGCCCCCATTGACTATTTCCTACTTTCAAACCTAAAGAAATGGCTCGGTGGAAAGAGATTTAGCTCCAACGATGAAATTATTGATCAAACAAATGTCTATTTTATGGACCTCGAAAAATCATATTTTTGGAAGGGATTCAAAAATTGGAGAAATGTTGGACTAAGTGTATTGAGCTAAATGGAGATTATGTTGAAAAATCCGCCCTCGTACCATAGTCTCCAAACAAGTTTCCTACCAGGATATCATGATCTTTCTGTCAAAGGCCTTTCCTAAGTATAAAGATAATAGCACACATATTTTCCTATCATAGATATTCTGAAAAAAATTCTTTTAAATTTTTTAGTACGGAAACTTTTCTGATTTAAGTGTCAGAATGACATATTTTAATCTTTAGTCAATTTAAGTAAATACGTATTTCAGCTTTTTCGAAATGCTCACTAGTTCTCGATTTACCAAAAATTCAATGCGGTGGGAACATTACGTTCTAAACACGGCAAAAAGGGTATAAAACAAGGAGATCATTGTTGTATAGATATAATTTTTTTATTTTATAATACATTTTCAGAGGTACTCTGACCCAAAATTTGAATATTTAGAATTACTGCAATCTGTACCTCGTTCCTGTAGTTCGCGAATCGCAAAACTTTTCACATTAAACATGAAACAAACAATTCCATCGTTTCTCGATTTGTAAGTAAAGTGTTTCTGTATATCGATGCGAAAAAAAGCAATGCTGCTGACGTTTTTATTGGAATATTCCAAGAAAGCTGTCAAGTAATATAAAAATATATATAAACAAAATAAGGTAGTGCGAAAAAGAACAAAAAACAGAAGTTCTTTTAAGTGATTCTCACTGCTCCTTACAATTTGTATTAGAATTTAACACACCAAATCGTCTCTTGCGAATTCCAAATTAGTTGACATATATTCAACTACATATATTTTCTATTTGCTTTTCAGATTTTTGTGTAATATCACTAGGTCACAAAAAACAAACTTTTCTCTGTTATTTGTTTCTAGCATACTTTTTCTCGTGGATTTTGACCTGAACACGAAAATGAATTTTAAAAATTTTTCTGTCGATTGGTTTTCGAGATAAAAATTTTTGAATTTTTTTTTTTAAATTTTTGGAGGTACTCTTACAATTTTGAGCATATCTTTCGTCTTCTTTGACCGATTTGATCCTACTACTACTCAAATTAAAGACAATTGAGCCGTCTACAACTCATTCTCTCATTTTCAAATCGGGTTAGTAGTTTTGATGTTGGCGGCTTAAAAAGGTTAATAAACTGCGTTTTTTTAGTAAAGATGTGGCTGAAAAATTCATATAAAATATAAAACGCGATGCTAACAGCGATCTTAATTTTTTTACGTATAGCTGGCACTTTTCCAAAGAAAAGAATGAGTTGTAGACGGCTCAATTGTCTTTAATTTGAGTAGTAGTAGGATCAAATCGGTCAAAGAAGACGAAAGATATGCTCAAAATTGTAAGAGTACCTCCAAAAATTTAAAAATTTTTATCTCGAAAACCAATCGACAGAAAAATTTTAAAATGCATTTTCGTGTTCAGGAGGTCAAAATCCATGAGAAAAAATATGCTACAACCAAATAACAAAACGACTGTTGGCTAGTGTATTTAGGAAAAATTAATTGAAAAAAAAATATATAACAAAAAGATATAATTGTTGTCTTCTCCACTTAAAATATAATTTTTAATTTCTTAAAAAGCCTTTTTATAGAAACAGGATTAAAATCTCGCACCGTTTTAATTTGTATTTTTAACGTTTAAAATTTAAAATCTTTCGACTCCCTACTTTTTAGAAACAGTTTTTTTCGCATTTTCCCAATAAACATAAAAAAACTGTATGTGAAAGAAAGATTTCGCAAAAAAAAAAATGTAGAAACAGTCATATGTGAAAACCGATATTTCATGTGAAAACTTTTGGGTTTCGAGAACTACAGAAACGAGATACAGATATTTAAACCAGAAAAAACTTGAAACCAAAAACTTAACAATTCGTTTTTTTGCAAAATATTCTTGACCAAAGGATGTGAAAGGACATGTTTTATTTGCCGTTGGACGCCCTGTAAATATTCATATGATATTAATATTGCATACATTGTCTTTACATAAAGTAAATTTTTTTTAAACTAAAAAAATACCTTTTTTAAAAACGGTCCAGCTAGACACGAAATATTTCGGGAATCAGCAGAAAACAAACCAAGATACATTTTGAGGGGTTGCCAAAAAACACTTCTTTCACCACCACACAATGTGAGTCGGTCTAATGTACATACATTGGCAAATTAAGATTAACATCATGATTGTCAATGTCAAGTTTGTATCCTCCACAATGCAAAAGATAAAATGATTGTCTTGCTAAGAGTGTAAAAAATGCAGAAAGTATTCAAGTAAATAATAACAAAACTATTGCAGGGTATACATTTTAAAGATCCACTGAGTGTTTTTCAACGATATCTTCCTAAAAACAAAATGAATTTAACCAAGATACATAAATACGTAATTTATTTGAACACCATGTTAATTGATACAAACAAAACAAACGTTTGCTAAGAATTGTTTATTTCATTTAGTATTATATAGAGCATACCATAGAGTAATAACGTATAGAGTAGTCAACTCTCTCTTAGAAAATTGATGACATTTGGTGTGTTACAGATGGGCGGTTGGATGCTGGAAAGTATTGCTTTAATAATACCAGATAGAGGCAATGGCTCAAACCAACCAACAATATATCAGAAACGCCATTTTGTTTGGTGCGTTAACACTTTTGTGTAAACACACCACAAATATATACTAACAATAAAATACAACAAAAAAAGTCCAAAATACGTTTAAATTTCACAGTTTTTCATCGAAACGACATGAAAATTTTAAGTCAACAATTTTTGTAATTCCACCTGGTGTAAGTCAATTTACGTCAAATAACTCTCTATCGCACCGACGGCACCACGAATAGTGTGAAAGGAAATGTCAGATGAGAAGACTGGCAGCCCTATATGACATTACTCTTATGGAGCATACATAGAATTTCCCCAGAAATATAATAGAAATGAATTATGTTAATTTATCAATATCGGTAGACTTTATACAAGTTAATGGGTCAATTGAAAAGTACAAATCTCTTTCCCTCCGTCAGTAATATAAATCATTGCTATAATATTTTTTAATTCAATTCTTACAAATTTATTCAAGCTCAAGACCTTTTCAAATAATATAAAGCTCATTAGCTTTATATTACTTTCAAAAAAGTCGAGCATAAAAATGTTCCAATGATACCAAGGCTGTCTGTATAGCTATTTCGGGTCTTGCCAAGATCTTCCTTCATCAGCAGACCTTTTTGGGTATGTTTTCGGTGAATTCTTCAAAAATATATATCTAGAAACACTCATCATACTAATGAGAATTCCTTTATATACACGTTTGAAGAATACCAAGCTCTACCATTGGAACACTTTCATGTATAACTCTTTTTTATCATGTCGAAAACCCATGGATTTTCAACAGGCATGATTTGTTTTTGTTTTGTCATTACAAAACAACAAAACAGATGGTTGCCATCAACAACCCTGGCTGTTTAAAACCAACGGGTTTTCGACATGATAGAAAAGAGTTGTGCATGAAAGAGTTCCATTGGTAGTGCTTGGTATTCTTCAAACGTGTATATAAAGGAATATGGTGAATGTGGTGACCGATAAGCAGTGTGCGCTGAAAATGTGAAGATACCACTTAGATTCATCCACTGAAGATCAGGAGGTAATGATTGTAGAAAGTGGAAAATTGTAAATTCGAAGGACTGCTAGCCCACATGCATCAACTTATTTACAGTATGTCAAGAAAGTGTTTTGACACTAGAACAAAATTGTTTCTTTGATATTATTCATTGAAACAACAACATATTCTGTTGTAAATTGGTTTGTATTTTTATGCGTTTTCCTTAATTGGCATCTCGACCATCGAACTGTAGCAAAAAAATAATAATACCTGTGAAAGATGAAACAGAACACAAACAACAACAAAAATAACGCATAACTGTGCTTGTCAATAAAGTGTTTTTACAACTCTCTCTCTCTGAGCAAATTCGTAGTGAGTAATACAATTACCGTTATTTTTTTGAAGTGTGCTTGTCGATTAGGCAGGTTCTTAGTGATCTAGATGAGTTTTGTTTGATAAACACTTCAGTAGTGATATTATTACTGAGAGATTAGGATGCCTGGCAAACGAATTTCATTTGAAGTTATCCAGTTGATGTATTATAATCATCATATGGGTAAAAGTGTGCAAGAGTTGGCCGAGATGTTTTCCTTAACAAGGCAGACAGTATATAATATTTTAAATCCCGCCAAAAACAAGGATCGCTTGGAACCAAAGCCAACCAGCGGCCGCCCAACGAAAGTATCGGAACGGATAGAACGTATATTGATAAGAAAAATAGATGGAAACCCAAAAATTTCGACCAGAACTTTTTAAGGGAAAATCAATGAAGAATGTGGTGGACAGATATTAAAAAGGAACCAGTACACATCGCGAGTCTCTCGAAGAAAACCATTCCTTTCAGCACTAAATATTGAAAAGAGGTTATCGTTTTCGAAAATATATGTTGAGAAACCTGGTGACTATTGGAATGATGTTATATTTTATGATGAGACTAAGATTATGCTTTACTACAATGATGGGCCCAATAGAGTATGGCGTCAGCCCCTTGAAGCATGAAGAAACCACAATATTATACCAACTGTAGAATTTGGCAAATTTTCGGTAATGGTGTGGGGGTGCATTTCCAGCAAGGGAGTTGGAGATTTAGTATTTATAGAAAATACCATGGATTCATAGCATTATTTAAATATATTGAAGGGTCATTTGATGTCAAGTGCGCAAAAAAAGACACACGTGTAACTTCAAAAAGGGTTACACGTGTGTCTGTTCCAACTATCGCGGTATCAGTCTTTTATTCATGCGTATAAGGTCTTGAGCGTATTATGTGAAGGACTAAAACCAATTGTTGAAAACCTGTTTGGACCTTGTCAGTGTGGTTTTAGACCAGACAAGTCCACGACTGACCAAATATTCACGCTGCGCCAAATCCTGGAAAAGACCCACGAAAAGCAAATCGATACATACCATCTTTTTGTCGATTACAAAGCTGCTTTCGGTAGCCCCATGCGGTGAAATTTGTACGAAGCTTTGTCTGAACTTGGCATTCCGGCAAAACTGATCCGCCTCTGTAATGACGCTGACCAACACCAAATCAGCAATGAAGGTGGGGAAAGATCTCACTGAACCATTCTGTACCAAGCGAGGACTGAGACTAGACGAACAAGACCATTAACATGATAAGCCATATGTTGCTGGCGTATGCTGACGATATAGACATCATTGGGCGAAATTTGCGAAAGGCTACTGCAGTATTTTTAAGAATCGATAAAGAATCAGCGAAGGTGGGACTTGCTGTTAATGAGGGCAAGACAAAATTGATGGTGTCAACGACTAGACAAACCTCTCGACTTGGTCCGTACTTGAACGTCGACAACCGATTTAACTTTGAAGTGGTTGATGAAGTTATTTACCTTGGATCCGCCGTGAACAACGATAAATAGAAGAATTGTACTTGCAAATAGATAATATTTTGGGTTTAAGAACAAACTCCTCTCGATAGACAAAAGTCCAGCTGTACCAGACTCTCATTTTACCAGTCATGACATATGGCTTCGAAACTTGGGTCATATCGCAAGCGTATGAAAAACACATGGGAGTATTCGACAGAAATATTCTCCGTAAAGTATATTGTCCTGTTAAAGAAAACGGCGAGTACCGACGTGGTTGGAACCAAGAGCTTTATAATTTATATTCTAACGTGGGCATAGCTAGGCGAATCAAATTATCAGAAGGGACGAAGATCAGCTAGCGCGAAAGGTTGTCGATAACGTACCCGATAGAAGCTGGAAAAGAGGACGACTAAGACTCCGATGGAAAGACCAGGCCGAAGAATCCCTGCGTATCCTTGGTGTTACAAACTGGCGATAAAAGACGAAGAATAGAACCAGTTGGAGAAATATGCTAAAAAAAATTTATTTGTTTGTTTAATTAATACATACAGTGGTGGCCAAAACATATGCAACTAAGATTGGCTGCCTTTAACAGGGTCTACATGTTTGTATAATTGTACAAAAAGCGCAATGATAATTCAATAAATAATAAACGGCATTAAGATTTTTAAAAAAATTCAGAATGTACAGCTTTTGTTTACATTTCCAAGTTATCGGCATTTTTATCGATAAATATTAAAATCGGAGTGGACAAAACATATGCAACTCTCCTATTTCGTTTTACTCTCCAATTTCGTTTTTATAATTATTTTGATCGCTGTTCTTCATATAACTAAATAGAAAGCCTGTGTTAAGAGATTTGTAGGAATATTCAGTATTATTTTGTTATTTTTTTCCTATTGAAGCTAAAATAGAGTTCGTTTTTAAATGGCGCGCGATAAATTCGGATTTGAGCTCAGACGGAAAATTGTGAATGCTTATTCTTATGGAATATCACAGAAAGACATTGCCGAGAAATATAATGTTCATAAAAGTTCAATATCTCGCATTATTTCTACTTAAAAAAAAAAACTTCAGAAATTTGTATTCCACACCAAGGTGGTCGACCGCGCAAGACAAGTGATCGGACGGACAATTTGATCATCAGACACGTGAAATAAGACCCATTTAACTCTTCCTCCTAAATAACTGCAAAATTCAAATATCAATTTCTGCTCGAATAATTCGTAGACGCCTTTTGCAGGCCACTCTAATCGAACGAAGTCCTGCAAAGAAACCGCTTATATCAACTTGTAATCAGAAAAAGCGTTTAGTTTGCTTAAGACTATTTAAATTTGCTAGGAAGTAAATGCAGGGCTGTCTTGTTTAGTGACGAATCAAAATTTAATACTATTGGCAGCGATGGCATGGGTTACGTATGACAACTAGTAGGATGACGCATCGATGCACTATACTGCAAAAAGACGGTCAAGCATGGAGGGAGAAGTGTAATAATGTGGGAATGCTTTTCTGGTGCTGGTGTTGGTGCGCTGCATAAAATTGAGGGCATTATGAACCGATTTGTGTAGAAAGACATTTTAGAAATGGTAATGCTTCCATATGCCGAGTACGATATGCCATTGTGGTGTGTCTTCCAGCAAGACAACGACCCCAAACACTCATCGAAAGTGGTTAGATCGTGGTTTGGTGAAAACAGAGTTACGGTTATGGAATGGCCACCACAATCACCAGACTTATATCCCATCGAGAAACTCTAGGAAATCATAAACCAAAAAATTGAGTGGGAAAATTGTAAAAGTTCTGATATTTTGTTTAGACGACTGAAAGATGCTTGGAAATCAATCCCAACAAGCGTCATTGTCATACTAATAATATCAATGCCTCGAATATGTCAGGCTGTAATGGACAACGCATTTGCTAGAAAATATTCGATTCGTTTGCTTTGAACTGCGCTTGATTTTATTGGTTGCATATGTTTTGGCCACTGAAATACAAGAATGAATATGTATTTTTATTTTTTTTTTCATACATTTTTCTAAATATATATGGAGTAGATCCTCTTGCAGTTATAAATGAGCGAGAACCGAATATGTGAACAATATGAATATTTTATTGAGAATGGAAAAATAATTAAATTCTATTAAAATTATTGACAGAGTATTTTAAACAGGAAAAGCAAATTACAAGTTTATAAAACTATAGTGAACAAAACAAGTATTTGAGTTTGAACAGTATCTAACAGATCCCTTGTCCTTATTTTTAAAGTCCTTGTCCTTATGTATAAAATTTAAAACAAAAAATTGCTAATTTTATTTTCAGAAAATTTTTACGTCATTTTTCGTAAAAGATGCATTTTGGTTGCATTTGTTTTGGCCACCACTGTATGTGTAAGACATCTGACTTCATAAGGTTGTAAAATAGTCAATAAAAGTAAATAAAAAAATGTTTAAGTTTAAATTAACATATTACAGCTTACGTTTGTTAGATCTAAGGGCACATTTTCGGTTTATGGTCGTGATATTATAATTAATGTTGCAAATATATACCAATATCAAATCTAATCTCATTATTAGTTGTGGTTCTAAATCAAGTAGTTCTACTTAACATTTTAAAAGGCGACCGTCTGTCGCTGTCTGATATGTAAACCCAACCGAAACAGTAGCCAAGAGTAAATGAATATGCTCTCATTTATACAGCGCAATTAATCTCATGATGTCTCTAAGACATTTAATACACGTGTTTATGAGCGTTTCAACGAGATCAAATGTCAATATATTTTGCAAAATACAATATGATACTATAATATATTCATGACGATAAGGAAACACAAAAACTTTACTCATTCGATTTCAATATAAATATGTGTAGGTAAATTTACAATCAAATAAGTAACAAGGAAAAACAAACACTTTCAATTTAGACAAAGTCCGAGTAACGTTTGTCGTGTTTATTTATTTACTTTATACTAAAGTACTTTAACCCACTAGCACTAATTCCCAGTTTTCAAAATTTATTTGTTTTCATAAACAATTAGCAATTAATAATAATAATAATAAAAAATCGTAATCAAAAGTAAAATAAATTTGTGTTATTAGTTAATCATCGACTAGGAAATTATTACAAATGACTCAAAATCTATATAGAGAACTAACTGTGTGTTGTATCCATGCTCAGGCAGGAAATCAATTTCCAATCATATATTCACTATGTACATACATACATAGTATGGACAGAGAGCGGGTATACATTAAAATATTTAACTTGACGGTTGACTTAGTGATTGTGTTTACTTTCATGGTAAACATTTTCAATATAGTAGTTTGCGTAAAACAATTAAATGTTATTCACCATTTTGTTTCCATATTTTCATTGTTAGTCAAATAGATGTGTATTTGAATTGATATTTTTTAATGAATGTGGGCTTGAGATTTTATATAAATAACTCGTCAATCAATAATTTAAAAATTACTTTTGTTTATGACCGCACAATCGTCGCGTATAAACGTACAAATGTATATTAGGGTGTACTGAAAACAATTTCTTGGAGGGGAAGGAAGATGGGTATTGAAGAGCTGATTACGGGAATTGTATACCATGGTGGTTATAGTCCCCTACCGGTCGTTGCAGTTTCAGTTCCAGACGCAAAGAATAAATATTTTTATTGGTAAAAATTTTGAAATTATATTTTTCTAATTACACTACTCAACAAAATGAAAAAAATTTCATGTACTCCGGATGCGATAATTTTTTCTGTGTAGATAACCTTGAGATGAGCTCGAAAAACGCAATAAAAATTTTTTTTTTCGTTTTGTTTTTTTTTGTTTTTTTTTTTAAAATTTTAAAAAATTTTTTTTGGTTAATTTGTTTTTGTATGAAAAATTGTTTCAGCAACTAACAAATCTCGTCAAAATATATACTAAATGGATGGTAGTAGACCCCAAAACATAAATAATGTGCGTCTTCATTCATCGGCTAGCTACAGCGGTCGTAATCGGTTGTTGAATCAGGAATTTTACCGAAAATTTACAAGTGAAAGCCCCTTAAAGCATTTTAAAAAAATATTAATTCACAGAGTTGTATTTTATACGCAATGTGGCAGGTTTTAGAAATCAAACAAGCTACTTTTTAAGAAAATCCATCAATTAATAATGAAGTTGTGAATTTTTTCGCTAAAGCCCCCGAATCTACTTTTTAGTTCGAACATTGCATTTTACCTTTGAAATTATCTCACTAGTCAACCAAATGAAAAAATGTCATGTACTTCTAATGAAGTATTTTTTTCTGTGTAGATAACCTTCCGATGAGCTTGAAAAATACAACAAAAACTTTGTCTATGGTAAGGTTTTTTCTTTTTTATTACAAAAAAAAATTAAAATTTGTTGGGTGACAAAAATATCGTGAATTTTTTCGCTAAAGCCTTCAGAATCTACTTTATAGTTCGAACATTGCATTTTACCTTTGATATTGTTGTGGGTCTGTTTCTCTTATCAGGAACCAGATATAGTCCCCCATCATAGCTTCGTTCCAAAATCCTTGGTATCGGTGCTCTATTTCTTTCATTTGCTGATGAAAACGCTCGCCATGCTCGTCACTCACATCGCCCAGGTTGCCCGGAAAGAAGTCCAAGTGCGAGTGTAGAAAATGTATCTCAAGCGACATATTTGCTCCAATTTTTTTATAATTTTGGAGTAGTTGTTCGCCGATCTCTCTGTAATTTAAGCTTTTGTTGTTTCCAAGGAATCCGGAAACAATTTGCCGAAATGAGTTCCAAGCTGCAGATTCATTTGGTGATAAAATGTGCTCAAACTGTTGGTCTTGCAACAACTTTTTAATTTGCGGGCCGTCGAAAACGCCTTCCTTAATCTTTGCCGACGAAAGGTGAGGAAAAATGGTTTTTAAATAGGTGAACGCTTCACCATCTCTGTTGAGAGCTTTCACGAAGTTTTTTATGAGTCCGAGCTTTATGTGAAGAGGTGGGAGAAAAACATTTTAATTTTTTATGAGTGGTGTATATTTCACATTGTCGCTGCCGGTGATGAAGTTAACTCGTTCTGTCCAACTCCTCCTGGTGTAATGATGTTGACGATCGCGGCTGTCCCAAAGGCAGAGAAAACAACAGTACTTTGTAAATCCACCTTGTAATCCACAAAGGATACCGATAACCTTAAGGTCGGCACAAACTTTCCAATCGTGCCTCTTATAGTTAAGGCACTTTAGTAGATTGTCCATGACTTCGTATGTGTCAACGGAATGAGCAATTGTAATCGAGGGTTTCTTGTTGCCGTTGTGCAGTAAAATTGCTTTAAGGCTCTGCTTGTTGCTGTCGGTGAAAATACGCCACTCTCCTGGATCGTAAGAGTACCCGAGTTCACCAAATAATCCGCGAATGTCCTTACAAAAACAGATGTTGCCTTTTTTTGTGAAGTACCTTGCGTATGGTTCATGACGCTTCCTGTAGATTGTTGTCACCACACCAGGAGCCAAGAAACCGAACTGTTTCATGCGCGATGCATGCAACTCTGCATCTTCCTTGGAGAATTTCAGTTCTCTAATCCAATCGTTCAGTTCTGCTTGCGAACATAAGCGTTGACCTCCATGCAATGTATATGTTGACTCGCATTCTGATGTGGTTTCTACTGTCTCCGGATCTGATGTTGGATCTATCGCCTCATTATTAGATGCCCATCTTGAAACGGACGGTTGCGGGTCCACTGGTTCTTCGGAAAATGGCACTGGAAAAGTCACTGTTGAAACAGCAGCGTAAGTCCATCGTATATTTTTTCCCACGCCGGTTTTTTTGCTAAGACAAAAGTAGCAATCTGTTACATGGCAAAGCGGTTCTCTCCAAAGCATTGGCATGATGATTCTCGGCTGTTGTCTGAAAGAATTTCAATAATAAGTTATATATGTTCTTGAATTTCGTAATCCTTGAGTCAGCTAGCTGTACGTAGCAACTTGGACATAGAGCACTTGGTGTCCACCGCTCATCTATGTTTGAGACCTGTAAATTGAAGCTCTCTTCAAATGAATCTCTCAATTTAGGTGAAAAACAACGCTTGTTTTTTTCAGAAACGTATTCTCCGCATATGTAACAAAAATTACTTGGATTGGTATTGCATTCAAATCCTCGCGAACGTTTGCTCATTTTGAGGTTACTGCGAAAGTAAGTGATATTTGGCAATGTTCATCCTTAAATACCTAAAATATCTAAAATAAAATCAAGCACAACAGGTAGTGGTTAAGGTAGTTGCAGAGGTAGCAGAGTGACCAACAAAACGCATTGTTGCGTAGTGACATTACTACCTTCCGTTATTATTTTGTAAACATACCCATGTGCAATATCTATAAGTGATACATACCAGCAAAGGTGCGCATACATTGAGCCATCCCTCACTGCGATTGTTGCATTTTTCAAGCTCATCTGAAGGTTATCTACACAGAAAAAAATACTTCATTAGAAGTACATGACATTTTTTCATTTGGTTGACTAGTGAGATAATTTCAAAGGTAAAATGCAATGTTCGAACTAAAAAGTAGATTCGGGGGCTTTAGCGAAAAAATTCACAACTTCATTATTAATTGATGGATTTTCTTAAAAAGTAGCTTGTTTGATTTCTAAAACCTGCCACATTGCGTATAAAATACAAAAAAATGCACTCTGTGAATTAATATTTTTTTAAAATGCTTTAAGGGGCTTTCACTTGTAAATTTTCGGTAAAATTTTGTAAAATTCCTGATTCAACAACCGATTACGACCGCTGTAGCTAGCCGATGAATGAAGACGCACATTATTTATGTTTTCGGGTCTACTACCATCCATTTAGTATATATTTTGGCGAGATTTGTTAGTTGCTGAAACAATTTTTCATACAAAAACAAATTAACCAAAAAAAAATTTTTAAAATTTAAAAAAAAAAAAAAAAAAAAAACCAAACGAAAAAAAAAATTTTATTGCGTTTTTCGAGCTCATGTCAAGGTTATCTACACAGAAAAAATTATGGCATCCGGAGTACATTTTGACTGTTGACTAGTGTTATGCTCATCACCGGAATTCTGTAACTTTGTATCGAAAAAAATTGTTAATACAAAATTTCAGAATTTTTTCAATTTAACTACCGAGTTACATCGTTAAAAGAATTCCGGAAATTTTGATATAGTATACTTTTTCACGCCGTCGTGGCCGTCGGTGGTGCAATGGTTAGTGTGCGCGGCTCTTGTACATGAGATCCTGGGTTCGAACCCTGCTCTGACCACCTTCAAAAAAAATTTCTTTCGGCGTCGGTCACCTCGCATAGTGACGGCGACACTATCGAGTATATAGCCATGAAAAAGCTTCTCAAAATACCGTTCGGAATCGGTGTAAAACTGTAGGTCCCAGTGAGTGAAACCTGGAAAGCGCACAGCTCAGTGATTGTGAGAAGTTATCCCCGGTCCCTTCAAGGGATGTAATGGGAAACCATTTATTTATTTATTTTATACTTTTTCACGGCGTCATTTTGAAGTCTTGATCAAGCAATGCTCCTCAATTTTCTAGATGTCGTTGAAAGCAATAAATGGGTTTTTTTTTTCGAAAAAAAGTCAAAAAATATGACATTAAAATTCAAAAATTTCATATCAACAGAAAAAATAATTTTCAACAAAAATATCACTTCGAAACAAGAATACAACACGTTACTTAAAGTAGAATATCTGATCGCAATCGAAGTGCCGTCCGGTTGTTGAGAATTCTCAGACACTCTTAACGGTTTTGGCATCTGCGACCACAGAAGTTGATACAGTTTTTGCGCGGGGAAGTTTTTATATTAAAAAGACGTTCCGGCATGTTCATCTTTGGGCGGTGTTACGAGGTTTCTCTTATTGATATCCCAACACCGGCCTTATGGCTTTGAAATTGGTTTTTATTTAAGAAACAAATGCTGTTATATAAAACCATTTAAATTTTGTCACATTTTCCCTTGTTTAAATTATTTTCACAAAAATTTCCCACAATTTTGAATAAACGTCAATGAGAATTATAGGAAACTTCAATGAAAGTGACAGGAGAACAGGACAGCAGAACAAAGTTGACAATGGGCGCGCTATATCTTTTATTTTCTTTATCTATGTTTCCGGGTACATATTTCTAAAAGTATTTCGTGAATTCGCTTTTATATTTTGATAATATTTTCAATTAAAATACAAAATTGGAAAAGTGGGAAGGAAACTATGTTTGATAGAAACTTCAACGGCCGGTAGGGGACTTTAAGTAATAGGCTCTTCAATACGCTTATTCAATGTTCACGTCGGTGGTGCAATTTCTAGTGTGCGCGGAACTTGTGCATGAGAATGTGGGTTCGATCCCTGCTCTGCCCACCTTACATTTTCTTCGACGACGACCATCTCGCTTGGCATGCCATATCGATGGCGACCATATCGAGTACTTAGCCATGAAAAACTTCTCAAAATACCATTCGGAACCGGTGTAAAACTTTAAGTCCCAATCAGTGAGTGAAAAATTAGAAAGCACACAGCTCACTATTTGTGAGAAACTGCCCCCAATCCCATTATAGGATGTAATGGGAAACGGTTTTTTTTGTTAATGTATGTATTTAACTTACCACAATGGTTAACGTAGATAGACCGTCACGTTGTATGTAGATCGTGGTTCCGCCTCCTTGAGCCAATGATATCTAAAACATAGAAGATAATGAAAAACTTAGTCATTATAAAAAATAAATAAATGAAAAAAATACATCCCATGAAGGGACCGGGGAGAACTTCTCACAATCACTGAGCTGTGCGCTTTCCAGTTTTCACTCACTGATTGGGACCTACAGTTTTACACCGATTCCGAACGGTATTTTGAGAAGTTTTTTCATGGCTATATACTCGATAGTGTCGCATTCACTATGCGAGGTGACCGTCGTCGAAAGAAATTTTAAGGTGGTTGGAGCAGGGATCGAACCCAGGATCTCCTGTACAAGAGGCGCGCACACTACCCATTGCACCACCGACGGTCACAAATTAGTCATTATAGTAGATACTTAACATTGCACTCTACTAGCTGGGACAACACTATTCATTTACTCTACAAAATAATCAATTCTTTGCAACAAATTACCTGGTTTTATAATCAAATTTATCTACATACCTCCGTATTCATAACGAAAAATTAGTCACTGGATGTATGCGCTGTTCAACGAGCGATTAACTAGAATCCTTCTTGATTCATATCAGTTTCCTATCTAATACCCAAGTCTAATATCCACATGTCTGTTCAAGCCAATTTCATTGCTGATAGTCATGAATGTTGTTAGTAAAACGACAGCTGTTTGCCAAAATTTAGTGTTTTAGCAGTTTAGTTGAAGTGTAATGAATTGAAAATCGTTAGTCAGATGATAGCCGGTGTCTAACTTTTAGTTGAAGTGTAATGAATTAAAACTCGTTAGTCAGATGATAGTCGGTGTCTAACTTTTCGTTATGAAATCGGGGGATATTTTATTAATCAGTCGATGAAAAAAACACAAGTGCTCTGGAAGTAATTTCAGCTGCAGCAATGTATTTAGAAGTACATTAGGGTAGGTGGTTTTTTTGATACCGCGGCTGAGCAAAAAAATTGAAGCTTGGATCACACCGAGAATTTTTGCCGAAGAGACCAATAATTTTAGATGAACTATACCCCTCCCAAAGACGCAATATTGATTACAACTTCACACCTCAAACCAAATCTCTAACCTGGTAGTATTCAAAACTTTTCTTGTGCCGCTGATATTGAATTCGAAGTACGTGTTCATTGTAGAGTTCATCTAAAGTTGGTCTCTACGCCAAAAATTCTAGGGATGATCCAAGCTTTATGTTTTGGTGAACCAGACTGCAAAATATATATAATATAATACATACTTTTATTTTCGATAATTCTTTTGTTAATGAAAATTCCTTATAGGATTCATAGAATAACACATACGTAGAAGGTTTTATTCGCTCAATAAATTAAACGTCATAGGTACGATGGAAATTACACAGTGGAGGGTGGAAAATATGGGTTCAATAATACCAGATGGTGGCAATAGTATACAGCGATCCACAAAGGAACTACACCCGAATTTCGTGTTTTTGTGGCAAACTAGTTGTGTTAAATACAATACAAATGAATACCAACGTTAAAAGTCAACAAAAAAGTGCAAAATACATTTAAATTTTTCAGTTCTACACCAAAACGACAGGAAATAGTTAAGTGAACATATTTTGTACCTCCACCTGGTGTATGTAAACATTTCCACAGACCTACCGAGAGAGTGTGAAATGAAACGTCAGATGAGAGAATAAGTTCTTCTATAGTATGTGTTATTCTATGATAGGATTCTTTTCAATTCAAAATTTTTACATTTGTTTCATATTTTATTTTTTTTTTAAGAAAAATGTCTTTATATAAAACATCATATTTTTTCTACCGAAAAGTTGGCCATATCTATTATAAATTATGGAAATTATCTTCAAATACTGACTTGTTCGGGATTTGTTTTCTGAGGAAGAGATCTTCCGAAATGTTTTCAAAAAAAAATGTAAGCACAAGACCCATTCTTCAAAATATCGTTTGAAGAGTTGAGTTTTGTTTACCCCTATAATGTGTGATGATATACCTAAATAGTTATGGAGGAGGGAGCTGACGATATGCCTTGGCCACCATAATTATCAATTTCACATTATTTATTTAATAATATATTCCAATAAAAGTTACTTCTTAATATAAAAATAATGGAGACTTTGGCCGATTACACGCAAGATGTGAGTGAATCCAACCGAATACCCGAGTTAAGGATTAAAGCGAATTGTATGACTTTAACGCCATCTACAGATGTCTGGCTAGATGGGACCCTGGCAAAAACAACATATGGAACACGCTGTTACACGGATGGCTCAAAGCTAGAGGATAGAACGGGTGTAGAATTTTTCATTGAAAATCAGGCAACTGAAACCCACCTATTCCTCCCGGATCACAATACGAACTTTCAAGCGGAAGTTCGGGCGATTACGAAGTGAATCAAATGGCTCGGCGATAATACAAACCCACCCGAAGCGAATATTTTCAAGGATAGCCAAATGGCAATTAGGGCAATATCATCGGAAATTGTCAAATCAAGAACGGTCGTTGACTTTTTTCACACTCTGCATCGCACCCCTCTTTTCAAAATAAGTAATATAAAAAAACTACTTTTTCATAGAAATTGATCTTGAACCGAAAATTTATTAAAGAACATAACATCTTAAAGATCGAATAATAAAAAATAATAAAATCTAAAACTTAAGGTAGTAACACTACCTTATTATAACCTGCTTTTATATTTATATTTTGTGTTTCATATGGGGTATGAATGACTACTGTCACTGTACAAGATATTATAGCATCATTAGCGATTTTTTAATTTTTAACCCTTTATTTACATCTTTAAGTCACTATAATTTTTAAGTTATTATTCAATTTATGTCAGTTGCAATTTCATATGTATAAGCTGTTGTCTATAGCTTTGTTTTCGCACGTATTACTCTGCTGTTATTGGTATTTTTTCTATTTTGAATGAAATTTTTTTGACGCAAATAAAATTCAAAATTGGTATAATGGTGAAAACGGTAGAAGTGGTACGTATGGAAACAAATATTATATTCATCCAGTTGGAGCTATATTGAAGTTTTAAATTCGATAGAATCGATCATGTCATCGTTAATAGTTTTTGCATTTTTAACTTTGTTTAATCAGTCTGCCATTTGAAATTGCATATAAGCTATATAATAAATAGTTTTTGCATTACATGAGGGAATTTAATTCCCTAAATAAATTCCTTTACAATCAATACATCATGAGTTTTAGATAAACCAAAAACAACCCCAAAAAGGATTTTCGCTTGTATTAAATCTAAAAGAAATTCTTCTAATATTCCATCGTGTGTCACGTACAATAAATAACTTAGTTTCTAATTCAGTTAATCTCTTTAAGGACTATTTTCAGTGAAATTTCATTTCAAACTGTATTTCTTTTAACATGCTTGATTTCAATAATATCACATCGTGTGTTGATATTGGTACTTTGAGCGTTCATGATGAGGATGTAATATCTGGTATTTCAAAGCTTGGCAATTCTGTGAAATGTGATACTTATGGAATTTCTGCTTTCTTCCTCAAGCAGTGTACTGAGGCACTTATTCGACCACTCCGTATATTGTTTTCAAAGTCTTTCTTCCGGTCATTGTATTCAAAAATGGAAATTTGCTTCTGTCTTTCCGATTTTTAAATCTGGTGATAAAAATAGTGTTACTAACTATAGAGCTATCTCTAAGTTACCTAATGTAGCTAAAATTTTGGAGCACATTGTGTATGATTCAATATTTTTTCATTTAAAAGGTTTTCTAAGTCCTGATCAGCATGGTTTCATTGCTGGCCGTTCGACAACTACTAATTTAGTTGTTTTTCAAAATTTTTGTATATGTAACTTTGAGATAGGTGTTCAAATCGATACAATATGTATATCGATTTCTCAAAAGCAATTGACCGAGTTCATCATGGTATATTGATTGCTAAATTAGAAAAGTTTGGGTTTCACTCTGCAATCTTGAATTGCTTTCGCTCATATTTATCGTGTAGGCGGTGGTCTGTTCATATTGACGGATATTATTCTGGCATTTACATGTCAACCTCTGGTATTCCTCAGGGTAGTATACTTGGGCCCTTGTTGTTTAATTTATTTATAAATGACATTGGCCAATGTGTCCTAAATTCTAAACATATTTTGTATGGGGATTATCTTAAGATTTTCAAGGGTATTTATTCCATTAATGATGTAATGTTGTAGCAGGATGATATTAATAGGGTCGCTATTTGGTCCCAAGTTAATGCCTTGGCTTTTAACATTAATAAGTGTTTTCATATGACTTTACATCGTTGTCGGAATGTGATTAATTCCTCTTATAAAATAATGAATTGTGACCTTGAAAGAATTCAAGAGTACTTCGATTTGGGTGTTGTATTTGATGAGAAGTTGACGTTTATTGGTCACTCAAAACTATTTAGTGCCAAAAGCGTTTTCTTTATTATACATTCGTAGAAATATTGCTAACTTTTCTTACCCATACACTAAAAAAGTTCCATTTACTTCTTTTGTTCGTTCCAAATTAGAGTATGCGTCTTTCATTTGGAGTCCGACTGCTACCACTCATATTTCTCGTATTGAGAAGGTACAAAAATCTTGTTTGAAATTTGCTTTGATGCCTTTCAATTTCTTTGAAATCTTTATAATCAAGAAGGATTATCATCTCTATCATGTTTCTGCATGACATTGCTTCCGGTTCTACTGATTGCACTGACTTACTGTCATAAATTCGGTTTAATGCTCCATCTCGCACATTGCGTCGTTTTGACACTTTTAATATTAATATGCATTTATCTAACTACGCCTTGAAGGAACCTTTAATTAGAGCCATGCGACTTTATAATTCTATTTGTAACAATATTGATCTTTGTTCCCTACTGTTCAATTTAAGAAGTTATTACATGATTTGATTGTATAAAATAGTATTTTTGAATTGTTATGCTAGTCTGTAAGGTTTTTTCCCTTAGACTATAATAAATGAAAATGAAAACATATCGTCACCTAAAATGCAAAATGACTTAACAACAAAATTGCAAAATTTTCTTTCTGATTGATTACGATATGTTTGACTAAAATACACGATTTGACAAAGTTGTAAACACCTAAGTTCAAAATCAACGATTTTATTAAAAAAATAAAATAGATGAAGTTTTTGATAAATCCACGTTTTTTCTTTGAATTGAAATTTTTTATAAAATTTCGATGCCCCTATACTTACAATTGACTACACTACATATTCCCACAAACTTTTAGACATCTACCGATGGTAATTTTATTCACAAAATTCCGATTCTATATCTAACTATTTTTTGCCTCTCCTGTAAAGTGATGAAAATGTTGTTACGTCTTTTTGCATTTTAGGTGACGACATTCGTTGTTGTATTTCATCCGAAGAAATATTCATGCGTTTACAGATCCATGAATATGAATCTTTTATTTGGAAACCAATTGTTGCTTCTGCTGCAACTCGGGTAGAGGGAGGATATACACAACTCCCTCCTAAAGTTTGCTTTGATTTCTCTTAACTAAACAGTTCCTATTCCTTCGTATGAAAGTCGTTCTTTGGTTATTTGTTTAGTCAGTAGCATCAGTTGTAGTCAGAATGGACATGACTTCTGTTATGTTCTTACATATTTATTTAATTGTATGTTTTATTTCTGATTATTTCTGTTGACTATCCGGCGTTGTTGCCAATTATTCGTTTCACTGCCCATCAAGCTGTCTGGGCCATTTAAGAAATTAAACTTCGAATACGACCATAAATACCCAACAGAAAACTGCCAAACTAGTTAGTAAAAGCACCAGTTCATGCTCTAGAGCTGGTAGAACTAGTTATTGTGCCCGTAGTTCAGAACTAAGTTGGTAGAACTAAACCAGATATATTTTTTAAAAAATTAAATACGTCGTTTTCTATTTTTTATGTTAATAATGTAAACTATTTAAAGTTTTCCACACCAACGTTCATGCAGTTTAAATTGTTTTAATTTTGTTTTATGTGAAAATAGTGAACATTTTTCTATGTATACAAAATGGTGTCTTAAGTGCCGGCAGTCGAGCTTAACCAGAGTATACCATTAACAAAATAAAATTATGGCAAAGTAACATAAAACAGAAAATGTATTTTTCCTTTTTTGTTTTCCCAAATTTTTTGTTTCGCCCGAAATCCAATAACAAACATTGATAAATAAATTGTTTATTACTGCTCTTACATTACGGTGTCGATTGCCGCATGTGACCTTAATAAGTACCAACTGTTAATGGACTACCAATTGAACTATATTTATTTTCTTTGATACAGAACTAGTTCAAAACCGATCATTTAGAACCACACAATTTGACTTTGAACTGGTACTGTTAAACTGGTGCACCACTAGCTTAAAAGCGACACTCGAGATATAATTTCCCCCAATTCTACAGTTGTTTGTATGGGCGAGTACTAGTTCTATGGTTCAAAAATACTAGTTAATTACAAGTTCTGAACTAGTAGTTTTTCCTGCTGATCTATGATACTCTTTAATAGTTATTGCCATCCATCGCATGGAACAACTCTTCCTAAAGATAAGTTTAAAAAATGTAGTCTGTGATATGGAAACAAAAATTAAAATATATAAAAATTACCATGTATCCTAACCGGTGCTTGTAATCACAAAAAGGACGAAATTTCGTGATTTCCAATATAAAACTATAAAAATAATAGTCATATCTTCTAAACGGTGCTTCTAATCGCAAAAAGGACGAAAATTCATGATCACCAACATAAGAAAACAGACGATACCTCCTAAACTGTGCGCCTTTTAGAAAAAAGGAAAAAAAGTGATGATCACAAAAATATATAAAATTGGATATATCTCGTAAACGAAAAAGATGTGATATATTATAAGATTTCCTCTGGAGAGTAGTAAACATTTCCAGGCGATTGATTGGAACGAAATCTGTATCGTTGGAAAACTGTCGCGCAAACCTTTCAAAAGGCATACACACTCTCTGCGGAGTATCCATTAACACACTGTGGAGCAGTTTCAGGATTTTTGGTTTGTCTTTTATTTTTTGGGAAAAGTGGCTCGTGCGAAAGTGTATTTCTGTCATACAGCATAACATGAAACTTCAAGCCTCAATTTGCTATTAACCAATTAAATATTCAAGAATGTAGTACGACTTTCAGACACACATGATTTGATAACCTTTTTTATCCGATATCCAGACTTTGCGGCTTCGGAGTAGTTTTTTTTGTGTAATAAGATTCTGATCGGGAGAAGCCATCCTCAGTCACTTTATGGGTTGAAATGAGAAAATCATTATTATATTTTCGAACGTGCTTGGGGATTTCTTCTCCGGGGTACGTCCAACACTAGCTTCGCTGCTACGGCACAAATTTTTGTGTAATAAAGATTCCAAGGCTCCTGAATTAAACCCCTGATACCGCTCTTCAGTAGGTTAACAGATCCAGGTAATGTATGCAGCGTTTGAGAGGCGAAGAGATCTATCAATGTTCACATTTTTATGAAGATCCGATTTGTAGCAAACATATTAACGTATCTATAACGCAACACCGTCCAAAAATCTTGTCCCACAAAGAACAAGAACTTTTCTTTACACGTTTTATTCCGTCTTTTCAAATATATAAATGTTCCAAAGTCGTTAAGGAAAGAGTTTCCAAATTCTATCCAATTACCTCTCCTTTTAGTTCTTCCGGCGTCACATCAAATGGAATATCGGATAATAGTTCCTCATTAGACAATATTTCTTTCAATTGCATTTCACTAGCATGAATTAATGCATCCAATTCAGAGGTTTCGAAATGTGTTTTTTGTTTCCGGCGCTGTTGTTTCTTGGCATTTCGTTCACGGTTTCTGCCCACTCCACCATTACGTATGCGTTGCTCTCGGCGCAACTTTTTCAACAGGTTTTTTGGCAGCATCTTCTTTTGACGCTTTGCCCTAGGCGATGCAGTTTTGGGCATTGTGGAAGTAAGTAGGTGCTGGAATAAATGTGAATATCTTGAAACACTTGTGCAAAATAGTATTTTTGCTTTGGTAGCAAGAAACTACAATGTAAACAAACTGGCTTCAAAAAATGTAAACAAATTAAGCGAGTTAACAGCTGGTGTTCACATTACCAACCATTCACAATAAGCGCTTTGTCACTGAACGTACTCCAACCAGTGTCAGACCAAAACGATGTACAAGTAGACAATCAAAATTTCTCTTCACTCTAATACCAACAAACACAGCGAGTGAAATCCTAGCCATTCTCTGTTTTCTCTCGTACTCTCTTCATTGAAGATTTCAATCCACGAGCAGCTTTTTGATAGTGTTTTTGTATATAACTATACAAATTCCAACCATGTTGAAGTAAAATTACATAAACTATGCAAAAAGGATTAAATAATCAAGATATTACACGTGAGCGAAATGCCTATGAGTGAATTTTTAGCAGTTTTCGGTTCTCTTTTACCAGGGTTGCCAAATTGCGCACATCTTCTGGTCGTCTAATTCTAGATCGTCTTTGTGTCAGAGTCACCGTCACCCCGATATTGCCATAAATTTCCATAATACCTGCCATAAAGTGACGTACCTAAATACGAGCACAGCGCTTAATAGCGCGCTCACTCTCTCTTTTATCATGATAATGTCGTGATTATCATTCTACGGAAAAAACTTGTTCATATGCACTTTTACTCGTTTTAGTTTGACATTTTTGTATTTTATTTGACATGATGGAATTATAACAGTTGATAGAAGGAGGATTTGCATGTATTAGTCCCAATTTTTGACTGGTTAATCATCTTTGAACAACGATCAAACACTATTTAAACTCTGAATTCATTTTTTAGGTTAAACGTTGATTGCTATTGAAACAGCCAAAGTTGGGCGAAAGACGATCAAGAAGTAGACAACCAGAAGATGTGTGCAATTTGGCAACCCTGGTAAAAGAGAACCAAAAAGTGCCAGATATACACTCAAACGGATTTCTCTCTCGTGTCATATCTTGATTATTTCGTACCTTTTGCATAGTTTATGTAATTTTATTTCAACACGGTTGGAATTTGTATAGTTATATACAATAACGCTATCAAAAAGCTGATTGTGTATTCAAATATTCAATGAAGAGAGTAAGAGAGAGGGCAGAGAAGTGCTAGGGTTTCACTCGTTTTGTTTGTTGGCATTTGAGTGAAGAGAAATTTTGACTGTCTATTTGTTTTCTGCTCAAATATTATCTAATT
Source organism: Phaonia tiefii (assembly GCA_963931995.1). NCBI lineage: Eukaryota > Metazoa > Arthropoda > Insecta > Diptera > Muscidae > Phaonia > Phaonia tiefii. The sequence goes on along the minus strand of OZ008368.1, from coordinate 333,428,659 downwards.
TCATTAAATATTTTGTATTTTATCACTTCACATTTGTTTTAGAAATGGCGTCAGTTTGATGCATTGTAACGATTAGCCGAAAAATGTATTAAAACCGGTTATTTTTCATAGCATTTGCCACTGTTGCCACATGGTAGTATTTAACAAAGCACTGAAAAACTCTTTACGTATTTAAAGTCAGATCAAACATAAATCAAAATCAACTGAATACTAATTTAAATAAACTGTCAACAATTGGGCCTGTCAAAATCAGTCAAACTTTATATATCTCGTTTTATTTACTTGTAAAAATAACTTTTTATTTAATTAACGAAATTTGTGTGTAATTTATTTAGAATTTCTTGAAAGTATTTAGAAACAGTTTATCGCGATCAGCTTAGCAATAACCTTGTTACCTAATCTTTGCCGTTTACACCATCCAATTTGAGGTTAAATTAAATTAACAGAAAAAATAATTTAGCGGCTCTTGGTTTTGTCAGTTTTGAAGAAATTTGGGATGTATTTGAAATTACTGAATCTTTGAAATTGGATCAGTCGGTTAAATCGGGCCAGTTGGTTTCAATTCAAACCAATGAGAACCAGTAATATCGACGACGGCGTGGGCTTCAAAAAATGTTTGGTGGCGACGACGCCGTTATTTATGGTTGCATATTCTTTTTGGTAACATGGAGAGTTGAATCAAATTGTCTACCAGTTTAAAATGAGGTTACCCACTTAAAAACTGGCCAATAATGTTCTTCGTGCGAACGAACTTAGTAGCCACCCTTATGTGAATATCCTTAAGAGTGCAACTAGAACTAAACACGCTACCGATGACGACGAAAAACATATCTGGCGTCTAAACGAAATAAGAGAGAGAGCCTGGTGTCATCAGTTGTTTTCTTTCTTAGCGTCGTATAAATTGCAGCTCTTTTCAGGAATATGTTTTAGTTTTCAAAAATACTGGTGTCTTTGTATTGGATTTAACAACCTTTTTAACTATGTCCCAGTATTTTTTATTTGGGTTTCACAATAAATCATTCTGACTGTTTTTCTTTAGTTTCCTCTTTCAACTACTAAGTACATGTATGCGGCATTTACACCTACCAAGATTATCGAATTTTCGGGATTATCGACGTTTTCTTCTCAAGGGGCCCTTAGACCTGTGGACAAGTTGGTGGACTTCAAGTTGACATCAACGTCTATTATTTCACATCAACTTCAATTTTGCTCTTACACTCTCAAACAAAGTTGAACAAATAAAAATGGAGTTGAGTAAATTGGATCAACCGACAGATGGTAAGAGCTGGAGAGGCGATTAAAGAAGAATTTAAACGCCGAAACATCGACATTGACACGAGTGCAGAGACGAAATGGAGGTATGTGCAAAATAAGCAACTGGTAATGTATATGTTTCTACAATGTTTACTGCCATGATGGAAAAGATGGCTAAATTGGACGAACATTCTAGAATAATGGACGACAAAATAGAAAAGAAATTGAACGAAAATTCAAGAATTATTAATGCGAAACTTAACGATAATTCTAGAATTACGAATGAAAAATTTGGTGAGAATTCTAGAATTATGGACGATAAATTAAGCGAGAATTCTAGAATTATTCAGTAAACATCAAATGCCACAAATGAGAAATTGCTTGAAATCTCCGAAGTTGTGAGCAATCTGGAAATTCAAGTGAACGATCAATTCGAAAAGGTTGAACAAAAGTTCGAAGAAATGGGGCAGAAGATTGAAGAAGTCGAACTTAAGTTCGAGAAAGTCCAACGGGAACTAAAAAATTGTGTAAGTGAATTGCAAAGAAAAATTTGTGAACTTCAGTTGTAAGAGGGGGAATGCGAGTAATGTCTGAAGGCTCTAGTAGTTTGAAAGCTCTCAGTTTCGATGGCTCTACCCAATTCAACGTTTTTAAATTCCAATTCGAAATGGTCGCAATTAAGAACTTGTGTAACAAAGCATTAGATCTAATTTTAACACTGAAAGGCAGCGCAGCAGAAGTCCTTCAGAGCATTCCCGTCAGTGCCAGAAACAACTATGAGAAACAACTATGGTGGCGATCACAACAGAGATTTTTATCGTATGGAATTAAGATTCCGAGTGTAAAAGCATAATGAAACGCTACAAGATTTCGCTACGGATGTGGAACACTTGGTGTTGATGGTATATCCTGGAGAACCCCAAACTTTCTTAGAGCAATTTAAGATAGAGGCATTTGATAGGGGCATTGACGATCCTGTCGTTAGATATTCGGTGTTTGCCTCACAAAAAGCTAAATTTGTGGAATCAGTTTCATTTGCTTTGGCGAATGAAAAGGCGAGGGTTGTTTCTAGTCAACAGACACATCATGTGCGAAGGGTAGGAACGGTAGTCAAATAAAAAGATTTGAAAGGCGCCGTTAGCGAACTTAGAGATGTGATTCGGTTTCTCACGAAAGCGCTGTGGCAAGCAACGAAATTGAAAGGTGGCAATCATGGAGAACGTGGCCATATAGGGCGGGACTGTAGAGACCTGAGAAAACGCTCTAGATCTCCAGCGATAACAGCCGATACGGGACGAGTAAATGACCGTCCACAAGAAATCGAGTGTAAGCAGGATTCTAAGACTGCGATAAAAGAGCAAATTATTGACGTCCGATCCATGCGAATTGAATCGGACGACGAGTGGTTCACGGCGCAGAGAAGTGATCCTTTATTGGCAGAAAGCCCCGTTTTGAAATCATATTGGGCCCAGTGGAATAGCCTCAGATTGATAGATGGCTGTCTATACCGTGTATGGGAAAGTGAAAATGGTAAAACGGAGAAAAATCTAATTGTGGTACCTGCCTTGAATGTGCAAGAGATAATTGCGGAATCTCATAATGAATGGTCCAAGTGGTAGACACCTCGGTAATGGCAAAACTATGGAGAAACTAAGTGAACGTTTTTATTGGGTTGGTCGTCAAAAAGCTGTATCTGAGCGGATTGCAGGCTGCTCTCAGTGTTTTACAACTAAATGACAAGCGCGGAGGAGTTGCGGACAGAGACATCAGGAGACCCCAAGTGCTCCCTTCGATCGAATATCCATGAGTGTGGCTGGTCCATTTCCAACAAGTAGCACTGGGAACCAATATGCCCTAATCGTTATGGACTACTTCAGTAAAAGGCCCAAGGTATGCGCTATTCCGAATAAAGAAGCGAAAACAATAAGCAAAGCTAACGTGGACAACCGGATAAGTTGGATGGTGTCTCTTTAAAATTGCATTCGGAGCAGGGTACGAATTTCGAATCTGTCATCTTGAAGGAAAGGAATTCGTGGAATGAGAACGACATCATTGCGCCCTCGGACTGACGGCATGGTAGAGAGATTTAATCATACTCCTGAGGAATACTTGAGAAAGGTCGTCAGTAAGGATGGGGAAGACTGGGACGAGCGCATACCAAAATTCCTTATGGCATACCGCTCGGTCACCCAGGATACTACAACCAGAACACCAGCAAATGTCGTCTTCGAGACAGAGTTAAAGATCGCTAGAAATTTTATGTTTGGCAACTGCCTAACCTCCGACAGTAGGGAGAATGATGGTATCCCAGAAGAGCTTAGCGACCTTCACGAGTTTGTTCGCATCAGAATGAAGATGGTTGGTAATAAGATGAAAGCCAGCTACGACCAAGCGGCAAAGGATTCACGAGGGTCAGCTAGTTTCATTGTTAAACCTACAGCGCAAGAAAGGTTTATCTCCAAAACTGCGAACTCACTGTTAAGGGCCATACAAGGTTGTAAAACGAATAAATGATGTGGTGTATAGAATCCAGAAAAGCTAAAGTCCAAGAGCTAAAATGAAGATTTGGAAAGACTAACCCTGTATGGAAGAAGCGTGGCTGAGCCTGCTCGGGATGAACAGGCTTAAGTGGGGGGCAGTGTTACGATAAAGTTAGTTTTACAAACTAACATTATGTAAATAACAGGGCGATTAATGCAGCGCCTAAAAGTATACCCTTATCACAAACCAGTTGACGAGTCGGCTACAGTACGTTATTTTTAAAAACTATTCTACAACAGTGTAGAATAATCTAGAAACAGGGTGACGAGAAGCATAACTCGTATAAATAGAGAAGGATTTTGGCATTATGAGCCAGTTAGTGATTAACCGCCGGAAAGTAAGCAACGCGATTTGATAGTAAAAAAATAAGACTTATTGTAAAGTGGTGTAAATAAAGTTAAAGTTAAACTGTTCTAATTATCGTAATTTAAAACGAACCTTGTTTTATTATTGGGAATATTGCGCAAGGACGAATAAGGAAATAAGGAAATATAAACAATACTTAGGGAATTCACATGGTCTCCTAAAGTCATAAGTCGTAAAGTCATATTTAACAAATTAGTACATATGACTTATACATGTGAGCAGCATGTTGTATGTGCTAAATCATAAGTCATAAAACGTCAAATAATCGTCAAGCAACAAAAGAAAATTATTAAAAAAAATTAAAAAATGCCTACAAGAAGCGAAAAAGATAAAATTTTTACGGTTTTGTGTGAAAAGTTTGTGCACAAAAACTTACCGAAGTAGTTTCTTCTCCTTCCACTTGTCCAATTTCCTTTTTTTTATTATTTTACCAATTAAAATTAATTCTTGAGTTAATGTTGTAGAAAAATGCAAAATTCTGATCTGATTAAATAGTAAACAAAAAACAGCTGATACTGAACATACAACATAGTACACTGGAAGAACAGACATGCTCAGGTTGTATAGTCGTAAAATATATTTACATGAAGAATACCAACAACATATTTACAACTGTTGTATTATTTGACCATATACGATAAATACAACACAATAGTACACCATGTGAACGCCCTAACTGTGACAAATACTTGTAAAAACAAAATTATATTATTACAAAATGTAAATATGATATTTTCTAGTGAAATTTTATTCACCACTAAAGTGTCATATTTTGACTAACCTGTGTACGTTGATACCAATTCACACAGCTCTATATACCAAATGGTTTTCGAAATTAAATCAATTCTCATTATTACAAATTCTTTCAAACTTTGCAAACAAATAATGTAAACAAATTCAAAAATGTAAACAAACTTTGACAGATTAGAGTCCGCACAAAATTAAAATAATGAAATCAGCTGTGCTACTGCTACCACTTTTTGAATACACTTTACAAAAGCACAAGTTCCGAGTCAACGACTGGTCTAGGCTTCTATATGCTGAGGCCTTCACCGCTGCGTTTACCTACATAATGTTACGTGCTTGCCCGGGTTTTTGTATATATTATTAACGCATCCGGGATTAAAAGTAACTTGAAATCATAGTTATCAAATACGTCGACAACTCCAACGAAGTTACAGCTTTTTAAACTTTTATATGTTCCGACTGATGAAGTCGTAATGGATCATCCGAGCTGATGTCAATAGTAAAGAACGGAATATACTCTCCTTAAACAAATCACTTTTACTTACCTCGTTACCTTCTGTTGTAATTTTTCCATTACTTTCTACTCATTCTCTTCCTTTTTCACTATTTCTTTTAAATTGTATATATGAGCCACAGCTGTTTCTTTCTTGTTTACAATATTTGACAGCTGGTAAAACAGTACTGCCAGTGTTTCTCAAAAATTAACTAGCAACGAAAAATCGTTTTGTTTTTATCGGCTGTAAAAACTCGTCAAATATTAAACGTGAGGCAAAATAAAATCACTGCATGGGTTTGGTTTCGTAGAGAGAGCTAAACGATTTATTTATTTATTTGAATATTTTTTATATCTTTTACACATGTCTATATAAGATTCATATATTTCGATTCTTATAATCAGTTAGAAGAAGTTTTCTTACCACTCAAGATGGTATTTGTTTTTATTTTTTAATTAATTACGATGCCATAAAATTAATTATAGTTTATAAGATTTTCTAATGATAAAAACTAAATTATGATGTTGCTGTTTTGGTTATTACGAGTGAATAATGAATTGTTTTTTTATGCCGACCACTAGATGTCATTGCGGTTGAGGCATTTATGGTTACTAGAACTGCAATTGTATTTAGATGTTTAGAAGCTAAATCTACTTAAATTTAAGGATAGCGAAAGGGAAAATCTACATTTCATTTAGATTAAATTTAATTATGGATTTTAGAAATATTTACAAATTTTAAGTAAGAAAATTATACAAATAAAACCCTATATATATCATAAAGGAAATATTGCATCTAGCTTGCGTCCTGCCTTTGTTTTATTTCAGTTTATTGCTTTCAAAGGACATCAAAATCAGTGCCAAATGTATATCCTTTTTGAAAGGAAACAAACCATTTGGTAAATGCTTTTTGGCATCCCTCTTTTTTATTACAAATATATGTGTAGTATCCTGGGTCTTATGTATCTGAGGTTTTCACAACTCTATTGTGATTGGTAAAGAGCAGAAAACCCGAGTACTACTTCAGACCAATAACACGATTGTAATTTTGGTCACATCGCAAAGAAACTCATTGAAATAGCAAACGCGTCCTTGTGTTTGAGTGTGTATAAGTGCAAATGTATGAGTTATATCCTGTGCAGACTAACATCCGTAGTTTCTCTCATTCTTTCCTTCTGTCATTGCCATTGCTGTTTCTCCTGCTTCGTTGCCGGCACAAAGTTATACGATTCAGTGTGTGTTTTATAGTGTCTCGTGTGTTTGTGTAGTTCAATGCATTTCCGGTGGTGGTTTGAGCTTTTGCCTTCCGCTTCTGCTATTGGTTGGTCAGGCCAATAAGCGAAGCTTTCATGTACATAATGTACATATGCACACTTGAACATGAACATAGATACATATAGTAACCATGTGAAGAGAAGCCACAAAACTATTTGACAGTTTGGGCAGGAATTTCCGATTAGCTGTTGGTAGCTGTTGCCTCTTTAAGAGCTTGTCTGTTTTAAAGGCTGCAAAGAAAAAGAAAATATAAAACAAATGACTTATTAGTATAAGAAAAATACTTTATAAGGGGGTTTTTTATTCTTGAATAAATTCATAAATCTCTAGTATTTGTACTTAATCTAAAAGTATGTCAAAGTTCCTAATTTTCTTTCTCACGTCCTTATTTTTGTTTGCGTTACATATGGTTTGGTTGAACAACTTTGTTTTATTTTATTTCGTCTTCAATTGAAACTATTTCAAAATCAGCCAATGAACCCATTGTGAATTTCTTACGCAATATTTTTAGCCACTTTGTTTTGGCACTGTTACCAAGTCTTTGTGAATAATATCATGCGTTGAGGTTTCCCCCGTTTCCAATCGAGTATACCTACATATATATATCATCATCCTACTTGCCAAGTATCAAGCAAAAAAAAAACACAGATACAGTCTTCCCAACAACCACTCACACTTTCCTTAATTTAAAACAGTACATAGGGAACTGTCAACTACAGTCCATTCCATAAGAAAGGAGCTGCCGGGATCATCAGTAGGAACCTACATCGTTTTTGAATTTTTTGTAATGACCTTATTTTTGTTAGTATTGAGCGTTAATGTCATAGAGTAATGACGTATAGGGACGCCAACTCTCACATTAAATTGGTGACATTTGGTGTGTTGCAGGTGGGCGGTTGGATGTTGGAAAGTATTGCTTCAATAATAATACCAGATAGAGGCAATGCCTCAATCCATCCACCAATAAATCAGCAACGGCATTTCGATTTGTGCGTTCAAATTTTTGTGTAAATGCACCACAAATATATTCTAACAATAAATATAACAAAGACGTCCAAAATACGTTTAAATTGAACAATTTTTTATCAAAACGACATGAAAAATTTAAACCAACATTTTTGTAATTCCACCTGGTGTAAACCAATTTACGTCAAATATCTCTCTATCGCACCGACCGCACCACGAAAAGTGTGAAAGGAAATGTCAGATGAGCACAATGGCAGCTCTATACGTCATTACTCTATGGTTAATGTATGAGAAGTTCATACTACAAGCTTTCAAGGTCTGATACATTTTCCTAAGTGAGTCTTCGGTGGAATAATATGTAATTCATGAAAACACACTCACTGGCATGACTAGTTTCGAACTCCGTGATAAGTTCACCATCAGTCGCCTACTCACTGTGCCTGAATTGGTACCATTAGTAAGATCATCAATCATGCATATTCGACCAACTTTATATGCATTTTACATATGGGAATTGTTATCGATCGAAATTACCTCTGATCTGATGATGAGCGCCTAAGTATACGGCCGATCCAAGTTCATTTTCTATCCTCTTATTGCGCCAGATTTTGTGCAGGTTTAGGAATGCAACACGGGCCTTATTTATCTGATCACTTAGTATATCCGTCGCAGAGCTTCCACCCTTGGTAATCTTGCATCCTGAATTGTTTGAGTCCACGTCTTTAATTAATGAACCATCAACTGTTAGTGGAGTATTCCGTTGTATTCGAATACGCATTAGCTTTGCCTTCATTATATTTGAATCACCAAATTCGAAAAGGCTCATGCCGATTTTTCGAAAAGGGCTGATCTTGGAAAACTGTAACAGCTGTTTTTTTCAGCACTCGTATATTAAAAAAAAATTTCAGTATCCTTCAGCATTCGAAAAATGCCTGACCATTTACTTTGACTGTACTGTGACAAATTAGATCGTAGAGTTTGATCGTAAATCATTGACATGAATGGCTCCTGCAGACGGTCCGTATTGTATTTTAAGGCTTTTAAGGTTGACAGCCGCTTTGACGTCCAGCAGAGAACCCAAAAATATCTTGCTGGCAAGTATATGGTCAATTTGATTGCAGGTTTAATCAGTAGGTGATTCCAAGGTATGCTTGTGTATATTTCTAGGGGAGAGTTTCGTTCCGGCGATAAACAGTTGAATGCGAGTACTGAAATCTATGGGACTGTATCCATTGTCATTCCTCGCAGTTCCAAGACCGTGTCTTCCCATCACTTTCCGTAGGTTATTGTTGTCGTTACCCACTTTGGAATTGAAATCGCCCAGAAAAGTTTCACTGTCGCCTATTGGCAAGGAGCTTACAGCAAAATCAAGTTGGCTATAGAAATCATCCTTAGCACAGTCCTAATCCTGCGCATATGCCTGTGCCACAGAAATCCTGCAGAATTTCGACTTGAAACTTGCAATGACGATACGATCAGATATAGCCTATATTCTAACCCTAGGTGAAGGAAGAAGGCCGACTTCGTTTATACGATGCGTATCATTGCCGGAGTATATAAAGCAGGGACCAGATGCTAATTAAAATTTTACACTTTTAAGCCAGCGTAATTCGCTTAGACCTCGAATGCCCACATTGTAGGATTCCCAAACTTGTTTAACCTGCTCGAGTCTCGATTTTTCAGAGAGTTCTTACATTGTAGGTACCAATCACAAACCCTTGTTTAAAACCAAATGTCGTTATCGAGAGGGGCATGTTTTTCCTCCGAATTTGTTGACGTTTCAGTAATGCTTAAAATTTAAGGCGATTGATTCATTAGACCACCGCATCCGACCCTAGTGCTGGGGCTGCCAACAACCTCTAGGCAGGTATATGTATATAGGGGGTATTATTTCTTGACTTACCAGTCTAAACCAGTAGTGTTAAACAAACATTAGCCAATTACTTATTTGACAATTATAATTTGTAGCTTAATTTGAATTTGTTTCGAGAATTGAGAAGGAGTCAGCAAAATTGGGTCTGACTATAAATGAGGACAAGAGAAAATTAATAGTTTCAACGAGCAGGGCAGGGCCACCACGCAATTAAACCACCAAAGCGTGAACGTTGATATCCGTTATAATTTCGGGGTGATGGACGAATTTATGTACCTCGGATCTGGCGTTAAGAAAAACAACAATGTCAACCTGGAGATCAAGCGAAGAATTGTGCTTGCGAATATATGTCATATAATGTCTACAAATGAAAATTCCAAAAAAATTTAATACCAATGGAACTGTACTTATTTTAAAAGCATTTCCTTCATATCTGACGGTTTTGGGTTTCAAATATGTTACATGTGCAGGTTTATGATTTCGAAAGTACTACGAGGCAACACGTATCGAAGCCACAAACCTCTACATATAAAATACGCTACAAAACAGAACTGCCAGCAGTCAAACAAATTACAAATATCAAAAGCATTCCCATATTCCATTACTATTGGAATCCCACTTCACAGCCTGCATTTGTGTTGCCTGAGCAAATATAAATTCAAAATTGTTTAATTGTCATTGCGAACAATGGTAATTGTTTTGCATTTGCATTAGATAAAGTAATGGAAATTAAAATCCAATGCAAGTTAAAAAATACCAACACTGATATTCAATTAGTTTCACTTGTATTAAGTTTCGTAACACTTGTATTAAGTTTTCCATAATATCTATGAAAACTTCACAGGATTATTGAACACTGTTTCATAAATATTATAAAGAAAGTTGTGTATTTGCAATGGAAAGCCAGATGCCATAGACGCACAGTTGCGAAATACTTGTCCAATTGACAAACAAACAAAGATTCAGAGAATATACAAATATATGCATGTACCTAGTTATGAAGACAATTGTCTGTTTGTATATGTATACGATATCATAAGATTGTTGTTTATGAAATTTGTGCCAAGAAAATAATTGTGAATGTGACGTAGTATACACCCAAAGAAATTTGCTCGATTTGAATGATTTCATACACCTTTGCGCTGGCTTTTCATTTATCAATGAATGCATATTGTAGTTTTCTTGTCGCATGGCGTTGTTTCCTTCGAGCCTGATGCCATTTTGGCTACCAATTCAATAGCCAAAATGATAAGATGACATAATTTATGATCGTGGAGTTGTGCCAATAAACGTGTGTGTGTGTGTGTTTAGCTGGACTACTTCCCAGAACAACAGTCCCCAAAGAGGGAGAACAAACCTAGACAAGATGTGCATGGTACACGTATTGTTTGGTTTCATTACGTTTACGAATTAGTGACGCTGTAAACAACAATTCTTGGCTCACGATCAGAGTTTGTTTGCTTTTTTTTTGATTTTGTTTGAAAGGAATAGCCAACTGATTGCTTGGGATTTAGTCGAATACTCAACACACATGGAGGGGTTAGGGATTCATCAATTGTTTCCCCAACTTAGTCAACACAAAACGTGTATCATTTCCTCATCCTGCTTAAGTAACATCATTATTGGTGTTACACATGTGCGTATGATGAATACTCTATTGACCGCTTTTATGCACGTGTTCGGTTAGGTCAGGTCTCTGTTACACAACCCTGACGTCATTGTTAGTTCATTGTATGACTGTGTGTGTGTGTTGTTTGGCTGCCAATTAGTTTTCCTATGAACTTGGCCACAAAGGAGGATGTAAGTAGTATTGGTTTTTAAGATCCCTATTAAGAGATTTTATACAACTTCATACAGTTGAACAAGTGTTAATTATGTGTTTTACCAATGATTTACTGCACATAACCTTCCTAATATCGACGTAAGGATATCTAAGGCGAAGGACATTGTTCTTTACATGTCTTTAAGGGCAGATAATGGGTTTTGCCATCGTGTTAACTTATGTTTCGTTTACAATTTATTGCTAACGGATGTGAATAATTGAATTTGACTGCAAAATATTGTTTTCTATCGAGTGAGAAACTGCTAAAGTTGGTCTAAATAATTAGGTGGGGTTTTTAATTTGAGTTATGGTACAAGACTCAGTGGCAATCGGAACAGCTCCACTTATGAGTAACATTTAGTTATGCATTTTCAGTTCCAATTGATAAGGATATTTAAGGTAGGTGGAACTCTATTCAATGGGACGATTTTAAGCCTTTGCAAGCCATATGATTTCACATTACATCCCATGAAGGAATTGGGGAGAATTTCTCAAAACCAGTGAGATTTACGCTTTCTAGTTTTACGCTCACTGTCTGGACCCTACAGTTTCATATAGGTCATAAAACTTACGATGAAGTTTGATTCCTAGTATCGTACCCGAAATTAAAAAAAAAATTTCACAGTGTAATTATAAAATACAGTGTTCAATACACAGCCATTTTCGAATAATTTGTTTTCGGTTTTTTAGAATCTGGGTTTCGAGTTGAATTGAATTGAATTGAATTGCATTGAATTGAGTTGAATTGAGTTGAATTGAATGGAATTAAATTGCACAGAATTTAATTGAATAGAATTAAATTGAAACGAATTAAATTGCATTGCATTGAACTTAATTTCATTGAATTAAATTGCACTGCATTGAATTGAACGGAATTGAATTCAATTGCACAGAATTGAATTGAACTGAATAGAATTAAATTGAATCGAATTGCATTGCATTGAATTAAATTTCATTGAATTGAATTGAATTGAATCGAATTGAATTGAATTTGTATTGAATGGAATTGAATCGAAATGGATTGAGTTGAACTGAATTGAATTTAATAGAATATTACTTATGGAATTGAATTGAATAGAATTAAATTGAATCGAATTAAATTGCATTGCATTGAATTTAATTTCAATGAATTAAATTGCAATGAATTGAATTGAATTGAATTGAACGGAATTGAATTCAATTGCACAGAATTGAATTGAAATGAATTGAATTAAATTGAATCGAATTGCATTGCATTGCATTGAATTAAATTTCATTGAACTGAATTGAATTGAATCGAATTGAATTGAAATGAATTGAATTGAATTGAATATAATTAAATTGAATCGAAATGCATTGCTTTGCATTGCATTGAATTAAATTTCATTGAATTTAATTGAGCTGAATCGAATTGAATTGAATTTGTATTGAATGGAATTGAATCGAAATGGATTGAGTTAATTTATATTGAATTGAACTGAATTGAAATAAAATGGAATTTAATTGAATTGAGCTAAATTGAATTGAATTCAATTGCATTGAATTGAATTGAACTGAACTAAACTGAATCGAATTGAAATAAATAGGATTGCATTGAATTGAATTGTATTGAACTTACTGAATTAAATTGAATTGAAGTGAATAGAATATAATTGAATATAATTGAACTGAATTGAATTGAACTGAACTGAATTGAATAGAATTGAATTGAATTGAATTGAATTGAAGTCAACTGAACTGGACTGGACTGAACTGAACTGAATTGTATTGAATTGAATTGAATTGAGTTGAATTAAATTAAATTGAGTTGAATTCAATTGAATTGAGTTGAATTCAATTGAATTAAATTAAATGAAACTGAATTGAATTAAATTGGATTGTAGTGAATTGAACTGAATTGTCATAACAACAAAATATTTTATTGTTTGAATTAAAACTATATTTGGGCATTAATTTATTTACAGCCAAAGTCACGATGTCGAACGTTCCCTTTCTTTCTATGCGACAAACAGCTGATTTGGGAGCCACTAACAAATGAACGAAAACATATACAATTCAGTACAAAATCGGACCGCACTTACACCATCTCCTACAAAATCCAAGCGAACGAAGCCAGTCACTCACTTTCGTTAAAAAAGCGAGTCAATATCTTTCGACTTGTCGTTCGCATGGGTTTACGTGTGTTTGTTTTTGAAAGCAATTTCGGAGCGAGAGAGAAGAGTACGAGGAACAAGTATCTGCAGGTGTCGCAAAGTTGACGTTTTTCTGCTGAAATGGAAATATATATATTAATAACAAATTTATTATAATGACATTATTTTCTGTCCATTGTGTTTCTTCCATCGAATTCTATGTAAATTGCTTTTTTTTCAAGCTTTTCTTTGATTTCCAGCTATGCGACAACCAAAAGACAGGTGACTGGTTTTGACATTTTCGGTCGCATATATGACAGCGAAAATAGTTAGTGGCTTCCGATTTTGCAAACGCACAACAACACAATAACATTTAAAGCCTGGCATAAGAACGAATGTGAGGGACTGGCTTTCGTTCGCTTAAGTTTTCTTTCGAGATCGTGACTTTGGCTTTTACAATTTATTTGAATTACTTAACATTTTTTCTGTCTAGCGTATATTAATGCAGAGATATCTTGGTCTTGAGCTTAAATAAATTACTGACAAAGTATCAGTTCTAAAACAACAGATCGAATAAATGAAAATCAGCCTAGTGTAAATGCATTTATATGTTTAACGACTTTCTTCAAATTACAAATTTCATTAAAATTCTAAAAATATTCTTGCTTAAAAACTCTATATTATTTTGTTTATATATATACTTATTTGTTTTAAATTTTTCCCTCGAGTTTTTTGACTGCTTATTAAAATATTTTTAAATTCAAAATTTATATGAGTATGACAAATTTCTATAATTTGTCAATAGAATCCCCGTAATCCAATGCATTTAAAAGAAACCAAAAAAACACACATTTTTTCTACGAAAATACTGGGAGATTGACACTTGAATAAATGGAACTTCTGGTGTTCATATTCCATGCCCGTGCATGTCAAATGGTATACAAGATACTATACACATTCTGCGGCAAATGTAAAACAACAATCTAAACCAAATGTCCATAATACTATTTCAAGAATAAAACAGCGATAGATCTTAAGAGGCGAAATAAAAAATATATCTATATATGTATGTATGTACTTAAAAAAGGCAACAAATGTTTGTATATTTAGACTTAATGAGAAAGTAAGTCTGCATTTTGGAAACGTCGGAAGTATTCAAAACAAATTAAATAAAAATGCACAGATATTATCCTATTACATAAAAGAGGATGTAACGACAATAAAGAGTGTGGAAATCTCCAATTAATATTGAATATTTAATTTCGCTTTAAAAAATATACTAACACAGTACCTAATTCGACCAACCCAATTTTTCAGGATATTGTTCATTGATTGGGCCTCTATTTCGTGTTTTAAGGCCTCAGTGGACTCGGGATTGCTTGCGTAACACTTATCTTTCACGGCGCTCTAAACATAATAAACTAACGGGTTCAAATCGCAGCTGCGAAGCGCCCAATGGACATCCGAGTTTCGGCTGATTATGCTGTTTTCGAACACAATGCGCAAAATATAGCGCAACTATACTTATACCGAAACTATACTTCGTTCATGTTATCCTCCTCAGCTTTTTGATGGAAAACCCCGCTAGGCATGGCGGTATTGACGGTAACAGCGGCTCTTTGCTCATTTTGTAAGAAATATGGGCCAATAATGCCGCCATGCCAAAAACCGCACCAAACAGTCACTCGTTATGGATGCATCGCCTTCTCCTCGACGATGTGCCGGTTTTCCTAACCCCAAATGCGACTATTTTGTTTGCTAACGTAGCCCCGAGGTAAAAATGAGCTTAATCGGAAAATATGACTTTTCGGTAAAAATGCTCATCTTTAGACAAGCGATCTTCCGGTCAATCAGCGAAGCCAATTCCAATCCAATTCGTCATGAGGCCTCAGTTCTTGGACTAATTGTACTTTATACCGAGGCTTTTATTTAAAATTCCGCGCAAAGAATTGCGAGAACTGTTTACTTGCTGCGAACGTTGGCGAGTTGACGTTGATGGTTGCTCCCACACACTTTAAGCTACAGCGGCAATATTATCCACTGGACGAGCACGTAGACGAGTTACACACTCGCTTCACAAATTGAACCACAAACTGGGTTGTTGGAACTCTATTTCTATCGAATTTATTTCGTAGATATATTACAGTTTGAGTTGGAGGCACAGAAATTTGGATGAAAGTTTTTAATAGTTCCCAATCTTCTTCAAACGTAAAGCGACCCATTTCGTATATTTCTGACCTGTACCTTATAGTCTGTCACTTCAAAAATGTGAAATTGTCCATCTGCTTCGATTTAACGGGGCGATCAAGTTCCAAATTTTGCATGGCCCAGCCTTTGTGATTTATTTATTTTATTCAACCCCTCTATTCTAATATTTGACTTCCCCAGTTATGCAAAATCATCGTTGAGTAAATATTTCTTTGGATATTTTGTACGTTTTCTGGATTGTTAACATTAAGACTGTTTTTTTTCTAACTAATTTTTAGACGACTTTGTATGGGGTGCCGCTTAATATCGCTTAGTTCCCCATACAAAGTCGTCGAAAAATTAGGTTACCAGGGAATACTGTTTTATCCATTTCTGCTAACATACTACCTGTGTTGTCATTAGTAGTTCCGGAACTTACATCTAAAACGGAGTTGGCAGATATGACTGCTATTATCTTGGACAACATATTTCAGGAAATTATAGGTGAAATAAATCGTTGGCAAAGTCTTTTGTGTCTGTCTGATGGCGTCAGTAACCATTGTGAGCTATGAAATTGGATAATCCTGCGTTGTTATATCAGTTGTGTAAAACCCGAAAACCCCGGTTGATTGACTTGAAATAACCCATGAAACCGGTTCTTCAAACATAACACCTTTTAAAAAACTAACATACGGTTAACCAAGGTTATCGTCGACATTGTGACCAAAAGCAAAAATTAAATAGTCCCACAAACTTCATACATTTTGGAAGTTATTTCATTATTAAACAAATCAAAATTATTGGGGCTTATTTCACTTTAGGTAAACGATTTATTTTGGCAATTAGATGCTGCTGATATGGACCATTAGATGCTTTAAGCCCTATAAATCGGCCGGACCTGACGGTATAATTCCCGCCCAACTACAGGAGGCATTATACCTATCTTGTAGTTGGTTGGAGGCAATCTTCAGGGGCTGCCTTATGCTGGGAGTCATTCCTAGCAGGAGGGAGTTCTGTCTCCACTATTATGGTTAACTTCTGTCAATGAACTGCTTCTTGAATTGGACAGGGCCGAGTGTCAGGTCTTAGCCTATGCCGATGATATTGCTATCATCTGTACTGTGCAATTACAGTTGACGGAAAAGGTCAAGTATCTGGGAATAATTCTCGACAGAAAACTGTCTTGGAAACCGAATGTGGAGGAGAGGGTGAAAAAGACGTCTGCTGCTCTTTACAGCTGTAAAGGGGCGATAGGAAAGCGCTGGGGACTGTCTCCTAAGATCACCATGTGGATTTATACGGCAATAGTTAGACCAATACTTCTCTATGGCATCGTAGTTTGGTGGAGGTCCCTCCAAAAGAAAAATATTCTGAATTCCTTGATGAAAATTCAAAGATCAACACTGATTAGCGTTAGTGGGGCAATGGGCATGACGTCAGGCACTGCACTTAGTGCTATCCTGAACATCTGTACTCCTGATATCATGGCCGAATCGGCAGCCGCTACATCCCTGGTGAGAATTAGAGATTGTGGCGTTTTGATATCGGGATATTCCGGAAACGCTGAATTACTACACCGGATCAACTCTATTCCCGTAAAAATGGACTACTGTATCCCCTACCTTCTACCAGCGACAAATCTAAGGACTTCTATTCCAAACAGGAATACCTGGGAAAAGTCACTAGAAGGGGACACCGGTAGTATCAGATTTTACACAGATGGATCACAGTTGGACGAGCAAGTAGGCTATGGGGTCCATTCACCGGACCTAAATGTAAATATCTCCTTCAAGCTGCCTGATCACTGTAGCGTATTTCAGGCGGAAATTACCGTCATACTGGAGGTTGCTGAACTACTGAAAAGTAGTGTCACAACCCTCCGGAGAATATATATCTACACAGACAGTCAGGCTGCCATAAAATCCCTGGAAGCCTTGTTTGTTACGTCCCTGATGGTGAAAGAATGCCACTCATCACTTAGGGTGATGACAGAGTATTTTGACATCAGGCTCATCTGGGTACCGGGACACAGCGACATTCCAGGCAATTGCGTAGCGGATGCATTAGCTAGACAGGGCACTACGGCACAGACTCTTCCGGCAAAAGAAGGTGTTAGTATGCCAATCTCTATCTGCCGTTTGCAGATCAGGCAGTGGGCCGATAATATGTTCAAGGACAAGTGGAGACTTACTTCAACTTGCAAACAAGCCAGGGTCCTCTGGCCACAGGTGGACAGGAAGAGGACTATGCAACTACTTAACTTGCCGAGAGGCAGGTTATCCACAATGATAGGAACACTTACGGGACATTATCATGTAGGAAAACACGCCCGAAAATTGGGGCATAGAAACTCCACACTCTGTAGATGCTGCATGGAAGAGGACGACGAAACACTTTCTCTTGGATTGCCCTGTTCTGGCAGGACTGAGAAGTAGGATATTCCGAACACATTTATTTAGCACCGTAGCCCTACAGGATATTCCTGTAGGTCTTATAGTCAAATTCATTGAAAGGGCAAATTGGCTAGACGACTAGTCAATAGTTGCTATAGACGAAACTGCAGGTACCACAATGGACTTCTTTAGCCTAAGTGTGCTAGACAGCGTGCTGTCTTGCAGCCTTTTCAACCAACCAACCAAACGATTTATTTTAACCTAAAATAATTCTAAAAAAGGTCGGTCCAACCATAATGCACGATGTTAATTGTGAGTCACACCTTAACGTCAACGTTTTGCCCAACTTAATTTGACAGTTTTTTGTTTCAGTGTTTGACAAATTCAACCATGGAGAGGTACACATTTGTTAGAGCCTTTTACGAAAATGGACGTTCAAATAAAAATGCATTTCGTCCACTTCGTGATTTGTTTGGTCAGCATGATAACGTAATTCTTGTGGCCAGAAATTGATGATATTGACCTGGACGATATGTGGTTCCAACAGGATGGTGCCACTTGTGGCACAGCCAACTACGTGTTATCTCACGTCGTGGTGATGTTAATTGGCCGCCACGCTCATGTGATTTGACACCGTTGAACTTCTTTCTTTGGGGATATTTAAAAGAAAAAGTGTACGTTAATAAGCCAAGAACAATTCAAGAGCTAAAGGATAAGATAATTCGGCACATTAACGACATTGAACCTCAATTATGTGTCAGAGTCATTGAAGATATGGACCATCGGATAGAGGTATGCCACCGAAGCCGTGGCGAGCATTTGACCGATATTTTGTTTAACACATAATTGTCATAGACCCTTCTGTCATAATAACATTTTATTTTATTTACAATTAACATCGTGTGTTTTGGTTGGACCACCGTTTATAAAAAATAAATTAATTGCTGGAAAATGAGAAGTACCAAGCAAACCATGTAAAGGTAGGACACATATATTCTCGTGAGTCTGGCGAGGCCTATTATGATAGTTTAGCACCTCTGATACAGCTCTTAACTTCAAATTGGATATTCTCAATATTTCCCAGAACTTTCTTAATTTCAATTTAAATAGTGTACAAGTGAAATTTAAAACGGACCTGTCATTTTTAACGATCTACTCGTAATGTCTCTTTCCGAAAATCGATATGACAGAACATTCATACCTTTGACGCGCCTGTGTGTTCACAATAATTGTGTAAATCGGTTGTTGGGGTTACTCTTGCCTTAACCTGCAGTCTCAGTGAAAAATACAGATCTTAAATATATCTACACACATACATATTTACGTGTGTATCTCAGGCATTTATATAATCCAATCCATTTTCTCGTAGTGATGTTGTTGTTGTCAATACAACAGCAACAACAAACATTGAATAACGCGCAATTCACTTTAGCCGAAACAGAAAAACCGAAAATCCAACAACACAGCCATCAAACATTCACACATTTATACAAACACACGTACGTATAAGAAAGAACTTAGAACTCATAAAAGACAACAAACGATGAAAGTGTTATTTGTTTTATTTTCCCCTTAAGATTCACTCATTCCGTCTCCGCGTGTCGACGACAACGACAGCGACAATGATCGACATAAAATTAACGTCTACCAAATGTTCAACACTTCTCGGACTGAGGAGATCTCGAGGAGTCTATTTTTAAAAAGAAAAACAAATTTCGTTCAAAGTGTTTTTTTTTAGGGTTTAGTGTGTTATGTGACCATTAGGGTGTCACTGATATATTTATTTTAGATTTTAGATTTTAAATCATCATTCTACACTACTCATGAAAGTAACTCAAATTTAGAAGCAGTCTGAATCCTCGTATTTTAAAAACATGACAACGTCTGATAGTAAATATATAGAGGGGTTTTACAACGCACATCTCTATATTTTTGGAATGGTTATTAAGCATTAGAGTCACTCCTATTTGGAATTATCGTTCTTAGCTGTTTCGTTCTTAGCAATCGTTCTTAAACTTGACACCAGTATTTGAATTGCTGGTTTCAAAATACCGACAGCACAGAAGTTTTGGCCGGTGCCGGGACATAATCCCCATAATAAAAATGGGGATTATGGACGTTTTTTCTGAACATAATCCCCATATAAAAAGGTCATAATAACCATGGGGAGAGTTCGATTTCCTCGATCCGATAATATTTTTCATTAGTAGACCCCAAAATAAAACGAAAAAATTAAATACAATTTTTCGATAACTCGCTCAGTTATCAAAATATTGTGGGGTAAATTTCTAAAAAATCGATAACTTTTTTACCAATTTACTCGAACAGAGTACAACTCCTCAAAATAAGCCCAAAAATTAAACTAAAGTTATCGATAACTTTCTTAGATTTCGAGGTATCAGGGGCTGTAACTAGTTATATGGACAACTTTGAACAATTTTTTTCCCCAATTTTTTATCAATCAACAAAAATACCAAAAAATAAAAAATTATTTTAAAAAATTCTAAATATTATGCAAATATATAAATATTTTCTACACAAGTTTGAATGCGATATTGTGAAAATATTCTTTTTTTTTCTAATAAAACTTCGCAAACTATCTGTTCGGCATATAAAATATCAAGAACATTTTAAAAGTAATTCTTGGGGTTGTGAGGATTATGTCCTTCAGCATTGCGAACATAATCCCCACAATTGTTGGCTTCATGTCCGCCTTTTAATGGGAATTAAGACCATTTTCGTTGCGGACATATCCCGGACATATTACATACTAAGCTTGTTTTTTATTTCCTGCTAAACTAAGTTTCGACGACTTTGTATGGAGTGCCGCTTAAAATCGCTTAGTTCCCCATACAAAGTCGTCGAAAAATTAGTTTAGCAGGGAATAAAAAAACAAGCTTATTATTAACTATATTGGGTTCGTTTGCTTTGGTTTGTGTCTAGACTAACATATGTTGGGAAACTTCTTGTTTAATGGGAAGTTTTCTAGGTGGAGCCTGTAACCAATATTTAGTATATATTGTAGTTTTGAACCCAATATAAAGTAAATTTTAAAAATTAAAAAAGTTTAAAAAAAGAAAATTTTCTCCAAACAGTGCCTTTTCTTAAAAAAAGTTAACTTTCTCAAAAAATACCTATTCATATTCTGAAACAAAGTACCGTTCTTATACATTAACTTAAAGAAGTAAAAAATTAAGTTTTCTTACAAAAAGTACCTTTTCTTAAAAAAGGTAATTTTTTAATAAGTACATTTCCTTAAAAAAGTACATTTTCTTACAACAAATTGCCTTTTCTTAAAAAACTACCTTTTCTTTAAAGAGTACATTTTTTGTGAAACAAAATAACTTTTCTTGAGATAAGTAAATAAAAATAAATGGTTTCCCATTACATCCCATGAAGGGACCGGGGAGAACTTCTCACAATCACTGAGCTGTGCGCTTTCCAGTTTTCACTCACTGATTGGGACCTACAGTTTTACACCGATTCCGAACGGTATTTTGAGAAGCTTTTTCATGGCTATATACTCGATAGTGTCGCCGTCACTATGCGAGGTGACCGCCGCCGAAAGAAATTTGAAGGTGGTCAGAGCAGGGTCCGAATCCAGGATCTCATGTGCAAGAGCCGCGCACACTAACCATTGCACCACCGACGGCCACAAGATAAGATAAGTATCTACTCTTAAAAATGTACCTATTCTTGAAATACGGACAAAATTTAAAAAATTTCTTCAAAAAACTACCTTCTCTTAAAAAAAACCTTTTCTTACAAAAATTCCTTTTCTTAAAAGTACCGTTTCTTAAAAATAAAATAATACATTTTCTTTCCTTGAGCTAAGTAGCCTTTCCGAAAATAAGTAAATTTTCTTAAAAAAATAACCTCTTCCTAAAAAGAGTACCACTTATTTAAAAAGTACCTGTTTTTAACAAAAGTACTTCTTTGTAAAAAAATTCATAATCTTATGACTTTTTCTTACAGACAGTACTTCTTCTTAAAAATAGTACCTTTTCTTAAAAAAACATTAGCTTTTAATAAAAGAGTACCTCTCTTTAAAAAAGGATCTTTTCGGGAAAACATAATATATATTCTTACACAAACGACCTAAAAATATAATTGAAAAAAATGGAAATGGAAATCGGAAAATGAGAAAGTAAATCATTTGCAGTTGGTTTTGCTTACGCAGTCAATCGAGGCAATGGATTTTCACAGAATTTTTTGCAGTCAGTTTTTGTTTATACTATCTTTGCTTTTGCTTACGATATCTTCTTTCCAGTGCCAAAAGCAGCATTTGCCTGTGCTTAAACTATTTACTTATAGTTAGTTCATAGTTCATATTTTATTTTACACATTTTATTTTAAATACTTCTCGTTCCTTTTTCGTTTTCCAGGCGTTACCATAATTTTAAACTATTACGAACAACGACTTTCATAAAACTTAAAGACTGAAACAGCATCGAAGTTATCGTCTGCTGATTTCAAAAATAGCTAAATTTTCCAAACTTTACTTCAGCCATTGATTCGCTTGACTGCGTAAGCAAAACCCAACGCCACAGTTAGATGAAGCAAATGATTTCCTTTCTCTTTTTGCTGTTTGCATTTGCTGATTTAATATTATTAGTCGTAACTATGTAACTACAAAAGCGTCGAAAATAGTCAAACAATTGTAAACAATGCTTGATACAAGTTATTTTTTTTTTTTTAAATAATAAATGTAGTAACTACTCCTCTTTCCATTCATTACAAGCAAATGAGTGTTTTGAACTACAAAATACTTGCAGACTATCGGACTAGACTCCTTATTTTGTCCGCACTCCATTTGAAATGCACATGTCACTACACTGTATTAATATGGATCCTTGTCTCTAATAGACATCTGCACAAGACGTCTTGAATGGCCATTCAAGTTATTTGTTTTATTGTTAAGACATGTATTGTACCGAAGTTGCAACAACCAATTACTTCGGGGTATAGTCGGCAAAGAATTCGTGTCTGGATGTGCACAAAAACACACTACGATGTGAAGCGAAATAGTAGAAGTAGTAGAATTGGTATTTTTTACTGTACACCTTCACACACATACATGGATGATTTTTTTAGAACACTGCAGTATTTGGTTGCCGGAACTTCGATGCAGTGCATATCTTGAAAACAAAACAAATGGATTGAATGGCCATTCAAGACGTCTTGTGCAGATGTCTAGTCTCTTCGTAGTAGATAAATTTGCCTAAATGATAGCGCAAGATATTTAAGTGTGATTATCGACAGAAGGCTTAATTTCAAGTAAAATACTATGGAGAGGATCAGTAGAGCCATAGTGGCCCTATATTCGTGTAAAAGGGCAATTGGAGGACAATGTGGTCTATCCCCGAAATCAGTTTACTGCTTATATACAGCAGTTGTTCGCCCAATATTACTTTACGGCATTGTTGTTTGGTTGCTAGTACTGGAAAAATCCAACTAACAAAAGTCCAGAGAATGACAATGTTAGGCAGCACGGGTGCTCTTAACTCCTATCGAACGTTTGGCGGTTATCCTACACCTGTTACCTCTAGATTAGTTGGGAAGGCAAATGGCTGCAAAGTCGGCAACCCGCCTACGACATTCTTCGCAGTGCATCAGCAGCCCATATGGTCATGAGTCGATTATGAGAGATCTGCGGCTGTCCACAATACGATTCGACTGCATGACACCCACTTCAACCTTTGAGAGAAACTACACAATTCATATCCCAGACAGAAGGAGACTGGAAGGAACGCACACAGGCTATAGAATATGTTATATATTACCTCTAGATTTGCTGGGAAGGCAAATGACTGCAAAGTTAGCAACCGGCCTACGTCATTCTTCGCAATGTATCAGCAGCCCATATGGTCATGGCTCGATTTTGAGAGATATGCGGCTGTCCACAATAAGATTCGACTGCATGACACCCACTTCAACCTTTGAGAGAAACTTCTCCATTCATATCCCAGACAGAAGGAGACAAAGGAACTTACACCAGGTTATCGACGGTATTTAGGTTTCTACACTGATGACTCCAAAGTAGATAGCAAGGTAGGGTTTGGAGTCTATTATACAGATCACGCACAAAGGCTACCAGCGCATTGTAGTGCCTTTCGCTGGCAGAAGTCATGGCAATCGAAGAAGTTGCCTTTTGGCTTGGACGAAACTTCATCATCGCCTGGGGAATCACCATCTACTCTGACAGTCAGGCTGCTATAAAATCTCTGCAATCTGTATTCCTGACATCCAGAACTGCTCACAATTCCCGCGCATCTGTAAATGAGATGTTCAATATTCACCTTATATTTGTGCTGGGGCACAGGAACTTTCCAGGGAACCTGCTCCACTGGATATGGAGCATGTATTTAAGTCCCTTTCTGAATGAAAACTCAGGCTTAAAACCGAAGCTATCAGACATACGAATGTTAGATGGTGTGGTGGCACAAATTGCAATATCTCCATACAAGTCGTCGGCTGACAATTTAATTGTCATATGTGGATTCCGATAGTTTCGAGTAAATTGAGTTTGAAGTTTGAACTCTTATAAAATTGCATCAGCACATGCCACATACGACAAACTCAACACTCCATATCTCAAAAACCGTATGAGGTATCGAAAAACTGATTACGCCAAATGAAAGATCAGGTCGGAAAACCTAAGGAATCGATCTTAACTCAAAACCGCAAAAAATCCACAAACGACATTTAAATTATCAACCGACGAAGTATGGCCAAGATATGACCTAAATCGTACGCTAAACCTGATATCCATTCCTAGACAAGATATCTCTATGCTAGTAGCTGTTGTCACTGGACGCTGTTTAATAGGCAGACACGCGACTAAACTTGGAATCTCTGAATCTCTACTGAAGAAGATGTGGGGATGAAGAGGAGAACGAGAGCATCGAAAAGCTCATATACTACTGCCCGGAGTTTTGTATGAGTACACTGAAAGAATAACGCTTCGTCGCATGAATGAACCATTTTCGTTAATCTTTTTACGTTGCTACAATGAAACGTCTCGTATATCCGACAATTTGGTGGTCGCTGCAACGAAACATTTGATACATGATTTCTTAAACAATTTTTCATTTCGTTGCTGAAGTAACATAATATCTAGGATCTTACTTCATGTTGTATCTAAAAGACATTTAGAAAGTTAAGCTGAATGATCTTAGGTCCTTCCTGCAGAGTACTAATTGATTCAGACACATCCTAGAATATCGGGATGAGGTATCACATGGATTGGACGCCACTTAACCATACTGGGTCAAATTACAAATTGAACGATGGGGACGGAATATGACGTCCCATGGTATAACAATGTTCCCCATTGGACTAAGGTGTTAATTGTGACGGCCACTTCTATCTAACCTAATATAACTTATATTGAAAATTAATACAAACGGTTTAATGGTGAATATACGATATTAAAAAAATTTCTATGTTTCAAAAGTTTGCCTTTACTTTCTGTTATATTTCTCGACAATTAAAACACAGAATTGGGCCAAAAATTCTTTAATTTTTTTAATAAAATCAGTCATTAGATGAATGCTTGTTTTTGCCAATCGGTTCCTGGATTTAGAAGATATTGATGTTTTCTTTAGGGGAGAACAAAATTGTTTTGTTTTGGTAAAAAAAAAATACTTTCAAGCCTCATGAAAAATATAAATAATATTTTTAAAAATCAGTTTCACATCCTAATGGATGGGTAGTAGTAGACAAAATTTAACTATATTCATAAGTTTTTGTAAATAATAACCACTGGAAACTTTTTGATTATCATCGGACAGTCAGCTAAACGGACATGGCTCAATCCTCTGTAAAAGTCCATATATTAAATTGTTCAAAATATATCCAGTATCTAATATGCATCTACATCTATTCGTATGCATTACATTTGTCTCTACATTTAATGATGAAACTATAGCACCCACTGCATGTGGGTTAGTAACACCATTCGAGAGAGAAAAATCATCAAAAGATATTTCTGGGACACCCTAGTGACCATACGAGTGTTATCATTTTCATTTCGAAAATAAGTTTCCCAGTTGTCACTGATGTCTTTGTGGTAGTTGTTGTTGCTGTTGGGACTTCATTAAAAAATACAAAAATACCAAGACCAAGACCAACAAGAAGAAGCAAAGGCACCAGCAGAGGATGAGTGCAAATTCGTCTCATTACAAAATGTTTGCAATTCTGTCGAAAATCGCATCGAAATGCATCGCATCAGAGCGAAGTTGCATGCGATTTGCAAACAGCCGTTGATGCCCATCAAATGTAATGCATCGCATGTAATTAGTTTTATTTATTTTGCATTTTCCTTTTTCCCAGATAAAAATAACTTATTTGCTTTTTCGTTTAGTTCGTCTTCTATTTTTTGTTTTTGTTTGGTTAGATATGATCATAGGATTTGAGATTTTGTTTCTTTGATTACTTTCTTATTTATTGAATTAATTTTTTCGGAAATATTAAAGTATGTGTGGAGACAGAGAGTGAAGGACAGAGTGGGAAATATGGATTACAGCATCCTCGAATTTTACCAAAAACTTAACTGTTTACAATTGATTGAAACTGTAGATTCCAATTCGTAGATTTGAAGGAATAGAAAGCATATAATGAGCTGTGTTCCATATCGCTTTTGGGTTTTAGTGTAGAAACTAAAAACTTATAAACTTTCCTGAAGAAGATTTCCAAAGGAAATCGAAATATCGAAAAAAACAATAAGTTTTATGAAATCGGAAGTGAACTTAAGCTTGAATAATTAGTCAAGAATAGTTAATTAATTAATGTTTTTACACAGAATATTTCAGGTGCGAGTTTCAGCCAGGTCTTTAAAGATCCAGAACCCCAGTTGAACATCCTAGAAAAATAATCTTGTTAGCTTTCATAAAATATGAGAAGAGCGTCATCCTATATGCAGCTTTGAAATATTTTAGGGCGTCGTTTTGCAGCTAAAATCGGTGTGAGTCGCAGTTAATTGTTAATATATATTTGAATTGTCTCCACACCCAGATAACTAATCGATTGAAAAGAGGTTGTAGCAACCGTAAATTCGACTGTTACCACCGAATTGTGATGGTCACAATCGAATTGAGGTTATCACGACCGAATTTAGTCGTCACAACTGAAATTCGGTTGCAGCAACCCCGTTTCATTACTGATTCGGTTGTGACAACTGAATTTTGAATTATATTCGTTTTGTCAACCAAATTTTCTAAAATATCGGTTATAACAACCGAATTTGGATTTAAATCGGATGGAGCAACCGAAATTAGTACCAAATTAGGTTGGAGTAACCGAATGTGACATCAATTCAGGTGCAACAACCGAAGTTGGCATTAATACGATTTTCACCACCGAATTTGGTATCAATTGGGTGGTAACTACCGAATTTGGTATCAATTCAGTTGTAACTACCGAACTTGGAATCAATTCGGTCGCAATAACCGAATTCGGCGTAAATTCGGTTGCTGTAACGCTTTTGGGCCTAAATAAACAGATACAACACGCCAGAATTGGTGCGGCGACCCATGATGGTCCGTAGTGACATGTAAAATAAGAAAAAAATCCAAAATTCATTTCTGAGACTATCTAAATTCGGCTGTGACAACCACTAATGAGGTTGTGTCAACCTATAATGAGATTGCGACAACCTCTAATGAGGTTGTGACAACCTCTAAAACGTCTCAACCGAATTTTTCTGTGAGTGTATGACTGGATGATTAATTTTGTCAGTCTGCTTAATCCTGTATGGTTCTTGGTATCTAATCACGTAATGACATGAACCTATATGAACATCGCGGATTGTGATACATTTATAAACCTGGGTACGTGACATTCGTCTGTTTCCAGGACTGTTTACCGTTCAGAATCAATCTTAATCGTTAAAATCTCAATTCGTTACAATCATATTATAATCGGTCAGCAACGTTTCCTGCTCTTAAACGTGATCGGACTTTAATCTGATGTTTCAAATGTTCACGCTGAAAAATAACGGCCCTAGCAACATATTGCAAGAACCATGTACATGTTTGCAATCATTGATTTCGTGTATAGAAGATCTGCTACTTTTTGTTTCTTTCTTGTGTGTCACATTATTGTTTTCAGCAATTTTCAACAAACAAAGCCACAGTTTGGTCACAAATACATATACTATAACCTATTAATCATTGTGTCTCAAATATGTTATATTAAATAGCAAAAACAATGTGTTTGGTAACAAGTGTACTATATTTGCTACAAGCTACAAGCACGTTATATTTGCATCCAAACAACAAAAAAGATCAAATTTTTCAGCGTGTTGGAACCGGTGAGTACTGAAACAATGAATACGTGAATACACTCAGAGAACTGATTTTTTGAAAAGAGGTTAGGCTGTTACCACCGAATTGAGGTTGCTATAACGGAATTGAGGTTGTCATACCCGAATTTAGTTCCCACAACTGAAATTCAGTTGAAGCAACCTCGTTGCAAAATTGGTACATTTGTGACAACCGAATCTTCAATTATATTCGTTGTGTCAACTAATTTTCGGTTGTTCCAAACCGAATTTGGAATCAATTCGGATACGACAATCGAAATTGGCACCAAATTCGGTTGGAATGACTGACTGTGGCATTAATTCGGTTGGAGTAACAGAAGTTGGCATCAATTCGGTTGTAGCTATCGAATTTGGTATCAATTCGGTTGCAATAACCGAATTTAGACTTATGTCGGTTCCAACGACCGAATTTGGCGTCAATTCGGTTGTTGTAACCGAATTTCGCATTAGTTCTGGGGTACAACCGAATTCTATGTATTCTATGTATTTCAAACTTGACGTTTAAAATTCTAAAAACAAATATTATGTTAAAAAAAGATTAAGAATGTATAATTATTGCTGTCCCGGCGATGTCAAGGTTTTTTTGTGGTTATTAAGAAAGGTAAGTAATTTCGGGATTTGTATTAAAATGCCTTCCTTATTTTGCAGAAAATATCCAAGGAGGTGGTCAGAGCAGGGATGGAACCCAAGTTCTCATGCACAAGAGCCGCGCAAACTACCATTGCACCACCGACGGCCACACGACTATGAAAATGTCGTTACAGTGGGAGCTTCGATCGATACTAATTCGCATCCGTAAATTTCACGTTGGAGTTTGAATATATACGATTGTTGATCTACTGATCAATTCAGGCACAGTAGTTATGCATCTGATGATGAACGTGTCACAGGGTTCGAAACTAGTCCATGGTCACTAAGTGTGATTACCTGAATTGTACATTATTCCAACGAAAACCAAGCATTATTCACTTAAAAAATTGTCCGTGCTTGTAGTATGAACTTCTCATACATTAACTAAGAGAACTATTTTCGTTTTCTACGATTTCGACAGCGGCAATCATACAAGTCATAACGAACAGCAACAGCCATTTATACGAGAATGACTAATGACCGCGACAGTCGTAGGGAATTTGTTGACAGCAAAAGCGACAGTAAGGCAATAACTGATATTTCAATTGGCAGTATAATTTGACTATTAAAGATTTGAAATATGTAATAAGACTGTTGTATAAATAAACACATTACAATGGGATAGAAAAATTCGTACATTATTCTTATAAGATTTGTTCCGTCGGTGTCGAAAATGTAATTAGAATTAAATAATATTATGTTATAGTTAAAAACAACTATAAGAAATATAAGAAACTGGGCCTTGAACTTTTTTTTTAAATTGTATCGGTGATTCATCCAACTCTTCTCCGTATTAAACCGAACAAACCCCGTTTTTATTATTAATTTATTTTTTAAAATTTGATAGGCTGATTCTATTGGAAACACTATTCCCGTTGGTTTTTATTAAATTTGATTTTGTGATTTGTGAGAAAAAGAGTAAAAAAATATTTTTGAATTTATGGCGTACAAATTCTGCATTGTTATAATTTCCTTTGAATTCACAATCAAATAGTTTAGAGCATCGTTAAAACTATCATTAATTGATTCGACTGCAGGACACAACTAACACAGTAAATACAAACGTCTACCGCAATTGTTATTGCCAAAACTACCAACATAATTGCTTTCACTTCCACAGTCATTACCAATTTTCTTTCGAATGACTGTTGCTGTTGCTCTACGACTTGTGCTTTGGCCGCAGTTGTAGTCTTAGCAGACAATAATATTTTGTGGTTATACTTTTTCATTGCGTTATATTTCAGAACATTTTCATGGTGATTATTGGTGAAAATTGATTATGCGTTCCTTAGGCATTAGAAACCTTTTGTCTGTAGTTGAGAGGTGGTAGTCAGCAATATAATTTAAAGTTCAATAATATATAAAATTCGTTAGTATCAATCAAACGTAAGATAACTCACGGAGAAGATCCACTATCGCTCTCTTCACGTTCTCTTGATGACGACGAGGTAGTAGGCCACTTCATCGAGTTCGAGTTGCTTTTGTAATTTACTCTTTGGTTGGATATAATACACACAGAAATAAAAGGGAATGCGTATTTTAGTTCGATGCAAACAACATAAATCATAATTTAGATGTCATTAGTATCAATCAAACACTATTTAAAGTTGTAATTTCCCTTAAGGCTGTAAGAGATCATGCTTTCTCCGGTTAGTGAAAAAAATTTATTTAAACTTAATTTGCTGCATGGTTTATAAACTGTATGTTTTCTTTGGTCTCTCATTTCGATCAGCTGTGCCATAGAAAACCCCTTGGTAACCGCATTTTACTTCTAGTTACCTATCGCTCACTTCTTCAGACAAGGTGTTATCTATAGGTTTCCAAATTCCTTGTCGATCAGCTGTTGCACCCAACCCCCTTGTTGCAAGTAAAGCAACAAGGTCAATTTATACTACCACTTCTTTACTCATAACGAACATTGTCTCTACAGAAGCCACTTAGTTTCTTGCATAAATGTTGCTTAGGATGCCCACACACATTACAACTGGTTGCACATCCTTTTGACAGTTCTACAAAAGTTGAAGTTCGGTTACAGGTTGTATCAAAATCAAAATTTTTGATTTTTGCTCTAGATTGTACCAATTGGTTGTAACGGTATGTTCAGTATTAGAGTAATCAGGGGGTCCCGATGCCGCAACAATTCGATTACGAAGTTGGAAAATCCTACAGCAGATAGGGGTGTAACGTGACGTCATGACGTCCGTACATAATAGCAAACACTCACCGCCATTCCCATCCGCATACGTCCCTGGTCTACCCGTCACCTAAGCATTAACAACATCCATCAGTCGCACCAACCACCGCGAACAATCACACTCACTAACAACACACAAGCTCTGTCGACGTTGTGTACATATTAGCAGGGAACTTGTTTAATGGCCACACGAGAATGAGTGATTGGATGCAATTCTCATTTGCGTCACTACAACAATGCTACTTAATGTTAAGGTTGACCAGACTCAGGTCGTCGCCTCCGAGCGAACAACCAGACAAGATTATAGCATTTTGCCTGGTGCTCTAGTTCTGCAAAGGACAGGAGCACATTTTGGGATCCGTTCTTTAGTAAAGACGGTGAAAATATATGTTCCTACACAGGAGTTTCGGCTCACTGTTCCTACACAGGAGTTTCGGCTCACTGTTCCTACACAGGAGTTTCGGCTCACTGTTCCTACACAGGGGCTTCGGCTCACTGTTCCTACACAGGGGCTTCGGCTCACTGTTCCTATGTATCTCACCCGACGATAACCGATACCGAACTGTTCTAACCGGACATGTTAAGCACATACCGAGCCAGCATCCCGCATATCCGATACCGATCTACGCAGCGAATCCGAAAAGTCGTAGGTGCGACGCACTAAGTGCCCGAATCAACCAGCCTGCCACAGAAGACTGCTAAGCCAAGATAAGCGCCCCCAGAAGAGTGTTAAGCCAAGATAAGTGCCCCCAGAAGAGTGTTAAGCAAAGATAAGTGCCCCCGGAAGACTGTTGTCCATCAAGACGAGTGATTTCCAGCTAATAGGAGTGTTCCCACCGAGTGAAGCAGTTGATGTTATTCCTGTAGATCAAATTACTTTGTAAATGATGACACATTATATCAATAAAAAATCTGAATTCGAAACTATTCTGTTCTTATTTCGAAAGGTTTGGTGGATCCTAACGAAAGACTCTGGACATGGCTGAGCTTACCTCAGCCCTAGACAAAACCACGTTACAGGGATAGAGAAATAAGCGATAGTCAAACTATGTTTCATTGATAATAATGGCCAGCTCTTCAGACTGTGGTCAACTTCGTTTTGTAGTTAAATTGAGGTTAAATGTCTAATTGAGTTGGTGGGTTAACCTTAAGTCAGAACCCTATGATTTTGACAATTACATTTATGAGTAAACGAGAAGTGTAAGTAATGTAAAATACATTTTTCTGTTTAGAGTCTTGATCACTAAGTTATTTCACCTACGTAGAGTCTGGCTTATATTTGCTACAATTTCTTCGATTTTTTGCATTTCTTGCTTATTTTCTATAACTCTATTTTGTTTGTTTTTCTTTGTTGTTTTGGTATTTAGTCCAAAACAGATTTTTTTGCCAATAAGAATATAAATGTTGACAAGATTAACGCATTTCGAAGGTTAACTACGTTAACCCGCGCTAACCCAGAAGATTACTGATACAATTTTAATCTGTAGAAACTGAAGTTTAATTTTTAACCTCATTGTAAATTGATGATCATTTTGATGCAACACTGTTAATTACTAAAAAAATCATACTCAAAAAATCAACTGTTTGACAGATATAGGCAGCTCACGCCGCTGCCGATATAAATGGCTCTTATTGGTTTCAACTGTGATACGATTTTATCGACTAGCCCGATTTGAATTTTAAAGGTTCAGTTATTTCGAAAACATCCCATTTTTGTACAAAACTGGAAAAACCAATAGACGTCAACTTAATTTTTTTGTGCCGTCTATGACAATTTTGTTTCGGCGCTGAGTTTGTTTAAGCACGGAGTTGCCAACTGAAATTTAAGTTTAATATCAAATTGGATGGTGTAAACGGCAAAGATTAGAGAACATGGTTATCGCTAACCTGGCCGCGATAAACGTGTAAATGCGTTAGGCTCAAAAAAGAAAATTCATTGTTAACCTCTGATTAACTTTAATTTAGTGTTAAGTAATCCGATAGTTAACTACTCAATTTAAAACTGGTCATAATGTCTTTAAATTATGTTCTATAGAATCTAATAGCATTTAAATTATGGCTGATATCCGATTGGTACTAATGGCATTTAAATTATATTGATCAGTTATGGTAGTGTAATGTACGTAGGAATGATCACATGAGGTAACATCGATTCTGATCACTACCTGGTAGCAGCAAAGGTTCGCACAAGATTAGAGCGAAAATCGTACGAAACCAGACGCAGTGAAAGCTAGACATGGGAAAGCTGTAATTTCCAGAGGTAGCCACAGCGTATTCAAGGAAGCTCTCGCAACTTTTGACACAAAACCCACCCCCTCCCGATGACGATCCTGAAGCGCAGTGAAACCCCATTTCCTACTCTATAAAAACTGACGCAACAACCGAACTTGGTTTTGAAAAACCGCTTCGCAATAAACAATGGTATGATGAAGAGTCTCGCATTGCAAATTATGAAAAGAATGCTGCAGGTATGGCAATGCTTCATTCAATTGCAACGCGAGCTGCGACTGAGTGGTATAGGGAAACGGCAGTAGAGAAAGCGCGAGAGTGAGAAAATTGAGACATACAGAAGGAAGAACAAAGCCCAAAGCCTGAAAATTCTACCAAAAAGTCAAAACCAGAACTAATGGACATGGTTCCCCCTTCTTTACAGACAAGAATGTAAATCTCACACCAGATGTGCAGAGCATGTTGAGAATATGGAGAGATCATTTCTCCGCTCTACTGGTACCTGAGATATCTAAATACGATGAGACTGTCGATCACAATTTGGACAACGATGTCGATTGCCCCCTCCTAACCAAGATGAGGTCCGACCAGCTATTGTCCGGCCTAGGGACAACAAAGCCGCAGGAGTCGATGAATTAAAGGCGGAGCTGTTTAAGGCTGGCGGCGATGAGCTGATATGATGCATGCATCACCTCATTGGCAAACTTTGGTTAGAGGAATGCATGCCCGGCGATTGGAGTCTCAGTGTACTATGTCCCATACTTAAAAAAGTTGACCCAAGTCTCAGTGACAACTACCTTGGAATAAGCATTTTATCCATAGGATATAACCACGGTATAATGTGCGAAAGATTAAAACCTATTATCGCTGACCTGATTGGATCATACCAGTGTGGCTTTAAGCCTGGAAAATCTTAATAGATCACCTTAATAGAGATCACTATAATAAAACCTGCAGTCAACATGAATAAAACCATCAGCAGCAAAAGTCACATGCTGCTCGCGTATACTGATGAAATAGATATCATTAGGCGCACAATTAGAGAAGTTAATGCGGTTTTTTCGAGAATTGAGAAGGAGCCAGCAAAAGTGGGTCTGACGGTAAATGAGGACAAGACAAAATTAATGGTTTCAACGAGCAGGATCTCCACGCAATTAGACCAAAGTGTGAACATTGATAAACGATATAATTTTGAGGTGGTGGACGAATTTATTTACATTGGATCTGCCGTAAACAAAAACAACAACGTCAGCCTTGAGAGCAAGCGGAGAATTGTGCTTGCGATCGATCGTATGTTTGGATCTAATGTTTGGTGCTATGGATGGGTTATGGGTTATGCAAGCACTTTAGAGATAAAGCCCTCTCTCGAGTAACAAAAATTCAGATACACCAGACTGTCATTCAACCTGTATTGCTTCATGGCACAGAATACTGCGTCTTATCACAAACAGACAAAACATCTGTAGGAGTCTTCGAGAGTAAAATACTCCGAAAAATTGATGGCCCATGGACCATGAGCTGTATGAGCTTTATCCCGACATTGACACAGTTAAGCGGATGAAAATAACGCGATTGCGCTGGCTAGGCCGTATCAGTAGAATTGATGAAAACGAACCAGCAGGATGGGTTTTCGAAACCGAACTCGAAGGAAGATGAAACATAGGAAAACCAAGACTTCGCTGGAGGGATCAAGTTGACGAATATCTGCGTACACTTGGTATTGTCAACTGGGGAGATACATCAAAAAATCGAACTAATATGTTAATCTTCGTTTTGTAAGGTCCCTGACCGCCGGGGTTCTTCGAGACCGGAAAAGTTGTGGCATTGAGACCTCTTGCAACTAAAGGGTGTCCCAACAAGAGCGCAATTTTTATATTTTAAATAAAACACAGATATTTAAAAAAAAATCGTGAAACTTTATTATATCGTAAAGTAGACAGAATGAGGTTATGTATGGAACAATATATCGTGCAGATGGCCGCCGCGGCTTTGCTGGCATATACGCGATCTCTTAATGAAATTTTCAATGACCGTTTTGCATAAATGCTGCGGTATTTCATTAATGCAGCGTCCAATTTCCTCTTTTAAGGCTTGAGTCGTCGTCACCTTATTCGCGTAAACCATCGACTTCAAAAAACCCCAAAGAAAAAAATCTAATGGTGTTAAATCGCACGATCTAGGCTTCTTCGCGTAAACCATCGACATCAAAAAACCCCAAAGAAAAAAATCTAATGGTGTTAAATCGCACGATCTAGGCTTCATTTGCTTCTCGTGAATCACTCGAGGATTTTCCTCACCCCAAATGCGACAATTCTGCCTATTGACGAAGCCATCAAGATGGAAATGGGCCTCGTCACTGAAGATGATTTTAGCGGCAAAATCAGCATTTCATGATGTCTCTCCAATACCCAATTAATGAACTCCCTTCATTCGTGTAGCGCTCCATTTTTACTAACCTCGTACCTTCTACTAACAAACAATAACAATTGTTCAAATGTCAACCAATGACACTTCGAATGTTGCCAGATTTAAAAATTGCGTTCTTGTTGGGACACCCTTTATTATCCCAGTGATTTTTCATGTTTACAGGTAAAAATATTACAGCTGTTGCACATTCTTTGTATATTAATCTATGCTGCCAATCCACACAACCTCGACTACTAACTACGTATACCTCGTACAAACATGAATGTGAATCAGTATAGCATATCCACAGCTTCAACTGCAGATATTTAAGTTCGCACTTGGTTCGAAAATATTGTTTGGCTTGATTGCTACCATTTCTCACTCTTACCTATTAGATGGATTCAACTCGTTCACTAGTTTTCGAACTATTTACTCGTTTTATTAAAGCGACCTGAAATACAAATCTCGAACATAAACTCCATAGCGAACATGTAGATTATGTTTAAAGTTGAGTCGAACTCGTTCACTAGTTCTCGAACTAGTTCAATTTAATTGCTAGCACATAACTATCATGAACGTATTCGTGATAACGAACGTGTAAATTAGGGTGGGTCAATTGGGTGGGTCTAACCAAAAAACTTGACAAAGAGTATAGCAGAAACGTAATCTACGGCAAATTCTAAGAAAATATTCCCAAGAAACCATGGTTCTAAAATCAAAATCGAGCCCGCGATTTTTCGCTTGAAAATTTGTATATTAGCATAAAAAATCGACCCAAAAGCCATACTTTTGAAACTTGATACTCTTCGATTTTAATGAAATTTATATTCGTATATTCTACTCGTTCCTGCCGTTACAATTACGTTTATTTTAGGTCGAAACTGCCCACGGTTCATGTTTTATAGCTGTCTAAAGTTGGTCATCTGCAGAATTTTTGTGAAGAGATACCTGTGTTAATGTTAGAATAACTTTTGAATGCGATATTAGATTTGCCATTTGTATTTTGATTCCTAAAGAAAAGGTTAAAACCTATAAGGCGATACATTGATCGTTACAATCTGATATCGCATTCAAAAGTTATTCTAACATTATCCAAAAATGCTGCAGATGACCAACTTTACACATCTATAAAACCGTGAGGAGTTTCGACCTAAAATAAACGTCATTGTAACGGCAGGAACGAGTAGAGTATATGAAATCGAAGAGTATCAAGTTTCAAAAGTATGGCTTTTGGGTCGAATTTTTATGCTAATATACAAATATTCAAGCGAAAAATCGCGGGCTCGATTTTGATTTTAGAACCATGTTTTCTTGGGAATATTTTCTTAGAATTTGCCGTAGATTACGTTTCTGCTATACTCTTTGTCAAGTTTTTTGGTTTGACACACCCAATTG
Organism: Phaonia tiefii; assembly: GCA_963931995.1. Classification (NCBI taxonomy): domain Eukaryota; kingdom Metazoa; phylum Arthropoda; class Insecta; order Diptera; family Muscidae; genus Phaonia; species Phaonia tiefii. The sequence goes on along the minus strand of OZ008368.1, from coordinate 333,391,453 downwards.
ACCCACCCTAATGTACACGTTCGTTATCACGAATACGTTCATGATAGTTATGTGCTAGCAATTAAATTCAACTAGTTCGAGAACTAGTGAACGAGTTCGACTCAACTGTAAACATAATCTACATGTTCGCTATGGAGTTTATGTTCGAGAGGAGAATATATATAGAGTATATGTGTGTATTTCATCGAAATCGAACACTATCAAGTTTCAAAAGAATGGCTTTTGGGTCGATTTTTTACGCTAATAAATCTTCAAGTGAAAAATCGCGGGCTCGATTTTGATTTTAGCACCATGGTTTCTTGCGAACATTTTCATAAAATTTGCAATAGATTACGTTTCTGTTATACTCTTGGTAGGCAAAAAAATTTACCCACCATAGTGTACATAGTGTTCGTGAGGTTCATGTCTGGGCATCCAAAATGTATTCTATAGCTCATGAGTTACCCAACTCTAATCATGTTTGTAAGGGTCATGTTTGGACATCATGAATGATTTATATAGCGCACGACCTATCTGACGCTGCAAAATTCAACATAAAACAATTTATCGATCCCTGCAGCACAACATTAAGTGAAGCGTCAATTAGAACTCGAATCTATTGAAGCATAACAATCAATTGCTGTCCTGAATACGCGTAAAACTAGTTAAAACCATAGAGTAAATATGGGTAGAGGAAATCTTTCACTCACCAAATTTCTGACATTTGTCCTCGTGTGATGTATACGTTTGATGTTGAAAAGAATTGCTTTACTAATACCAGATAGAGGCAATGGTTCAAAACAACGAACAAAATAACAACAACGGCATTTCGTTTTGTGTGTTAAAATTAATGTGTTAAATACAACACAAATGTATGCTAACAATAACAGTCAATAAAAAAGTTTAAAACACATTTAAATTTCACAGTTTTTCACCAAAATGGCATGAAAAATTAAAGAAAGAAGTTATTGTAATTCCACCTGGTGTATATCACTTTTCGTCAAACATCTCTCTATCACACCGACCGCATCACGAAGAGTGTGAAAGGAAACGTCAGATGAGACAAATGGCGGCTCTACTATAAATTTACTCTATGGTTAAAACTATTAAATACAAGTAAAACTATTTATAAATACCTAACAAAGATTAACTTTTGTACTATTTAAGTAATATACTAAGGCCCTTATTCATAAAAAGTTATGAGAGGTTTGGCAGACGATTTATCATACAAAAAAAAACGTTTCTCAAATCCCTCCCAACTTTTTATGAATAAGACGCTAAGAGTGCTTAACAGCTGTAAAACATTCATCGTATCATAGAGTAATACTTAAGAGCCTCTATTACTCTCTTCGCTGCCTCTTCATGACGACGACGTAGTAGACCATTTCATCGAGTTCGATTTTCTGCTGTATTTGACCAATTTTACACTTTGGTTGGACATAAAACGGACAGAAATCAAAGGGAATGCGTATTTTCGTTCAATGCAAACAAAATAAAACATAATTTAGCTGTCATTAGTATCAATAAACACAATTTAAACTTAGTTCCTGTCTTCTTTGGTCTCTCATTCTACATCATTTCCCTAGTACCTTTTCCATCTGTTGTGCCATAGAAACAACTACAAGTTGCAGATGAGCGATAAAGAGGACATGTCATGTACTTCACGCTAGTTACTTCCATACTCACATTTGTATAATTTGAAAGTATATTTAAAAACACCTTAAGTTTTGATCACCACTGTGCATAATTGTGATCACTCAAATGTACATATATGTGCGTACACATCTTCGTCTGAAATATCGACTTAATATTCAAAATTTGTTTGTCTCAATTTGGTTTTTTTTTGTTGATTCAAAATAAAAAGATATTTAAAATGTTGCATCTGTTTTGCCATAATTCTTTCATGTGATGAAGCTATTTCCTTCCTATAACCCAAAATATGAAATAAAATTAAAATAAAGATGAAAATGTTTTCTTGCTGTTGGGTGCAATTAAAATCATTCATTCGTTTGGGCATTCATGTGCGATTTTCATATTCCCCTAGACCCCCAACTACTTCTTGCCCGCCATTGTGACCGCAGTAAATTGTTCCACTTTTGGTTTTATGAAAATAAAATGTTTTTATCACCAACAAATCTCAGATATTTTGACCAAAGGAATATAAGTATACTAACGTATTTATTAAAACTACTTCCTTTGAGTTTGCGAAATGTTGTTGTATTTAATTCTGTTAAACTACGAGGTGGCCGGGCTGGAAACATTGCGTCGTTGTCGCGAAAACAATTGACATAAATATTTTGGCAGACAATGTCAATATGATTTTGGGGGCTATAATTGTGTTGTGGCGCTTGGTTCTTCCTCCCTGGGAATGGCAAGGGATCCATTGATTAACATATAAAAGGCATTAACAACTGCATTCGTAAATCATTAAATCATTTTTCAGAAAATGAGAAAGAAATCAACAACAAATTCGCTAGCGACAAAGAACACAAAGCAAGTGCCTGAGCTGGCCAAAATAAAAAAAAAAAACAAAGTAAACAATTTTCAAACATTATTCTTTGACTCTTTCTTCTCATACTCGTACATATTTGGTTTGGGCCTTTGCGATAATTGCAACGGACATTTGTTTTATGGCCGGCAAAATTTGTCTGTGACGCCTAGAAACTTTTGCGCCCAATACCCAAAATTAATCGAGAGGGAGAGCGTACAAACAAAAATATAATGATTTACTTTATTTGCATATTTTGGTCATAACAACGAAGAAGAAGAAAAGCTATAAGAGACACCTCTTACTACTCGCGATTGTGGGTGATGATGAATTAAAAACAAACAAATTACGAGTGGACGACGTCTGCGTATAATTTTCTAATATGAATGGTCAAAGCGAAAGTTAAGCGAAGACGTATCTGCACACTAGTCTGAAAGAGGAAAAGTAAAAAAAAAAAAGGAATTGTAAGGGCAAACAGGATTTCGGTGGAAGAGCGAGAAAAAAAATTGGTTTTAATGTGAGTATCTGGAACTGGGCAGACCTATAGTGAAAATGTGGGAAAAGGTGTGTCTTACCTATTTGTGCATTGCCAAGCTAAGTGTCCAAACGTTATGGGAAAATGAAATATGTTCATTCATGTACGAGGGCGCTCCCAAAACTAGCCGACCTAACAACAAAGACACAAACAAGTTGGGAAAAATTTTCTTTATTTTTCAACATAATCTCCTTTTAGCTCGATACATTTCTTCCAGTGATATTCAATAGCTTCGATTCCTCCCTGTTTAAAGTAAAAACTGTCAAACTCCTTAAAATAGCCATCAACCGAAGACTCCACCTCTTCATTGTTGGCAAATCTTTTAACACCGAGCCATTTTTTCAAGTTTTACAAATAGAAAATAGTCCGACAAAGCTAAATCTGACGAATAAATTGAGCGATGAAGTAATTCAAACTTTAATTAATTAATTTTGGCCACCACAATAGCGGCTGTGTGAACTGGAGCATTGTCTTGATGAAACAACACTTTCTTTTTTTTCCACAATTTCATAACTTAAACGTTGCAATAAATTATCATAATATTCGCCGTTGATGGCTTTTCCTTTCTGAAGATATCAACAAAAATTATCCCAAGCGCATCCCAACAAACAGACGTCATGACCTTGCCTACAGATGGAAACATTTTCGCCTTCTTTGGACACGATTCTCCCATTCCAATCCACTGCTTTGACTGTTCCTTTGTCTCAGGTGGACCCATGTCCCATTCATGGTTATAAATCAACGCAAAAATTCGGCTTTATTGCGGTGAAACTTCGCCAAACACTCTACTGAAACATATTATTATATTATTACATATTATTTTTGCTCTATTGAACGCAAGCGCGGCACCTATCTTGCGCACAGCTTTCTCATCTTCAAATCTTCGGGCAATATACGATAAATAACAATTTTTGAAATGCCTATCATTTCAGCTACCTCACACACTTTCAGCCGACGACCATTCAATACCATTTTGTGGATTTTCCTAACGACGTCTGTCGTGTCGTGTCGTCAATAGATTGAACAATACGGCGTTCGTCTTAGCACCTTGTAACACCTCGTTTAAGCTCTACTACCCAATATATTACAGTCGTAAATGAAGGAGCAGACTACTCCAGAATGAAATCTAGCTCGGGTTTCTTATTACTTGGAGTGAGACCTTTCAAATGGATTTATTGAATTACACAACGGTGACCAATTTTTTCCATATCTACAAATTTACTGAGATCGTTTATTTTTGATGGCTCAAATAAAACTACTAAACAACGTTGCGCCTTGAAACTTAAAACATATGTTTTACAATGTTGCCACTTTTCATCAAAATATTTTTTTAAACTACTAGCACCATCTACACGTCAGGTCGGCTAGTTTTGGGATCGCCCTCGTATATTCTCAGTAGAAAAACGTACTAGTTCGAACATGTAGATTATGATCGTGATGCTCATGCCTGGCCACCGTCAATGATCTATATATTTCATAAAGTACCTAACTATAATGTGAAGTCAGTATCCCTTTTCTTCATCCTTAAACCATGTGGTATGCCAATGTCAATGCCACAACTCATCGACTATGAAGTTGAAAAATCATGGAAAAGAAAGTGGATTGACGTACTAAAAATAGTCGAACCATGTTTGATTAATACTAATAGATTTAGACACAATATTCGATTGAAGTTAATTGATTGTAAGTTATATGCGATTGGCATTTATAGCCTTTAAATTATTTTCGATTGATACTAGTGGTTTTTAAATTATGTTCCATTGATATTAACAGTTTTTAAATGATGTTTGATGCTAGTTCTGCCATCTGCAACTCGAACTCTATGAAATTTCCAACTAATTGATTGACATTCGGTGAAATTTACTAAGTTTTTGGCATACTCTTATTATACTATTAATACATTAATGCAATAAGCTGTTAAAGCTTTGACCGGATGCCAAGGAGAAAGTTGGAATTTCGTCGAGTTAGAGTTGCAGATGACAAATTAGCGTCAAACCTAATTTAAAAGTCGCTATTATCCATCAAACATAATTTAAATCTTTCACTTATAAATTAGGCTTTGTTTTATTTTTGTTTCCTTTATATGTTCAATCGAACATAATTGAAAAGACATGAATATCAATTAAACGTATCACTCAATCACTCATTCCTCCATCCACTTTTTTCTGCATGACTTTTCAACTTCAAAGTCGATCAGCTGTGGCATGGAAACCCCCTCATTGCATTACACATGAGAAAAGTTGCACACCATTTTTACTAATTCAAAACTAACGACACTGGAACTAGTTCCTGAGCTAGTATGTTTCGAACTAGTTAAACCGGTTTCTAGTAATATAATCAGGGGGTTTCAATGGCACAGCTGATCGAAAAGGTAGCACTAGGGAAATGATGTAGAATGAGAAGAGACCAAAGAAGACATAGATATTATAATTTAAATAGTGTTTGATTGATACTAATGAAAGCTAAATTATGTTTCATGTTGTTTGCATCGAACGATAATACGCAGGTCCCAAATTGATACTCGATACCGGTGTTTCAAGAAGGGACTGATAAAGAGGGGTAAGTACGTTTCTAATGAACCAATTAGGGCGCCGCAAAAGTTTCCAAGATCATTAAGATTAACTCCTTGAAAGTACGTTAGATCTAAAACAGAGGGGCAGGATCATATCAGATGTACGACGCTCTCTTTCTCCTCTTCTTATTCGCGGATTTGGCAATAATCATGAACTGATAATCCAAGTTTGGGCGCGTGTCTGGCTATCAAGTAGTGCCAAGTGATCACAGCTACCTATCTAGAAGTGGATATCAAGTCTTTCGAATGACTCTGGTCATAACTTGGTCTTGCCTTCCTGGTGATACTGCAATTTGTGTCTCCAGACCATCTAACATTCTCATGTCTGTCGGTTTTAAGCATGAGTTTTCATATACAAAAAGGCATTCCCACAAATAAAATAGGCCCTTATCTCTACAGCTCGTCCGTCGCATGGATCTCTGGAATATTCCTGTGTCCCGGCACCCATATAAGGTGGATGTGAAACTGCTTGGCCATCTCATTTAAAGATGCGCAGCAAATATGGCAAATTTTTTAAGTTGGTAATACAGATTACAGGAATTCTATATTAGTCTGTTTGTCAGAGTAAATATTAATATCCCTGGCCGTTCACCATTAGCCTTTAACCGGAGCCATTGCACCTACTTCGAAATCAACTACTTGGCAGTTGCCATAGCTGGTGGTAATTGTAAAGGGAAGAATACTTTGCTCATGGTTCGAGAAACATGGTTCGTGCTCGAGCTTTCGTTGCGTTATAAATATAGTTTAAATCTTTCATCCTGGGTTTGTTTTGGAACGGTTTTTTTATTTTAAACCCTCACATTCGGGGGCGGTTCCAAAACTAGCCGACCTGACGTATAGATAGTGCCAGTAGTTTGAAAAAATATTTTGCTGAAAAGTGCCAATCTTAGCAAACATATGTTTTGAGTTTTAAGATGCCATGTTGTTTAGTATTTTTAATTGAGCCATCAAAGCTAAACAATCTCAGTGAATTTGTAAACATGCGAAAAACTGTTCACCGTTATTGTAATTCAATATTTCCATTTGAAAGGTCTCAGCCCAAGCAATATTAAAGCCGAGCTAGATTCTACACTGGGGGAGTCTGTTCAATCATTTACGACTGTAAAATACTGGGTAGCAGTGCTTAAACGAGGCCGTACGAGCTGCCAAGACGAACACCGTAGTGGTCGAGCAATTGAGACACGGTTAAGAAAATCAGCAAAATGGTATTGAACGACGTCGGTTGAAGGTGCGAGAGCTAGCTAAATTTCAAGAAGTATATCGTTACAATAAATAATCAATATTCTTCGATCTTGAGGTCAGATTTGCTGTTGTTGTATTTATTTTCCCCTCGATATTTCGCTACTCCTTTGTGTAGCATCATCAGGAGATATAAACAATATTTAACAATTAAAACAAAATAACAATTGTGAAAAAATTATGTCAATTTAAAAATGTTCAAACAAACTTTCCTGCCTTTTTTCAAAATTTTCTGAAGTTCGTAAAAAGTTCATATAAATTAACCCAAATTAAAATATTAGATTGATAAACAATTTGTGCTTAAATGGTTCTACTTTTTACTAATTAAACGTCTGTAAATTTGGGCTACATTATCCGTATCTGTTTTATAGTTAATTCGTTTTAATGTTGGTGTAGTAATTATTTGTAGCATTTCTAACATATAATGACGTTTATAATTGTTTTCTTTATTTAAAACCGCTGTATCCTGAAAGTTTGGGTAATGATTTAAACTAGCACAATGGGATGTTAATGCTGTTTTCTGTGTAGAAATGTGCCTGTATTTCTGATCTGATTTGTGTCCTGCAGTTCGTGTCTTTAGTTTATTTTTTGTAGTCCCTACATATACTTTGTTACAAACCTCGTTGTCATTTCCTTTACATGGTATTTTATATACTATATTACACATATAAAATTTGTCGAAACTATCCTTTGTTTTACTAAATACTCTGCCTATTGTGTTATATGTTTTGTGTGCTATCCTATAATTCGTGTCGTCAAATATTTTTGACTTCGCCAACCAATCTGTTATTCCAGGTATGTCCGTTATTGACTTGTAAATTTTAGGCTCATCTGTAGTAACCCTGTTCGGTTGTCCTTTATCCTCAAATTGCCAACAATGGGTCCACCACTTCACACTTGAGGCAAAGGAATAGTTAAAGCAGTGGACTGAAATGGGAGAATCGTGAGCAACGAAGGCGAAGATGGTTCCACCTGCACTCAGAGAAGTAATTGTTTGAAAAGAGGTCGTAGCAACCGTAAATTCGGCTGTTACCACCGAATTGAGGTTGCCACAACCGAATTGAGGTTGCCACAACCGGATTGAGGTTGCCACAACCGGATTGAACTCGTTACGATCGAATTTAGTTCCCACAACCGAAATTCGGTTAAAGCAACCTCGTTTCATAATTGATTCGGTTGTGACAACTGAATCTTCAATTGCATTCGCTCAGTCAACTAAATTTTTTAAAATTTCGGTTGAAACAACCGAATTTCAAATTAATTCGTATGCAGCAATCGAAATTGGTACCTAATTCGGTTGGGGTAACCGAATCTGGCCTTAACCAACCTCAATTCGGTTGTCATCAATTCGGTTGTAACTGTCGAATTTGGTTCAATTCGGTCGCAATAACCGAATCTAGCCTTAATTCGGTTGCAACGACCGAATTTTGCGTCAATTCGGTTGCTATAACAGGATTTCTCATGAATTCTGTAGGTACAACCGAATTCACTTTCAATTCGGTTACCACAACATAATTCTATGTATTTAAAGTCTGACGTTTAAGGTTAGGTAATCAAATATTATTGTCAAAAGGTAAGTAAAATATATTTTGTATTAAAGTCTGGATACAAAACGGCTTTGGACCTAGAGCAACCGATACAACACGTCAGAGTTAGAGCGGTGTCACATGATGGCCGGGACTTCAATAATGGTTGGAAGAGGCATGTAAATCAAATTTATTATTCTACTTATATAGATTGCCCCATTGTATATGACTTTATTTTCTCGCTTATTAATTCATTTATGAAAATACAAGAAAATGTGATGATTTATTAATATGATGATTTATATTAAAAAAAACTTTAATAATTCTTTTATGACAGTATCTAAATTCGGTTGTAACAACGTCTAATTCGGCTGTGACAACCTCTAATTCGGCGGTGACAACCTCTAATTCGGCTGTGACAACCTCCAATGAGGTTGTGTCAACATCCAATGAGGTTGTGCCAACCTCCAATGAGGTTGTGCCAACCTCCAATGAGGTTGTGTCAACCTCCAATTAGGTTGTGTCAACCTCTAATGATGTTGTGTCAACCTCTAATGGAGTTGTGTCAACTTCTGATGAGGGCCAACCTCTAATTCGGTTGTGACAACCTCTTAATTCGGTTACGGCTAATTCGGCTGTCTCAACCGAATTTTTCTGTGAGTGTGGCGTCTGGCTTTGGGATCCGTATGGGATAATATTTATTGATTATCTTCAGAAGGGAAAAACCATCACCGGCGAATATTATGCTAATTTATTGCAGCGTTTAAGTGATAAAATTGTGGAAAAAGGACGCATTTGGCGAAAAAGAAAGCGTTGTTTCATCAAGACAATGCTCGAGTTCACACATTCACTATTGCGATGGCCAAAAATATTGCCTTAAAGTTCGAATAGTTTCATCAGGCACCTTATTCGCCAGATTTAGCTCCCTCAGACTATTTTCTATTTCTAAACTTGGCAAAATGGGTCAGTGACATGTCCTTCAAACGTCATGTTCGATGTAGATACCAGCTGCAGTTACAAGAACTGTTGACTTAAATTTATCAGGTTGTTTTGGTGGAAAACTGTGAAATTGGATTCCCGTTACATCCCGTGACAGGATTAGGCAGAACTTCTCACAAACCAGTGAGCTGTGCGCGTTCTAGTTTTACACTCACTGATTGGGTCCTACAGTTTTACATCGGTTCCGAACGGTATTTTGAGAAGGTTTTTATGTATGAATACTCGATAGTGTCGCCGTCACTAAGCTAAAAAAAGTCTAAGAGTACGAATTTTTTTTACAAAAAATACTTTTTTAAGAACAGGTACTTTTTAAAGAAGTTGTACTCTTTTTAGGATAAGATTATTTTTTAAGAAAATTTACTTATTTTCAGGAAGGCTACATATCTCAAGAAACCAAAAGAAAAGGTGGTACTTTATTTTTAAGAAATGGTACTTTTAAGAAAAAGATTTTTTGTAAGAGAAGGTATTTTTTGTAACAGAAGGTATTTTTTTTGAAGAAAAGCTTTTTTTACGAAAGAACAGATACAATTTTAAGAGTAGATACTTATCTCAAGAAAAGTTATTTTGTTTTACAAAAAAGGTATTCTTTAAAGAAAATTTAGTCTTTTAAGAAAAGGCAATTTGTTGTAAGATAATGTACTTCTTTAAGAGAAGGTACGTCCTTAAAAAATTACTTTTTTTAAGAAAAGGTACCTTTTCTACCTTTACTTCTTTAAGATGTTATTTTTTTAAACTTCTTTCAATTTGGCTTTTCTAAATTTACTTTTTTTCGGTTCAAACAAATAAACAGGTTCCACCTAGAAAATATCCCAATAAACAAGAAATATGTTAGTCTGGACACAAACCAAAAGAACAAGTGTAAGAGTGCTGCCAAATGTAATTCCTTGCTGAGGGAATGTGTTTCATGGATATGCCAGTCTTGCACTATGGCTTTTCCAAGTTTACTTTTTATTGGGTTCAAAACTACAATATGTAATACACAGACTCCACCTAGAAAACTTCCCTTTAAACCAAACCAAAAGTACCCAATCTAAATGATAATAATGAGTTGTAATAAAGTAGTTAAAAAAAAGTTGTTTAAAAAATTTTCATTTAGCCCCCATCACGCAACGTGCGATAAGGAACTTCGTTCCAAAACTTCTTTCCAATAAAATACATCATTACCGTTTTACAAAATCTGGAATTGTTTCATTATATTTCTCTGGATAAGGAAACCCAAACATGCTTTTTGTTTAAAATAAAATTCGATACAAATTTCGTCGAAATTTTAAAAACTATATGTAGAATATAAGAAATTTTAAAAAGTATAAGTAGAAATTACTAATTATAAAAATATAGAATCCAATTATTATTTTTTAAATTAGTATTACCCAGCATCAAATCCTTAAAAATTGTTTGTTTTAGTAAAACTCACAAAAAGTCCGTTGTAAACGTCTGTTACAAGGACTACACAACGTATCAGTGTTACGAATTCATTGCAAAGAAAATAATATCACTCATACCCCCTACGGCACCAACATCAATCCGTATGTTATGCCGCATTAAAATGCTGCAATTTGTAGCGCCTATTCGTCTGCTGTATGGGGTTGTCTGCTGCAAGAAGATGTTAAAATAAAGAAATACTCTCAGCACATAACAAATTTACAATTTTTTCTCCTCATATTTTCTTTCATTTCATCTAAGCATGGGAGGAGTTAAAGATGGCTTTGTCTTTTTGTGGGCTTCTCATATTTAGCATTTGGTGTTGGGCCAAGTGATATAACATAAATTTAATGTTGGCATTAAGAATAACGTTCCATTTTGAGGTCGTTAGGACTAGACAAGTTAGAATGAGGTGGCAAAGAACTCTTAGTTGTAACATTTGCATCCATACATTTGTGGCTGAACTTCGGTTGATTGTACAATGAATGCTCTGAAAAGCATGTGACTGCGTGCCATGTTGTACGTATACCACCCAATCGTCAACAGTAACAACGTCATCATCATCAGCGTCAACATTGTCATGACGATCTTAAGTGACGCCTCTTCCCCTTCTCTACATACAAGTTTTTGATATTATTTTGTTTATTTGTGTTTAATTGTCTGACGCACATTTTTGATGTGTTGCCCAGTGTTCTCTTGATGGCGATAATGTTATGTTTTTTTTTTTGCTGTTCGACAAATTTTCTTGGCATAATCTGCGCCCACTATTTGCAGATGATGACTTTAGAATCGTTCTATACTTATTGGCTCATCAAAAATTGTTGGCCAGCACTTCAGAACTAGGGGTATTTCCCATTTGGCTCATGAATGGACACATTGTATGCCGCTCTGATTGGTCTCGTCGTGTACTCGTCGTCATCACTCACAAATCTTCCTCAAGCACTGTTGGCCACATCCGCTCGAACAGGTGGTTGTTGGATGACATTCCTTCTTCTGAGAAATTATTGTTTGATAATTTTCAAGTTTGATTAGTTTGGCAACTCGTTGCGGATAGGTCAATAGCCGTTGTGTTGTAGTTGGCATTTAATAAGAGTGTGAAAGTGGGCTCGCTTACATTTGCAATCACAATTATTGGCTGGCATTTCAAGCATACATACATACATATGTAGCATGTTGTACATGTTGAGGATGAACGAAAGACACAACAATTTAATCTTGGCATTAGTTAATATTTGAATTATCTGCCAGCAGCAATTTTCTTTTTTATTTATAGATATATTGATGGCGGTTTGTTTTTGAGGACACTTGTTGTCACCAGGTATTCCCCCAATGAAATCGTAGCCAAGATTATGATTATTATTTCAAAAAAATGTTGATACTTATTTAACGTCATTTTGAAGAATATCGGAAATCATTTGTTACCAGCATACACAAGTTAAAAGGTTCAAGTCTCCAATTCATTTTAGCTTGGGAGTAATCATCGCATTATTGGCAACATGATCTGCTATTCACTTAAAGTTTTTAATTCCTCAATGAAATTTGTTTGGAACGGAAGCACAAACTCCAACCAGAGATCGGCATAATTCCCATTTTAACTAATATTAGTAATTAAACGCCAAACAGGTATGAGTTAAATATGTTAGCTTTCAAACCACACAACATGTTCATCATACTCATAACAAGAGCAACTTAAAAAATTACAACTACAACAAGGCTGATCTAGTAGAGGTTAACGCAGAAGGATTTGTTGTTGTTGTGGGCACCAACAACAGGGATTTTGTTTTTGTTATATGACTTTTAAATGTCAAATTCAACACAAATACATATGACCAAACAAAGTAGATAAACAAAAAAGTACAATAACAAAATACACTGAATTTGACAGATAGAGTCATTAAAACGCAAAATCAGCTATTCTAATGCGTTAACCTCTACTAGATCAGCCTTGAACTACAAGTGGTTGATATACTGTATTCATACTCACTCATACACGAAGGAAGTACAAGTGGTTGCAAGTGGAGGTTGTGTCGTTTGGCATTTATACTTATTTATCTTCTATTCGATGACTTATTTTTAGGCATAAGTATAGCAAATACTCATTAGTATGGGAATGTACTCAGTGTACTCTAAGTACTTATTCAAGAAATGTGCATAAAACATAAAGAAATAATATATGAACGAAATTACTTTTGTACGTATTATAGTTTCATAATAGTCCGTTGTGTTGGTATAAATACCAAAACAACGGCGTTTCAGTAAAATAAGTTGGCTGTTATTGGAACAAAGATTGTACTAGGAGATTTTAATGCTAACGTAGGCAGGAAGAATGTGTTTCATCCAATTATTAGCAATTTCAATCAACAGTTCCGACAACGGTATGGGACTGATTGATTTTGCCGCGGCAAAAAACATGGTCATTAGTGGTACAAGATTCCAGCATAAAGACATCCACAAGGCTACTTGGGTATCCCCTGATCAAAGAACGAAGAACCAAATTGATCACGTGGTAATTGATGGAAGGTACTCATCCAGTGTAATGGACGTACGAGTGATCAGAGGAGCTAACATCGATTCTGATCACTACCTGGTAGCAGCAAAGGTTCGCACAAGATTATGTAGAGCGAAAATCGTACGAAACCAGACGCAGCGAAAGATAAACATCGAAAAGCTGCAATTACCAGAGGTAGCCACAGCCTACTCATGGAAGCTCTAGCAACTTTTGGCACACTACCCACCCCCTCCCGATGACGATCCTGAAGCGGAGTGGAAACCCATTTCCGACTCTATAAAAACTGCCGCAACAGCCGTATTTGGTTTTGAAAAATGGCTTCGCAACAAACCATGGTACGATGAAGAGTGTCGCATTGCAATTGATGAAAAGAATGCCGCACGCATGGCAATGCCTCAGTCAATTGCAACGGGAGCTGCGTCCGAGCGGTATAGGGAGAAAAGGAAGGAGGTAAACCGTCTCTTTAGGTTTAAGGAACGGCAGTGGAGAAAGCGCGAGAGTGAGAAAATTGAGACAAACAGAAGGAAGAACGAAGCCCGAAAATTCTATCCAAAAGTCAAATACGGAACTAATGGACTTGGTTCAGGGCCCACCTTCTGTAAAGACAAGGGCGGAAATCTCATCGCAGATGTGCAAAGTATGTTGGGAATATGAAGAGATCATTTCTCTGCGCTATTGGTACCTGAAATATCAAATGACGAGACAATCGATCTAAATTTGGACGACGACGTCGATTGCCCCCTCCTAACCAAGACGAGGTCATAACAGCTATTGTCCGGCCTAAGGACAACAGAGCCGCAGGAGTCGATGAATTAAAGGCGGAGCTGTTTAAGGCTGGCGGCGATGAGCTGATAAGGTGCATGCATCAGCTCATTAGCAAAATTTGGTTAGATGAATCCATGCCCGGCGATTGAAGTTGCAGTGTACTATGTTCCATATTTAAAAAAGGTGACCCGAGTCCCTGTGCCAACTACCGTGGAATAAGCGATTCATGCATAGCACATAAAGTTCTGTTAAGTATAATGTGCGAAAGACTAAAACCAATTATCGCTGACCTGATTGGATCATCTTAGTGTGGCTTTAGGCCTGGAAAATCGACAACCGACCAGATTTTCACACTAAGCCAAATCCTGGAGAAGACCCATGAAAACAAATCGACACTTATCATCTATTTGTCGATTATAAGGCGGTCTTCGATAGTCCGATACGGGAGAAACTCTATGAAGCAATGTCTGAGCTTGGTATTCCTGCAAAACTCCTACGTCCTTGCTTGCATGATGGCCTTGACGAACACCAAATCCGCAGTGAAGGTTGGTAAGGATCTTATCGAACCTTTTGAAACTAAGCGAGGCCTCAGGTAAGGCGACACCCTATCGTGCGATCTCTTTAACATCTTGATGGAAATCATTATGAGAAAAGCTGCAGTCAACATGAATAAAACCATCAGAAGCAAAAGTCACATGCTACTCGCGTATACTGATGCTTTAGATATCATTAGGCGCACAATTAGAGAAGTTGCTGCGGTGTTTTCGAAAATTGAGAAGGAGTCAGCAAAAGTGGGTCTGTCGGTAAATGAGGACAAGACAAAATTAATGGTTTCAATGAGCAGGGCCTCCACGCAATTAGACCAAAGCGTTAACGTTGATAACCCATATAACTTCGAGGTAGTGGACGAATTTATATACCTCGGATCTGCCGTAAACAAAACCAACAAACTAAGTCTTGAGATCAAGTGGAGAATTGTCCTTGCGAATATATATTATTTTGAGCTAAGCAAGCACTTTCGAGATAAAGCCCTCTCTCGAGTAACAAAAATCCAGCTATAGCAGACTCTCATATAACCTGTCTTACTTTATGGCGCAGAATCCTGGGTTTTATCATAACCAGGTGAAACATCTGTAGGAGCATTCGAGAGAAAAATACTCCGAAAAGTATATGGCCCTATAGTGCACAACGGCGACTATCGGCGGCGCATGAACCATGAGCTGTATGAGCTATATCCTGACATTGACATAGTTAAGCCGATCAAAATAACACGATTGCGCTGGCTAGGCCATGTCAGTAGAATGGATGAAGACGAACCAGCATGAAGGGTTTTCGAAATTGAACTCGAAGGAAGGCGAAAAATTGGAACCCAAGACTGCGCTGGAGGGATTAGGTTGACGAATCCCTGCGTACACTTGGTATTACAAAGTGGAGAGATAGGGCAAAAGATCCAACTGGTTGGCGAAATATGTTATCTTCGTTTTGTACGGTTCCTGACCCCTCGGGGTTGTTCGAGACCGGATAAGTAGTAAGTAAATTTTTGAATTTAAATTTACGCTTTTAAATAGAGTTTTTTAATTTAAACTGATATCAAATGTGTCTTCAAAATTTGAATACATTTTTGAAATTGAAATTGCAAATGTTTTTCTTGTGTGTTTTACTTGCGATATTTTTCGAACACTTGCATATTGGAAAATTCTCAAATCAGATGAGTTTTCGTTTGTATTTAGTTTGATGAGTTTCTCAAAAGCAGCATTCCAAAAAAAACCGCTGATGAAGACCTGTGGCGAGATCTGAAATAGCTATACGGTTTGCCAGGAATCATGAGGATGCATTTGCAAAACATCTTCTTTTTAAACAACTATATCTCTATTTATAGAGATATAGGAAATGGTCTTGAGCTTAAATAAGAAAATAAAAAAAATGTACTCAATATTTTCTTAGTTTCAATAGGATTTTCTGTTACACTTGTTTTCAATTGTTTTATTTCAATTTGCATCCATGAGTTTCATTTCTAAATATTGAAGTTCATAAACAGTTTTCAACTTATGGTGGATTACTATAATGTTTAGTTTAATGTTGCAACTTCAAGTGATGCTAAGAGTACAACATTCCTAGTCCTACACACCATATACTTGTCAGGACAATTTGGCGCCACATAAATATCATCAACTATCCCACTGACAACTTGCAACAATTGTAACTTGAGCCAAACAAAACAAGTAAAACAAAAACGAAAACGGCCGCCTTAAAATAAGAAAAATTCTTATAATATTCGAAATATTCCCAACATTTTCAACATATCGTGTTTGCGTAGATATTCGCATATCCTTTTACAAAAGACAACAACACATACACATGTATGAATATTTATACATTCCCTTCTATAGCAAAACAACAACTGGATTTGTGCATAACCCCGAATGAAAGACAAAATTTATGAGTTTTGATATTTATTCTTCTAAATTGGTTACATACAAACGTATAAATGCATGGATTCATATAGATTTAATATTATTTTGATATCTGTACAAGTATAATGGTATTCACAAAAGAAAATTGTGCAAAACAAACAAATCAATATTTGCTTAAAGGCGTCTTATATTATGACCTTTTTCATACCAACTTCTTCTCTTCTTATTTTTTATTTTTTTTATTTTGAGATTATTTATCAATTTCTTTTATGGTTGATGTAAAAATATAATAAATATCCAATAGATTTTATTTGGCAACCGAGATATGTAACCAAACACATATGACATGAAGCACCATATATCCCGCCACCATAGGGATGTGTATCCTAAACCACCTTCTCACATCTCCAAATGCTGCTCTAGCAAAGGTCACTTAAGCGAAAATGTATCATCATCATCGCATGAACGTAGAGGAAACGTGGTAAGTGATTTTGCATATGACCGAGGAGCATAGTGACCAACCAATTCGAATGTTTGTTCCAATAAATTGTTCGTAACCAAAACCACACGATTGTGTTTTTCACATTGGTCGCCAGTGAAAACGTGTGTGTACTTTGTTTTTTTTTTTGTTATGGCTAAATTTTCCATGGATTTTAGTTACAAATCCTGAGGACACTAAACGGTATTTTAGTGTTTAAAATTATGAATATATTTACAAAATACATAATGATTTTATCGTTGTTGTGGTCATTTTAGTGGGATGGACGTGACAGTAGTGGGTGAGGGGAGATTGTTGTTTTGAAATAACTACTAAACACATTATCAAATACATGTTTATTAATCGTTACTAGATTGTGTTAGAAAATCTGTATGTTAAAATAAAATATGTATGTAAAAAGTTGTCATAATTTATACAACATTTCCATAATAACCTACACCACACATGGACAACTATTCCGAACTTTTCTCAAAATAATAGGCAATAGGCAGGTGACAGCTTATTTTTCAGCATAGAACAGTGATTGTCATTGAGTATTCAATATATGAGTAAAAAAAGTACTCTGAAAAAAATTTTCAACAAAATCCAAACGACAGTTTCTTGAAAGGAGTAAAACGATCACCTTGAAAGGGGTAAAACGATCACAGAACCATAATATTATTCACAGCTGTTGGACAGATTCGCCATTCATTTGAAACAAAAACGACCGCTTTTGGCGAAGAACAAAGTGTTCTTCCACCATGACAATGCACCTGCGCACAGGTGTGAAGTCGTTATGAAAAAATTCATAAATTGGGCTACGAATTTGTACCTCATGCGCTATATTCTCCGAATTTAGCCCTCACTGAATACTTTCTACTTCCAAACCTAAGGAAATGGTTAGGCGGTAAGAGGTTTTCAATGAAACAAACCCCAATTTTGAGCACCTTGAGAAAACCTATTATTTGCAAGGAATACAAAAATTTGAAAAGCGATGAGGGCTAAATGTTTCAAGCAAAAAGATATTACTTATGTTGAGAAAAAAAATGTGTTTTTTGCCGCAAAATATATCTTTTATTCAAAAAGTTACGGAGTTCTCAAACCGAAAGTTTATGTACGCTACCAGTAGAAGCACAAAAAACCGAATCAGTGAAATTTCGATTTGACCGATCCGTTTCAAACTCTTTGCGAGTCCATAAAATATAAAAAAAGTGAGTCAATGATATTGCGATTTAGTGGATCCGCTTCGAACCCGTAACGTGTCATTTAAAACACGAAACCCCGATCAGTGAAATTGCAATTTCGGGGATCCGTTTCGAACCCGTTATGAGTCCATAAAACATAAAAAACAGAATCAGTGAAATTGCGATTAAGAATTCAGAACGAATTCGTTTCGAACAGATTTTAATAAAAAACAACAACCCGAAACGGGTTTGAACATGAAGACCGCTGCGATTTCTAAACGGATCCGGATGACACCCGGATTGAACGAAGTTCCTTTCGCTATATATTATGTACTAGTTAATTCCAATATGCCTAAGGCGCCCGTTGAAAAATATGATAATTTAAATGGATCTTTAAGAAAATATACTTTTCATGTTCTTCAATAATTGTTCGGTTCAAGATCAATCACTATTAAAAAGTACTTTTTCTATGAAATATTATATTAATAGTAATTGATCTTGAACCGAACAATTATTGAAGAACATGAAAACGAAAAGATCGAATAATATAAATTTGAACCGAAACATATACTTTTTGTAAAATGATCAACTTTTTTTAAGAACAATTTTTTTTCATAGAATGTATACTTTTTTTAAAAAAAAGAGTATATTTTTAGGTTCTTTTTATAAGAATATGTATTATATTTTCCCGAAAGGTCCTTTTTAAAGAGAGGAGAAAGAGCTAATGCCTTTTTTAAGAAAAGGTACTATATTTAAGTATAGTAGAAGTACTTTCTGGAAGAAAACGTCATAAGAGTATAATTTTTTTACAAAGAAATACTTTTTTTAAGAACAGATACTTTTTAAAGAAGGAAAAAGTTATTTTTTAGAAAATTTACTTATTTACTTATCTCAAGAAAAGAAAAGGTATTATTTTATTTTTAAGAAAAGGTATTTTTAAGAAAAGGAATTTTTGTAAGAACATGTATTTTATTTTTATTCTGTTGTTCGACCTTTTCAAGAATAGGTACATTTTTAAGTAGATACTTATCTGAAGAAAATTTATCTTGTTTCACAAAAAAAGTACTCTTTAAAGAAAATTTAGTTTTTTAAGAAAAGGTACTTTTTATATGAAAATCTACTGTTTTTAAGCAAAGGTACTTCTTTAAGATAAGGAATTTTTTTAAGGAAAGGTACTTTGTTTAAGAATATAAATTGGTATTTTTTTTTTTTTTGAGAAAATTTACTTTTTTAAGAAATGACACTTATTTAAGAAAATTTTCTTATTTGTAGACTTCTTTCACTTTGGCTTTTCTAAATTAACTTTTTAATTGGGTTCAAAACTATTCAAAAAAATATTGGTTCCAGGCTCCACCTAGATAACTTCCCATTAAACAATAAATTTCCCAACATATGTTAGTCTAGACACAAACCAAAGCAAAAATACCCAATATAGTCGATAATGCTGGGTTGTAGCATAAAGTGTTAAAAAGAAGTTGTTTAAATTTTTTCTTTCATTTAGCCCCTATCCCGCAACAGGCGATAAGGAACTTCGTTCCAAAAACAATCAACTTTTTCGAGAGGAATTTCATACGCAAACGGATTCGTTCGGTTTCCGTAACTGATTTTCATTTCGGACAAAATGTACGAAGAAGCCAGTTCGTGTTAGAAACGAATGCATATTTAATTTCCGTTTATTTGTAAATTCTTTGTTTGCGTTTTATGTGCATATTCTATAACTCTCCCATCTGACGTTTCACTCTGTAGACATAACAATTCTGAATATACATATTTGGCATATCGAACATGTGGATTATGTTCGTGAGAGTGATGTCTGGTCACCCTATATGAACTATATAGTTCGTGAACTACCCAACTCTACTTTTCCGAGAGGAATCGAATGTTTGCCAGCTGTTTTACTATAACATCGAACAAAATGCTCCATTTTTAATTTTGCGTATTCACAATGTCCATAAATTTGTATATTTTGCACATTCACAGTAAGAATTTCGGCTGGTTTATAAAACCTCAGCGATAGAATTGTTCTCTTGATTTTAAAACGTTCGGTTCCCGTTAGTCAAAAAAACAATAGCGATTTGGTGGACCTCTTGTATGTTAATGTGTGCATATTTAACATAAGTATTTAAAATACTCTGAGTACATTCCTATACTCATGTGTATTTTTATACACTAAACTTAAAAATGTGTCATCACACAGAAGATTGTTATGTTTAACCGCCAACTAACATAACATTTATATATCCTACAGCTTTTAACTCATACAAGCAGGAGCGAGTATGAGTATAGCAGTATCTACTGATTCGACTTGTAGTTATTTAAGTTACTCTAGGTGATGTGTTGTGTTTGTTGTGTGGTTTGATCGCTAACATTGTTGACTCATACCTGTTTGAACTTCAACAGTACTCAACATAGGAAACTTGCTAGTCGCTGATATACACAGATGTGTCAAAAAGCCTTACAGTGGATTAAATAAACTGTTAAAGGAACGAACTCTGCAACTACGACAAGAGGTATCTCCTTTGAAACTGCATCACTAACTCCGAATATGCCCTCCTATACTAGAATAAATGTAAAATTTTGAATTTCTTTGACTTGCATATCATTAATTAGTTTTATTACGGTATGAATCTTTTTTGCTACTTAATTAACTAAATCTCCGCACATCAAATTGTTTAAATTAACATGCAATGCACGACATGACCGCTTCAAATGTGGCATAAACATGTAATGAATGCGAAACAAACAAAAAAACAAAACAAATAATTTATTTTAGCCATTAAAACAATTAACATCCAAGGGGTAAGCGGTAAAAATAAAGTGTCACCTCACCTCTTCCCGGCCTCCGAGGGACACAACTAATTAACAAACTCGGTAAATTAGCATCCTTTTGCCTGGCACAAACACAAAAGGACAATCGCTCGTTGCACTCGCAGCAACTAATAAGACAAATTACCAGAAAGCCATTACAAACAAGATTTAATGGTGCGCGAATAGTGAATGATTCGCCGATGTTCGTGGCCGTTTTAGTCGTTTTTCCCGTTACCCTTCAAAAACATGCAAAACGAATAATTCTCATTTGCCTACGAAGGCGACTGAGACGACATTTCACAGCCACTATTTTTCTAAAAGACAATTTATTTGGAATGAAGGCATTTTTGGCAATAGCGAAAAAATATAAAAAAAACCGGGCCAAGAAACAGAACACAAATAAAAATGATAAAAAATAGAATTTAAATACTTGTGACACGGACAATGTTCATTGTCCACATCCTGTGAAAATGATACTTTTGCAAGAAAAAAAAAACATTATCGTTTGCATTTCTTTTACAGGAATTTGTTGTAACGGAAATTGGCAAAAATCTTATTGTTAAAGTCAATGTTGTTCCTCGTTTTTGTATTTTTTTTCTTTTTTTGAATGTTCGGCAATTATTTTCCCTTGACTGCTTGCATATGTCCTTTTGTGTGAGTCCTTTTTTGTCTTTTTTTTTGGTACCGGATATGCTGGTCAGTTTCTTTGGAACAGCTGAAAATTGTTTGTTCTCACTTGTGTTTTGTGTGTGTGTGTGTGTGTCGCTTTCAATAGATTGTCTTTCCTGTGTTTTTTTTATTCATTTTTCTGCATTATTTGGTGTTCAAATGTCGTTTTTAGTTTTGTTTGAAAGATTTATGGCTTCACGAGTTTTTTGTAATTGCTGTGAATTTTATTGATGACAAAGATTTTTAAAATAAATTTTCATTTTCGATTCATTTAAATTACTTTCGTTATATGAAAAAATTGGGAAGAAATTGTAAAAGAACGATGGAGGAACACTCTAGTACTCGTATAAGTGAACACAGTCCCAATATACAATTAGGTATTTATTGCTATAAACCAACATTTATGAATACTAAAGATTAAAGAAGGTAATAAAATTAGATTAATAATTAAAGAAGATAATAAAAATTAAAATCGGTGGAAAAATTATAGTCCTTGTTAAGCAAATTGAGCATATAAAAATCGTCTAATAAACCTCTCATAAGTTTTGTGAATTATTATACTTTGTTGTTCGACCTTTTTGTTGTCAATAAATAACACAAATTTTTTTTTCTTGAGTTTACTACTACTACTTACCCCGGGGTGTCCGGAACCTTACAAGACGAAGATAACATATTTCGTCAACCAGTTCGATCTATTGCCTTATACCTTATCTCTTGTAATACCAAGTGTACGCATGGATTCGTCAACTTTATCCCTCCAGCGGAGTCTTGGATTTCCTATTTTTCATCTTCCTTTGAGTTCGGTTTGGAAAACCCTTCCGGCTGGTTCATCTACATCCGTTCTACTGACATGGCCCAGCCACCGCAATCGCGTTATCTTGATCCGCTAACTATGTCAATGTCGGGATAAAGCTTATGGTTCATGCGTCGCCGATACTGGCGGATGTGCACTATAGGGCTATAAATTTGTCGGAATATTTTTCTCTCGAAGACTCCTAGAGATGATTTGTCTGCTTGCGATAAGACCCATGATTGTTGGCCATAAAGCAAGACAGGATGTATGAGAGTCTGGTACAGATGCACTTTTGTTACTCGAGAGAGGGCTTTATCTCTAAAGTGCTTGCCATGGCAAAATAAGTAAGGTAGAAGCAGTAGGAATTAAAGGCATTTTGGCGTAGAATACGTCTTACCTTACGGTATGGGGAGTCATGTCAGATTGATATTGTTGTAATCTTTATTTCATTGATTATGAGGAAACGGCGAGATAACTGTTTGTAGGTAAATGAAGCTGTTATCTTTCGTTTGATATACATTTCATATTGGTTGATATCTTCCTAATATTTAAATTTCTCAAATGAAAATTGTTTAAGCACATACACTCAAACATATGTGTGGTGTTTGGTTGAGTGTTTGAGTTTGTAGCGTGAACACAAACTATGCTGCTGTTCCAGTGTGGACACAAACCTTCGGCTGTTGTTTTGATTGATGAAATATTGAAATTTCGTATATTTACTTATGTATTTAAGTGAAACAAAATGTTAAATGTGAATTTGAATTTAACATGGATATATAATTATAAAAAATATAAATCAAATTGATTTGCGTCTGTTAGTTATCATTTTCCTTACTCTTTTAATTTAAAAACATATTTATCCTATTTTTCCTACCATAAGCTTATGTATATTATCAAAAGTGTCTATCAAATAAATAAATTCATTTGCTTATGTTATTTATCATTTATTGTTATATATGTTTTCTGTCTTATCGGATGGCGTATTCTACGTTAAACTTAATGGCCGTGTCTCTGACACAGCCTGCAGGGACAGTCCGTGGCCGAAGGCCTCGGACAACTGTCTGCTGTATTTATTTTTTTGTTTTTACTTCAGGAGCCGACCTTGTCAAATTCGGTCGATGGAAATTGTCAAGATGTATTTATTTCAGGTTATATCAAGAGGAATTGTTGTAATTATCGGCAACAACCACAAGGACAAGAACAAATTTTGTCTGCTATTTTAACGCTACCACCTGTACTAGATACACCTTGGAATTAGTATAAACAACATTTGACAAGGTCGGACCACAAGGACAAAAAAATCAGCTATTCCAACGCTTCCACCTGTAATAGATACATATTGGTGCTTGCTTGGCCCAAAATAACATATATTCCCAAGCTCAATTCTCCGCTTGATCTCAAGACTGACATTGTTGTTTTGTTTACGGCAGATCCGTGGTATATAAATTCGTCCACCACCTCAAAATTATTACGGTTACCAACATTCACGCTTTGGTCTAATCGCATTAATTTTGTCCTCATTTACTGTTAGATCCACGTTTGCTGACTCCTTCTTAATTCTCGAAAACAACGCAGTAACTTCTCTCACTATAGCTTTTCTTGTTATGATCTCCATGAAGATGTTAAAGAGATCGCACGATAGGATGTCGCCTTGCCTGAGGGGTCGCTTTGTTTCGAAAGGTTCGGTAAGATCCTTACCAACTTTCACTGCGGATTTGGTGTTCGTCAAGGTCATCCTGCAAAGGCGTATGAGTTTTGAAGGAATACCAGGCTCAGACATTGCTTCATAGAGTTTCTCCCGTATCGGACTATCGAAGGCCGCCTTATAATCGACGAATAGATGATAATTGTCGATTTGTTTTTCGTGGGTGTTCTCCAGGATTTTGTGTAGCGTGAAAATCTAGTCAGTTGTCGATTTTTCAAGCGTACAGAAACACTGGTATAGCCCAATCAGGTCAGCGATAATTGGTTTTAGTCTTTTAGTTTTTCGCACATTATACTTGATAGAACCTTATATGCTATGGATAAAAGGTTTATTCCACGGTAGTTGGCACAGAGACTCGGGTCACCTTTTTTAAATATGGGACATACTACACTGAAACTCCAATCGCCGGGCATGCATTCATCTAACCCAAT
This sequence comes from Phaonia tiefii, assembly GCA_963931995.1. Taxonomy (NCBI): domain Eukaryota; kingdom Metazoa; phylum Arthropoda; class Insecta; order Diptera; family Muscidae; genus Phaonia; species Phaonia tiefii. Next base: position 333,366,937 of record OZ008368.1, on the reverse strand, counting down.
TTTACTAATGAGGTGATGCATGCATTATCAGCTCATAGCCTCCAGCCATAAACTGCTCCGCCGGCAATCCATCGGCTCCTGCCGTTGTTGTTCTTAAGCCGGACAATAGCTGTTCTGACCTCGTCTTGGTTAGGAGGGGGTAATCGATGTCGTTGTCCAGATACCAGGTACCAGTAGCGCGGAAAAATTGTCTCTCCACATTCCTAACATGCTCTGCCATCTGCGATGAGATTTTCGTCCTTGTCTGTACAGAAGGGGGGCCCTGAACCATGTCCATTAGTTCCGTTTTTGACTTTTTGGTAGAATTTTCGGGCTTTGTTCTTTCTTCGGTACGTCTCAATTTTCTCAGTCTTTTCCCTATATCGGTCCGTCGCAGCTGGCGCTACAATTGACTGAAGCATTGCCATACGTGCAGCGTTATTTTCATCAACTGCAATGCGACAATCTTCATCGTACCATGGTTTGTTGCGTACCACAGTCAAAGCCAGGTATGGTTGATGCGGCAGTTTTTGTAGAGTCGGAAATGGGTTTCCACTGGATCGTCAGGATCGTCATCGGGAAGGGATGGGTTGTGTGCCAAAAGTTGCGAGAGCTTCCTTATGTGCTTATATGCTGTGGCTGCCTGTGGTAATTGCAGCGTTCCTTTATCTAGCTTTCTCTGTGTCTGGTTTCATACGACTTTCGCTCTATTTAATTTTGTGCGAACTTTTGCTGCTACCAGGTAGCGATCATAATCTTTATTAGATCCTCTGATCACTCGTACGTCTATTACACTGGATGAGTGCCATCCATCAATTACCACGTGATCTATATGGTTCTTCGTTCTTTGATCAGAGTATACCCAAGTAGTAGATGTCTTTATGCTCGAATCTTGTACCACTAATGACCATGTGTTTTGCCGCGTCAAAGCCTGTCAGTCTCATACCGCTGTCGGAACTTTCAGCATGGAGACTGAAGTTGAAGTTGGATGAAACGCATTAAAATCTCCTAGTACAATCTTAATGTCATGGCCAGGGCAGCGGTGATACGATTCAATTAGTCGCAGGATTGAACCTAGAGACTAGAACACGCAGTCTTTGCCAACTACAAATCCGCAACCAAATTAATTTTTTTTCGGCTGAATTTCATGACCGGGGTCAGGGGTCACGAAATTAAAGAAAAAAACAAAACTGCGAGAAATCGAAAAATTTGCCGTCGGACGGACCTATGTGGCCCACAGGGTCGAAAAACCTAGGTTTACTTGGAAATGTCCAAGTGTGTGTACTCAAACGAAAGGTATTTATCTCACGAATTCCGCGGTGTCATTATTTATAAGCTCAGTTACGTTCCTTATAAGCGTAGTTGCCTTCCTTGTAAGCGCAGTTACGTTCATTATAAGCGCAGTTACGTTCCATACTGACTTTGAAAAATTCATGCGCAGTTAAGGTCACTCTTAAATAAATAAATGGTTTCCCATTACATCCCATGAAGGGACTGGGGAGAACTTCTCACAATCACTCAGCTGTGCGCTTTCCAGTTTTCACTCACTGATTGGAACCTACAGTTTTACTCCGATTCCGAACGGTATTTTGAGAAGCTTTTTCATGGCTATATACTCGATAGTGTCGCCGTCACTATGCGAGGTGGCCGCCGCCGAAAGAAAATTTGAAGGTGGTCAGAGCCGGGTTTCAACCCAGGATCTCATGTACAAGAGCCGCGCACACTAACCATTGCACCACCGACGTCACTCTTACGTTACAGAAAAATAATTTTTTTGTTTTAAATAAGGTTAGAGTTCGAAATACCCACCAGGAGATGTGTCATGGTAGAATTGGGTGTCACCAGGTATGTCAATAGAGGCAATACATCATGCGGTCGTCCTGTCTCTACATCAATGAAACCTCTTTCAAAAAATGATATTTCACTTTAACAGCAAACAATGTTCACTACTTAACAGCAGACAAGTTGTCTGCTATTATAGCAAATGGCTGATATTACAACAAACTACTTGCAGTAGTGCTCAAGTTGAGATGAAATTTTAAATGTTAAATAAATTGAATAAAGATATGTTAGGTGGTCTGAGCAGAAATTGAACCCACGTACTCATGTACAAGAGCCGCGCACACTACCATTGCACCACCGACGGCCACCCCAAAATCCCCAAATGCCCAAAATCTTGAAAAAAGCCGGGTTTCATAACATTTGCGGTTATAAGGCTGTAACTTAGGTAAATATCGAACTATTTTTAATTTTCCAAAGGATTTCGAAAGAAGGACCTTATACCTTTCGAAAGAAAGCTTAAGAAATCTGTGTGGTTGTTCAAGAAACAATTTTTTTTTAATGTTTTCCCAATTTTTTTACTTTGGCGATATTTTTACACATAATTTTATAAGGATACCGTACTACTTCTGAGTTTATTAAAAAACATTTACTAAGGAGAAAAATACAACTTAGTTTTTAAAAATTCGTTAGTAATTGACTGAGTTATTTCAGTTTTCGTTACAACTCAATTTTTTCAAAAATTCAAATTTTGGTCATTCAACTCAAAAAAAAAATACTTTCATGAGCCTTTGCTTTTTACTTCAGCATCATTAGTTTGTCTTTCAAGTGAACATCAATATTCTGACATAATCTTTAATATATTTTTTCCATCAAAGCGTTTTTTCAATTGTAGCCATTTCTTTGTGAAAATGCCCCCCTTGGTTGCTTCTTTACAAGTCTATTGGGAAACTTGAAATCAGTTGATAATTACTTAGTTACTGCATTATAATCGCAAAAGGTACGTATTTACCCGTAAGTCAAGATGTTGGGGGTGTTTGGTAAATTTCACAAATGAAATCTACAAGAATAATAGTATCACATCCCATTTATCTTGGTCTGTTGCACAGTGTAATTTTCACCGGTGATAGATTTACGCTTGTCAAGGTAATCGATGTGAATGATACCCCATGTATCCCAAAAAGCTATCGACATGCCTTTGTTGGCCGACAGACCCACCTTGTTCCGCTTTGGTATTAGTCCACTGCTCTGTCCTTCTCTGTCCTCTGATCCTTGATCTCTGATGTATTGTGATGGATCCATATTCCGTTCACTGTTCTCGAGATAAGAGAATGGCAAGCACACGAATGGCACCGTCCTGTTGAAACAGCATAATCGTATTATCCAAGTCCATATTACGATATCTAACTCAGGCCAGAAAACGTGAATTATCATGTCCCGATAACGTTTACCGTCCACCGTAATGTCGCATTTACACCGCAGTTTATCGCGGCCAGTTTAGCGATAACCTTGTTCTCTAATCTTTGCCGTTTACCCCACCCAATTTGAGATTAAATTTAAATTTCAGTTGGCAACTCCGTGCTTAGACCAATTCCGCGCCGAGACAAAATTAGTGAAGACGGCGGCACAACAGAAAAATTGAATTGGCGGCTATTGTTTTGGCCAGTTTTTCACAAATTTGGGATGTTTTTGAAATAACTCAATCTTTAAAATTGGATTTGTTGGTCAAATCGGGTCAGTCGATAAAAACGGCTCACTTTTTATCCAATAAAAGCCAACTATATCGGCGGTGTTTGGTGGCGTTGGAAAATTTTCTATCGGCTTCCGTCTGTAACACAGTTGATTTCTTTTGTATGTTTTTTATTATGATGGCAGTTTTTCTGCAAGAATTGAATTTCGGGCATTGCGTGATATTTTCGGTCAATACAACCGGCCATCTAAGGCAACAATCAAAAAATTCAAAGAAACGGTGACGGTGCAAAACGTGACCCTGACACAGGATGTGAAGCCTCGAGACCATTTACAGCGCCATATATTTACCAATTGGATGCTTGAACCACAAACAGTTGATGCCGATTTTTCAACAAGAAAAATCATCATGAGCGATGAGGTATCCTAAACGGATACGTTAACAAGCAAAACTGCCGTTTTTAGGGGTACTGAAAATACACACGTCATTGAAGAAAGAAGTATGCATGCACCCTCAGCGAACCATCGTTTGGTGTGGTTTTTGGGCTTCTTCGAAAATGGAGCCGGTAATGCTATTATACTGAATTTACACCCAGGAGATTACTCATACAATTTTATACTGTAAAACCCCAAATAAAAACATACATAACAAATCAACTGTTTGACAAACGAAAGCCGATCGAAAATTTTTCGACGCGTCGCCACCTAAACTTTTTTCGGGCGTAAGCCGATATAATTGGTTCTCTTTGTACAAAACGGGCAAAACCAAGAGCCGCCAATTTAATTTTTTTGTTGTGCCTCCGGTTTCAATAATTTGGTCTTGGCACTGACTTGCAATAAATTGGTGGCAACTTTGTGCTTAGACAGTTGGAAAGGCTGATCTGTTCCTTAATTTCTCAGGGTAATTTAATGAAATAATAATTTCTCAGGTAAATTTTCGAACATATTTGTAATATGGAGACCATAATACATCAAAAATAAATAGTGGTTATATTTATGCATTTTTACTGTTGCATAGTGTAATTATTGTTCTTTGGTAACAAATATTCCTCTACTTAATTGTGAATAAAGACGTAATTTATCCATCGATTTTGTTAGGAAATGCTTCATTTTATTCACAACAGGTCAGACTTCACGGCTAAAGTAATAAATCGAACATTTATCACCGTTTTAGATTTAACTTCTTATTTAAAAAAAATAATTTATAAATTTTGTCTGAAAAACATAATTTTTCGCCATAATCTTGAGCAGACTAAAATACAATGTTAGAACAACTTAGAAGTAATATAATTTCGAATCGTTTGCTATGCTTGTTGACTTTTGTTGGACAAATCGTTGCTGAGTTATGTCAACATCTGTAGAAGAAAATTTCCAAAGTCACAATTTTACTAAAATAATTTTTGAAAAAAACGTTATCATTGAATTTAAATTTTCGACCATTTTTGTAATATGGGGACCATAATACATCACAAATAAATAGTGGTTTTATTTATGCATTTTTGCTGTTGCATAGTGTAATTATTGTTGTTTGGTAACAAATAAATATTTTACGAAACATTCCTCTGCTTGTATTCCTCTGCTTAATTGTGCTTAATTTTATTCACAACAGGTCAGACTTCACGACTAATGTAATAAACCGAAAAAAAAATATTTTATAAATTTTGGCTAAAAAACATAATTTGTCGCCATAATCTCTTCGATAACTCCGAATCTCTTGAGCAGACTAAAAAATAATGTTAGAAAAACTTAGAAGTAGATTAATTTGGAATCTTTTGCTATGCTCGTTGACTTAGTTGGACAAATCGTTCCTGAGTTATGCCAATATCTGTAGAAGAAACTTTCCAAAAATTTACAATTTTACTAAAATAATTTTAAGAAAATGCTTCATTTTATTCATAACAGGTCAGACTTCACGAGTAAATTACTAAACGGAACACATTTCCCCGTTTTCGATTTAACTTCAGAATTAAAAAAAATTATAAATTTTGGCTGAAAAACCTAATTTTTCACCATATTCTTTTAGATAACTCCGAATCTCTTGAGCAGACTAAAAAATAATGTTAGAACAACTTAGAAGTAATATAATTTCGAATCTTTTGCTATGCTTGTTGACTTTTGTTGGACAAATCGTTCTTGAGTTATGTTAACGAATGTAGAAGAAACTTTCCAAAAATTCACAATTTTATTAAAATAATTTTAGAATTTAAATTTTCGACCAATTTTGTAATATGGGGACCATAATACATCAAACATAAATAGTGGTTAATTTTTTTTCCGTTTCTGCTCTTGCATAGTGTAATTATTGTTCTTTGGTAATAAATAAATATTTTACGAAACATTTCTGTGGTCACAAGGCATTACAGCATAACTCGAGTTATGCTCAAATTAAATTTTTCGAGAATCGAGCTGCTATATATCGTACTGAACACTACTTATATCAATTTTTGTGAATAATACAATTTGTAGTTCCTAAGATATTGGACAAGATTTATTAGCAAATCTCGATCCGTCACTGCATTACAAATGCAATTTGAACCTTTAGAACGCTCTCCTAAACAGTTGCAAAAATAGACATATGCTGTTATGCCTTGTGACCACAGATTTCTCTGCTTCGGATAGACATTACATCGGTTCCTTCCACAAGACTCCAAATATTGATATATTGATAATAAACACAAGGCTTGATTTTTTCTTCCTGCTAAACGAATATTTCGACCACTTTGTATAGAGAGCTAAGCGATATTAAGCGGCTCCCCATACAAATTCGTCGAAAAATTAGTTTATCGGGAAATAAAAAACACGCTTTTAGATTTCATGTCTCGTCAATATTTTGAACTAACACCACTGTGGTGATAAATATAAGTTTGGTTATGTCAAAACTTACCTTTAGAATAAATTAATAATCTATTTCAGTTGATAGCCTTCCTCAAGCTGGATGTTAATTACACTTTAAAGGCAGCAATATTTCATTGATGATATTGGACGATAAATTGTCTTTAGACGGTTCGGTTATATTTATAAATTATGTGTTATCCATTTTTTTTTAGAAAAAATATTGTATTATATGATGACGTAGATTTGTTATTATTGTAATAATGCAGAATTTAATTTTTATATTATTTGTAAAGTCAAACTATTGTAGTTTATTATTTAACTTTAGGTATTCGCTATTAATTATTTTCAGTGTATTATTTTAAAAGTTTGTTGTTTTATTTTTGTGATAATTATGTTCTTTTATTTTTTTTATTATAATATATTTTTTGCAATATTGTAATTTATAATTAAGTTTTATTTGTGTTTTTAATATTTCTTATAATTTAGTTTTATTTATATTTTTAATATTTTCCTTTTCTTGTTTTTTTTTTTACTACTAATGAAGCACTTATTTTGTTGATAAACTAATCCATATTTAAATTGCACGAATCCACTTTTAAATTTTCAATTAATTTAGTGTTGAATAATATTATTATCTATAATTTTTTGTTTTAAGTTTTAACTTCATCCTCAAGTTTTAGTAATAATTTATGCATTTCACTACAAGTGATTTCATGGCATCACTGCGGGGAAAACTTTTCACTTATTAATCCACGAAACACTTTGTTGTCATCGTGTTAATACTCATCAGTGACATCAGGATGTCTGATAATAACCGCGGCGAATGATGGTATATTCCCATGGAGTGTCCATAACTTTGTGATGGTAACTTTTCTATAACTGTATGATCGAGACGGACATTGGATGTTGGTTGATGGGTTGGCTCTGGTCGCTTTAGTTAGTAGCAGAACTTCAATTCAAGTGATACTGGCGTGTACTGGAACATGATTTGAAAAGTTGACCTTTTTCTTGAAAGCAGCGTTTGGCCGTTTTGTCTTTTGTGTTTTTGGGGGGTTTTTTTTTGTTTGCCTGGGTTTTTAATATTTTGGCACTCCAAAATATTGGCTTCTATTTGATTTGGCTAATCTAGTACTTCATCGTTGGACAATGACATTTGACAACATGTACCAAAAAAAAAACAACAACTAAACTATCATCATCACTCTCTGCTCAGATGGCCATCATTGTTAGAAATAGTAGTTTCAAGATATCTGATGAATCCTTAGTTTGATTTAGGGCTTTCTGCGTTTCCTTGTTCTTATTGGTTCATTGTGAACCGTCATCACCACTTGATGACATATTGAGTTAGCCAGCCAGAAAAATCTAGCTTCTGCTGATGTTGTTGCCGCTGGTGTCGGCGATGCCCTCGGTTTTGTCTTAGTTCCATATTGTTGCTGCATGAATGAGTGTGTGGTTGTCACTGTGTGTGCATGGCGATTTTCTTGGATACGTCTCAATCAAGAAGAGTTCAGTTGAGTTGAGGAGCAGCAGCAAAATAATATAAAAAAAAAATCACACACACAATCGGATGTAAAAAAATAGCCGTGCTAGTGCCGTGCCATGCCGTAGGGCACACTATTTTCGTTGCCAGCCGCCAGTCAGTCAGCCAACAAATATTGCCCGTCGTACACACCAACCACACATGTTGGCTCGCGCTTAGCTGGCTGCCTGCCTTATTGTTAGCCAACTGACTGACGACTAACGTAGCTGGCTATCAACTACAAGACGGTGTGCCAGCAAGCAAAAGCAGCAGTTAGTTTGTCTACTAGTGTCGCTAATGTTTTCATTTCAAGCAATCGCCGTTGTCGTTGTTTTCATCGTTGTTGTCGTCGTCACCAACATCATCCTCATCTTCATCATGAGCAACATTGCCCACCATCAACATCATCATCGCCATCAACCACATCGGCAAAAGTAGCAGCACCAGCGCCAACAAACGCTATCATCCTCCTGAGTCGTTGAAGAGTTGAGATGCGTTAAAAGAGCATAGCATCGCCAAATGTTTGCCGTTGGGGATGATATGTGAGATCGTCAAATTTGTACTCTGCATTAAGGTACTAAAATAGTACTTTCTAATAATGTACTTGATTTTTTCCTCTTTTTACCCTGCGATGCGACAAGACAAATGTAGTAGTTGTCAAAGAATAGACAAATGTTTGTGTAACGTACGCGTCCAGACAATTGTAAGGACAATATACTTTCAAGTAAACGCTATCAGTGTCGTTTCGTGTGAATTCTATATCATTTACCAAAAACTTCAAATAAAAGTAAGTTTTTCCAAATTGTGCTGTCTTTTTCAAATATGTTTCGCTTCTTTTCCGCAAATTGCAACGACATTTCAGCGAATTGGTCGCTTACAACAAATGATTTGCCGATTTACGGTCTTCGAAAAATCAGAGACAGTGACGAAGTTAAGGAGAGAAGTGTAAACGCCTTATTCATAAAAAGTTGTGAGGGATTTGATGAACGTTTCTAGTCCGATAAATTGACTTTCAAACCTCTCACAAGTTTTTATAAATAAAGCCGTAAGTTTATTAGTTAAAAAAAAGTGTGAAAGTGTTGCTATTGTCTCCGCAAAACTGTCTCGTGTAAACAAAACGTTCTTCGTTCGCACGAAAATCATTGAGCATCTTCAAATTGCTTCGTCAAGAAATTGGGCGGCAACATATCAGTGAGCAAGTTAATATTTTTCTCTATTTCAAGTTATTTCTTACACAAAAACTATTTTTTTTAGAAAATGAATGACAAAATTGATAATTTCTTTTGGAGTTTTTCTTATAAATATTAAAATGTTGCTCGATACATGTTGCTGATATTGCGCGCGAATAACTATTTAACGGGTGTGTTTTTATGGTTTAGAACATTCAAATAAAATGACACACATATGAATTGTATTAATTGTAGAATCTCTGGTCTACGACGATAAGCCAGAAACGATTGTCGCGTAATTACCGATATACGGATTCAAATGCTACAACATGTGATAGAAAATTGGATCTCCGGAGTAGACTTCATCGGAGCCAGCCGCGCGCCCATATGTGAAAAATTATATTCAAATAAAAAGGGCAAAAGACTAATTCAAATAAAGCCACTTTCATTGCAATTAATACAATCCATCTGTGTATTATTTCATTTGAAAGTTCTAAACCACTAAAAAAACACCCGCAACAAAGTTATTCAGCAACTTGTATAGAGCAACATTTTAATGTTTGTAGGAAAAATCTCACATATGTACCTCCAAAGAAAATAATTCAGTGATGTTAAATCGCTTGAACTTGGAGCCCACGCAACAAAAAAGTTTAGCGGGGTTTGGAAAATAGGTAAATTCACGAACCAAAACTCAAAATTATGCGCTCACCAAACGTTTCCTTGAATAAATCTATTATGGCAAGCGATGGGTGACATATTTTTCTTGTTGAAACAATAGCTCTTCCACATCAAGAGGAGAGAATTCACACACTGAAATATATCGGCTCCAGCAACATACTGCAGGAAACATGTATATGTTTGCAAGCATAGTTTTCATGAATTGAAAATCTGCTGCTTTTTTTGTTTCTTTGCCACATTTGTATCACAAAATCATATACTATAACCTATTAATCATTGCGTGTCAAACATGTAATATTGAGTATCAAACACAATGTGTTTGGACACAAGTATACTATATTTGCGACAAGCTACAAACAGGTTATATTTGCATCCAAACAACAAAAAACAAATTTTTCAGCTTGCATGAACACAGAAGTAATTGATCTTTCCTCTATAGCAGTCACCATTAACTGTAACACCCTGGCCGGGACCGTTCTCAAAGCAGTAAGGACCAATGATTTCCACCAGCCTTTAAAGCACATAAAATAGTTACCTTTTCTGGATGTGAACTTGTGAAAAACAGGATCAACAGCAATCTCGATTTGAGTTCTTTTAACATCACGGCATGCTCGGTGATCAACAATTGTACAAGTTTGATTTTGAAAGCCCGCAAAAGAAAATCTTTCCGCAATATCTTCCTTAAAGATCCAACTGTTCCACATGGACTCATTCAGGCTCTCTTTGATGCTACATTCTACAGCAGCAATAGTTTCTTCGGTACGCACTGTATCAGGTTTCGGATGATGCGTTCACTGTTAAACGGTTCATTGTCAAACGTAGAAATTGCGTTCATAAATTTGATGATCTGTGTTTTTTTGTGTTGTCTGTCACGTTTTTGTTTTCAGCAGTTTTCAACAAACAAAGCCACATTTGGATAACAAACACATACTTATATTTTAACCTATTAAACATTGCGTCTCGAACATGTTATAATATTGAATAGCAAACACAATGTGTTTGAACACAAGTATACTATATTTGAGACAAGCTGCAAACACGTTATATTTGCATCCAAAAACAAAACAAGACATATTTTGCAGCATGTAGGTGTAAACTAAACATAAATCAAGGGACAGCTATCAAAATGGTTGACACTGAAAACAGTGTTATATACATATATGTCCTTTATTCATTTAAACAAAATACTATACAATTATACAATTAAAATACAATATTTAAATAAAAGATTCACGAAGAACATAGGGCGTCAACAAATTCCCTCCATCGATTTCTGTTTCTAGCAAGTGATTTAATTTGATTCCAGGATAATCGAGTTTGGTTGTATTCCTCGCCCTAGCCTTCGATACCCTCGGGGGTTCCATTCTAGTGCCGCTCTAGCAATATCCGATGTTGGACGCCTAAGTATGTGACCGATCCAGGTCCGTTTTCTTCTACGTATATCGAATTCAATAGGGCTGTTATTTGTGCGTTGCCAGAGGTCTTCATTAGAAACTACATTCGACCTGTAAATACGTAGTATTTGCCTCAGACAACGATTGATAAACGTTTGGACCTTCTTCATAAGGAACTTCGTCAAGCTCCAAGTAGTACAACCGTACAATAGTACAGACTTTACGCTGCAATTAAATATTCGCAATTTCGTCTTTTGCGAGATCTTCTTATTACGCCAGATTTTGTGCAGGTTACAGTGTTACCATCATCTAATTATATACGTCTAAAAAACACCCTTTATTATTAAACGTGTAAAATCCACTGAATGGAGTACAAGTCATTATCGCAAATGCGGGTGCCAAAACGTTTGCTTATGCGGGCAACGTGGCAATAGCTATAAGGAGCAAGTATCCCAGTACACAGCATAGCGTCTGGGCTTTGGACCCGCCTAGACTGATCTGGGTTTAATTTACTAGAAGGTATAACATTCCTATCGTGGAACCCAACATGTTGAATGGACCTGCAATTAAGTTCGCGTAGTGTGCCAAATACCCGGGAGTTATTTCGGAAAGCAAGCTTAGTTTCAGACCCAACATAGTGGAAACGGCGAAAAGGCAACGATATCCATATAAACCTGCAAGAGGGCTATAGGATGTAAATGGGTACTTTCCACGAGTATTCGTCACTGAATCTATACAGCGGTGGTGAGACCGATAATGCTCTATGAGGTTATCGTGGGGTGCGCTTGAGAAATCGACCACTTGTGCACTACCGAATGGCGACGATGTGCATCATGGGTGCTGTGCGCACCACTTCCACTGATGCACTATTTATTGTCGGTAGGCATGCATATTACTTCTACGTGGCCCTCGGTGGTGCAATTGTGAGTGTGCGCGACTTTTGTAAATGAAAACGTGGGGTTTATTCCTGCTCTGACCATCTTAAATTTTTTCCTACGATGGTCACCTCGCTTAGTGATGGCGACAGTATCGCGTATTTAGCCTTGAAAAAGTTTCTCCAGAAGCTTTACTTTTTATCGCAAATTACAACCCAACTTAATTACTGTCTTTGAAAAACCAGAGACAGTTACGAAGACAATGAGGGAAGTGTGAGTATATTAGTAAAATAAACTGTCTCGTGTAAATACCACGTAAGGCTAGATCAAATTTCTTGATTTTAAACTTTTTCTGTCGTATTATCAACAAAAAAGTACTATAGTACATATCCATACCATCTCTCACACATATGCTCCCAACTGCTCGCACATCCCCCCATAACTGACTCAACACACTACTATTTACTCCACCCTTTGTCTTCTACTGCAGCAGCGCGTTTGCATAGCTGGCACGGCTAACACTACGGGCTGGCTGGCTGCTCTCCAAGCTCGAGCAAACATTTTCGTTCGTAAATGACTTCGATGTTTACTATTTTTCTCAATTCCTTTGCACAAATGCACTTCGTCTCTGCATAAAAGAGGCATTCGTGTGCAATCGTTGATGTAGTTCGTCGCAAGAGTTGGCTTTGGTTGACTTTGGCACATTTGCATAAGTACTATGACGACGAACAGCGAACAATCAACCAGACATCCATATGGTTTGTCTCTTTCTCCGTTGATTCTCATGAACTTGAGGCATAACATAGCCGTCTAGTAATGGCAGGATGGGAAAGGTGGGGTTATAAAGCACAACAAACGATTGTTGGGTTGGTGGGGCTCTATTTTTAGTGTAGTCTATTTGGCAGAGTGTAATCTCTCACTCTTGTTTGGCCGCACTCAATTTCTTTGGCAAGACAAGGGATCTTTCTCAATCGGTATCTCTCTATCTCCGTCGATGGCGAGAGCTTTTTGAAAATACACTGAAAAACATCGAGTAGTTACAACCCTATAGGATGTCAGGGGTTGTGAGTCATGGGAAAGTTTTGAATCTAATTTAACCTGGCTCAAGCTGCCGTGTAACACTTCAGCCAATCGTCAGTATATCGTTAGATATGTCAAATTTGTAATTTGCGGAAAGCGGGTGGAATAGTGTAAACTTGAGCAGAACGATTTGCAGAAAGCATTTTAACAGATCTGTTGAATTTCTCAGCATTTTGACAGATCTCTTCTCCAAACGATGCAATCAGGGTTGCATTTGGTGCGAATAAAATAAAGAAAAAAAGAAAACGGGATATCAACTTTAATATCGTTGCTTTTTCAAATGATTAATTGTTATTCACCATTATCTTTATTACCTATTCTATATATTTTTTCCTAACATATGTTTTGTTTGTCACGTTTAGAAATATGCTTCGCATCCTCCCCTTCCATTTTCTTTAATTTTTTAAAACTGATAATGTAAACCGCAATAAATGATCTTGCGATTTCTTTAAAGAGAAAAAAGTTTTATTCCATTTATCTTTTAGCGAAATGTAATGTGCGACGTCAATACGAACACTTCAACGCCATAGTAGATATTGCAATGAGAAAGTCTTCAAGTGAAAGCAATCGATTCCACCTTAAAAAAGAAAAAACAATTTAATTTTTAAATAATCGGATTGTAGTGTGCTCGGCTCCTGTGCATGAGAACATGGGTTCGATCCCTGCTCTGACAGTCTTGCATTTCTTTCGACAGCGGTCACCTCACTTAGTGACGACGACACTATCGAGTACTTAGCCATGAAAAATCTTCTCAAAAATACAGTTCGGAACCGGTGTAAAACTGTAGGTCCCAATCAGTGAGCGTAAAACTAGAATGCGCACAGCTCACTGGTTTTGGGAGAAGCTCTCCCTAATACCTTCATGACATGTAACGGGAAACAATTTTTTTATGTCAAATATTATATTTGCTGAGGCTGAATGGAATATTGTAAACATGAAGAGAGGAATGTTCAGACAACATTTGGACAGATCTGTTAGATTTCTCTAATTTATTGATTTTCTTAAAAAAATTAAACAATCACGGCTGCATTTATTATGAAACGAACAAAATCAAAGAAATCGCTAATAAAAACCAATTTTTTTGGGTTCTTGCATTATTCCATTAGTATTTTCTGTCTGTTGTACTTTGTTTGCCATTTTGCACACAGATGTTATTGCATTTTCCAAAACTGATAGTGTAAATCTAAAGCAGCATGATCGTAAAATTTCTTTTAAATATAAGAGAATTTCATTCGATTCCTCTCTTCGCAAATCGTACTGTTTGCACTGATAGTCTAAAATGAACCATAGAGCAAGAGATAAGAGTCGCTATCCCTCTCTTTACGTATGTCATATCATCGACTTCGAGTTGCTGCTGTATGTTACTCTTTACTTTTACTTTTATTGACTACTCTACAATTTCATGGTGTCAGATGTCTTACACATATTAATTAAACAAACAAATTAAATAAATTTCAACATATTCCTCCAACTGGCTCTATCCTTCGCCCTTTCTCGGCAGTTGATAACACCAAGGATACGGAGGGATTCATCTGCCTGTCTTTCCAGGGGAGTCTTGGTCGCCCTTTTTTCCTGCTTCCATCGGGTACGTTATCAACCACCTTTCGCGCTGGTTCATCTTCATACATTCTGATAACATGGCCCAACCAACACAATTGGCCTAATTTGATTCGCCTATCTATATCCACTTCAGAATATAGATTATATAGCTCTTGGTTCCAGCGACGTCGGTACACGCCGTTTCCTTTAACAGAACCATATATTGTACGGATGATTTTTCTCTCGAATACTCCCAGGTATTTTTCATCCGCTTGCTATATGACCCAAGTTTCGGAAACATATGTCAAGACAGGTAAAATAAGAGTCTGATATAGCTGGACTTTTGTCCGTCGAGAGAGGGCTTTGTTCCTAAACTGCTTGCTGAGCCCAAAATAGCATCTATATTTTATCTCCAGGCTGACGATGTTATCCTTGTTATCCAAGGAAGATAAATCATCTACCACTTCAAAATTAAATCGGTTGTCAAAGTTTAAGGGCGGATCAAGTCGAGAGGTTTGTCTAGTCGTAGACACCATCAATTTTGTCTTGCCCTCATTAACAGCAAGCTGGTTCCACCTTCGCTGATTCCTTTTCGATTCTTGAAAATACTGCAGTAACCTCTGGCAAATTTCGCACAATGATGTCTATGTCGTCAGCATACGCCAGCATCATATGGCTTTCCGTGATAATGGTCTTGTTCGTATTTACTGCATCCTTTCTCATTCTTATCTCCATTAAGATGTTGAAGAGATTGCACGAAAGTGTGTCACCTAGTCTCAGTCCTCGCTTGGTACAGAATGGTTCAGTGAGGCCTTTCACTACTGCTTTGGTGTTGGTCAGCGTCATTCTACAGAGGCGGATCAGTTTTGCTGGAATCCCAAGTTCAGACATAGCTTCGTACAGTTTTCCCGGATGGGGGCCTATCGAATCGACAAAAAGATGGTATGTCTCGATTTGCTTTTCGTGGGTCATTTGCAGGATTTGGCGTAGCGTGAATATTTGGTCAGTCGTGGACTTGCCTGGTCTAAAACCACACTGATAAAGTCCAATCAGGTTTTCAAAAATTGGCGTTAGTCTTTCTCATAAGACGCTCGAAAAGATGCGATGGATGAAAGACTGATATCGGGATGGATGAAAGACTGATACCGCGATAGTTGAAACAGACACACGGATCACCCTTTTTGAATACAGGACATAATACACTAAGATTCCAATCGTCAGACATAGATTCCCCCAGCCATATATCGCATATAAGTCGATGCATGTGGGCTAGCAGTCCGTCGCCACCTGCCTTAAAAAGTTTAGCGAGTAGACCATCCGCATCAGCGGCTCAAGCCGGGATATCGCCGTACTAATCTCACCTTGGTTAGAGGAGGGGGTAACAATCTACACTGTCTTCCACTATCATTACCTCCTGCCCTTCAGTGGAAGAATCTGAGTATAGTAGTGCTGAAAAGTGGTCTCTCCACATTTTGAGCACACACTGCTTATCAGTCTGCATATTCCCATTCTCGTCCTTGTAAATTTTCGGGAGTCACCATTCATCCTGCACAATTCAGTCCTTCACTCTCCCTCTGCTCCCACTGCCATTTTTTCCGCCTAAACAGTTAGACTTCCTCCCTTCTCAGCCTCTTGTACCACTCACAAGCAGCACGCGTTGTAACTGACTGTTTCGTTGCCATACGTGCAGTGTATGTTGCAATGTGACATTCTTCGTCATACTATGGCTTATGCTTCTACAGGTTGTTATAGCCAAGTTCAGTCCTTGCAGCGGTCTCCAATGAATGGTAGATGTGCTTCCACTTCGCATCTGTTTCCTCGGGAGGGAGTTATTCTGCCCAAGCAGGAGGGAGAGTTTTTAATGATAGGACATTGATATGTCCGGTATTTGTAGCTTGTCAATATCTAACTTCTTCCGTGTTCGGCTTCGAACGTTTTTTGTTACTCTTTGGTTGGACATAAAATGGACAAAAATAAAACGGAATGCGTATTTTCGTTCGATGCAGCCAACATTATATTTAATTTAGCTGCCATTAGTATCAATCAAACACTATTTAAACTTAGTTTGCTGCATGGTTTGCTTCTAGTTGCTTATCGCTCTCTCGCCTATCTACTCTGTTTTCTCTCAATTTCCTACTTCATACCCGATCAGCTGCGTCATATATACCCCGCATAGTCTTAAGCCGATACTCGTTCATGATACAAATACAAGGTAGTAGCGTCAGTTTCCTTTGTTTACATTTCATCGTACCCAGTAAATGTCAAAGTTGTTTGTGTGATTGCGTTCTCTTTTGATTTCATCTATCTATGTTCACAAGTGCACATGTATGTGTACATTTTTATCAGCTGATTTTGACAATAACTGGGTATGGAAATTACAACTATGCTAATGCCACTACCTTGTATTTGTATCATGTCTTCGTTCTTATTCTGAGCCTAACCTGTTACTAAATTCTCTCAGTGTTATTAAATGCGCTTTTATCTCTCTCTTTTGCAGTTGCATCAGTTTTACAGCAAAATCAGTTCGCTTTCTTGGTTACCACTCATCCTTGTTAGTGGTAAAACCACCATACTTAAGGAATAAAACGTGATTGGATTCCTTAAAGAACTAGGGCTGTTATCCAAACAATCTTTTGGAAGCGTCCACACATCCAAACTAAGTCTACCCATAGTTTTTATTTGTTCTGGTTTCGCGTTTAGACGTCGGCTATATTTATTTATATGTTTTTCCTGCTGGTTGACTCTTATGTCTTGGCCTCTTCGCCGTGTGTTTAAATGTTGGTCATTACTCCTCATCATAGAATCAAGAGGAAGGACGGACTTACCAGTCTGCCTCATGATGGAACAAGCACACGGTGTGGGCCACTTGTGTCATTGTTTTTATTTTCCCAAATACTAGTAAATGCGTCTGGTGAGGTGGCAGTAAATGTTTTGCCAATTCACTACGTCCGTCCAGCGTTGGCAGAATGTTTACTCCTTGACTGTACGATGGTTTACGTTAGTACTGGCGCTGGGGTTTACATTCCGCTGTCATAAATAACAATGGGCAACCCTTTGGAATGTTGGTTTGGTTTTAGTGAGGGCTCAGCATTGTCCGCCCTCTTATACAGGCCAGCAAGGATGGGAACAATGAAGTCATCATAGTTGAACAAAGTCCATCCCACGATGGAATGGTATCATATTTGAGTCAGAGAGAGAGAAGAGAGAGTTTGTCTATGTTGTGCAACATGACTGTATTTTAGAGACCACGTGTTGTGTACAACACGTTGTCCTTTTAGTTGTTGAAATGTTTTGGTTTTCAATACTAGATGGGGTGCATACACGTAGGGTAGGGTGGGTCTTCCTAAAAGCACGTGGTCTTGCAGCAACCCTAATAGTGGCTACAAGATAACAACATTATTAGGAGCAACAAAATAAAAAAATTTCAGTTTCTATAGTTTCCCGATTTTAAACTGCCATAACTTTATACATTGTTGAATTAATTTGTTTATGTTCCTTTCGTGCATAAATTCATATCGTTCATAATTTTAAATTTCCAAGACTTTTCCTTTATCCTTAATATTTTTGAAGTTTCTTCTCTCAAATATTGTTCATAGTCATAGATATCTTTGCATATATCGTACATTTAAACATATGAGAACAAAAACTCTTGGCCAGCAAACTCCATGGCGCCTTTTTCAGCATAAGTCACACAAAGTTGTCGAAATGCGCTTGAGTTTCATTTAAGATTTCATCCACATTACCATAAAATGTTAATAGTAACATCCATAGAGATTTCATAGTTATTGGTAGAAGTAAAACATTTTAGTTTTCCTAGACGACCTGTTGACCATTTGCATTCATTAAGGATGTCTTGTGCCGATAAAATCATATATGTATAAATGCATAATCTTGTACCAACTCATATTTATGGTCCTTTAACAGTCGTCTCAAGAAAATACAACGATTTCGTAGTTTTATTTCAAGTCAAATTGCTTACATACCCCCATATCTCTTAATCTAGAATGGCGCACTGTCGACAGGTATTCATTGATTGTTAAAATTTCATCCTTTTAATTTTATTGTCTTAGGATGTACAAAAACTCCGAACATATTTTGGGGTTGACAACAAGTTTGCAACATATGAGATAATTTTTTAAATTGCAATTACCGTTGGTGGTGTTGTTTGCACTCGCATTGATCTCATTCGGTGGCAGTCTTCATGCTAAGTGGTTCGGGTCAATGCATTAGCATATGATCGCCTATCTGTCAAATAATCAGCAGTGAACAAGATTTTCTGTTAAAACCGGCATAAATCTGTGGTTCTCTGATAGATTACACACTGAAACTTGAAATTTCAGACCATCGTGAAATGAGACTAGGACCACAGGATTTATCTGTATACTATACATATCTCACCGTATCTTCAAAAGAATCCTAACTCAAAATTTGTAGATTTTTTTCTTAAAAACAATAACCAAGGACCATTTCAATCCGCCTTAGAAATCTGTCACCATTTTCTCTATCCTTTCGTCAAAAAGCAAAATCCGTATGCATACTATGTCTATTATTAAAAATGTTCATAAATTTTTTAACACAGCAGAATCAGATTTCTGACTCAATTGCAAATTTTTGAGTTATGACTTTTTTAAAGTTAGGGTGCGATATGTGTGAGCTCTTATTTTGTATGACCTACAGAGCAGGGGTGCAAAAGTTGTACTTTTTTTGGTAGAATTGAATCCACCGAAGTACCATGGTACGTACTCCTATGATAAATTCGATACACTAACCAGTTAATCCAAATATTCCACAGAACTTTCACAAAAAATGTTATACCGTAACAATAAACGCGCTTAGTTTTAATATGGCCGTCGGTGGTGCGCGGCTCGTGTGCATGAGAACGTGGGTCCGATCCCTGCTCTGACCACCTTACATTTCCTTCGACAACGGCCACCTCGCATAGTGATGGCGTCACTATCGAGTACTTAGCCATGAAAAAGCTTCTCAAAATACCGTTCGGAACCGGTGTAAAACTGTAGGTCCCAATCAATGAGCGAAAAATTAGAAAGCGCACAGCTCACTGGTTGTGAGAAGGTCTCCCCAATCCCTGTAATGGGAAACGGTAACAATTTTTAATTGTTTTAATTTGTAATAAAGGGGTTTCCAATAGGGACGTTTAGAAGTTAAAATTCAATAAAATAAGTTGCGTGTAAGATATCAAAGAATTTGTTGAGTTCTTTTTTTTTTTTTTTTTTTTTTTTTTTTAAATCGAGCGAACCCATCGCCGCCACTCTTACCCGCCCCTACCGACCGAGAGGGCCACGTCCCCATAACGTGAGTACAGCGTACACATTATAGACCGGTCTATAACGGGAGAGCAAGGATTATAAGTTCACACGTTACAACCAACTTCAGAAATTCTTCACCAGTTGGTATTACACTAACATAAATAAGTATAAAAGCACATCACGAGATATTGACATAAGATACTTCAATATATAATAATTACGAGCAAAACGAAAACCAAATCATAAATCAGACCAGATAGTAAGGATAAAGTAAATTAAATTTACATATGTACGTCAACGAATATACAGCACTAATGCAATCGGTTCAAATGACAAATTATGCTCGACTTTTTCGTTTCCCAACTACCTGTGAAATCAATAAACTGATATAACTCATTAAAGTCACGACACATTCTCCTAACTGGATCAAAGGACGCATAATTCGAACGCTGAAACTCGATGTTTACGAGTTTATAGTACCTCGTGGGTCTCAATGGGACATTTATGAAAATCTTAGATAACAGAAATTCAGAACATATACATCCATCAATTATCTTCAAAACTGTAATAGAGTTTATCATGGTACGTCTACTACTAAGAGTCGGCAATCTGATCAATGCTAGTCTACTGCTATACGAAGGAAGATTATGTTTCGGGTTCCATTGAAGATTTCTCAGACAAAAAATGAGAAACTGTTTCTGGACCGATTCAATCATATTAACATACAAATTGTACTGGGGGTCCCAAACAACTGATCCATATTCGAGAATAGGGCGGACTAGTGAAGTAAAAAGATTTTTCGTAACGTAGGGATCTGAAAATTCCTTTGCCCAACGTTTAGTAAAGTTCAGAACGCCATAAGCCTTATTTACCATCGTAATTATGTGGGAGTTGAAATTCAATTTTCTGTCCAAGAGAACACCAAGATCAACAAATGAATCCACCGATTCAAGAACATTGCCACCTAAAATGTATTTTGCCGAAAATAATGATGACCTAGAGAACAGCATATGCTTACATTTCGTAAAATTAAGCTCCATCAAATTGGTCTCGCACCACGTCTGGAAAGTAGACAAAAACCCTCTGAAGTAAAGTATATTGACAAGGATCCTTGTAAGAAATATAGATCTTCACGTCATCAGCGTACATTAACAATTTAGAGTGCATTATGGAGGCGGGTAAGTCGTTAATGAATAACAAAAATAGAACCGGCCCAAGATGACTGCCCTGAGGCACCCCAGATGACACAAAAATAGATCTTGAGAATGATCGACCAAATGATACCATCTGTTCTCTGTTCATTAAATAAGAACTAATCCAATTCAGCATGTTACAATTAAAACCCATTGCCCCTAATTTATATAATAACAAATTGTGGTTAACTTTATCAAAAGCCTTACTAAAATCGGTAAAAATCACATCAGTTTGATCTCCATTAATAAAGCCGTCAATAATAGAAGAGGAAAACTGAAGCAAATTAGTCACGGTGGAACGACCCTTCCGAAAGCCATGTTGACATGGATCTAAAATAGAGGAAACCTGATGAGAAATTACCTCTGTGACTAACTTCTCAAAAAGTTTAGGAATGGCACTCAATTTTGCAATTCCCCTATAATTTGCAACATTTACTAAACTACCAGATTTGTGGAGAGGGATTATATAAGAGCTCTTCCACTTTGCAGGAAAATGGCCGAACTTCAACGAAGCGTTAAATAAGAGAGTCAACGGTAAGCTGAGAGAATTCGAGCAGTATTTCAACATAGAGTCCGGGATACCATCAGGACCAGCTTTATTCGAGGCTTTCAAGCTAATTAAGTTATCTAGCAACCACGAAGAATTTACGACAGGTGCATCAAACGGAATGGTAGAGCGGACAGTGTACGGGTATGATTTGGAAACATCATAGGCTCGGGTGGAATAAATAGATGCGAAAAAATCGGCGAAACAATTAGCAATAGACTCTTCATCTGAATATTCAATACCGTTCATTTGGATCCTACAAGGTGTGGAAGACGAATTACGCTTCAAGTTAACAAATCTAAAGAATGATTTGGGGTTCCGTTTAAAATTAGCCTTCAACCTATCCAAATATAATCTGTAACTCTCACGAGATTTAGAGTTGTATCTACTCCTAGCAACAATATACCTAGCATAGTCTGCTAGCAGTCCAGATTTTTTATACTTGTTCGAACATCTATTCCTTACATTCTTGAGACTATTTAGAGCCCTTGAGGACCATGGGGGACCAGTATTACCCCTTATTGGCCTCTTGGGTACAGACTTAGAAATATAGCCATTAATAATATTATAGAAATCATCCAGGGCGATTTCAAATTCAAAAGAATTATCACACTGACTCACTTAATGGCATTATGTGTGAAAGATGATCACATTCAAATGGCCACCGCAACCGGGAGGTTAAATTTGCGATAGCTTCGTCTCAGATCGGGCGATGGCACGGGTTATGTTAATTTTGTAGGTACCAGTTGATTATGGCTAATTGACCTACGACTTAAGGAAACTCCATAAGAAAATCTCTAACGGAATCAAATCGCACGATCATACTTCACATCGCCTGTGTGTAAGATAACCGTTTTCTCAGTCACTTGTTCAGATTGTATAGAGCTTTCCATTGACAATGATAGCAACGCCGTCATCGTTTCCGAAGAAGTAGGTGCCGATGATGCTGCCGGCTCACAATTTGCACCAAACATTGACTTTATGCAGATCCATTGCCACTTGGGAAACATCGTGTGGATTGTCATCGTCCTGAAACTGGCAATTTTACTTGTTGTCGCATATTGGACGGGATGCGCGTATGGTTACCACAAGAGAGCCCGCATTTTGATAATAAAATTTTCTTAATTTTTAATAAAAACTAAAAAAATATTGGAACTTTAGTACTGTGAGACCAGAAAAGTACACACAATAATTTAGGTTAGTGGTAATATGACCGACCGTACCATTTTTAATTTTTGCCAATTTTTCATTTATATGATTTCCTTTTTTTAATTCTTTAATTATTTTTGTAGTTTTGCAATGAATTTAAGGAAATTGTCATAAAGCATAAAGTGGATTCAACTGCCTTTTCGAGCTCTTTTGCCGATGGCTTTTCACTAACCTGATCAACTGTGGTTTGTGGTTTTAAATAAAAATTCATGATTTGAGTTAAAATAAGACTAAGTATACAAAATAAGACAATTTTTGATGTGTAAACATCTATACGCTGGGGGTAAAAATCTTTTTCACAATACAATCACAAATTTAGAGTAAGATGTGCGATGTAATCGTTAACCAATCGTAAAGCGTTATCAAATCGGTGTGAGCTATGTATGAGTGTATTAGTGTAATCATACGCTGCATACAATATACTAAAGGCTAGCGCGAGTCGAATTGATTGAGTTGTGATTTGTGTTACGCTAATACATTGCGACGTCATGCATGTTGTTAATACGTGGTATACATACGCATTCGACGGCAATGTTACGTTCGACTCAAGTAAATCAATGCAACGTGTTCGAAGATGAGTCGTTTTACTGAAGTGGTTGCATGGTAGTACGATCAGTCTGTATGGATGAGGTTTTGTCGCCCACACTGAATTTATGTTATTCTAACGTTTGATTTGTGTGCGCACGATTGTAATTAAAAAAAGGGAAAATGTAGAATATTGATGTTTAAATTATCGCAATTAATTATTTTTCACTTGTTTTCTTAAAATATGTACCTTTTCTTAAAAAAATTATTTTTAGATAACAAAAGTACCTTTTCTTAAAAGGAAGTACTTTTTCTTAAAAATTATCTTTTCTTAAAAAACATTCCTATTCCTAAATAATCAGCTTTTTCTTAAAACAGGAAATTTTCTTAAAAAATTACCTTTTCCTACAGAAATTACATTTGCATATGTAATGAACTCCTTTTTTATGTTACTAAAGTAAATCAATAAAATAAAAGCAAAACAGTCACAAACATATGTACATAGATTGCTGGTACAACACGTATCACAACACAGTTCAACCCAATCATTGGGTAGTCATAGCATCGATGAATTCAGTAAAAATAATTCTTTTACTAGTAAATTTTTACTGATTATTAAAATTTTTTTCAGCAATTTTTATAAAGTGCCTACATGATTACGATGAGGTGCATTGAATTTTCAGTAATCAGTACTGCCCGATTACTGATTATTATGAATACGGCCCTATGATTTGACTGGTAATGCAAATTAAATTTCATTATTAGTAAAAATTTACTGAATTTTTTCAGTAATCAGTAAATTTACTGCTTACTGTAATTTTTAATGCAGTACATAAGTATATACTGCAGTGTGCCCAGTTACTAACCAAATAAGTTAAATAAAACAAACAAAACCCAGCAAATTCCAATGTATTTACAATATTGAAAGTTATGATACTTTTAATTGATTAATTAAAAACATATACTAAAAGCATAAGTACTTCCAACTTAAAAAAAAATTTTCATTACTAGATGTTTACACATCTCCCCTGTGATCGGACTCACATTAATTTTTTTTTATACATAATCACTTTGATATTATAGATTCAAGTCGGGATGAGATACCAAAATGGGGGACAATCCCGCCAAAAGCGGGGCAGTTCTCTAGGTTCACTCATAACACAGCGAAATTAGGGCCTCAACGAAAACAAAAAATTATGAAAGCCCATTGACGAGGTATCAGAAACCCCTACTCGGATTTGGCCCTGATCATCACAATTTTTTTTATAGTCCAAAGACGATTTAAGTTGTTGACCAAAGCTGTAATTCTGATCATACTTCAATATATTCGAAGCCGTTACATATTTTTCATTACAACCTCCAACAAAATTGTAGCTCTTTCATCGCTGCACACTGTTGACTAATACACATTTTGTAAAAAAGATACCGTCACTTCGTCAAATGACGAAACGTCAAACCAAATTTGATCTCTTTAGGATTTCTTGTAATTTTCCAGCACACGGTAAATAATTTGGGGTAACTGTTTTAGAAGGAATTATTGCCCACAAAATTCTTGATAACTTTGCAGAATACACTAATCAACAAAAGTTGTATTTAGTACACTACAATTGGTGTAGAAATGTAATATTTTATAATTTTTTCGTTTTTTCGCTTACAAGTTACCAAATATAATCAAATAGATATGGTCATATTCTGCAAAGTTGTAATTGTTCAAGTTCATATACAATACGGTCAAAACACTATTCGACAAAAGTGTCATTTAAAGTACTAGAATAATTAATAAGTTATTCAGTTAAACACTTTTAATTTTTAACATTACTTGCTAATGTTTCTTCAGCCATACAATAGCAACTACAAATATATTGCCCAGAGAGTTAAATCAAGTCATTTTCAATATTATTGCCAAAGAAACAAACATACAAAAATAGTTGTTCAATGAAAAAAAGTGTTTGGACATGATGAAATTGTTGATTTCTAAAAACGTAATTCGTAATAAAATTCACTAGGAATCAAAACTTCAACGGCCAGACTGACTATAAGTACCAACGTGTAAATAAAGTTTGACGTTCCCATAATCAGCTTTTCAAAACGCAGCATTTAAGACTCCACGCCAAAAAAAAAATGCAGTACACCCTATTGTTCATACACGTAAAGGAAAAAAACCTTTATTGCTCGGTGGCCGCAGCAATACCTTGATTGATTTGTATTAATTGATTAATCGCAACCATTCATGTAGTTCTCCCAAATAAACTCGTATATCGCAAATGTGTATCATGTTGTTGCAAACGAGTTCGCGCACAGAATTACATTTGCCGCAAAAACTGAAATTAGCCACTTTTCTAATGAGATCACAGATTAGGAAGAACGTAAATTTCTGTCATTCTGTCGACTGCATACACAGTCTTATCCACTCGTTTGGCATACACACTCACGCATACACATAAAAGTGATCACACACTTTAATGCCTCTACTTTGTCAAGACTCAGTAAACAATTGTTTCCGACGTGCCGGACTTCTGTAAGTTCTCTTAAATTATATCAGACAATTTGCCGAAATATCTGAAATTCCTTCAGTCATTTAACCTTCGCCTTACCAAAGGTTTTAATGTTCATCGTTTACCAATAACCACCGGGGTGACTTGCACTTCTATGCATATGCGATATATAGGCGATCAAGCCTGGATAGCCACATAAAGCGAAGAATGTTATTGTTTTAAACTTATGAGAGGCTACATCTTTTCGTTATCTTTTCTCTTTTCTGCTATACCATTGACTAACGGTAATTCAGATATATATGTACATACATATGATGTGAAACGTATTCATAGCGATGCAGATTTTCGATATAATTTAGAGTTTAGTTGTAATGTGAGAACGTTGGCAAGTGGTCGCGTAATATTTAAACATGAGTGGTGAAAACAATTTGCAATATCTTTCTGCTAGCGCCATTTCAAGGTATGTATTTTATAAATTCTATTTTTACATTTTCATAGTTTAAACAACTACTGTAATTTATGTTGTAAAAGGCTATCCCATGAAGATAGAGAAGCATATTTTCTTCGATTAGTTGATGCTGAATCAGATTTGGATGATACTGCAAATTTGTTTGGGGATGGTGATGAAGACGAGGACTATATGCCTAGTGGCGAAGCAGAAGAATCTGACGTGGAACAGGAGCCTTGCGAAGTTGAGGTAAACGATGAAAGTGATTGTGATGATAACGATGAATTGAGTAATGAAAATCCGTCGTCGTGGTGTACTAATAATTCTTATTACGAGGCTAAAGATAGTGTGAAATGGTTCAAGGAGGTGCCACACATAAATCACCGACGTTCGACAAATATTATTCGCGAAAAACTTTATATGGGCCCTAATCTAATCACTAAAAATATGTCCAGGGTTGATACATTCAACTACATTCTCAGTGCCGCTGTTAGAGATAATAATAGAGATTTAATTTAATACGTACATGGAATCCAATTGCAAACGAGGAATTATCAGCATTTTTTGGCATTTCGCTAATAATGGGCAGCCACAAGTCTTGTCAGGAGCCCCTTGCAGAGCTATGGAAAAAAATGCATATCCTCGGTACCGTGCTACCATGTCACGTAACAGATTTACGGAAATTTTGCGGTTCCTTCGATTTGACTTGCATGCTACGAGAGTAGCTCGACAACAGGCCTTGCTGCAGCTATCAGAGATGTCTTCGAGATAATAAATTCCAATTTAAAATTGCATTCTAGACCTCATGAATCAATTACCGTGGACGAGCAATTATTCGGATTTCGGGGTCGAACACGTTTCACGCAGTACATGGCGTCCAAGCCAGCCAAATATGCTATCAAAATCTGGTGGGCGTGTGATTCAAATACCTATTATTCACTTCAAGGGCAAATCTACACTGGTAAAGTAAACAATGTAAGGGACACTAACCAAGGTGAGCGTGTTGTAAAGGATCTAGTCGGAATGTACAAAAACACTGGAAGAAATGTCACTATGGATAATTTTTTTACAACATTGCCGTTAGCCAAGGAGCTGGCCACTTGGAAATTATCTGTTGTAGGCACATTAAAAAAAACAAGAGGTATGTTCCAAAAGAATTCAAATCGTCCAAAAGCCGCGAAGTCCAATCAAGTCTATTCGGATTCTCCGAAAATATTACGTTGGTTTCCTATGTCCCAGCCAAATCAAAGCAGTTGTTTTGTTGTCCATTATGCATAATGACAACACTATTTCTGGTCCACAAAATAAACCAGAAATAATTCTATATTACAACAAGACTAAGGGTGGTGTGGACACCATGGACAAAATGTTGTCACAGTATTCCACAACACGAGCAACATTGCGCTGGCCATTATCAATATTTTTTAATATTTTGGATACGGCGGCCCTTCCTTCATTCATAATATACTACAATGAAAATATTGGAGAAAGATCTGTAAAGCGATCGCAGCGAAAGCAGTTCCTTGAGAGCCTTGGTGAAGACCTATGTCGTAATCTTATATTGAAGAGGTCTAAAATACCACAAGTCATTGGAAGATTTGCAATCAGATCAGCCATTGAATGCATTTTAGGTAAAAGCTATGAAAAACCAAAAGAATTGATAACAAAGATTTACTTTTCAGGTGAACCAGTTACCGCCAGCGACCTGGATGATACTTTTGAAGCCGATGAAACTTCGGAAAGGGATGCAACTGGCCGCATCAAAATAAAAGGAAAATGCTATATATGCTACTCTTCTAAACAAAGAAGAAATACTCGACAAGTTTGCGTTAGGTGCAAGAAGCCCATTTGTGCAGAGCATAGTGCCAGTCAAACTAAATGTGAAAAATGCACCTAAGGCTCATCAGCATAATTGAATGAAATGATATAATTACAAAAGTGAAATAAATAACTGTTATAAAGTTAAATTTTTCTTAGGTTTTCCTAAAGGGTAACCCGGGTGGGTATTGGTAAACCACGAAATGAAATTGAAAAAAGTTAAAAAAATCTTTACAAACTATAAAAAGTTTATCATATTTTTGCAAAATTCTACAGAACTCAACAATTTGTTCAGTGAGTCAAAATTTCATCTAGATCGGAGCAAAATTAATAAAGTTATTAAAGAAATAAAACCGAAATGGTCACCCGGGTGGGTATTGGTAAGGCGAAGGTTAAACAAGTTTTCTGTACATTCTCTGACAGCCGGTTCTGCACATTCTCTGAAATTCCATACCAAAATCATGCGACGTTTCTGCACATTCTCTGAAGAGAATTTTTTATTCTATTTGTTCTAAGTGTTTTTACTGTATAGTTTCGGTGAATTGAATTGTTGTTTTTTTTTGTTTGCCACATTTTGTTTGTTGTCTTCAGTTTCAAAACGGTAGCGGTCGTTAAATAAAAATAATAATTAAGTACGTGAATTTATTTTGAGAAGTTTTTTTCGCTCTATTTAAATACTCGTTTAAAAATAATAAAAAAATAAGCAAATAAACAATTTTAAATTTTAATCCCCGGAAAAGTCGGATATTTTTTCAGCTATCTATCCGAAATCCGACGGTCAGAAAATGATCCGAAAAGTCTGGACATTCTCGCATGTTTGTTCAAACGTCTCTCCGAAATTGCCACGACAAGTACTACATTTTGTCAGAAAACGATCGGAAAAGTCGGACCATCTTCGGATGGTTTTTCAGATTTCTCTCCGAAATTGGTACGACAAATCGGACAAACGGTCAGAAAATGATCGGATAAATCGAACCATTATCGGATGTTTTTATTAGACTTTATACCGACTTTGTTCAGCTACGTCTAAAAATCCTTCAGATTTTCCCTCAGAATTCTCACAAAATCTATTCGATAACTCTGCACACCCTTCAGAAAACTTTCCGAATTCTTGTCAAACGCCCATTCGATTTCCTGTACGTTGTCTGACCGACATCGGCAACAGACTCCGCAACTTGTGCACGGTGTCTGACAGATTTCTGACCGAATTCAGAGCATTTTGTTTACTGGGTGTATCTTGGATGGACAATTGACGCACTGTAGTATGGTGCGCTTTTAATTGTTATTCGAATGCAAGGCGAGATAGACGTGTAAGTAGACAGTGAAAAAATAGACAAAAATTCCAACTTTTTGTAAAACAAACTTTATGGGTAAAACCAAAATCATAAAAGTTGGAAATTTCAACTACAAAGAGTTTATGGAAGCTATAAATAAAAGTTTTAATGTACAAGATAATGTACAATGAATGTTTGTCGCAAACGTTTTTAAGCTCTAAAATTTCATAACTCGTTTACTGCAAACAATTTTCAATTCTCGCAAACTTTTTCTTCGTTTAGAGTAACTACAACTCTGCTTGTGTAATCGAAAGTACAGTTGGTGGAACCGTTTTTCGTATCTCGCAAACTTTTTCTCAGCTCTAAAATTTCATAACTCGTTTACTGCAAACGATTTTTAATTCTCGCAAACTTTTTCTTAGTTTAGAGTAACTACAACTCGGTTGCTGTAACCGAGACAACAGTTGGTGGAACCGTTTTTCGTTTATCGTAAAGGTTTTTTAGCTCTCATTTCTCATAACTCGTTTACTGTAAAGGTTTTTCAGTTCTCGCAAAAGTTTTTTTACTTTGGAGTAACTAGAACTCGCTTGCTGTAACCGAAACAACTGTTGACAGAACCATTTTTCGTTTCTCTGAAACTTTTTTTTCAGCTTCTCTTTTTCATAACTCGTTTGCTGCAAACATTTAGCGGTTCTCCCAAAACGAAATAACATGTATGGCTTAACAGAAGTTCGATTCTCCCAACTACAGTCCCCAAACGAACTTCAGTTATCTGAGATTTCGTTTGGGAGGAACGAGTTTTATCTTTGCGTGTACTTGAGTATATTTATACAGCAGCTTATCTGTCATTGAGAAGGATCTAGAAATTTCGAGATAATTCGTGAAGCTGCTGATATCATGTATTGGGAGTTGAAGTCGTGTAAATAAATCGACTGTCTTGAATCGAATCTTGGGTCAGCTTGTAGACAAGTGCTAGATAAAAGATGAAATATGACAAAATTCATTATATTATGTGGACTATTTTTAATGGAAACAGCAACATGACAAAATTCATTATTAACCCTTAGAAGGCAGTTAGTTTTTGCTTATTATCTACCACTTGGGATAAAATTTGTGTTTTGGAGTGTTCGGACACATAGTTAAATTTTATGGCGATTATTTTTGTTAAACATTTTGACCACGCCCCCCGTCAAATTCGAGCAGTTTTTTGCGAGTTTTCAAAAAAAATCCAATGAGTGTTCGAACTCACGGGCGATGTGTTAACACCTTTTTGCTACACGGTACCTGTTCGATTTCTATGAACACATTCGTAAATGTTACATTGGAAAATAAAAAACAGCGTTCAATCATATCGAAATTTGTTTTATTGTTGTAATAAATATTTTAGCATCTGATACATAAATACAAATTGCCAAAAATTTTAAATTGCTAATATTTTTGATAAAAATTTGGGGTGAGATTTTATCGTAAGTCATTGTATGCATTTTACAAAAATTTATATTTTATCGTAAGCGACAGTGTGTATGTAAAGGCAGGACCGCAAATGCTTTGTTTTCTGGACGAATATGTAGATTTGACTATGTAAGGAATCTTTTGGGCTGTGTTCAGACAGTTCCGTCTAGTTTTTGACCCAAACAAATAATAAAAAAAATTATGACCAGGCCATGTGCCAAATTTTTAAGCCCGATGTTGTTTGAAGTATATAAAAAATGTCATCAATTTCGCACAAACCCATATTTTTATTATACGATCCAATAAAATTTGGAATTGGCATAAAGTAAAAAAATAAATACCCTATTGTTCTTTTCCAATGTTGCATTTTTATGTAATAGTTCAAACTGAGCATAGCCAATTCATCACAACTAACTTCACAATAATTTTGGAATGATAACTGTGAAAATTTCTGACTGTTGCTTCCAGGTTTTGAACAACTTAGTGAATAGAAAAATACATTTCCTTAAAAATGGATTGCTTCTCAACAAAGGTCAGACGATTTTATTAATTGTGTTAAAAAAAAGTACTGACATTTATTGTGGTTGCCAGGACAAAGAAAATCTTCAGTTTCCCATGGGAATCTGCAAATTGGTTGATTACTCTGATTCTGAACATGATGAATCAGATGCTGACCATTTTCTGGATGAAACAACTTGCGTTGGGAAACGAGGAAGAAAGAAAAATCTAAAAAGGGATAAAAAATGTTGCATCGTTTCAAAGAATATTAAGCCAAATACTTGTCTTGGTAAAAAATGTCAAAACTCTTGCCCACAAAACTTTTGTGAATCGGATCGGATTAAAATAAATGAATTCTACTGGGGATTGGCAAGTGGACCTCGTCAAAAAGATTGGCTTCTGTCATATATTAAGGAAAAACAAATAGGAAGAAGACGGGTATCAAGTGGTAAAAGAAAAGTGACATATGAGTACTACATAAATATTCGTGGCCAGCATACCCAGGTTTGTCAACAATTTTTATTACAAACACTTGGTATTTCTCAAATGACTTTGCGTCATACCCTATTAAATTCAAAAACTAAAAGCATTGTTCGAAATAGGAAGACAAAAAAGCCGGCACATAATAAGTGCTGCGATTTCAAGATAAGTGTAGTAAAACAGTATATTGAGAATTTACCTGCGGTTCCATCCCACTATTGCCGCAATAAAAGCAATAAGCTCTACTTGCCAGAAGAATTACGCAATGTATCGCATTTGTACAAGCTTTATGTGGAGCATTTGAAGGAAAAACAGCAAGAATCATCAATAGTCTCACTATACAACTTTCGCACAGTTTTCAATAATGATTTCCATTTGGGATTTCATACTCCAAAAAAAGATAAATGCAACATATGTGAAAAATTAAGAATTTGCAATACACCTTATGGCAAAAGTAAAAGAAAAAGCAATACACCTTAATGCAAAAGTATGAATCTTTTTTACTCCAGAAAATATGCTTACTACAATGAAAGTATTGGATATTGTTTTTTGTGGGGCGAATGTGATGACAAACGAGGATGCAATGAAATATGTTCAGTGATTTTTAAATATTTGACCATAGTGGACCAAAGGAAACAACATAGTACTGTGAGTCTATTTTGTGACAGCTGTGCAGGCCAAAACCGGAACCGGGCCATATTGTCAGTTATTCCATTCTGTTTAAAGAGTTCAAGTTGCGTTAAGAAGGTTAACATAACATTTTTGCTGCCCGGTCATACAATGATGCCTGTTGACTCTATACATGCTACAATTGAAACATTTATTAAATAAAGGAAGAACAATTTGGGCCCCTTCTGAGTGGTCGACATTAATTTCTAACACACGTACGACACCAAAATGTTATGAAAGCATAATACTTAATCATTCAGATTTTAAGGACTGGAAGTCATTTTCTAATGCATTTCTTCCATCAAAAATAAAAATTGAATTTCACAGTTTGAGATCTGCCCATTTTGACAAACTGAACTTAAGCGCACAATTTAAATATGGATACTTTGAGGATAGTAAAGTGAATGAATTGAATATAAATTTAGTAATTCGCTCCAGAAACAGTTCAATGATCGTTGCGAATGGACCGGACCTACTCTACTCACAAAAACTAAAAATATCAGTGGAAAAATTTAGAGATCTTCGAAATTTATGTGAAAAGGAAATAATCCCTCAACGATATCATCAGGAATATTTCAATATGAAAAGTGGGGACCAAATCAAAGACACACTAGCTGAAACTGACAACGAAGACAATGATACATCTCAATATTCTTAAAACACAGTTTAAACCTTTTTATATCTATATAAATATGTATACCTACTTGTTAAATACAATACATAGTCTGAATAAATATTTTAAAAATAAATACACACTTTTGATTCTCATTTTGCGTTTCAAAGTACAAAATAACATATGTCGTAAGCGCCACAGTTTTGTCACAGTAAGTATATCCAAATAAAAAGTTTTTATCGTAAGCGCCAAAACTACTTCATAGTGCAAACAATTAGCCATTTTTAAACATCAGTTCGGTGACTGCAACAAAATTAGACATTCTTGCCTCCAAACATATTTGATTTTAGGCAACCATTTTTAAAATAATCAAAAAAAACCTTCTCCTGTAAAATTTGTGTTTTGCCGCTTACGATAAATTCGCTCTGAGGGCTCGATATGATGACGTTACAGTTAAATAATATTAATACTTAAAATTATTTAAAGACCCAGTGCAAGCACATGTGTCATTATTTTCTTGCTCAATACTTTTTGTTTTATTCCCACAAAAGTCAAAGAATGCAAAGCAACAGACACTTCTACATACATACATACATCGTACGATATAACCGTAGATCAACATAAAACACTTTTTTAATATTACTCCAAATTAATACTCCAAATTAAAACACTTAAATCTCGGCTCGCCGATATCGGATCGCCTTAATTTTTGGCCTAAACTCTTCGTCGAAACCCGCACTAGCTTTTTAATCCAAAAATTAATAAAATCGGCTATGAATTTCCGGAGAAAATCGCGTGGGAAAATTATATGAAAATCGCCCAATAATCACTTTCAATACCGACTGCCAAGCAACGAACAAACAAACGATGATTTACTCTTACAAACCTAACACTTGCGTATGTATTAAATTTATAGTTTACTGCCCTAGAGGCGCGCGTATAGATGTTAACACATCAAAAAAAGTAAAAATTATGGTTATACGTGACAGTTAGGGGGTTAATTTGTTCCACAAAAATGTTTATCTGAATCTTTTCTATAAAACTTCTGAACATTGTTTGTACCTCAGAAGTAAAGAACACACAATTTTACATGCCGACATGTTGCAGGAAAGTTCCGAGAGGCGGAAACTTTGACCCGCCCTAAAACAAAAATTCTGATCAGATCTAGCAAAACGCCGATACACGTATATTTTTTTTTATACTATTCTACCAGAATCCGTTGACGGAACCCCATCATTTTGAAAAAAAATCTAATTTTGTCTCACAGTGTACATATCGTCGTCTATAGTGTTATTGAGAAAATACTTATTGTAAAACGTTTAGTTGTTCTATACTGCAGATGCAAAAATAACCTTGTTTTATTAAAATTTAAAATAAAGCAACGCAAAAGAGCAATTAGAAAAATCATTATAATACTTTGGGTCAAATATGACTCCATCTATACATTACACTTTTTTCCGTATCAATTGAGATATACCCCCATTCCTATGGGTGAGGGTATAAAAAGATCATTTGGGGCCACTTTGCGACAGTCATTGCGATTAATGACGGCGACACTATCGAGTTACTGTTCCTAAAAAGCTTCAGTGTAAAACTCTTGATCCTCATTGGTGAGGAAAATTAGAAAACACGCAGCTCACTGATTGTTAGAAGCTCTCCGCTATCCGTTCATGGGATGTACGGGCAAACTAAGTTTGAGAAGTTCAATTTGAATATGTCCTTTTAGTCTTTTGCTAAGAAGTACCAAAGTTTCCTTTGACGATTCGTATATTTAGTGTAACAAGTAATCTTAGAAATTAGAAATGTATTTAAAATTTAAGTTTTTCTAAATATTTTCTCTATAAAGACCATCTGGCTGTCGTTGACGGCCAACACAAACCTAATGTCATGTAACATATTTGTATTTTTATCGAATTTCATGCAAATAAAATTTCAATTCCTTGTTAGAACAGATTCCAAATGCATGCTATGCGGCGAGTACTAGTTAAACGGTGCTCAAAGTTCAAGTATGTAAGCATTTCAAGTGGGGGGGAAAATTGAACTTGTAGACAGACGCCAAAGGTCCTCGAGAAATAGAGATGACAAAAAAAAAAATTAGTTTAGAATGGCAGCAGCAGCAGTGGAAGAAATGCCCACACGTCGTCAAAAACAAATGTAGCCAAAATAGTCTAACATACGAGTATAATATGAATGTCATTTATGGTGTATAAGGATATAAAGCAACCATATACACTCTCTCCAACACACACACTCTGGAGTATTCACATTTACTAATACATTTACATTAAGTGACGTACAATTACTTAAGAAAGGATATGGGTAGTGTTTCAATCCGAACGTACCCAGTAAACCTTAGCCTCAATAGTGCTTGATATCAACTTGTAGTAAGTATGATTTTCATGAATTGCGCAAATATGGTTGAAGCAAGCTTGCTTCTCACGTTTTTTACAATTGATTTATAAATTGTAATTTTAAACTTGAGACAAGCTTGCACTGATAACACTTGTACAAACACAATTGTAACTAATTTGTGAGCAAGCGTTCTAATATTTGTTTTTAATTCGTTGAAAGCGAAAATAACAACAAAGCAAAATAAAAAAAAGTTTTTTGTAATGTGTTTATCATTTGTGTGAATAATAAAGTTGATCAACAGAAAAAATAGAATTGGAATTGAAAAAAATTGAAAAGAAGTAAATGCAAAAAATATTTAGCATTATGCCATACACATATTCGGAAAAAGTACGGCAGAGGAGCAAGGAAGTACTAAACCTTCTGCTGCCTAATAAACAATATGAGGCTCCTAGAGTACATGTAGGTGATGTGGTTGCTGGAGTGGATGCAGGTGTAGCTGTTGGGCTGGATGTTGGCGGTGTGGCTATTGGTGTAGATTGTAAAAGCAATCTTGTCACAAGCTTGTAGAAACAATATTGTAGCAAGATTGTAAAAACAATCTTGTATCAAGCTTGTAAAAGCAATCTTGTCACAAGCTTGTAAAAGTAATCTTGTCACAAGCTTGTAATGGCAATCTTGTCACAAGCTCACACATACAAGCTTATTGCGAGGGATACGATTTGATGATATACAAACTGTAAATCAGAAATTGACAATCATTTCACAAGCTGATTGCAAGGGTTGGGCTTGCGTCTACAAACTTGATACAAGCTCCATACAAGCTTACATTGTTTGCTGGGTAGTTGGTTATAAAATCTTTTTGAACATTAT
Source organism: Phaonia tiefii (assembly GCA_963931995.1). Classification (NCBI taxonomy): domain Eukaryota; kingdom Metazoa; phylum Arthropoda; class Insecta; order Diptera; family Muscidae; genus Phaonia; species Phaonia tiefii. The sequence goes on along the minus strand of OZ008368.1, from coordinate 333,330,691 downwards.
GTTGTTGAATTTTACTAGGCTACTCTCGGTTGGAGTTAAACGTTACACGTTTTTCTCGGCAATTGCAGTGGAGCGAATGAAAGTTCAGTTTAACGTTACGACAAAGATGCTAAAACAAAGATACATATCCTTAAAACAGGATGTATGACATCGCACAAACACACACATGCACATTTATACCCCCTGCATGGGTATTAGACTGTTTTTTTAGTTAAAATTAAAAACAAATGCCAACACAAAATGTATACGACTATATTTTTATAACTGTCATTTGGTTAAGTTGAAGATTCGAACAAAGAATAATTTCAAATATTTGCAAAATATTATAATGCCGTAAATCTCGAAAGGACTTTAAATGACAATGTTGAACATCCTGTTCTCTCCCACTCTGTCTACATTTCTCTATTGAAAAAACTGTAATATTAAATTTGTAAATGACAAATTTTAAACTGCTCTTAGTTGTACTATGTGTGGAATTTGGAGGAGTTTCACTTCCAGATACTCCCATGTGTACACATGGTTACGTACAAATCTACACGCTGGCAAAACTTAATGACCTGTTAACTTTTCGATAATAGATGTGCAAATTCTAACACTTTAGCTGAACGAACGTGAATCAACCCACAAAATTATCTAAACGCTTAGTTTGCGTCCTCCTCTTCTCGGGTGTTTTTCTTTTTGTCTGAGACTTCCAAAATGTGTTCAGGCCAATCTCCACCCGCAGATTTGTTCACAAGGTCTACGACAACACCCTTTTAATGTTTCTCTTGGCTCATTACATAGGAAAAAGGATTAGTTTGGCTTTAATTATCAGTTAAATGTGGTTTTCTATAGGATAGAATTGCAAAATGTTTTTGAAGGGTTTTCTTGGCCAAACTTGAAATTTTTTAAACTTTATACACAGGCAGACACAGAAATGTTTGGAATCACAAATATCATAAATTTGATTGCAGTATTGCATCGTTAAATATTTCTCGAAATTGATTTTAAATTTATATGGAATGATTTAAAATTTCTCGAAAAAATGTCTACACGCTGTAAAATATCGGCCCCAGCAACATATTGCAGGAAACATGTACATGTTTGCCAGCACTGTTTTTGTGAATTTTGTCTCGTATTTGTTTTTAACGGGTTTCGACAAAAAAAACGCATTTGGGTCTCAAAAACATATATTATAGCCTATTAATCATTTTGTCTCAAACATGTTATATTGAATAGCAAACACAACGTATTTGGGCACAAGTATAATATATTTACGGCAAGCTACAAACACGTTATATTTGCATCCAAACAAGGAAAAAATTCCGATTTTGCATCTTGTATTCGCACTATGTCATAACAAAGGATAGATGCAACGCACTTTGAACTATCTTCATCATCCGTGACGTAATCTAAAATATTGTTACGAATTTCCCGATTGTTCTTATTTTCACTGTTTAATTTTCTGCTAAAGCCCCATATTTAGTTCTTGCGAAATTTTTGAAAGAAAAATTATCATTTATCTCTAAACGGAAAATTTCGTTGCGGAGTGTTACCATCTATCTCTGACTTAAATAGAGGGTATTTTTTTTTAGAATTACTTACTTATCCGGTCTCGAACAATTCAAGGGGCCAGGAACATTACAAATTGAGTTAAATCACTGAGCGATCGAAAAGAGCTTCTATGCCTTTCTTCGTGTTCTCTTAATGACGACGAGGTAATAGGCCATTTCATCGAGTTCGAGTTGCGTTTGTAATTTACTCTTTGGTTGGCATAATACGGACAGAAATAAAAGGGAATGCGTATTTTAGTTCGATGCAAACAACATAAATATAATCTAACTGTCATTAGTATCAATCAAACACTATTTAAACCATGGTAAAATAAGTAAGATAAACGCAGTAGGAATTGTTGCAACAACAACAGGCATTTTGTGTTTGTTTGGTGTTCATAATCTGTCAAATTAAAGTCAAAGTAAAAGTAAACAAAAATTTACAAAAACAAAATACATGTGAATTTGACGTAACGGTGCGTTTACACGGGACAGTTTGAGACAAGATAGTAGTTGAGAATATGTATTAGTTGTCACAAAGAGAAAAATTGTTTGTGTAACGTACGCGTCCAGGCAGTTATAAAGACAGTACAGTTTTAAAAAACCGCTGACAGTGTGGTTTTGTTAAATTTCGTGCTCTGATTTTTTGTTTCTTCGCTCTTTTGCCATTGTACTTTGTTTTACTTCTCCAAATTACAGTGGAACTGATGTACTCTGCAAAATTAGACATGTATTCATGTGTATATGTTTGTATTGTCAAACAATATTTCAATAAAAATTAGCAAAATTTTCAAATACAAATATGTTTCCCAATTTGTAAAGTCGTTTGCGATGGTTTGCTTTTTTCTCAAATTACTACGAAACGTCACCGATATGGCCGAGGGTTGAACTAGTAGAGATTGACGCAGTAGGATTTGTTGTAATTGTGTGAATCAGCAACAGGCATTTAGTTTTTGTTTCATCACTCTAATCGTCAAATTCAACACAGATCCATATGAACAAACACAGTAAACAAAAAAGTACAAAGACAAGATACACTCATAGTAAAAATACCAAGTAGTCGCAGTAGATACAACAAAAATTCCGAGCAAGAACAACAGGCAATTTGTTTTTGTTTAGGCTCTCCTCATGTCAAAATCAACACATACTACGTATACCAACAAATAAAGGTAAACAGAAAAGTACAAAAACAAAACCTTTGAATCTGACAGAAGTGGCCAGCTAAACAAGGAGAAAAAATTGAGATCAGCTGTCTACCGAGTTTACCTTCTCATTCTACCATGGATACACTGAATTTAACAGATGGAGTCATAAGAAAGTAAAATCAGTGGTTCTATTGCGCCAATCTGGTCGCATATGTCAAATCTCTTACCGAAGTTCTGTCATTAAAAAATCAGGGACAGTGGCGTGGCAAGTGAGAGAAGTGTAAGTGCGGTAGTAAAAATGTGTGAATGTATTGCTACTGACGGAGAAAAACTGTCCCATGTAAACGCCAGGTTACTTATTTTACCATGATTTAAACCATAGACGAATATAGGTATAGATACATTTATTCTCTCAATAAATTAAACGTCATAGGTACGGTGGAAAGTAAACATTGGATGGTGGAAAACACGGGTTCAATAATACCAGATAGAGGCAATAGTAAAAAACCTCCAACAAAGGAACAACAACCAAATTTCGTGTTTTTGTGGCAAAGTAGTTGTGTTAAATACAATACAAATGTATACCAATGATACATAAAAGTCAACAAAAAAGTGCAAAATAAATTTAAATTTTTCAGTTCTACACCAAAATGGCATGAAAAAGTTAAGTAAACATATTTTGTAACTGCACCTTGTGTAAGTTAATTTTAAATTTAATTTCTCTCATTTTCACGAACCTACGACGAAGCGTGTGAAATGAAACGCATGGCATATAATTTATATGTCTTCTTTGGTGTCTCATTCTACATCATTTCCCTAGTACCTTTTCGATCAGCTGTGCCATAGAAACCCTCTGGTTCAGTACATAAATAAAATAAATGGTTTTCCATTACATCCCATGAAGGAATTGGGGCGGGAATAGGGCGTTTACATTCACTCGATCTTGCAGATCGACTTTATAATTGTGTTTTATCATGTGATTTTTCCTACATGTTTGTACCCAATATCGAGTACATTTACCTCGATAATGATATTATCATGTCACAAATCATTTCAACCGCAGAGTTGTATACGCACCTTCAGTATGAGAGTGTGTGAACATGAAACGGAAATAGGAATATAAAGGAAACGTACTTCACTAAACATGTGCACTAATGACAACACATACAAACATGATTAATATAAGAGGTGGTGTTATAAGGACGGCTGATATTGCTTTCTTTCTTTGTTTCTAAACACTAACAAAATTACAAGAAATTCTAAATAAATTGCATATAAAAATATATTTAATTGCATAAAAAGTTGTTTCTACGAATAACGAAATACCCAATTGCATGATACTAATCCCTACAAATTCTCCTGTCACCACCTGGTATATTTCCATAATGATATCATGAAATACTAAATGTCAAAACTAAATAGAGTAAAAATGCATGTAAACACCTTTTTGCAGTAGAATGATAATCACAACATTGTCATGGTAAAAGAGTGCATGTAAACGCGCTATTATACTCACTGATAGGGACCTACAGTTTAACACCGGTTCCAAACGGTATTTTGCGAAGCTTTTTCATGGCTATATACTCGAAAGTGTCGCCGTCACTATGCGAGGTGACCGGCGCCGAAAGAAATTTAAGGTGGTCAGAGCAGGAATCGAACCCAGGATCGTATGTACAAGAGGCGGGCACAGTAACCATTATGCCACCGACGGCGAGACAAATGAGTTAGAGAACTTTAAATTAAAAAAATCAATGAAAAAGGTTTTTAATTTCAATTAATGTTATCAATTTATGTTATTAATGTAAAGTGTTTTTCAACAGAGACGCTACAAAAGTAAATCGATAGGGACAGCAATCGACTCCATATTTTTTCCCGCTCTTTTGACATTTCTCTTCAGTAAGGTTTGCCATTTCATCGTGGAAAGATATACGAGGCAACAACGAGTCGAATTTATTAAAATTTACTACCGAAATTTGGAGTCAGTGGCCTCAACTTTAAGAGCGCTACGTCCAATTTATGGTCGGCATAATCGTCCTACCAGATCAACAATTGAGCGTCTAGTGGAAAAATTTCAATCCACAGGCACAGTACAAAATGTTCCCGTGCCAATGAGACAAAGAAGTGCCCGTAGTGTCGAGAATATTGCTGCCGCTGAGGCTTCAGTTCAAGAAAGCCCAAATGTGTCTCTCACACGTCGTTCTCAATCGTTGGGCATCTCTGTGACGTCGTTGTGGCGAATTTTGCGAAAAGATCTTGGCCTACATCCTTACAAGATCAAATTGACGCAAGAACTGAAGCCGGTTGACCACCATAAGCGCCGTATGTTCATGAATTGGGCTGAGCAACAACTTGAAAATGATTTGGATTTTCATCGGAAAATCATCTACAGCGATGAGGCTCATTTCTGGCTGAATGGCTTCGTCAGACAGCAATCCACACGTAATCCATGAGTCATCATTGCATCCCGAAAAAATTACGGTTTGGTGCGGTTTATGGGCCGGCGGCGTCATTGGGCCGTACTTCTTCCGTGAAGATCAAGACCGGCACATTACTGTGAATGCGAATCGCTACCGTTCAATGATAACCGAATATTTTTGGCCCCAATTGGATAATATAGACTTGGAGGATATGTGATTCCAACAGGACGGCGCCACAAGCCACACAGCGAATGCCACAATCAATTTATTGGAAACCAAGTTTGGACTTCTGCAAGCGTGCCCGTGGTGGCCATGCAAAAGAAATCGAGTTCCATACATAATGACATCGAACGTACTTTCACAGGAATAAAGAATTTCATTGGTATCTAAAACCGGTTTTGTTTTATTTAAAAAAACTTTTGTAGCGCTCTTATTGAAAACCCCGTTGTAAATATGTTGTGGGTCATGTGGCAGCCACAGTTGTCGCGTCCGTACATTACCCAAATTGGCGACGCATACGATGGTCGTTTGGCTCTAATTCTTGCGCAAATTGAATCTTAACAGCTCGTAAACCAAGAACCTTTCGTAAAATCTTCCATAATGTGGATGGACACATCCCCATTTGTTGAGAACGGCGCTGAATTGATTGATGTGGATCTTCTTCAAAGCTTCAGTGTACGAGAAGTTTGACGTACAGAACCAATATTTTGATAGAAAAAAATTTCAAAAATATTCAAGCGCTGCTCTCATATAAGTCTATCCATGATGAAATGGCAAACCAAAGTAAACGAAAATCAACTATTAACTGTTAAATCGCTTGTCAAATAAAACAGTGTTACCAAGTCAAAGTTGAAAACCTGTAAAACAAACACTATTAATTTCATTAATAATTCCCGTAGACCTTCATTTTATTTTAAACGTATGCATTGTTACTTTTGTTTGTTAACATGATCGAAATGTCAAAATTCCGGTCACAAACAATTATCAACCCATTGTTTTCGTACGAAATAACTTTGGTGTAACAACTCTGTAATTGGGGTTGCTTACGAAATTTTCGCAAAAAAAGAAGGGAATGACATTTTCGTTAAACCGAATACAGACCTTTATAAAACTACGTTCTTGTACATTACGATAGTGACGACAATATTACATTTATTATGTGTACAGTGCAGAACTTAAGTCTTACAAAATAAGTCTTTACTCAACAACAACTATTACTCGACAATGTTTACTTTTACGCATTTGAAATTAGGCTGACGTCAAGGCACCTCCATCGGCTATTTGCATTAGTTATATATCTTGCCAGCCATTTCCCGAACCATCTCGTAGTAAAGGCCTCTGTTCTCGGTTGTTGCGGAGAATTCCGCAGGGACTTAATCGTTAGTGGTGAGATCGTATGGTAACGCCAGTGAATTCATCAACCGTTCGTGGTGAGATCGTATATGGTAGCTTTCAACTAAAAGTGAGCACTAAACGACATTAAGCTTTATTAATCTGTCAAATTGTTAGAACAACCGTGCTATAATATACACCTCAGACTGTTTGTTAACATTCAAATGCTACTTTGACATACTGCACACAGGGAAAAGATTGTTGGAAATCAATTCGGGCATTAGAAATTCCATGACAAGGTCTATATTTTGATTACAATTCATAATTATCATATATCAGAATTATTTGTCGATGGTATTAACAAATTAAAACTACTTTTATTTTTATTGACTATTATTCAACCTCATGAGGTCAGAAGTCTTACACATATTAATTAAACAAACAAATTAAACAAGTTTTAAAATATTTCTCCAACTGGTTCTACCCGTCGCCTTTTTTTAACTCCAGTTGGTAACACCATGTACACGGAGGGATTCTTCTGCCAGGTCTTTCCATCGGAGTCTTGGTCCTCCTCTTTTCCTGCTTCCATCGGGTACGTTATCGAAAACCTATCGCGTTGGCTCATCTTCATACATTCTTATAACATGGCCTAGCCACCGCAACTGGCCAAATTTGATTCGCCTAGACATGTCCACGTCAGAACATAAATCATATATGTAGCTTTTGGTTCCAGCGACGTCGGTACTCGCCGTTTTATCTAACAGGACCACATATTTTGCGAATAATTTTCCATATACCAGGACTGGTAAAATGAGAGTCTTGTGAAGCGGAACCTTTGTGAGTCGAGAGAGGGCTTTGTTCCTAAACTGCTTGCTGAGCCCAAAATAGCATCTATTTGCAAGCATAATTCTCCTATATAACTGCAGGCTGATGTTGTTGTCCTTGTTCACGGCGGATCCAAGGTAGACAAATTCATCAACTACTTCAAATTTTAATCGGTTGTCAACGCTCAAGTGCGGACCAAGTCGAGATGTTTCTCTAGTCGTTGACACCATCAATTTTGTCTTACCCTCATTAACAGCAAGATCCACCTTCTCTAATCCTTTTCGATTCTTGGAATTACTGCAGTCAGATCTCCCAAATTTCACCCAATGATGTCTATGTCGTCAGCATACGCCAGCAACATATGGCTTTTCGTGTTACTGGACTTGTTCGTATTTACTGCAGCTTTTCTCACTATTATGTCCATTGAGATGTTGAAGAGATTGCACGAAAGTGTGTCGCCTTGCCTCAGTCCTCGTTTGGTACAGAATGGTTCAGTGAGGTCTTTCCCCACTTTCATTGCTGATTTGGTGTTGGTCAGCGTCATTCTACAGAGGCTGATCAGTTTTGCCGGAATGCCAAGTTCAGACATGGTTTTCCTCGTATGGGGCTATCGGAAGCAGCTTTGTAATCGACAATAAGGTGGTATGTATCGATTTTCTTTTCGTGGGTCGTTTCGTGAATATTTGGTCAGTCGTGGACCAAATTCACACTGATAAGGTCCAATCAAGTTTTCAGTAATTGGCTTTAATCTTTCACATAATACGCTCGACAAGACCTTATACGCGATGGATAAAAGACTGATACCGCGATAGCTGGAACAGACACACGGATCACCTTTTTTAAATACAAGACATAATACACTGAGATTCCAATCGTCAGGCATAGATTGCCCCAACCATATACTGCATATAAGTTGATGCATGTGTGCTAGAAGTCCCTAGCCACCGGCCTTAAAAAGCTCGGCTGATAGCCCATCCACACCAGCGGCTTTATTATTCTTATGCCGGGAGATTGCCGTTCTAATCTTGCCTTGGCTGGGGGGGGCAATCTACACTGTCTTCCACACTCATTACCTCCTGACTTTCTGTTTAAAACGCGGAGCGGAGTCTAAATTTTGCGCCGAATTAAAGCCAAATTTTTGCGTCGATTTATAACCATGGATGAGACATGGATGGATCCACCCACCACTTCATACCTGAGACAAAGAAACAGTCAAAGCTGTGGGCTGGAATGGAAGAATCGTGTCAAAAGAAGACGAAGATCATGACGCATGCAAGGTCATGGCGTCTGTTTTTTGGGATGGGCATGGAATAATTTTTATTGATTATCTTCAGAAAGGAAAAATCCATCAGCGACGAATACGGGTATTAAGTCAATTTACTGCAATGAGAACGACATAATCAGTCGAACGAACTATTTGGATTCAAAAAATCACAATTTCGGTCCAATTCGAGTGGCTTACATTCATTGGAAATCGAGAAACAGGGCATTTTTTTGTTGATAAAGTCAAACTGGGGTTTCATTGTTTTAAAACGGGACGCAGTAAACCTTTGTTGCATTACAGTTTTCAACTGGTTATGACTAAATTGTTTCGAAAGCACCAGCAGTCTGCTTAACCTTAAACTTTCGAAAAATATTCTCTTTCAAGAAATTAGCTAAATCCTTTGAGTAGTTGAGCCAACAATCTACAACTTTCACAAACTTCCACTGCTACCCCACTGTCCTACGCTACTCCTTTGACTTTTTGCAAATCTGCAACAAAAATATGCAAATCTTGTGTTGTTTATTTGTCAATTCATTTGGTAAAGTTTTACTTCTGTCATTGTTATCTTACCTAATATTTTGTCAAGTGGATTAGAGAGTTTGCCATTGTGCTGGTATTGTGGCCGGAACATATGTAAATATTATTCTAGTAGTCAATAATTTAGATCTACCATCTTGAGGATTGGAATTTGCAATGAAGTCTAAAGAAACAAGTAATACCGTTGTGTCTGTCCAAGATAATATCAATGCCTGGAAAACAGGATCTAGACATGAGACAATTGACTTGGTCATGCAAATCATGCATTTGTAGCAGTTGCCGTTTGAAGAAGCTTGAATCGGACTAAGTCAGCTACCAACGATGTAGTGAGTGAATGAGTAGTGACAGACGGTGACGGTGGCGGCGGTGACGGTGACGGTGACTGCGATGGTGATGGGTTACAAACAACTTTCACAACAATAGTTTCCATAACCTGATTTAATTTGCCACTATGAAAATACCACACGTATTCAGTTTGTTTGTCTTTTCATTTTCTGCTGTTGTGAAAATACGCAAAATACTTAATTCGCATAACAATTGCGATAATCGCCACTTCAAGACAACAGATGTGCCTGCACTGTGTAGACCCACTCGTATCTTTCAACATTTCGTCAAAAAAAAAACACAATTCATTTATAGTCACTTCTTAGCTAATGACCAAAAACGAAACGTATTCGTAACTGGCTGTCAGTCCGTCAGTCAGATGCTATTTAGCCATACCCTTGCACCGCCGCGTATTCTATGGGTTCGTGTTAGATGTTTGTGACCAATAAAATTTGTATGCGACGCATTCAGCGGTTGCAGTAAAAGCGGCGTTTTTATTGGCCTACGATGGCACAAACTTAGAAACATTTATATGTCCATTATTGTTGTTTTTGCAACTGTTGTGGCCGAGATTTGAGAATGTGTTTTCTAGTTTCTTGAAGAACGTGGTTCAGTTTCTTTCTATGGAAAATGAAGAAGTCACAATGGTGTTACAATCATAGACGATATGGAAAAAATATCGCAGCAATAATAGCATAGTATATTATTGCATTTGAGCCGAGATTCATGATGAATTTTCGACAGAAGACTAGATAACTTCGCGGCAATGAGGAACATTTTAGTAACAAACATCGGCAAATGTTATCAATATCATTTGTTACTACTAACTACTAATCGTATAAACACTCGTATTGTACTTTTCGGTTTATTATCACTAAGATGTTGAAGAAATCGCTACAGATCTGGTCTGCTTGCGCTAGTTGCGTTTTACCGAATTAGGTTATACATGAAAAAATATACTTTAATTTTCAGCGATGAATCACATATTGATAAAAATCGATCACTGTACCCGAAATTAACTCAAGGCAGCAATTTTATGAAAATTTATGAAAATCATACGGCGCATTACACTTAGAGTGTCCAAAACCGAAAAACTGAGGAAACCGGTTAACCGGTCTTTTGCTATTAACCGTGGGCCGGTTTTTTAAAAAACGTATTTTTCGAACAAACCGGAAACCGGTTATTTTACGTCGGTTAACCGGTTAATCGGATTTTACTTAATTTGTGTTAATTTCCTTAAAAAAGTTAATAATAAATGATAAGATTTTCGAATTTTAGTGAAATTTTGGAATTAAGAAACATGATTTCCATTTTGAAATATGATCTTACTGACATATCCAAACAATTTTTTTCATAATATTTTTATGATTTGAATTAGAAATTAATTTTTTCAAACATTTTTTTTAACAAATTACAAAATTAAAATTATTTGATAACTAAATGTTTTAAACTTAATAAGATTTTCATACATGAAAATATTTTACAAATTTGAATATGATTTTCGAGTTTAAATCAGTTTAATACGAATTTGAATGAAACTTTTAAATTTTATATTAAACACGCACTCCAAATTGGAATATGATATATATTTTTTAAAATGCGATGACTTATTCGACCTTTCGTATTGTATTTAAAATTAAAATGTTCGAGTGTTAGGTCTATTTTAAATTAATTTATTCTTCAATATTTCGCCTCCCATTGTGTAGCATCGTCAGGAAAATAAGCATTTAAAGCCAAAAAAGCCGGTTTTTGACAAAAATCAAAACCGAAAACCGGTTTCTTGAAAAATTGATTTTTCGAACAAACCGAAAACCGGTTTTCAAAAAATGCCGATTTTTTGGACACTCTAATTACACTATTGTTGTCGACAAATGTATCAACGTTCTAGTACATTGCATCGGTTAGAGGCAAGTCTACTGAGTTGAGCGGTACCCATGAAATATCTGTAGAATGTCAAGGTTTTGATAAAATTGATTTTTATCAATTCTCAGATTTTCCTGGACTTTTTTTTGAAGAAAAAAAGATTTTTTTCTCACCTTTTTCAGGGTAACTGCAAGGGAGTCCACATTTTTTACGCACAATATTTGGCGAGTTAGTTTAACGAAGTTTTTCATGAAAGGCATCCATTGGCTCAAACTTCCTATGGAGGTAAAAAATTTATTATTTTTGCGTTTGGACGCACCGTTTCCGAATTATACCTATCTTTTTATTTTAGCGATCTTTTTAAAAAAAAAAACATGTTGCCACTGTAGCTGAAAGTGTGCTGGCACAACCATCAATATCAAATCGCCGCCGTTGGAAGCAATTGATCATTTGTTGCACTTCGTTGAGCAGAATTTTGCATAAAGACCTCGGTACGAAGACTTAAATTAAAATAGTCCAAGATCCGAAGCCTCGTGGCCATCCGATGCGGTTTCAGTTTCTTTTTTACCGAAAAATAATATTTTCCGATGAAGCTCATTTTCACCTCGGGATTACGTTAACGAACAAAATTGTCGCATTTGGGGTTCGGAAAATCCACACGTCGTCGACGAGAAGGCAATGTATCGACAACGAGTGTCTGTTCGGTGCGGTTTTTGGCATGGCGGCATCATAGGTCCATTTTCCTTCGAAAATTGGCAAGCAATTGTTCCAAAAAGTTGAAGAGGATGACATGGACGAAGTAATGCTACAATCGATCTTTTGCGCACTGTGTTCGAAAACAGCATAATCAGCCGTAACTGGGAAGTCCATTGGCCGCCTCGCAGCTGCGGTGATACGTATAATACGTCATTACTCTCTTTGCTCTGAGAGTGCTCCGCACCCACATTTTATTGGACTTACCTTTGACTATAATAAAAAAACAACACAAACAACAACAACAACTACTACTACTCCTACTACTGATATGTTGGTGATTTATTTGTGCTTGCAGTGTCGTGGAGTGTTTGCGTGGGTGGTGGGTGTAGGGGGGGGGGTACCTAAAATAAAAACTGTTAAGGGAATGCAAACAGCTTCGGCCCGGCCGAACTTAACACCGTTTCTACTTGTTTTTGTATACACCGGGCAATGCTGAACATCAACTGACTCGCTTTGTTTGTTTGTCCGAAGTAGCCGACGTATACGTGTGTCACATAACCACATGTTTGCCATATCAACAGCAACGAAACAGCCAAACACACAACATCACACATACTTTGTACGAAGTAGCTGACGTATTAGTATGTCACCATAACGTCGACTGCGCAAGCCCATGCGCTTGCAAATGAAATTTTGCGTGGCTTTGCTTTATATCTCCGTTCAACAACAGCAACAGACACATGTACATACATACATTATTATGTTAATACATACGCTATAGACACAGTTTCGTTTGCCTCACCCCTGCCACACCACTCTTTCATTGCTCTCTTGCTCGCTCATTTTTGTTTAACACGTCATTATTCTCTTTCGCAGTCGCAGAAAATCTGGTTTAAGCAGCAGCATAAAATCTGGGTTTAGCAGCAGCATAATAAAATCTGGTTTTAGCAGATTTTGACTTTGATAGACTTAGTCCCTATACGCCGCTATACATAGATGTTAACACATCAAAAAAATTAATACGAATTTGAGTACTTTATGGAAATCCCTTAGAAAAAAATAGTTATTTTTTCTCCGTTTCCAAGATATAGAAATTTTTTTCTACTATTTTCTTATTTTCGATCAAAAATTTTGATTTGTCACCCAGGGTAAACCATTACCCACGAAATACGAACCCTGGTTGCAAATAATATTAATTTTTTATAATTTATTATTTATAATTTATTTTTTATAATAATTATTTACTATTATATTTGTTATATATTGTATTATATATTGTATTAATATTTATAATATATTAATTATAATAATTATTTTTTTAGCGTTTTTTTCTATAATGGTTGTGACAGCTATTAAATTCAAGTAATTAGTTGAGCATAACAATATACAAGGTGGGGCAAAAGTAATCACCCCATAAGAAAACCTTACAATTTTTGCAAATGGCGCCAAATGTCAATTCGGTTTCCACATTTATGGAGTAAATAAAATCGATAAGCCATGAATCGGGTTACTCCGTAAGAACGGTGAATAATTGTTTCCATTTTTTTTGCGCAACAATTCGTCGGTTCGTGAAGTTCGTCCCAGATTTCCTGGCCGTCCAGGATAAAACAACTGGACAAACACTGCGGCGTTTGGCCACTCGCCTTGTAGAGACTGGGACAACACGAGATCCTCCCAAGGCTGGCCGGCCCCGCAGCAGCCGTTCTGCTGACAATATCGCTGCTGTTGCCCAAGATGTCGAAAAGGAGCCCGAAACATTGACCAGACCGAGTGCCACGCAATTGGGCATTAGACGACGGTCCCTACGCAGAATTTTGGTAAAGATTTGGAGATGTTCCCTTACAGTTGTTCCCTTACAACTGTTAGCTATTGACCGCCAAACGCGTGTAACCTAAGCTCAAGCCATACTGAATCTCAACGAAGAGGTGGACGATTTTTCATCGGAAATTATCATGAGCGATGAGGCTGCTCATTCCCATCTTAGCGGTTACGTGAATAAACAAAATAACGTTTCTGGGGCACCGAAGAACCGTATATCACCCATGAAGAACCATTACACCATTACATTAAGTTACTGCGTGGTGTTCTGTTTACGCTGGAGGAGTCACCCAGCCATTTTTTTCAGAACGTTGCAGGCCAAACGACGACTGTGGATGGCGCGCGCTGCAGAGCCATGATTGCCGAATTTTTTTCTTACTCAATTCGATGACTTGAAACTCGAGAACATGTGATTCCAACAGGCCGGTGCAACGGTGCACACTGCTCGAGCCACAACCGATTTTCTGAAGGAAGCATCTCTCGTTTTGGTGATTTGCACTGGCCGGCCAGATCTCCCGATTTAATCGGTCCAGATTTTTGGATGTGTGAATATCTGTAGGCACGGGTAGGGCAATCTATCAAAGTGAACACATGCAAACACCACACAGCGTTAGCATCACATACGTACTTGTTGTAAGTACAAAAATAGTTTCTGCCTGAAAATACATATGATGGTATTGATGTAGAGGCTGCGAACAAATAAGCAGGTCGTCGTCGCCAAAATGTATTGAATAGTATAGAGAACTCATGGAACGAATTGTATAACTCTAAAGCACTGGCGACATCTGACGAATGATTCCAAACGTATTACTCTCTTTTTGTCATAACTTGCTTGGTCCATTCATAAGTTTGATGTGAAACATTGATGCCGTTTGAAACAATTAACCTTTTTGTATTGTTTTATGTAATAACATTGTCGACATAGTGCATTTATATTGGAATATTCTATAAAGACTCGTTTATGCTCTTTTACTCAGACTCTCGACATGAGAGCGGAAAAAGAGTGCAATAAGTTCTCTATATTATTCAATACTTTTTGTCGTCGCTCTGTTTATGACAAAATACAAATAATTATTTCAGAGAGCTAAATATTGCTTTATTTGTTTTAACAATATTACATCTAATGTTAAAGCAGATGTAAGAAAAAAGAAAGTGCAATAGCTAAAGAGTCTTTTTTTATTTTCCAATGTGACATTTACTAATGTGTTCATAGAAATCGAACAGGTACCGTGTAACAAAAAGGTGTTAACACATCGCCCATGAGTTCGAACACTCATTGATTTTTTTATGGGTTTTTTTAAGTCGCGGGTTTACGTCAAAAAGCTTCAGACTCTTGGAGCCCTTAAGGAGAATATTCGTCAAGAATATTAGAACCTGTCGCCCGAAGTTCTGGCAAGAATAATGGAAAATGCCATAAAACGAGCCCATATTGTCATCTACTCTGGCTGCGGCCACGTGGCCGTGATGGAATAAATTCTAATGGATTAAATAAACAAATATCACAAGCAGAACCAAAGTTAAAAAAAAATTACAGCAAAAGAACATTGGGTGATTACTTTTCCTCCAACTTGTATTATTGGGTGCAACCGAATTAGTTCTTAAATTTTTCGTTGATTCAACAAATAGAATATTCACCACTACAGGATAATTTTATTGCTACAACTAAAACTCGATTGACAGATCACATTTATTTCTTGTTGCTGTGGCTTCAACTGAATATTTCAGTTCTTGCAACCAAAACTGAATTACAAAGCAATTGACTTGCACAACATTTGGTGATATAGAACACAATTATTGGGTATCACATCTGAATAATGTGATAATCCAAGGTAGTAAATATACTTGTGATAACGAACCTCTTCTATGTGTGTACTAACTCCAATATATAACGTTTTTAGTGCCGCAGCTGGGGTAATTGCATTCTCACTTGCCACCAATTTTGCCAAATGACGTCATCGATCTTTCTGGAGCATCCAGGAGCAGTTGCATTTTTAATATTTTTCTTCTGTTTTATTCTGCCACATTCCGGAGAGAATTATTATTTTTTAATAATGAATTGAATGAATTATTATTTAATGAGCAATTGAAAAAATTACAGAAAATTTATGAGCTACGTGATGGTTACATTTGAATTTCTGGATCTTTAAAGAGTTCAAGAGAGTCAGTGAGTTTCTATGGTACAGCTGATCGAAAAGGTATTAGGGAAATGATCTAGAATGAGTCATCAAAGAAGACATAGAGATTATAGACCATGCAGCAAACTGTGTTTAAATAGTGTCTGATTGATACTAATGGCAGCTAAATTATATTTACGTTGTTTGCATCGAACAGAAATACGCATTACCTTTCATTTCTGTTCGTATTATGACCAACCAAAGAGTAGATTACAATAGCAACTCGAACTCGAGCCACGTCGTCGTCAAGAGAACGTGAGGAGAGGCATAGCGGCTTTTGCCTGTTTCTCTATGAGATAGTGCAATATTGTAACATTGAAGAGAGTGCGTAATTGTAACATTGGGGTTTGTTTACATATTACGCTCATTTAAATATACATATGTGTATGTATAATTGTTGTATAGCTAAGTATTTATTATGAAAGAGAACATATCAAAGTCAACTTCAAAAAAATAGTATAGTTCTAAAGTTAAACGCTGCTAAAACTTAAAGTTTTAAACTTCCATTGTGGGAAACTTGTTACACGTTTGCTCGTCACTGTAAATATTACTTGCCGAGCGAGGTCTATTAAACTGATGGATGTCGGACTTAATTGTCCAACAGTGAAATTATGAATTTTACATAAACTCTTTTGCTACTAGATTTATACATTACGACATGTAGAGCAATTAGATGTGTCATGTATCTTCCAACCGTGTAATTCAAACCGTTATTTTTTACACAAGATGCAGGTTTTGCCCAGATGTCCTGAGAGTATAGTTAGTGTACAAAAGTATTGCAAAATAACAAAATAAAAATGTTATTCAAAAAAGTAACAAAAAACCAACTGTCATAAGTTATACTGTTATTCGAATTCCTAGTTGCTCCATGTGCCAGTAAAGTCCTATTGGTTTTTATTAGTTTTGAGATTTGCTTTGTCGTTATGGTCTCACCTAAATGGCTTTTTATGATTTTTGAACATTGATATGATTTTCCAACAGCAACAACAAACCACTTTTCCTACATTCGGCAACACTTTAGACATTGCAGTCAGTGACAGTCGTCGTTGGGTCGTCTATTAAATGCCAATACCAAAACACTAAGTCATTTTTATAGCTCTTTAGCCTTGAGGCTCCATAATAAAGTCATTGGTTAGAATGTGTATCTGACAGCAATGACGCTTAACAGGTGGCAATTTTTTTCTTTCATTTCAACCTTAAATTCATATACAACCACGTAGAAAAACAAACAAACAAACGGATATTTGAGGTCGATGGGATGGAGAATCCAACAAAAAATGTAAAATAAATAAACCTGACTAAATGTTACCCACAACAGTTGTGGGTAATTTATGTATGATTACTATTTTATTGCCAAAAGTTTTATGAACTTTTATTCAAATCCTTCTGCTTGTTTTTTGTTTGTTTGTTAACAACTTCATATGTTTGTGTCACACTGTGAGATAAAAATTAAAATCATTTTAATTGTTGCATCACAGAGATTTTTTAGTATCAAATTATTTAATCTCTTTATGAGGGTTTCGTCTTCATTGGAGTAACTTTATTTTCTAAATATTATGCAAAAAATATTTCAACTTTAATATTTCACTTATTTGTATGTGTTTTTTATGGGGTTGCAAGTATTTGAATTGTATGTACTTAATCGTTGCACAGTGGGATAAAAAGAGACATATTTAGACACATGTTTTCGTTTTCTTTTGAAAGTCCTAATAACAATTCAAGATCATTCTTAGATTTTAGAAATAATGTATTGCTTTGTGTTGTAGGGATTCCGCTTTAATTACCAACGTCAACGCTTATTAGCTGCTTAATAAAACAATTTTTCCCGCACAAACCTAAACTTGGCACCATCTTCTGTAGTATTTCAAAATGTATTAATAAAGAAGAACATGTGTCTAATACTCAGAGTTCGTATTTTGTGGGTACCAGAGTAACCCATTATTATTGCCGTGGGGAATGGGTAACAATCGTTTACTCATTACTCTCAGAGTAATGGAGGAAAATAATGGGTAATTACCCACGGCGATGGAGAATTACCCATCACGATTACTCATTACCCACAGGGTAATGGGAAAATAATGGGAAGCTACCCAAGACAATGGGGAATTACTCATCACGATTACCCATTACCCTCAGGGAAATGGGGGAAATAATGGGTAGCTATCCACGACGATCGGTAATGGGTTACTCAGGGTAACCCATCCCCATTATTGATCGAAAATATGAAAAAATTAGGAAACATTTCTATATCTCGGAAACGGAGCGTCCACTCGAAAATATAACCAATTTTTGATGGTTTCTAAAGGTTTTTTATAAAGTGGCCCAAGTCTTATGGAAGATTTTTTTTCGAAAAATAGTCAAAAAAAGAGAAAATCACTAAGTTAAAAAAAATAGCTATAACTGGAAAACGGTGTGTCCAATCGAAAAAATATTAACAATTTTACCTTCATAGGAGGCTTTAACGAATAATGTTAACTAAAACTTTCCAAACTAATACTCGCTAAATCGCCCACATGTTTTGATCTCGAAATCGGACCGTCCAATCGAAAAAATAAACAATTTTTGCAGCTTTCTAAGGGTTTTTAATAAACTGCTCCAATTTGTATGGAAGAATTTTTTTTCAATAAATCGCTAAAAGAAGAAAATCGCTAAAATAAAAGGTGGTTATAACTCGGAAACGGTGCGTCGATTCGCAAAAGTAATTAGTTTTTTACCTCCAACCGAGGCTTTAGCCAATGGATGTCTTCAGCATGGCACAACTTCTTTTTAAATCGATAAAACGAAAATTTTTCAAATAAAAAATCGCTATAACGCCCTCATGCCCGTATCTCGGAAACGGAGCGTTCAATCGGGAAAATAACCAATTTTTTAGAGTTTCTAACGGTTTTTCATAAAGTGGTCCAATTCTTCGTATGGAAGAATTTTTTTTGAAAAATCGCCAAAATATGAAAATCGCTATAATGAAAAAGTGGCTATAACTCGAAAACGGTGTGTCCAATCGAAAAAATAATACATTTTTTACCTCCAACGGAGACTTTAACCAGTGGATGTCTTCAATATGGCCTCACTTTAAAAAGAAAATCGCTAAAACTTAAATTTTTCGAACAAAAAGTCGCTAAAACGCACACATGTTTATATCTCGGAAACGGAGCGTTCAATCGGAAAAATAACATATTTTTTAGAGTTTCTAAGGGGTTTTCTTAAAGTGGTCCAATTCTTCGTATAGAATTTTTTTTTTTCGAAAAATCGCCACAATAAGAAAATCGCTATAATAAAAAAGTGGCTATAACTCGAAAACGGTGTTTCCAATCGAAAAAATAATACATTTGTAATCTCCAACGGAGACTTTAACCAGTGGATGTCTTCAATATGGCATTACTTTTTTATTTAAATCGCTAAAACGAAAATATTTCTAAAAAAATATAGTTAAAACGCCCTCATGTCCGCATCGCGGAAACAGAGCGTCCAAACGGAAAAATTACCATTTTTTGCCGGTTTGTAAGGGTTTTTCATAAAGTGGTCCAATTCGAATGGAAGAATTTTTTTTTTTGAAAAATCGCCAAAATAAGAAAATCGCTAAAATAACAAAGTGGCTATAACTCAGAAACGGTGTGTCCAATCGAAAAAATAATTAGAATAAAAAAAATAATAAAATAAAAAATTTAAATCTTCAATGTGGCATCACTTATTTTTTTTAAAAACATCGTTAAACTAAAATTGTAGTTTTAGCGATTTGTTTTCTTAAAGTTGATGCCATATTGAAGACATCCATTGGTTAAAGCCTCCGACAGAGGTAAATAATTTATTATTATTTGAGGCACCGTTTCCGAGTTATAGCTATTTATTTTATTTTAGCGATTTTCTAATTTTTTCGATTTTTTGAATATCAATTCTTCCATAAGAATTGGACCACTTTATGAAACCCCCTTAGAAACTGACAAAAATTGGTTATTGTTTCGATTGGACTGTCTATTTCCGAGATATAAACAGGCTAGCGTATTAGTGATTTTTTGTTCGAAAAATTTTAGACTTAGCGATTTTTTAAAAAAAAAATTGATGCCATATTGGAGTCACCCATTGGTTAAAGCCTCGCAAGGACGTACAATTTTTATTATTTTTACGATTGGACGCACCGTTTCCGAGTTATAGACACTTTTTTAATTTAGCGATTTTCTTATTTTGGCGAATTTTCGAAAAAAAATTCTTCAATACGAAAAACTCTTAGAAACCGGCAACAAGATTATTTTTTAGATTGGACGCTCCGTTTCCGAGATATAGAAATTGCTCCTAATTTTTTCATATTTTCGTTCAAAACTGGGGATGGATTAGATACCCTGGGTAAATACGAACTCTGCCAATACTGTGTTTAGACGGTGGAAATCACAATATCAAAAAACCGGCTAATTGAAGAACCCGGGTTTTCGGTTGCTTTATGAAAGTAAAACCCGTTTTCAGTTTTTATATGCAAAATATTTCCAATTAACATTTTTAACACCTTTGAATTTTTTGGAACCGGAATCAGCTGATTTTTGTATGTGATGGATTGTATGAAAAATCAGCTAAGATTGGCGTCAAATCATTTTGAATATATTAAATACGCTAAATGGAAACATAGCGTATTTAATTCACAAAATATGGTTAAAAACAAACACGAAAACACTGTGCGAAACCAAAAAAATCATGGGGTTCTGTCAACGGATTCTGGTACTATAAGTGTCACTATAAGTGTCTGAACATTCCAAAACACAAATCTTAGGCGTTGGAGTGTTCAGACACATATAGTCAAATTTTATGGCGATAATTTTTGTAGAACATTTTGACCACGCTCCCCGTCATTTTGGAGCAGTTTTTTGCGAGTTTTCAAAATAAAAGTAAAAATTATGGTTATACGTGACAGTTAGAGGATTAATTTGTTCCACAAAAATGTTTATCTGAATCTTGTCTATAAAACTTCTGAACATATTTTGTACCTCAGAAGTAAGAAACACACAATTTTGCATGCCGATATGTTGCAGGAAAGTTCCAAGGGGCGGAAATTTTGACCCGCCCTAAAAAAAATTTATGATCAGATCTGGATTTTTAGACCTTTCTACCAGAATCCGTTGGCAGGACCCCATCATTTTGAAAAAAATCTAATTTTGTCTCACAGTGTAATTAGTATACAAATTGGGAAAATCTTTAAACTGTGTAAGAACAAAATTGAAAACTCGCAACTATGAAAAATTTAAATCTTGAAATCTTAAAATTTAAGTCTGAAATGGTTTATTTTAATTATAATATATATTATTCTAATACATTTAATGATTACGGGTACGGAGTTAAAGGTCTCCAGCGGCAATTCTTGGGGAGATATGTTGGTGGAGTAACTATAGGTTTCAGCACGAGGAAATTGAAGAAATTTACCCGAATGAGTCACAAAGTAATTTATTTGATTTAAATACTGATAATATTGTATTTGGTTTGTAAAAAATTAAATTTTTCCATAAATACATCAATCTTCCATATTTTAACAAGGATTTTATGTCATTTTTGTTTTCACTTTTGGTGGAATTTTTCGACATATTTGTTTGACAAAATATTTGGAGAACATAGTGTTTCCAAAATAGACCATTCCAGATTTCAGTTCAAAGATTTCAAGATATCAATTTTTAAGGATGGACTAAAAGGACATATGCAAATTCAAGATGAAGGATTTTCGTTTGCGAAATTCTCTAATGAAATCTATTTCACTATAAACTGGTAGAACATTTGGATATATTGCCGGTTATTTTGGTGCAGTTTTCTTGACGTTGTTTCAAAAAAGGACAAAAATGACGACTGAAAATGGAGATAGAGAATTTGGATCTATGACAAGCCATAATGAAATTTAATGAGGAATAAATTCGTAAAACATTCTGAATCCGTAATTGGTCATTTTAGTGTAAATTTTTGGTATTTTTTGAACAAAGGATGAAACTTTGAAATAGAGCATTTGAATATTCTACGAAAATAATACCTGTTAAATTTCAGTGAAGACACGTTATCACAAGAATATGCTCAATTCAATATTTATAGTCGATTTTTAAATTTATCTTGGACAGTATCGGATAAGAAAATTCAAACTTGCCACGCACATTAAAAAAATGTGTAGCTACATAGCGGTGTACATTTTTGGGGTTTGACTATACTCACATAGTTTGATCATTTGGCGCAGGAATTGTCCACCCCCAAAATTGGTGTTGCACAGTGTTATTAAAAGTGAAGCGCTTTACAAAAGAACAGCGCGTTATAATTGTGAAAACTTATTAGAAAACTGCAAACTGCGAAGAATTTTCAGTCAAGAAAGTGCCCCAATGTGCCAACCATTCGCAGAGTAATCAAAAAAATTGAAGAAACTGGGTCGGTTATGGACAGGAGGACTCCTGTACGTAAACGTAGCGGTCAGTCTCTTGAAAACTTTGCTGTTGTAAACGAGAGTGTCGCCGAAAACCCGAAACATCAATTCGACATCTTTCTCTACAACTTCAAATTTCACGAAGCGCTACGCAGCGAAATTTGACAAAAGACCTCCACCTTCATGCATACAAAATTCAGCTTACTCAGGACCTCAAACCAGAAGACCATGGAAAGCGCCGGCAATTTGTTCAATGGGTAATGGAGCAAAGCGAATTCAATGCCAATTTTTCAAAAAAAAAATCATCTCCGATGAAGCGCATTTGCATGTGAATGGCTTCGTGAATATACAAATTTTTGGAACTTGGGACTCAAAAAATCCTC
The DNA here is from genome assembly GCA_963931995.1 of Phaonia tiefii. Taxonomy (NCBI): domain Eukaryota; kingdom Metazoa; phylum Arthropoda; class Insecta; order Diptera; family Muscidae; genus Phaonia; species Phaonia tiefii. The sequence goes on along the minus strand of OZ008368.1, from coordinate 333,308,008 downwards.
TGCAGTCCATGAGCAACAAATGCATCCACAATGAGCAACTGTCTGGTGCAGATTTTGGTCAGGCGTCGTGATTGGGCCTTACTTTTTTGAAGATGCGACCGAAATTGCAGTGACTGTTAACGGCATTCGTTACAGGAACATGATAACGAAGTTCTTGTGACCTCAATTGGACGGCATGGATCTGTTCGACAAGTGGTTTCAGCCAGAAGGCGCCACCTGCCACACCGCGCACGACACAATCGATTTATTGCAGCAGCGATTTCCTGAACAAATTCTGATGTCAACTGACCACCAAGATCAAGCGATTTAACGCCGGCCGATTTCATTCTATGTGGATTTTGTGAAATCTCGGGTTTATGCGAATAAACCGGAAACAATTCCTCAGCTCAAATCCGAGATACAATGCGTCATCGATGAGATACAGCCACATCTCTGTGAAAAAGTCATAGAAAATTTCATGAAAAGAGTAATGGCCTGTCATCAGAGCCGTGGGGTCCATTTGAGGGATATTTTACTCCATACTTAAACGGAACATGTCTTCTTTACAATCCTATAAAAAGAACACAACAATCTCAAACAATAAGTGTTTTTATTTTAAAATGAAAAAGTGCATTCTTACTGAGATACCCTTTATATGAAATCAATATTTAAATCAAATTTGTTTTTCCGTTCTGCTATTTTATAACAGTACGTGAGATATATTTACCGCTTATGCCGTTATAGTATTTCTACATAAATATGTATTCAAACTGATTAAAATGAACTTTAACCACAATTTTCAATGTCGCTACCACTGTTTGCCATACCGCCCCTTAAAACCGTATGACAAACTTCTGCATTAAAGCTATTATAGAATCCGCCCCAATGCAGTAAATAGGCTTTTAGCAAACATCTCCAAATATGATTTTTTTTTGTGCAAAAATTCTACTTAACTTTGGCACCAGTCGTGGGCTAAAACAAAAAAATCCAAACCCGAAAAAAATAAAAAATCGCAGTCATGTTCGTACTTGAAAATTGTTTCAGTTAAGCCTCAAACTCCAACTCAAGATCCAAATACTGGCTAACATTACATACATGCGTGTGTATGTGTAAGCACCACAAAACCACGGAGTAGATAAAACAATTTGTATTCAAAGTCATGTGTCATTTTTATACATTTCCTACAACAAATTTTCTCCAAGGCCGGAAAATGAACATAAACACTCGTTCTCTTTCCATACGTCCTGTGATGCAGAGATTGAGAAAAGTAACAACATTTTATGCTTTTGTAAACCAATTGTGTCGGTTTGGCCGATTATGGTTGGAGTGAAACTCCAAATTTGTATACAAATTTACTTAGGACCAAAACAATAAGCTTGACTTTGTTGTACTTAGTGTACGAGTAATAATAATTGCGTCAATAAAAACAAATGCATGATTCAAAAGAAGTCTCGAATTACCCGCATAAGAGATGGGTAGAAGGACAATACTTAATACAAATATTTGAACTTTATTGGCGGATAGAAAAGAAATACATGAAATTCGAATATACGAGTACAATATTCGAAAAAAACTTGAATATGGGACCCCAAAATCATAAATGTAGAACATTTACAACTCACTCATATGGTCTTGCACATGGGGTCTCTGCCATCCTCAACTGGTTCGTTAGTCATGCAGTCTCTTGTTGGTTATATTTGACGTCACTGCACTTGTATACACCTATCAACAGATCTCGATGTTGGAATATAGTTCGGGCAGATCATGGTCTAACAATGCACTCCGTTTACACCGATGGTTTCAAGGTTTTTCCTCAAAGCCTAAGGCAAATAACGGGTTTTTCAATAAGAGCGCTACAAAAGTTTTTATTTTATTCCTGTGAAAGTACGTTCGATGCCATTATGTATGGAACTCGATTTCTTTTGCATGGCCACCACGGGCACGCTTGCAGAAGTCCAGACGCTGAACCCAATTTTCGACGGTTTTCAAGCATAAATCGGCCGATACTGCTGCAATTTTACGTTCGGTATTCGTACGAAGTTCATCAATCGTCGCTGGCTTGTTTGCATAGACCATAGACTTGACGTAGCCCCACAGGAAATAATCTAACTGCGTCAAATCGCACGACCGAGGCGGCCAATCGACTGGGCCATTTCGTGAGATAACACGTTCGCCAAACTTGGTTTCCAATAAATTGATTGTGGCATTCGCTGTGTGGCTTGTGGCGCCGTCCTGTTGGAACCACATGTCCTCCAAGTACATATTATCCAATTGGGGCCAAAAATATTCGGTTATCATTGAACGGTAGCGATTCGCATTCACAGTAATGTGCCGGTCTTGATCATCACGGAAGAAGTACGGCCCAATGACGCCGCCGGCCCATAAACCGCGCCAAACCGTAATTTTTTCGGGATGCAATGATGACTCATGGATTACGTGTGGATTGCTGTCTGACCAATAATGCATATTTTGCTTATTGACGAAGCCATTCCGCCAGAAATGATTTCCAAGTTGTTGCTCAGCCCAGTTCACGAATATTCGACGCTTATGGTGGTCAAGCGGCTTCAGTTCTTGCGTCAATTTGAACTTGTAAGGATGTAGGCCAAGATCTTTTCGCAAAATTCGCCACAACGACGTCACAGAGATGCCCAACGCTTGAGAACGACGTGTGAGAGACACATTTTAGCTTTCTTGAACTGAAGCCTCAGCGGCAGCAATATTCTCGACACTACGGGCACTTCTTTGTCTCACTGGCACGGGAACATTTTGTACTGTGCCTGTGGATTCAAATTTTTCCACTAGACGCTCAATTGTTGATCTGGTAGGACGATTATGACGACCATAAATTGGACGTAGCGCTCTTAAAGTTGAGGCCACTGACTCCAAATTTCGTTAGTAAATTTTAATAATTTCGACTCGTTGTTGGCTCGTATATCTTTCCATGATGAAATGGCAAACCTTACCGAAGAGAAATGTCAAAAGAGCGGGAAAAAATATGGCGTCGTTTGTGGTCCCTATCGATTTACTTTTGTAGCGTCTCTGTTGAAAAACCCTTTATTTACCGCCATAACTCATGATTTTGTGTCATTACGAAAATCATCTCAAATCGATATACAGGGTGGCGCGAGTCGTGCTACAAAAACAAAACGTAATAACTTTTTTTCTGTGTTAGTCGATATTGGAACGACGTTTTGGAACGAAGTTCCTTATCGCAAGTTGCGGGAGGGGTGTAAATGAAGAAAAATTAAACAACTTTTTTTTTAACACTATTATGATACAACTCAGTATTATCAACTATATTGGGTACTTTTGCTTTGGTTTGTGTCTATACTAACATATGTTGAAAAATTTCTCGTTTAATGGGAAGTTTTCTAGGTGGAACCTGTAACCAATATTTAGTGTATTATTGTAGTTTTGAACCCAATTAAAAGTAAATTCAGAAAAGCCAAAGTGAAAGAAGTTTAAAAAACAAAATTTTCTTAAATTAGTGAATTTTTTAAAAAAAAAAGTAAATTTTCTCAAAAAAATACCTATTCATATTCTTAAACAAAGTACCGTTTCTTAAAAAAAAATACCTTATTTTGAAGAAGTAGTACAAAAGTCGACATTTCGTATTATATGTTTTTTTAAATATTTTTATTCTTCAATATTTTGCTGCCCTTTGGGTAGCATCGTCAGGAAGATAAACACAAAAAACACATTATTATTAATTGTGTTTATCTATTGACGATGCTACCCAAAGGGTAGCGAAATATTGAAGAGTAAAATTATTTTAAAAAAACCGACCAAATGCTCGAACATTTTAATTTTGAAAAGTACCTTTTCTTAAAAAAAATAATTGTATTTAAAATAAGTACGTTTTCTTAAAAAAGTAAATTTTCTTACAGTGAATTGCCTTTTCTTAAAAAACTACCTTTTCTTTAAAGAGTATCTGTTTTGTGAAACAAAATGAATTTTCTTGAGATAAGTACCTACTCTTAAAAATGTAGCTATTGTTGAAAAAAGGACCAATTCTAAAAAAAAATAACTTTTTTAAAAAAAACTTTTCTTCAAAAAAATACCTTCTCTTAAAAAAATACATTTTCTTACAAAAAAATAATTTTCTTAAAAGTACCTTTTCTTAAATTTAAAATAATGGGTAATTTCAAAAATAATCGGCACAAAAATCAATATTTTCGAACCCGACCATTCTTGAGAGGTATAAAATTTGGACAGTAGTTTCTCCTCGTCCATACGAATTTTTAATAAAACCATCAGTAACAAAGTTAATTAATACGGGATTTTTAAAAACATTATTGGGTTTTACTTACTAGGAAACGTCCCTGTTCAAGAGCATTATGGTTTCTTTCTAAAATAAATCATCGCAGAAGTTGAAAAATGTCGGAAAAAAATTAGAAAATATCTGTTCGCTGGACAAATACACACAGGCTTCTCATATTTTCTTCTATAGCGTATATATCGTTTCAAAGGCCTAAGTGTCTTCTTTTTAAATCCGGCGAGAAAGTGAAAATCGGTCGATATTCAACTAACTTACAGGCTTATAAGTGCGCAAAGGTAGGAAAACCCGGGTTTATAACCGGGTTTCAAGATTTTACAAGCAGATTCTTGTGTCACTCGACAATACCTACAAGAAAAATACTATCACTTGCCAGGTATTTCTACTTTAGAATTTTTTGTATCACTGTTTTATACGTAGTCACTACTCGAAAAATCGAAACTAAAACAGCAAACCTTGAGAAGACTTTACCCAACCTTATATATCTACTGATCCCATGGAGATCCCATTAGGAAATTTGGCTATGATGTAGAGAAAATGAAATGAAAATGATGTAGAGAAAAATATGGACTTTCTTTTTGATGGGGGAAATCATAAATTAAAGATACGTTATGCCAGGATATTCAAGGATAAAGGATACTTTGGAGTTTTCAATATCATTTAACCACAACGACATGACTGTTGTGTGGACAATTATGAAAGCAGTTTTTGAAATATTTAAAATGATAACCAACATTTTGAAATCCATTAAGGCATTCCAAAGTTATACCATTTTTAAATCAGGTCCTTTTTTCAGAAAGTGTCATACAATACCTACTTAAACGAACCATAAAACAAAAACTGCTTTGAATTTTGACTCAATTCTGGTGTCACAGAATTTATGTGTACGAGGAGAAACTTCTGTCCAAATTTCATACAATTCAATAGGGTTAGGGTCCTGGACTGTATCGAAATATTTTGGAATTACCCAATATCTATTCTTTTCTTGAGATAAGAAGCCTTTCTGAAAATAAGTACATTTTCTTAAAAATAACATTTTCTAAAAAGAGCAGCCATTCTTTAGAAGGTACCTGTTCTTAAAAAATGTAATTCTTTGTAAAAAAATTCATTCTCTTATGCCTTTTCTGCCAGAAAGTACTTCTTCTTAAAAATAGTACCTTTTCTTAAACAAAAACATTAGCTTTTAATAAAAGAAGTACCTCTCTTTAAAAAAGGTCCTTTTCGGGAAAATATAATACATATTCTTACAAAAAGGACCTAAAAATATACTTTCTAAAAAAATACATTCTATAAAAAAAAGTTTTTCATAAGAAAAGTTTATCATTTTACAACAAGTATATTCTCTTAAAGATCCATTTAAATTATAATATTTTTCAACGGCGTGTTGGAAGTAAATAGTACATAATATATAGCGAAAGGAACTTGGTTCCAACCGGGTGTCATGTAATTTTTTTTTTTTATTTTGCAATTTACCACTTAGATGCTTGGGGTACTGAAAAGAGAATTTGGATAGTGCAACGGTACCATTCTTTGCCGTCCTTCATTTCCGTCCAAAGGGAATATGGGCGGGAGTTTGGCGGTACTCCCCCGAGTAGGTGGACCATTATGAGGTGGGTAAACATGTTGCCGAAACTGGAAGCATCGCACGAAGACCGTACCATCGAGATCCCTATGTTCGGGTTCAATACACAACCGCGGCTGTAACATCGTCAATTCCGGCAAATGAAAGCTCTTTAACTCGAAACTTATGGGCGCAACTGGAGTTAGCAGATGGTCATTACAACGGATAATTCATAATGACTTGAACTTGTTTCCCTACAAAGTCAAAATTGCAAGCAAGTTAAACCCTCTGAATTTGCCTATTCGCCGGGAATTTTGCCAAAAAAATATTGAAATGGTCGAAGAAGACAATAACTTGATAAATTCCTTGTTTATGTCTGATGAGGTTCATTTTGATCCAAACGGCAGTATAAACAAGTAAAATTTCCATATATGGAGTGAATCTAATCCAGAAATAGTCCATGAGAAGGAACTGCACTCAGAAGGAGTCTCTGTGAGGTGCGCAGTTTCATCAAGGTTCACTGTGGCGATATACTTCTTTGTAAAAAAAAAAACTGTGTAACAGTAACTATCAATGGGGATCGTTATTTAAAGATTTTGAAGGAGTTTTTTATCCAGAACTGCTCCGCTGATATTATATTAGTTCCAGCAATATGGAGTTTCTGCACACATAGCCAGACCGGTTATGGCGGACCTCCAACGAAAATTTCCAAATAAATTAACATCCAGAAACTTCACTTTTCGCTAACCCCCAAGGTCACCTGGCCTGACTGCACCAGATTTTTTTATGGGGTCATGCCAAGCAAGAGGTGCTCAAAACGAAACCAATGAATTTGACTGAATTGAAGCAGCCCATTAAACAAATAATTGAGGCGAACACGACGTCAACCCTTCAGGCCGCAATGAATAATTTTCTGATCAGGTGTCGCATATGCATGGATGAGCATGCAGGTCATTTACGGTCTATCATCTTCAAACCAAATTAGTTATATGAAATAAAATTGGATTTTCTAAACAATAAAAAAAATGCAATAAAAAATGTTATCTGAATTTCGTATTGTAGCACAATTGGTGCGCCACCGTGTACAATATGGGCATTGCACAAAGCTGTCACAAGTAATAATTTAAAAATTTTCAGTAGAGGCAAAAACTGTTAAGTTACAAACTGTATGGAAATTCTCAATAATATACATGTTCATACACGCCGAAAATAACGGCCCCAGTAACATATTGCTGGAAACATGTATATGTTTCCAAACATTGTTTTCATGAACTAAAGATCTGCTGCATTTTTGATTCTCTGTCGTCTGCCACGTCTTTGTTTTCAGCAGTTTACGCAAACAAATCCACATTTGGGTCACACAAATATATATAAGTATTATAGCCTATTAATAGTTGTATCTCCAACATGTAATATTGAATAGCAATTTGAATGTGTGTGAACACAAGTATACTATATTTGTGGCAAGCTACAAACACATTATATTTGCATCCAAAACAACATCAAAAGACAGATTTTTGTACGTGTACGGTTTTTTAATTAATGGGAAGAACAAATTATGTCAAATTCGTTCAGTGGTTACAAATGGGCTTCGGTTATTATTTTGAAGTAAAATATTAAAATTTATAACACTTTTGTAGTTAGGGTGCGATACGATATATAAAATTGGGTTAAGTCCATTGAAGTTTCGCATATTTTCATCTGTTCTAAATTCATGCCTTCATTAATTTTTTACGAAAGCAGCATTTCATTGGATTAGTAAATACGCCCCAACCAATGAGGCAGTCGTTGAGGAAATGGTGTCATGCCCAGATCACAATGTAGTTTGTTACTGTTAAAACAACAATTATACACCCAGCGAAATAATTATAAAGGCAATATATTATTCCTCGGTACTCTAAATCGAGTGGGTTTTGGGTGTAGAATTTTAATGCATATTGAGTCATTAGGTATATTATGTCAGAGAATGTAACCATTCGATCTCTTTTACAAGTTGAAAGAAAAGTGACGTTTTTTTCTGTTTCTGGTACGAAATATATATAAAGGCAACATGGAAAAGAACCCGAATTCGAACTGTAGATAGGAATAGGAAATAGGAATTTAAAAAGAAGTGAGTTTTCTTTGGTTGTTATTTTAGGGCCCCCGCAGACTGCAGACTTTTTATCGGCCGATAGTTTGGTCGGCTTCTTAATCAGTATGGAGAGGAATGCATATGCGCACACTACAGCGATTCAGTATCGGCCGATAAAAAAGTTTGATAGGCTACCCGATTACATTCAAACTAATCTGTCGGCCGACTGTTTAATCAGTATTGGCGCATACACGCCTGCGCATACATGACGATTGTTTAGTCGGCCGATAGTTCAGTTCGCTCTGACAAACTATCGGCCGACTGTTTAATCCATAGACTAATACATACCTAGATAAACTTATTCTCTCATCTGACGTTTCATTTCACACTCTTCGTGATGCGGTCGGTGTGATAGAGAGATGTTTGACGAAAAGTGATATACACCAGGTGGAATTACAATAACTTCTTGCTTTAATTTTTCATGCCATTTTGGTGAAAAACTGTGAAATTTAAATGTGTTTTAAACTTTTTTATTGACTGTTATTGTTAGCATACATTTGTGTTGTATTTAACACATTAATTTTAACACACAAAACGAAATGCCGTTGTTGTTATTTTGTTCGTTGTTTTGAACCATTGCCTCTATCTGGTATTAGTAAAGCAATTCTTTTCAACATCAAACGTATACATCACACGAGGACAAATGTCAGAAATTTGGTGAGTGAAAGATTTTCTCTACCCATATTTACTCTATGGTTTAATCAGTATTGGCGCATACACGCCTGCGCATACATGACGATTGTTTAGTCGGCCGATAGTTCAGTTCGCTCTGACAAACTAGTTCGAGAATAGTCGGCCGGCTGTTGGATAGTCTGCGCCCTGTTCACCAAACAAACTGTTTAGTTGGCTCGGTGTGCGCACTTTCAGCCCAACCCGACTAAACTATCGGCCGATAAAAAGTCTGCAGTCTGCGGGGGCCCTTATTGTTTTAAAATTAACGTAGGTCAAATTACAAAACGACCAGGAAGGACACCACCGATTAGTGGCAGCGCCAAAAAAGAGATCAAAATGGTTGCTGTTAAAGAAAACTTCGGCGATAAGGAAATTATTGATGAACTGAGCTTGAGAGCAGGGTTGCGTCGTGTTCAACAAATAATGAAACGCGTCTTGAAACTGTCATATGGGAAAAAGTAGGCAAAACTTTGTCTCATGGCAAGACACGAATTAGCCAGATTTAAATTCGCTGAAATATACATATTTTTGGATAGTGGTGATATTTTCCGATGGAAAAAATTTAATTCGGATGGAGATGGAGAGATTTTTCCAAAGAGATTTTTTGCAAAATTATGCGTCAGCGGCGAAATTTTGGCGGTGGCTCCCTTATGGTTTGGGCAGGCATGAGTTATAGAGGAACCACTCCAATATGTTTCGTCTCCACAAAAATGGACTCCGAGTATTATATTCGACTATTAGATGTCGTCTTAGTCAATTGTGGAGAGGAAATTTGTGTCTCAGAATTTATCGTCCAGCATGACAACGCAACAGTACATCGGTCTATGAAAACTCCAAAGTTTCTGGAGTCCAGAAAGAACACAAACTCTCAACTGGCATGCACTTAGTTCTGATCTCTATCCGATCGAGAACCTCTGGTCTACTTTACCTACCCAAGTTTACCACCCAGGATGCCAGTTGAAGAATGTCAAGGGTCGAAGAGTAGCAATACCAGAAAATGGAAGATAACTGATCCTGCGCAAAATCATTCGTTGATTAACTCAATGCCTAGATGCTTAGTAGAAGTTATCAGCGATAATGTAGATCAAATGTCTTACGAAACTTTTTAGAATATTTGAATAAACCTTTTGCCTTTATAAATATTTCGCACTAGTAATTAGTTTATTTTTGTTGATGCACCTTGAGGAAGTCATAGTCAAAGTATTTTTGCTGAAAAATATTTAATTTTCATTGGACTAATACAATATAAAATAAAAACTTGAAAAGTCCTCACAACATTCGGAGAAAACCAAAAATGGTGTTGCCTTTATATTTATTTCTCGGGGTGTCTTATATGGATGTGACACGATGCCAACACAATGGTCTCAATGGTTTGAGGCGATGGTTCAAACTAATTCATAGATTTTATGAAACGAAAAATTCATTGAATGTATGAATTTCATTATAGTATCAATGAAACATCTATGAAACAATTAAATTTTAGAAAACTTGGAAAAATTCTTCATAAATATTAAAAAATCTTTTATAAAAATTAGCAACTCCTTCATTAATTCTCGAAGTTAATAGATAATACACAAAAGTACAAAAAATTTACACAGAAGTTCAGAAAGTATACATAAAAGTACACAAATTGTACACGAAAATATACAAGAGGCCTACTCAAAAGTATACAAAGTGTACGCAGAAATACAAAAAGTGTACATAAAGATACAAAGGCTGTTGCAATAACAAAACACATTTCGATTTGGGTACAACTCAATTGACGTACGACAGCCGTATTGCTTTGGTTTGGAGTTATAGACAAATTCATAGATTTTAGGAGACGAATTTTTCAAAGAATCTAAGAAATTCATCATATATTCATAGAAATTTGTTCATAAGACCTAGGAAATAATTTAATTTCATGAAACCTTAAAAAACTTCTTCGTAAATATTAAGAAATTATAAAAATTACGCGATTTCGGAAATAATAGATAATTCACAAAACACAGCAGACAGTTGTCCGAGGCCTTCGGCCACGGACTGTCCCTGCAGGCTGTGTCAGGGACACGGCCATTAAGTTTAACGTAGAATACGCCATCCGATAAGACAGAAAACATATATACATTGTTGATGTTGCGCCTACAAATTAATTAACATTTTTAATAGAAATATATATAAACAAGGGAACACAAAACTTACCTGAGTATTTATTTCTCTGCATAACAACCACTCGTTGCTTTCTTGTATTTCGTGTAGGTGCCATTTTGATTAATAGTTTTTATTTTAATTTACTAAACGTCAACTGTCAGCTGCTGTCAAACAGCATCAAGTAGCATTGTTATTTTGCTTACTTGGCAGCACTTTCATTTAATATAAAAATGTATGAATTAATTTTTTCATATATTTTTTATAATTATATATCCATGTTAAATTCAAATTCACATTTAACATTTTGTTTCACTTAAATACATAAGTAAATATACGAAATTTCAATATTTCATCAATCAAAACAACAGCCGAAGGTTTGTGTCCACACTGAAACAGCAGCATAGTTTGTGTTCACGCTACAAACTCAACCAGACACCGCACATATGTTTGAGTGTATGTGTTTAAACAATTTTCATTTGAGAAATTTAAATATTAGGAAGATATCAACCAATATGAAATGTATATCAAACGAAAGATAACATCTTCGTTTACCTACAAAAAAATTTGTAAAAAAAATTATCTCGCCGTTTCCTCATAATCAATGAAATATAGATTACAACAATAACAATCTGACATGACTCCCTATACCGTAAGGTAAGACGCATTCTACGCCAAAAACACAAAAATCCTACATAAATGTACAAATTACAAATTGTAATTACCTCTATAATGGTGGTAACCCGAAGCAGATCGCAGCATAAATGCCTGAGATATAGCCGATTATAAATTCAAGCTATAAACGCCCATATCTGAAAAAAAAAACTTTGATACAGCACAGAAACAGTTTTGAAATTTTTGTGTAGGCCACAGAGTTGTAGCTAATACGTATTTATGCCAAAATTTTAATTAAATAAAAAAATCCTCGAACTCGGAGTTTTGTAATCCGAAACAGGGCGCTTAAAAGTTTTCCATATTGGCTACCCTGGTTACGAAAGCATACAGCCTGTTTCCCCATCTCGAACGAAAAGCTAAGCGATAATTCGTTCGTCTGACTCCATGTTTTCGTTTGTCTGACTCATACATGGTTTTTTTTTTATTTGCATTGGATTCTAATTTGCATTACTGTGTCTAATGCAAATGCAAAAGAATTACCATTGTTCGCAATGGCAATTAAAAAATTTTGAATTTGCATTTGCTCAGACATTGCAAATGCAGGTTGTAGATTCAGATGCCAATTGTAATGAAATATGTGAATGCTTTTAATTATTTTGAATTTGTTTGACTGCTGGCAACTCTGTTTTTAAAGTATTTTATATGTAGAGGTTTGTGGTTTCGATAGGTATTGCCTCGTAGTACTTTCAAATTCATAAACCTGTACTGTATAAAATATTTGAAACCAAAATTGCCAGATATGAAGGAAATGCTTAGAAAATAAGCACAATTGCCAATTGTATTTAAAGTATTTTAAATTTGCATTTCGACAGGAAATTTAAATTAAACAACAAATTATAATTGTCATATAATTAATTAGCCCCATGTATGGTCTGACTCCATGTTTGTTCCTAACTGACAGCACATTCGAAATGGAAACCAAAATTTGTACTGAAAAGTTTTCAAAAATTGTATGTTTTCATTCGACTTGAAACGACAAGATTGTGAAACCCAAATTAACTTTATTTCGTCTAGAACACGAACGAAAGCTTTCGTTTGATAGAGATAATCAGGCTGTAATTGAGCAAAATGACCTTCTAAAATTACATTTGAAAAATCTATGCAGGAATATGTTGAAGTAGCATGTGAATTTCAACTTCAAGAATGCTAAACGGATGAGGATGATTAGAGTTTACTCAATCTGCAAGAAAGCAGCAAAAAATCCTTCAAAAATTACTTTTTAAGAATCATTGCAGAGTGTACACAACATCTAGAAGGCCTGAAGGCGGGAGGGAGGGTATTATGATATGGAAAGTGAAAACAAATTCCGCCACTGTGAATAAAACGACTTAAGCACACATGCATTCATACACTCACTCGTTCAACCTACGCCACGAACATAATTTAAAAAGCGCCTAATGCTATGCTAAAAAATCCATTAAAATGGATTAGTGAAAGTTTAATTTTTGATATGACTAAAACTATACAACGAAATATAAATTATTGAAAATAACTAATTAATTTGGTGGTTTAAGCTCTTGGTTGCATTCCGTTAAATACGAATATAAATCTTTCATGTAAAAAATACTACAGGACAAACAATTGGAAGTCGTACGCTCCTTTTCATAGTTAAATATATTTAGAGTAATTGCATGTTAGATCTTAGAGAGGTGGGGTACATTCGAGCAAAGAGACATTTTTCTTGGCACTTGAATAATGCGGTTTTTAAAATCAAGGAGGCGCTAAAAAAGTGGAATTGCTGTGGAAATATCACTGGTTTTCTGAGACAACAACCTATGTCGTTGGATGCCTTTCTTGGGATTATGATTTCAACAATTTTGTTAATATTTATAAAAAAATTAAATTTATATTCAATTATATATTTTTAGCGGCATATGTTAATGTAAATTCGATTGTGAAAGAAAAGAAGGAAATGGTGTCCCCTAACATCTCATGAAGGTATTGCGGGGAGCTTCTCACAATCAGTGAGATGTGCGCATTCTGGTTTTACACTCACTGATTGGGACCTACAGTTTTACACCGGTTCCGAACGGTATTTTGAAAGGCTTTTTCATGGCAAAGTACTCGATAGTGTCGCCATCACTAAGCGAGATGACCGTCATCGAAA